>CM077115.1:19000100-19688403 GCA_039619475.1 Icerya purchasi | reverse complement strand
TAATAATAATAATAATAATAATAATAATAATAATAATAATAATAATAATAATAATAATAATAATAATAATAATAATAATAATAATAATAATAATAATAATAATAATAATAATAATAATAATAATAATAATAATAATAATAATAATAATAATAATAATAATAATAATAATAATAATAATAATAATAATAATAATAATAATAATAATAATAATAATAATAATAATAATAATAATAATAATAATAATAATAATAATAATAATAATAATAATAATAATAATAATAATAATAATAATAATAATAATAATAATAATAATAATAATAATAATAATAATAATAATAATAATAATAATAATAATAATAATAATAATAATAATAATAATAATAATAATAATAATAATAATAATAATAATAATAATAATAATAATAATAATTAATAATAATAATAATAATAATAATAATAATAATAATAATAATAATAATAATAATAATAATAATAATAATAATAATAATAATAATAATAATAATAATAATAATAATAATAATAATAATAATAATAATAATAATAATAATAATAATAATAATAATAATAATAATAATAATAATAATAATAATAATAATAATAATAATAATAATAATAATAATAATAATAATAATAATAATAATAATAATAATAATAATAATAATAATAATAATAATAATAATAATAATAATAATAATAATAATAATAATAATAATAATAATAATAATAATAATAATAATAATAATAATAATAATAATAATAATAATAATAATAATAATAATAATAATAATAATAATAATAATAATAATAATAATAATAATAATAATAATAATAATAATAATAATAATAATAATAATAATAATAATAATAATAATAATAATAATAATAATATAATAATAATAATAATAATAATAATAATAATAATAATAATAATAATAATAATAATAATAATAATAATAATAATAATAATAATAATAATAATAATAATAATAATAATAATAATAATAATAATAATAATAATAATAATAATAATAATAATAATAATAATAATAATAATAATAATAATAATAATAATAATAATAATAATAATAATAATAATAATAATAATAATAATAATAATAATAATAATAATAATAATAATAATAATAATAATAATAATAATAATAATAATAATAATAATAATAATAATAATAATAATAATAATAATAATAATATAATAATAATAATAATAATAATAATAATAATAATAATAATAATAATAATAATAATAATAATAATAATAATAATAATAATAATAATAATAATAATAATAATAATAATAATAATAATAATAATAATAATAATAATAATAATAATAATAATAATAATAATAATAATAATAATAATAATAATAATAATAATAATAATAATAATAATAATAATAATAATAATAATAATAATAATAATAATAATAATAATAATAATAATAATAATAATAATAATAATAATAATAATAATAATAATAATAATAATAATAATAATAATAATAATAATAATAATAATAATAATAATAATAATAATAATAATAATAATAATAATAATAATAATAATAATAATAATAATAATAATAATAATAATAATAATAATAATAATAATAATAATAATAATAATAATAATAATAATAATAATAATAATAATAATAATAATAATAATAATAATAATAATAATAATAATAATAATAATAATAATAATAATAATAATAATAATAATAATAATAATAATAATAATAATAATAATAATAATAATAATAATAATAATAATAATAATAATAATAATAATAATAATAATAATGATAATGAGGATAATAATAATAATAATAATAAAAAAAAAGAATACAATGAGTAACAAGTGTAATAACAAGGCTGAATAAATTTAGATTTTAGGAACCTAATTTACCCATTCATGAAAAACTGTAACAAATATATTAAGTATACAGTTGAAAACAAATGGTGGTTCAGTTTCCTTTTTCTTTATATCTCAAAAGTTTATTATATTGTTAAAAATGAAATATTTAAATCGAACAGTAAAAAAATGTAGATAATTTAAAACCAATATTGCCAAGCTTGGTTTTAGTTAAGTTTCATGTAATTGATCACATATAAAAAAGTTTAATCACAAACAGAAATTCAAAATAAAGAATAATTTAACAATGTTAATTAGGTGTTTAGAATCTCAGAAATATTCATTTTACAAAACAATACACACGAGAATTATAACTGGGCCTGTCTTTCGCTAACTTTATAATCGTAGTTAAATTTAAAAATTTTAAACCACGATTATCGAGCTAGAAATATGTCGATTGTAATTTTTATATAATTTTGTGTAATTTTAATAAAACACTATGAATATATTAAAAAATTGATTAATTCTCGAAATAGCGTAGTATAATTCAAATAAAAAATAATTTTCATAAAATTAATGTTCGTTTATTAAATTTTAATCCATCAAAAATCACCTCTCTACTATTTTCATCGTTTTCGCCTAAATAATCTCCAATTGCAGTTTTATCTAATCTTTCTTCCGTATGCAACCATTCCGCAATTTCAGACGGTGACGTGTTCAATAATTCCCTGTCTTGAAGAAATTGAATTCCCTTTTTTGGCTTTCGATTAAATCTAGTCCAAAAATGGAATAAAGTTAGTAATAATGGTAATAAACACATCGAATGAAGAATAGAAAGGGATTTTGATTACTTACACGTTAATACCGTTCTCCCATATTTCTTTCTGATGCTTTAAAACTTGCAGATGGTGTGGCGTATCATTAGTAGTCAGTTCTTTGTTTCCTGAGCTTAAACTATTCATACTGCTTGTACTTCCTCCGAACGAGCGCATGCTTTCACCTGGAGTAGAAACTCCAGCTGTGTCTTCTAATTCACGTACGTTTCTTTCTGCGCCTATATATTTTTTATATAAACAATATTATACGTGCATCATGAATTCTCCACAATTTTGCGAAACTTTTTCAAAAATTTCAAGTATTTATATATCTTAATGTAATTTATATGAATAAGTCTTGCCAGTTCATTTTTTCTATACTTTTAGATTGTCACTGAGTATAGTTCAAATTTGAACTTATTACGAATTGGAATAGGAGCAAAGCAGTACCCGAAGAACTAAAATTATTGCAAATGACTAACATGATTCGAATAAAAAAGTACAAATGTGAAAAATACGTAGAATTAAAATAAAAGTATAAATTTGAAAATTATATTGAATTAAAATTTTGCACATATCTTAATATTTGAGCTCTATTTTAGAGGTAAATTCATGAGATGTATGAATCCGTGACAATTTGAAGAGAAGGGTTTGTAAATAAATGAAAATATTTTGTTTCTTAAAAGGAAAAATTGAATTTATCTTATTCATTACCGTCAATGATTGACAAGTATTATTTATTTACGAAGTTATGAAGTTTTCATATATAAAATAAACAAAGTCCGTCTAATACGAATTACAAAAGATTCCAGAATTTTTTCTCCATTTAAATGAAGAATTTATGTTTTATTCTTAAATCATCTAGGTCCTTTTATTTGATTAGGAACTAATATCGTTAAAATTTCATTTATTCTTAGTAAAAATTAATCATGATGGTTTTTAAATATGCCTTTCGTCGAAAGAGGTGGAAACGTATAAAAACCATAGAACAAACATGTAGCTACCTTGAAAATATACACGGTGAAATGGAATCTTTGTAATGAAAAATTTTTAGGAGAAGAGAAACTCTTTAATATCGAAGGTTAATAAAGCGTACCACCTTAATTACCGCAGAAAAACACATTTATAAAAGCAAAATATTTAGTACTATCAAATTGCGAAGGAAAACAGTCTGAAATTTTTGATTTTCTAAATAGTGCTCAATTATTTTTACACATAATCATTGCGACAGGTAAAAATTGTAACGTGCAATGAATATTCCGCGGACTTTTAGAATTCATAACTAGTGACACAAGATTGTTAGTATTAAAAAGTAAATGGTGAACTTGGATTTCACTGATTCTATGCTTTTAGACTGATCTGATCGATTTAACTTAGTGTTTTTATAAACAACGATTCACTCAAATTGCGAACAACCAGGGCCGTATCTGGAGGGGGAGTCAAGGTTCACCCCTCCCCCATGTCTGCGAAACAATAACTCTCTCTCTTCTCTCTTCAGTCGTATTGTCCGTTTGCGGACGTCGTGACCAATCATCATAAACCAGTGGATCGAGCGACCACCTGTCGCCATTCTTCTCTGTTGTTGCTTGATTTTATTAGTTCCGACAGCGGCATTTTTGTAGCAGCTGTGAGATGATCTAGGAACCTCATCGGTGGCCGTCCCCGACTCCTTTTTCCTTTCATTTTTCCTTGTATAATATTTCGTTCCAAACCATTCCTTCTCATTATGTGCCCAAAGAACCCTAGACTCTGCCTTATTATCGTGGGCAATAGTCGTTGCGTCGGTGTAATATGTAGCTGTTTTAGAATTGACTGGTTGGTTCTGTGTTCTATCCAGGATATTCTTAGCATGCGCCTATATATAGCAGGTCATCTCAAAGGCTTCGATTTTCCGACGTGAAGCCTCCGTTATTTTCCAAGATTCTGAACCATACCGGAATAGTGAGTGTATCAGCGTTTGCATCAGCCTTTTTTTCACTTGATATGTTATGTGATGATCTTTCCATATTTTTGTAAGTTTACCTAGCGCATTCTTTGCCAGACCTATTCTTCGTCTTATTTCTATCTCGCAGTTTCCATCGTTGGTTATATAGGCGCCGAGGTATATGGTTCCAGGTTTCGTGTCAATATTGAGCGATGGGGTAAATTTTCCGGATAGTTTATGTGCTCTGTCAACCACCATTATTGTGCATTTTGATCGGTTTAGTGTGAGATTAGCCCTACGGCTGAGATATTCAATCCGGTCCAGTAAATTTGCCAGTTCTCTTTCGCTTGTAGCAATTATAACTGTATCATCAGCGTAGCGTAGGTTATTTATTTTCCTACCACCGATATTGACTCCGCCTTCCCAATTTTCAGTTACCTGGCGCATAATCCACTCGCTGTATATGTTAAATAGAATAGGAGATAGGATGCATCCCTGTCTGACGCCTGTTTCCGTTTTGAAGTTTTCAGATTTTTCATTTTCTATCTTAACATAAACATTGTTGTTTTCGTATAGGTTTTTAATTAGAATAATTAGATGTTCTGGTACGCCCATTTCTTTAAGTATTACCCACAGCGTGTTCCAGTTCACCTTGTCGAAGGCTTTGGAATAATCTAAGAAACAGAATATTGTCGGAACATTGTATTCATAGGCTTTTTCGATTATCTGCCTGACGTTGAGTAGTTGTTCACGTGTTCTTTTCCCGGGCATAAAGCCTGTTTGTTCTTCTGAAATTTGTGGTAAGAGATATGTCTTCAGTCGTTCCATTATTACATATAGTAAGGTTTTACTCGCATGGCTGATTAGAGCGATTAATCTATAATTGTTACAATCTTGCTTATTTCCTTTTTTATATATTGGAATGTAGATTGATTCGGTCCAGTCCTTTGGCCATTTATTGCTTCTCCAAATTTTGTTGCATATATGGTGTAGTATATTAATGTGTTTCTCTCCACCTGCTTTAAACATTTCCGTAACTACTTCATCGCATCCTGCTGATTTATTGTACTTTATTTTTCTTACTGCATTCTCGATTTCTATGCGGAGGATCGGTGGTTCTTGAGTGTCTCCCAGAAATAGTGGTTGCCTTTGTGTTTTCTTCGAGTGTTGATTTGTCATTAGTTTTTGACAGTATTCACGCCACCTTTTTGACACTAAGCGTTTATCTACAATGGGTTTTCCATTTTGATCGTTTATAGCCGTGTGTCTTGCATGGAAATCTCTGCTTAGGTATGCCACTTTTTTAAAGAGGTCTTTAGTTTCATTGTTTTGCGCATGACTCTCTATTTCACCGCATATGTTCATTATAAATTTGTTTTTATCTTTCCTCATCATATGATTGATTTGGCGTGTCAGGTCATTATATATCCTGGTTTCTCTTTCCTTATTACTTCTCTGCATCTTTACTTTTTTTCTTTCCTTAATTTTATTCCAGGTATCTTCAGTTATCCATGGTTTCCTTGGTCTTTCAGGTCCTCTGTATTTTTCCGCATTATTTATCAGTACTCTTTTATATCTACTCCACAGTTCATTTGCGGTCAGATCTTCAATTTTGTTTTCTGTTATTTCATTTAGCCCTCGTATGACTTCCGTTTTGTATTTATTATTATCTTTCAGGTACCATCGATTAGTGCTTATGTTGCGCTTAGCTATATTTCGTATCCTTAGCTTTAGTTCCGCAACTAATGCATTGTGGTCCGTACCGCAATCTAAGCCTGGATAAGTTTTGACGTCTTTAATAGACGTTTTCCATCTGTTTCGTATTAATACATAGTCTATTTGATTCCTGGTTGCGCCATCTGGTGACTGCCATGTATAGAGTCTACGGGCATGATGCTGGAAGTTGGTGTTAGCTATTAATAGCTCATTTTCGGCACAGAAGTCAATAAGAAGATCTCCTCGATTATTTCTTTTTCCAAGTCCATATTTTCCGACTACCTGTCGCATCTGGGTATCTTGGGTATTCTCTCCTACAATTGCATTGAAGTCCCCGAGTATTATCAATATTTCCCTTTTTGGGATATCGTTGATTGCATCCTGTAATGCCCCATAAAAGTTGTTTATCTCTTCTTCAGTTGAATCCGATGTTGGGGCATACACCTGTATCAAATTTAACGGTATGGGGGAGGATCGGAGTTTTATTACCATGATTCTGTCGCTCACTGAGTAGTATCCCATTAATGCCTTTGATATTGTCTTACTGATTATGACTCCTACGCCATTCTTCGACTTTTTCTCGTTACTGGAGCATATCATAAGGTTTCCATTTTCTGTTACAAAGTGCCCTGTTGTTCTGTAGTGAGTCCCAGCAAGCCCCAATATGTCGATTTTGTTCATTGATGCTTCTATAACCGCCAATTTTCCTGGTATGTTAATACCTCTTACGTTCCAGGTGGCTATTTTTATTAACGGTATCTTAATCTTCGTTTCACTTGCTTCTCTTGTGCCAGTCGCATAGTTTCTACGGAGGGCCTGGTCACCCATCCTTCCATAGCCGGTCACCATTTTAACACTTACGACCCCGGAGTCGCAGCGCCGATTGCTAGTCGGATCGCATGGCGTAACAACATTGATTTTTGGCTTTTTCATGGTTAATTGATTGATTGATTGGTTTTCTTGAGACAATACCATGGTAGGTTCTCTCTTCTTTCCATGGCGTAGTTCAACAACTGATTGGGCCATTGTGGCTTCACTTGTTGATATGACACACATCGCCGATTTGAATATTATATTCATCGCCTTTGCAGTCTACTGGTGCACCTGCTGCCGTACACTAGTGTCTTGGATAATAATCCTAACCGTCAGACAAACGGGGTGCTACTGAGGACTAGCAGTGTGAGGTTTTGACAGCGACCACAACTCGCTGAGGGTGAGATAGTCGTTAGATATATGTGGATTTTTGATAGTCAGTTCCTCAGTCTGCCCATCCACATCCTCGTACCTCATTGCCCAATAACTGCTTGAATTAAATGGGCCGAAATTCGGAATACATTTATTTCTTTTCAATTTTTGACAAAAGAAAAGAAAATTGAAGTTTTTATAAATTCTATGGAAACGACTATTTTTTATTTATTTTTATTGTAGTGTTCAAATAAATTTGAGGGAAACATATGAATTTGCATATTTCCAAACAAAAAATTCTATTTTATACATTCGTTCATTGTATATCTGAGAACATACACACTTTTATATGTACTTACAATACAAAACAGTTCAGGACCATTATAGAATAAAAAATAAATTTAATAAAATAACAGTAAATCGCAATTTAAAAACCCTCGTTTCATGATATTAAGTGATACTTTAAGATTTAGTACACTGCAAAAAATCCAATAATGATTATTAAGAAAAATTAAAACATTTTAATAAGAACGGATTTACTGGCTATAGTGATTTCATTTTTCATTTTTTGTATTAATTTTTTATTTAAATAATAAAAAAAAAAGAAAATCGTTTAATAAACAGAGGAGAAAGATATACTGAACTGTTTTGTCTTTGCTTATTTGTATATAGATTATAAATTCCATTACTGTTACCGGTATTGTCTATTTATATAAAATATTTTCATTTCATAATAAAATTGTTGAAAAAAGAAAAAAAAACGCCGACTTCAAGATTCACTCTGAAAATTGAATTAAAAAATAATTATTCGATAAAATTTAATATATTTTATTGTTGTAACCCCTTCCGAAATTTTGGTCTAGATACGGCCCTGCGAGCAACACATCAAGTGGACAAGCCGAAATCATCGTAACCTACTATAAAACCAATGATTTAATATTTCATATTCTTTTTTTGTTCTTTTAATTTCCGAGTGCACAAAATATTAATAAGTCACTTATTTTGTAAAATGCAAGCGTAATTTTTCAAAGTTACTATTAATTACTTTTTTTTTTTTTTTCGTATATATTTCGAAACATACACTTTTTATTACATTTAAAAGTTAACACCAACCTAAATTAGTCTGCGAATTTGGATTCACATAAAGATCTCTACTCCAGTCTACCATACATTTTAGAATGAACACAAGACATTCCAAACCTCGCACGCGCATAAATTTTTCTTGACTCGGCGAAACGCCAAACTCTACAGCCTGTCGGCCTTGAGCAATTCTTGATAGGTCGTTGACTAATCTAATAAAATACAAATTCACGGTTTACAAATTGTCCACTTATTACTTGAAGTGAAAGAGCTCAAATATTGAAATTATCTTACCTTTCAAAAAGATTAGCTGCCGAGAGATCACAGTCGTAATTTACGTACATATCTACAACACTTTGAGCGTCAGCACAAATTCTAGTTAATGCCTGTATGACAATCCACTTGTGCTCAAATGAAGAACTGGTTGTTTCCAAAATATTTAAAAATATTTCTTTAAAAAATACCTGAAAAATGATTAATCTGCTATAAATAATGAAATTCGTGAATCCGATTTATATTATAATTAACACTAAGTTCACCATAAAAAAATACAAACATAATTTTCAATAGATAAATATTGTTTTATATAAAAAAATAAAACTACGTTACGTTAACAAAAATTTTTTGTTAGTGCTACATTTACAACAACGTAATATTTTATTTTCGTAATCTTTTAATTTAATTACCGGCCGTTTTTGCTTATCAATAATATTCAGTAGTGAAAATATGCTTCTTTGTCTTCGTTATCCGTGACAGTTAATTTCCAATCGTTGTGGCGTAAGATTTAAAATAGACGTTCGTTAACAAGTTTTACCCATGTCGTTATTATCCTATTATTTTGTTATTTATTCCCGTTTATTGTTTTGCTTGTTTATTTTCACTTCCGCTTTAATCCCCTTTACTTTTGTTACTTATTCCGCTTAATTATTCCTGATGTCGCCCCTTTTTTTTTCTGCGATTTAATTTCTGTGTTTCCGAATCTGTTTAATTATTGATTAGAAACAGCCCCTTCTTTACCGTTTCCGTATAAGTAAACATCATGCTGTGTAATTATCTCGAAGGGTTTTATCATAAAATATAATTTTGGTTCTTAGGAATTTTCATTGCCGAAATTGACGTAAACACATTCATGCCACGGTTAATAAATAAAAAAAGTTATTCAAATTTTTTTTCTTTTTCCTTTTTTTTTTAAATAATTAGTTTATAAAAATTGTACGCAGAATTACCTCTATTTGCATTTTTAGATGCGTTTTAAACTGAGATAATAAAGCTAAAAAGATAGCCAGTGATAGTTCAAACACTTCCGGAACAGGAGATACGCCATTATTTGACAATGCAACACACAAATATTGCTTGATAGCTAATATAAAAACTGGATTCGTTTTAAAAACTGGCCCGGGACTTTGGAGAATTGATAAAAGCAGATGTAACGATAAAATTTTGGACCGAAGCTCATGTGACCTTGAAACAGAAAAAAAATGGATTAACTTTAAAGAATTTAATAATAATAAAATTAAAAACTATACAACAAAAATATTTCTACAGTCACGCAGAAAGCGCAAAACGAGGAAATCGAAAATTTTGGATTTAATTATTATTTCTATGTAATGCGAATAGAGTTCGTATTTTCTCAAACAACTGCTATTTATTTAATAAACTGTAATGTACGAATTATCGAAATTCTTGATACATCCCGAACTGCTGTAATAAATAGGCAGAATACTTTATCCAATGATACGAACGCAATGTACATTAGCTACGGTAACATAAATGAAATACGATTATCGTCAGCACGTGCATGTCCACTTCACACATACGTATATCTGCCATTTAATGTTAGCAAATGACGATTCCAAACATAAAATGGACGCATGCCTTATTATTAAAAGTTTGTGACATTACGCTTAAAAAACAAACATATTTTACTTAGAAATTTTCCATCTTGCTGCAATAAGCGTTACAAATAGCTTCACGTATTATGTCTTGATTTTCAATTGAACTATTTAAAATAATCCTGTAGCACACATGCACTATCCTTAAATTAAACGAAATATTTTTAAAAGTAGCCGTAATATGTAAATTGGTGAAAATTCCAATTAGAATATCCTATGGAATCTAACATTTTTTACTTCGTCTCTATAATACTTTTTTAACTTCTTTCTCTCTTCACTAATAATAAATATGTTATTTAAATAATTACTTTTACCCATATCACGTTCGTTAATAATCAATAAATCAAATATTATTAAATTTAACAACAGACCACCACGTAAAAAGTTTATTATTAAATACTTAGCATAGAGAATTTTTTTGGAATATCTCATTATCAACCAAGGAGTGTGTGAATAACAAAATCCTTTAACAAACTCTGTTACTGACCATCGCTGCATTTACAAATTTTTTGGCTAACGATGAGATATTCTCAAAAACATCTCTAAGATTCATTATCTTCTTAGTTGTCTGTTGTTAAGTTTTATAACATTACTAACCAGCAAATAATTTTATTTATTTATTACGATAGATACTTATGTTTTAAGTATTATTTATAACTTAAATATAAATTTACTACACTCTCATATTTTCATGTGCTGAATAGTACATGTAATGAGCACATGCATTTTGGTGTTTTTGGCGGAATGGAGATCATCTGATTAAGACATTAACCCAGAGCAATTAGAAAAAATAAAAAACGAGAAATCGGAGATTAAGTATTAAAATAATTAAAAATTAACCAAACAAAAGAAACTAAGATAGGAACAGTGCCGATGAAAGAAATGTGAGAATTTACATGGGATTATAATGAGTAAAGAAGCCTGAACTTAGGAGACGGAAATAAAAAAACAAACATTTGAAAAAAATGAAGAAAATTTAAAAAAAGATATAGCTCACATCGCAAAGAGGAAAATTGGTCATGAGACAATAGATAGACAAGTTTTAAAGTAGAAACATGCTAAGTTTAAATCTAAAAAAATTAAAGTAGAACTTAAGGAATAACAGAGACCAAAGAAAAATGAAACCAGGAGCGATTGTGGAAAAGAAACTTCGATTACTGAAAATAAAAAAGGAAAGAGAAGCTACAACGTACCAAGAAAAATAAAAAAAAAATGACAATACAAAAGGAACATTTAGAAAGAGATCAGATAGTGTGTTGAAATAAGGAATCTAAACGCAAATAAACCTGGATAGCGATTAGATTGAGAAAAAGACTGAAGAAGCTTTCAGAAAAATCTAGATTTTTTAAGCTTATAGGACATTCGAGATTTTGATGATGGTAATAGAGAAGAGGGGTGAGGCAATTTGACTGGCAAAGAAAAAGTCTAACTCACCAAAGATTTATGTTTAAATTTCGAAATCTCCTAAAATGTAAAATTTTTATAAACTACAATTTTCTTAACGTTTTTTTACTTAGTTTACTCCCAATCAATATAGTTATCGTAGCGATAAAAGTCATTACATTTATCGAAAATCTGAAGATGTTTTAAAAACAACAACATTGTGTATAAACTGCGATAATGCACTGTAATGTGAATAAAAATGAAACATGAGAACATTATGCAGGAGACCTATTGTTATGGAAAAAAGATAACAAGGTTTAAAAGTGAATAAGTATTCAGAAAAAGCAGTTATATCAACCTTAAGTGAAGACTAACTACAGCGGTGATAACAAAAAAACAATCCAAGGTTAGACCACGTCCTATAGGTACGATGTACGATTCGCGTCAAGTATTTCCGAAGTTCAAAACTAGTAATATTTAAAAGTATTAAAATGAAATAATATCTAAAAAATAATCACTAATTCAAACAGAGCAAAAAAAAAAGAAAACCGACTATGCGCCCACAAACTTACCTTATTAAACCACATTTACATTACATTGTTAAGTGTATGAATGATCATTGATGCCTGTGTACGTCAACAATCTATATTAAATAGTAAAGCCTATTTACTTAACATAGTACAAGTACAACATACAAAAAAGAAACTGCAGTTAGAACAGTAAACGAAGAGTCTTGAATGTTAAATTTTTTAAAATAAAATCATACAATAATTCCCGATCTTAAGGGACCCCTTCAAAATACAGAATCGGGTGACCTAACTGCATCAGTTATGCAGAAACGGTACATAATACTTTTCTAATAACATGTTACTAATAAATTATTTGCTTAATTCTTTAATTTATTCTCATACTATACTACTTATTGTTTTAGTTTCACTTTTTATTCTATTTTATTCTAAAACTTGGAACCTGCAATATTTCACGCTGCCACAAAACCGCTATAAATATATATAACATTTAAAACTATTTTATTTAAATAAACAATTTAAAAAAATAGATATATAAACACATAAATACATAGTATACAGGTAAATAAAATTAATTTAAAAAGATTTCAGATCTACTTTCACAGTTAAATTTGAAATCCTTACGAGGAGTAATTATGGTAAGTTTTTCGTTTTTCCCTTTACAAAATATATAATACTACATCAATTATTAAAAGATAAAAAAAAAAAAAATAGAAGAAAAATAAAACTTCAAACATTTTCTTTTGCAGATGCCTAACAAAATTCACTAACGGTTATAGCACTGAGTACTTACAGTACTTACTTCGGATCTGGAATTCCATCTGGCAGTGGTTTCATGGATAATTTGCATAAAGCGCGGAATACTAAAAAGGCATCTTTCTGCAGAATGTGAGTAAATTGAGCATTACATTTCGTATCGGTCTTATTATTAGTAGGTAATATAAGGCTGTCCTTAAAAAACATAATACATTAACGTTATTAAATTACAAATTATTCATAAAAGAAAAAGAAATATAATTATATATATTTTAATACGCAATACAAATTCATGTTAGTAAATAATAAACGGCACTAAGTATTTCATAAATCAAAACTGTAATAAAATTGAATATTAAACAAGAAATATTTTTTTAAAAAATATTACATAATTTTCAGATTCAAACACAAGAAAAACTTTAAACTTAATATATTAAATAAAAATTAATTATAAAGTAACATTTTCTTTATATACATTAATGATTTACCATTTTTACGTTTAATCTTGCTTTGATTTTGCGTTATGAGAAAAATAAAGA
Source organism: Icerya purchasi (assembly GCA_039619475.1). Taxonomy (NCBI): domain Eukaryota; kingdom Metazoa; phylum Arthropoda; class Insecta; order Hemiptera; family Monophlebidae; genus Icerya; species Icerya purchasi. The sequence goes on along the minus strand of CM077115.1, from coordinate 19,674,687 downwards.
AACACATTTCAAAAATAGTAAAATGTTTTTTTTGTCTTGAATAACCCGGTAAATTAACTATTCCTATAACTATTATAGAAGACATAGATAAAATAATTAATAGAATAAGTAAAATGTGATCGAAAAAGGATTAACTTATATACAGCAAATAAAATATCTATAAGAACAAAAGAAATTATATAATTTTTATTTGTCTTTTTAATATAACAGTCATGTTTTTTTTATTTATCAGATTAAATAGTACTGGTGCTTTTCCAGTTTTCGCAGTACTAACGATTAATAAACTGCATAGAAATATTTGCAGGTTGGTAGTTTAACGGCATTCAGAGATTACAGAAAAGTTTGTAGAATAAAAAATGTAGATTTCACATGTTTTTTTGTGTGCTTGAAAACAAAAATTATCGTTAGAATAAAATTTTTTTAATACTAAAAATGAACAAACTTGTGACGTAATGCGAGCGATGGCTTCAGTCGAATTAGTTTCTGTGTTGTTAAATAAAACAGATCCATTTTGCATTATCACTGGCGACAAAGGTTCTCCAGTAACATCTATTAAAATAAAATTTAAATTTTTTAAAATTTGACAATATTTTTAGCTAAGTCTAGTAATTTTAGAAATATTCGATAACAATGATAAATCAAATTTCCTTGAAGGAAATTACTAGTAACTGTTGATTACATCAAAATAACAGTGAAGTAATCCATAGACAAAATTTAACTATACTTTTTTGTGTACTAAAGAGCAAAATAGTAAAAGAATAGACAGTATTAAAAATTTAGGTTATTACTATTTAAAGTAAAATATACGTATAAATGTGAAATCCAATAGTACAGCATCTTATCACGTAAAATAAACACGTTCGGAGTATTCACTAAATATAATTTTATACAGTTTCATGTTTATAAATATATCAGGTTTTATGAATAATCCAAACATACTAAAATATTAAAATAAACAGAAGATAACTCAAAAATCATTAGCGTAGAAAAAATATGATAAAAGTATTACAATAAATTCAATTTTTTTAAGTATCCCATTAATATACCAATTTCAAAGGGACCAAAAATGGAAGAGGCTTACATGATGGAGCATTATGATAAATTTGATGAACTATTAAGTACGGAGGTTGTAAAAAATTATTTAAATAATATAGACGATCTGGACTCTTTACTTATTACATTAATTAAAAATACTTCAATAAAAATTAATAGCACAAAGGATAAAAATATAAAGGATTTTAAAATTCCAATAAAAAATTAAGGAAAAGTGGAGACTATTAAATATACATATAATTTAAGAGCGGGTCAGAAAAAATGGAATTAAATCTGGTATACAAATTAATAAAATATGAATTAAAACTTTTTAACAAACAAAAGGAAGAAAGAACGATAAAAGAAATACTTAGGTCGATGAAAAATTTGAAAATTATAAAGAACTTGTGTTTAGGACAAAGTTTGCCAACTTGCCTGATAAAAACGAAATAGCAAAACATAGGATATTATTAATACCGCAATGGATTATTTTTCTCAACTATACGAAAGTATTACAGTTGTGAATATCGCAGATTATGAAAAAGGAAATGAAACAGAGGAACCTACGTTTATGCAGAAATAGAGGAAGTGTTTAAAGGTACAAAAATTAAGAAAGCAACCCCAGATCAGCTGGAATAACGAACGAACAAATTAAATTTACAAGTAGGAAAATGGTAGGGCTTCTAATAATGATGCTGTTCAACCTTTAACTAAAAGAAAAGTTCCAAATTTATTAAAAAAATCGAAAATTGTTTTATAAAAAAGGGAGAAAGGATAGAATAGAAAACTTGCGCCCGATAAATTGAAGTTCTACAGTGTCTAAAATATTCTCTAAAGACCTAATAGGCTAAAACAAAATTAAATTTTTGAACAACCCGAGGAACTTACTGGTTATCAGAATGGACTTTCAACCATCATTTACATGTACCAAACCAACTTACCCAAATAAATGTACCGAATATCAAATGGAACATTAGATGGGGTACTGCGACGACAAGAGGTTTCCGGAATTTATAAGGAAATTATAAAGGATATGTGCACAGATTTAAAGGTGAGAATAATAACGAATAGAAAAGGAGAATATTTTTCCACAAGAAAGCTTAAAACAGGGAGATTCGCTATGTTCGATATTATTTAATGCTGCTGTAGAAAAAGTATTTAAAATACTAGACTGAAGCGATAAAGGAATAAGTATAAATGGGAAGAGGTTATAATCTTAGGTTTGCAAACGATGTAGTGATTATATCTGAAGATATTGATAAGTTGCAGGAAATGTTAAACGAACTAAATAAGGCGGGAAAAGAAGCTCGTCTATGAGCAATTTCGAGCGGTATATTAAACAAAATAAGGACATGCCATAATGCTTTGGAAAGAACAATATTGAAGGTCAAATTAAAAGATAAAATAAACACGAAAATCATTAAAAGTAAGCTAAAATATAATATTAATTTCATGCGGACAATAAACAGATTAAAATGAGATTGAGCGGGACATATCGCGAGAATGGAAGCTACGAGATGGACAAAGAGAATAAAAAATTAGACTATTTATGGAAAAAGGAAAAGAATAAGAGCAAAAATTAGATTGGAGGACGATATTGTTAAATTATTAAAACACAGACCGCATCAAAGAGGGTAACTGCTTATGACCGACTGGAGTTGACGTGACTGAGGGAAGTCTTTGCCCGGTTTTAGAACTAAAAATTAAATTTAAGAAATTTTTTTTTGTGTTACAATGTACACTTAGGTACTGTTTATGACTAATAATAATAATAATAATAATAATAATTGTAATAAATTTTAAACTAATTCATTTTTTTCGGTATCTTTAATAGTAAGACTAAATCCAAATTGTTTGTTGTATATTATAAAATTTACATCCAGGTAATTTTTTAAATGAAAACCTATGCTTTGTTCTAAAATTTTGGTCAGAATCGTATTTTCAATAAAGGTTGATAATTTTCGCATATATTTATCGTTTTTATACGTAGCCCTAACAATTTCGATTTTAAAACTTTAAAGAACTATTATGCTTTGTTAAAATAATTAATTTCACCAAAATCGGAACTAAAATCTTAACGTTATTTTTTATACCGTTAACTCATATCATTTTATTATTTTTTCTTGGATTATAAAAGAATGTAAATGTATTATTACTAGTATATTCCGTTGGTATCTAAGATTATCAGAACATTAATAGTGTGATTTTACAATGAACAATTATACAACATAATTCGTACTTCCAACTGTTTTATAATGAAGTTAACAATTTAAAGTTTAATTTTATTACTTATTATCTTAGTAATTACTTGGCATGTTTTTTTTTTGTTTTTCATTATTTTAAAAATCAATAAATAAATAAAAGTACTCAAAACTGGAAATATTAATAGGAAGTGTTTTGCTGAACAAAAACATGGGACCGTAACTGCTTTCATACGAGACTAAAAATATAGAAAAAGAACGTTTTGTAACACTTTTTTCGGGATAATACATAAGAAACTAATTATATTAAGATAATTGTAAATGAACATCGTAGAATTTTAAATACTGCATACAGTGGTAGCTCCATGGTTAAACGAACACTGACGGTGTGCTATTTGAATTAGGACCTTGAAATTTTTACCAGTTACTCGCACAACCGTCTCGAATATAATGTTGTATTGTTTATCTCGCCAGTGTTACCATAAGTTGAGATCGGAAAGCGTAGCGGAGACTTTTGGAGACTACTAACTTGCACGCTGTTTTCCTCGTCGAAAAAAAAAACATCTGTTCCAATTACCTAGTGCCACGACGCTATTTTGTATTTTAAATGTAAATAAAAATTATTTTTATACACCTTAATACATATACAATAAAGTCTCAAAACCTTATTTTGATCCATTGTTTTAATCGAGAAAAAAATTCTCAAAAATTGCTTAATTTTTCAGTATGTCTGGGTAGTATAACCCCTTAATATTGATGAAAAAAATGTAGTGCTTCTCTTTCCTCCTAAACATAACATTATCGTAAGCAATAAAAGCAAACGTTACGGTAATGGGACATTTATTAGCATACACCGATGTTTTTGGGTAAGTCGCGTATATTTGGCATTTGCAATATTTACATGCGAATAAAAAACCGCGGTAATACTATTCGTAATCCAGATTGTTTCGATACTTGATTGTAGCAGTATATCAGTATTAAATAATTTACAACGTTTATTTAAATTTGACTTAATACGATTCCAAATTTGCTCACTAACGTAAAATATCACAATACTTGTCTACAGATATAATGTAATAAGAATGGTTACAGTAGCCGGAATATACACGTGTTCCAATAAAAATCATTTCAATCAACATACCGACGTGAAGAGAAATAGGGATAGTTCTTCAGTTCAGCATCGGCCATATTACTCGCACGAACTATCAGAAGTCTGAATACAATCATCAATATATTTAAAAATGAACTGAACCTTAGCACTCTGGCAATTAAATGTTACAAAGGCTCTATTTACACAACTCTGCAAAAAAAAAACGGGCAACATTCTTTCCTTTCCAATTCAACCCGTATCTTCTCTAATTGATATCTGCATCATTATCCCAGTTTGTATTAACCAATCTGCGCAGAACTTAATATTGTACAATGTTCATTTTAAATTTTCTAATACGATTAGTTGTTTGTGTATCATTACGAAAAAAAGTGTTACAAAATGTTCCTTCTTTGTTTTTAACTAAAGGCCTGTATCAAAGCATTTACGGCCTTATGTTTATCACAATTTTTTATTTAACATTAAATTTTGGTATTAGAACCTAACGTCTGGGGATCACCTTCAAGGACATTCTGCACAGATATTTTATATTATTGAATTCCTTTCATATACGTGTTTAATATGAAAACTTAGTTTTTCTTTTTTTTTTATTCCAGCTTTGGTCACACTACAATAATCCTGAATTCTCATTATATCGCTTGATATTTTCTAAAAAAAATTTAAAATTTTTAGTTTACCGTCCATTTTTAAAATTATTTTTCTTCTATACATAAAATTTAAATTTACTACTTTTTTTTTTATACGAGTTCCGTACGGTCAGCGTCATTTACGAATACATCCTTTTAAATCCACTAATTCAATTTATGGTCTAAGAATTGTAACTGTTTATCCTAAGTTGTAAGAGTATTTTATTTAAATTATTTCTCAGTTTTATAATTTTTTGTTATTAACACGAAATATACAACGGATAATGTGTAATGGTATTTCCATCGAGCTTATAATTATTTATATATAATTCAAATATTCTATCGCATAACTTCTAATTTCAATATTCTTTTGTTCAGATATTCCAGATATAATATATAAAAAGTTCTTGGAATTAGGGAAATATTTTAATAAATCAATCTTAAAATCCTTATACGTAATAAATCTTCGTTTTTTCTCCATTTTTTTGTTTTTTAAAATAATTAATATATTCCCTTTAAAAATCAATTGAAAATGTAAAATGTTATCTAAACAAACGATTCGAATCATCGTTGATATTTGTATAACTAAAAAATGTATTAAAAAATTACCACTTAAAGAAAAACGCATTAAATAAAATAATTATTACAGAAAATTTTAATTAGGATTTTTCTATATTACTTTATGAAATTTTACTTATTCGCTATTCAGTTTTTCTCCATTTACGTTACTTTATGTGTATCATGACGCAAAAAATACTGAATGGATTTCGATCGAATTTATTTTTATTGTATTGCTTAGTTAGACATTTGGCCCTTATCTATAAAAAAAAAAAAAAAAAAAATCCATCATGGTACCTCTTTATAAACACGTAGACGATAATCGGATGACTTTTGTAACTGCGTGTTCTCTATTAAAAAGAAGCGGGGTAAACGGCGCGTTGCGCAGGCACGGGAGAGGGAGGAAAAGCTCCTGTATCTACCTCATCGTAAAGTAAGTGCCAGCCGCGCATCATTTGTTGTGCAATTTTATTTCGAAATCACATAAATTAATAATAATAGTTTTTCTTTTAGATAAATATTTATTTTTTTCAATTTAAGAAAATTTTTAGGCGGTTTTATAGTTTTTTTTTACTTATAGTGTTGTCAAAAGGTAAAAAAAAAAAAAAATGCATTCGAGAAAGAAATGTAATTTTTCTTATCACTCAAGATCTGCTAAAACATGAGAGCATTTCGGTACTCGGAAATAGCGTGTAGAACGTGATTCTTGGTTAGCTACTAACCGAAAACGCTCACGAGTTCACTGCGATGTTTTGTAGAGCACCATAGTCACGTAAAGATAAAAGTTGTTTTAACTATAATGTGCACGTTAAGTACGCCGATTACAGACATTGACAGAAGTATGTTCGTATTGTCATGTTTGGAAATGGAAATCAAAATGGATGTGTTGTGCGTCAGGAAAGGTTCATTTTCCTCCAATTTAAAAACCACTAGATCTATTCGACGCGCTTTTGAATTTTATAAATAATATAAGAGCCTACAACAGCGTCTTTTAAATGACTTCATTCGGAGCAAATCAAGTTGTAAATGGAGTACTTTTACTTTCAATTTCGTTTTAAGTTTTTTCTTACATAAATGAAACTTATTGTTAATATATAATAAACCGCATAGACGAAAGTCGCGGGCATCAAAAATAAAGGATCACTATGGTAAACAAGATCTTCGTTAAATTAGAAAGATGGAGCTTAACATTGTAAAAAATTAAAATAACTTCTGGAATAGCTGCGAAATGAAGTGACCCAAGAATAACCATTTCTGATACTAAACAAAAAAATTAATAACATACATGTGCGCGAACAGTATAGCTGTATCTGATCTCATCTTTTGATTATCAGCCATTTTCGAATAAGTTATTGTAGCGTATTAGTACTAGTTAATTATAAGTTTTCACGTGTTAATGGTTTAATAAAAGTTTTTAAATAAATACATAGAAAAATTAAGTATCACTAAATATTTATATTCAGCATTGTGCTAATACTCTTACTCTGGCCGCTTCGATGTTCTAGTACCTAGGCCACTAGACCGCCAACACGATAAAAGTAAATTCCACCCTTGTGATGATGATCACAAATTAATTAAACAGCAGAAAAATTAATTTAAAAAATGTCGGAATCTATGGCATCCCACCAGCACATATATTATCACTGCGAAGGTACTACGTTATAATACACATTCGTTATCGATGATATTTGTTTGTACAATCAATTAATCACAATATTTGCATAAGATCCAACAGTAGTGTAGGAATTCCGCATTTAAGACTATCTCTTTCAACTATTACAAGGTAAACTGAAAATTTCAATAAAATATAAATTTAAATCAGATTGGCTACTTACGTTCTATAACGGACGTAATAATAGATTCTACAATTTCATTGACTATATCTACGTTATTTTGACTAGCATTTTCTACAATATTAGTCCTGTCGATGTTTTTATCTTCATTATTATTGTCAACTTTTTCTTCATCGACAGTAATCTAAAATAGTTTAAAATCGCCACTATAGGAAAATGCAATACAATTCATAAAATATTTATTTTTTAGCGTTAATGATTTTCAGTAGTCTGTACTCTTTCAAATGAAAATTTCTCAGAATCCTAAATTCATTATCAATTTTTATCGCGTATGAGCAAAATAACTTACCGACTGAGATTCCATTCGTGAAAATATCACATTTATCATTTGTGTAAGCGTTGCTCTAGCAGTTGCTTGATTAATTAAATCTTTACTTGCCAAATAAATATTGTAACATGTTTTAATAGCCAATAATACTGTTCCTTCGTGTACTTCAACGTACTGACTTGTCATTACAGTTAACACAGCCTAGGGACAAAATTAGGTGTATTTAATAACATTCTATCAATTACTAAGAAATATTTAAACAATATATTTTCAAATAGCACAGGTAGCAAAACAATTTTATACAAAATAAAAGTATTGTAATTTTGAAGAAGTATACTTAATGTATCGGTTTAATAACAGTGTACGGCTTATCGCATAAAATTCATAATTACAAAATTTTGCTTCGAGAAAAAAAAAACATTATGAAAATCTAGTTATTTTTTGGCTATAAATTTTATGAAAATGGTAACTACTTTAATCAATAGTGATAATATATACCAAGAATCAGAAAATAATATTTTTTTTTCCGCTCGTGCAAAAATTGATTTATTTCATATTAAATTAAATTCTAAATACGAGTTATAATAATATGGAGGAAAAAAAAAAATTTTTTTTACTTAAGTTACTGACAGACTTCACTTTTTGATACAAAAACCTAAATACTGATTTCACTTTTTGAATTTTAGTTTAGAATTATGATCGGGTACTAATTTGAATTCATAAAAAAAAAAAAAAATCACAATTATTAAATAATTTAATTAATAAAATATACGAAATTAGAAAAGTACTAAAAATCCCAAGTACTTTAATAATTTGTAACTGAACTCCTTCATCAGTTTGCGGTCCGTAAAAACAGTCACAAATCGTTTCCACAATTTTATCAATTAATAACTTCCCAGAACCTTCTGGATCCATAGTATTCCCAGAAAGATGTCCATACGCTATCAGTTTCTAATGAATAATAGAAATATTTAAATTTTTAGCTTTTTTAATATATCTAATGTACAAAAATATTAATGAAAACATCTTTAAAAATGTATAGTGCTAATCATAGAATTAATATTTATAGCTATTTTTTTATACGATGCACATTATTTAATTTTTTGTCATAATATCAATAATATCCAACACAAACAATTTCACATTAAAATTAATGAAAACGCTTTAAATTTGAAAAGTAAACTATTTTATCTATTACTACCAAAAATTCTAACATTCTCTAAACGTTTTTACTTCTTTATATTTACTGCCATTTCAATACATTAGAAACACAAATATTCAATTCAATTTCTTTTTTAAAGATTCTTATATTGCTCATTTTCTGTAAATAAAATGTTGCTTGTTAGTATGCTGTATTAATTTTTTTAACGTAAAATATATTTACTCAAGTTTATTATATTTTGTTTTATAACTTACAACAATGCTATCTACGGGAAAAGCTATTCACTGAAACCAATGAGTTTAATTTCCAACTACTGGAATCGCTAACACTTTTTGTTTATATTGATAATATATGTATGTGTTTTCTTTTAACTTCTTTAATAATTTGCAAAAGTTAATCTCAAAAATATAAGTAACTTCAATAGTTTCATATTATCATTTATTACTTAAATATTCGATAAATAAATTTTAATTTGTAAAATTAAATGATTAAAATTAGATGGGAAATTAAAATTTGTTGTGATGTCCTTATAAGCTTATATTCTAATATACACAAATATGCATACACATTGGTTTTGCAAATGCTCAAATCGCAATTACATAAATATATGTTCTGCAATTTTTAAATATATTATTTATGATAGCATAAGCTCAAATCATTTTTAAACGAAAAATCCTAAATCAATTTTTCAGAGTTTTAAAACGGAATAAAATGAATTGTTATGAAACGTAAAGGTAAAGTTTTCACCAAACGGTGAACATCAAAACTATAATTGGGCGGTTTACGATAAAATATCAAAATCTTATCAACCGTTAAAATTATTTATTACGATTTTTTTAACTGCAGTTTTCTTCTTATTTACACCGCTCATTTACTATTATTAGAATGCTTTTAACTTTTTACCGTAAATTTCATTCTACTTGCATGTAACAGTTGTGAATTCTTAAATTTTCACAAAAAATTATGTTAAATCGCGTTACATTAAAATATTGGAACAGAATTCATTTATAAATGATATTAACAAGTATCACTGTATAATATGGACAAGGTTAGATTTAAAATTTAACGAACAGCCATAAAATCGAGTAATAAATTTCGATCTGTTTTATTTTATTTTGTAACTTGAAAAATATTTTAGTTACTCTGCTAAAATTTTAAACTCATGAAAATTTTATTTTGTTTCGATTTTCGTTAGAAAATTTAAAAAAGCAAAGTAAAATACATAAATGCACAGTAGAAAAGTGAAGATAGATTCAAAATTATTATTAATTTTTTTAAATTGAAAAAAGGCAAAATAAACCTGTAAGCAGTCCAACGCCGTTATAATAATCCTCGGTGATTTACTTTTGCATGCCAACTCAAAAGGTGTAAAATAATTTTCCGCAGCAACAGAATTTGTATTATCTTTTGGCAGTGGTAACGTTGAGGAATTTTCGCTGCATCCTTTCTCCTTAATATCTTGCTTTATATCGTCTTTAATAGGATAAAATAACAAAAACTATTAATCCATCTTTACGTTTTGATCAAACTCATAAACACATATTGGTTTTCGTAATGTACAATAATTACCTTCTATATGCTCACTGTCAGTGTATTGTTATAAGTTAGTTGTTTAATATTAAAAAAATAACTTACTTAATGCTGCTTCGCAAACTTTTTTTAACTGAAAATGCTGAGTTTTTTTAATATCCTTATCGCTTAAAATTTTTTCCAACGAACGTATTATAAACATTTCCTTCGCATTTCGCTTTTTCATTTTATAATAGTAATTTTTTCATACTTGTTGAATTATAGAAAACTTATTTTCATTTACAATCGTTGTAATATCGTACACATATTGAAATAAGAATAATTAAAACTATATAAAATACTACATTCACCTAAAACTAATTGAACACATAATCGCTAATAAAATTTTTTTAGCTTCCTCCGGTTCCAACATTATGTATAACAAATATCACTGAAACATCTAAAACATAAAATAACCTAAAATATCTCGCAAACGGCTACTCAATCGACAATAGGATCGAAACCAACTGGCGGTAACAATTATTTTTTCAAACTTTAAATCGAAAAAATATTTAGAAAGAATTGATACTATCGTTAAGTACCTGTTGCCGTTAATGTTTATTTTTTTGAATTTCAGTTTTTTTTAATAACAGTTGCTGTGATAATTCTTGTTTTATGAATTAGTAAAAGCAGAATATAAACGAAAGATATATTTGTTGTTTTTTTGGCGAATTTAATAAAATTTTGATGAAATTTACAGTTTTTTAAAATGATACTCGATAATTAATTTTTCATTAAAATGTATGTGAAATGGATTTCTTTTTACTATTCTGTTTTTCTCTTTTATTAAAACGAATGGTTATAATAAGCTTGTTAATTGATAAAAAGTAATTTGTGACAATCGTGTCAGTTGAAATATCTCAATGATATGCATTTGTTGAAGTTAAAATAATTAGAACACCGGGTTTTGTAGAGATTTTTTAATCGCTTACAAAAAAACGTTGGATTAAAATTATATACTTTTCGATTATAAATTTAATTTTAATACTGGTTCTGCAAAAATTGTTCAACATTAGAAACTCCACGATAGCCGCCGAAATATTCTGAATTGTGGGAGAAGAGACCACGGAAGGAGCCTTAGTGTTAGCCGAGGAGGTAGAATTAGATTGAACAGGAACTGAAAAGGAGTTATCATTTGTGACAGTGTTATTTGAGTAAGGAGTAAGGGGATTTAGGATTACAAGATTTGTGGAAGGGGGGGATTTAAAAGGGTGGAGGAAAAACTAATTTGAGGCATGGAAAGAGTGGACACTTCAGGAGGAGTTTTATGCGACAGAGGGGACACTAAAGTCCAAACCACATAAGTAAATGCTTGAGATACAACACGGTTCTTTGTATGAAGTAGAAGCCTCTTGGAAAGAAATATTCTTAAAGGCCATTAGTCGCTTGATGTCTTTTTGTCTTACCTATTCTGGGCAAGATCAATCGTTTGAGCAATAGGAACATCTGTAGTGTGACAAAACGGCGGCACTACAGCTTGTGACAAAGTGTCTGGAAGCACAGTGTGAACAAATAGGAAAGGCGCTCTGACAGCGATGTGACCAAAGGGGAACCTCTTCGAACACTGAATAGGTTGACGAATACTGAGGGAAACAAGGAATCTGAGCTTAAAGCCAGAGACAAATTCTGGGGAAAACAGTACTGAGAAATTTCAGTTCGGCAAATCTTGTTGGAAATTTGTTCCCCTCAGAAGAACACGGTAAATTCTACGGATAGAAATAATAGGAAGAGAGGACCCAATGTCCTTTCGGGATATCGTTTTCTGTGAATTATAAATGGACACCTGAGATGATGGCCAATCTGAATAATAAACTATTCGGAATGTACGTTCTGATGATAGCATTGGTTGAAAGGAAAGTGAAATTACTTAAAAAGGCGTCGGCAGAAGAACCAGAAGGAAATTTAACCGCAATGCGGCCTTTATTTTGAAGAACAATGCTATTAACAGAAATGGAAGTAGAATGAATAATTTTCGCAAAAGAGTTAGAGGATGATAATTACTAATATTCTTATAAATGGAGCTACTTTCAATATAAACAGTGAAAAGTCCAGGGTGGTTATTGGCAAGCAATACGGTACTCATTGTATTATTGTTGCCATTATTATTAAAACAAGTATTATCGCTATTATGATTATTTTCATTATTATTACTATTACGAAAATTATTATTATTATTACTGTTGCTACTATTCTTGTTGTTATTAGTATTATTAACTTAGCATCATGGATATAATCACCATTACCGTTGTTATTAGTGCTATATTGCAAATTTTTCACATTGAAGTTTTTAATAGCTTTAATAGTATTAATACCAACCATGTAATTTTTGGTATTAATTTTACCACCAATTCTATTACCACTGCAGCTATTTCTACTACTATTGTTATTATTGTTAGTTGTGTTAGAAAGTTCCGATAGATCGGCTTGCAACATACGCAGATCCTTACTGGGGATTGACGCGACCGGCGAAAGAAGGCTAGACGGTTTACGCCTTGTTGAAGCGTCAACCTCCATCAGCTGAAAGGTTAGACTCAATTTAGAATGTTTAGTATGTTTGGAAGAGGCGGCCGAGCGGCCTCTACTAGACAAGCTCATTTACCGGATGAAATTGATCATGGAAAGTAATATAAAATAAAATTAAAATTGAATAGAAATAAATAAGCACAGAAAAATCAACTTTTACCTAACAAATAATAAATTAGACATAAACTAAAAACAGCTAGTAACTGAAATTAGAAAATAAAGAGATAATACAAATAAGAATGATCTCGCCGAGTTAACTGATATAGAAAACAGTGCGATCGGAACACAATCGTTTGCTCTTAAGAGCACAATGCGAACGAACAACCAAAAGTGATAACAATCGTTGAAAAATTTATTTTCAAAAAACTTGTAACAGTCTATTTTCAAATTGATGAGGAAAGTTGTTCGTTCCACTCTCATTCTGTGGATTTTGTTTTAACCCAATCTTTTAAATTTGTTCAAATGTATTTTTTCCGTCAAGTTTACGTTCATTTTAAATTTAGTGTTTTTACTTTCTCAGAACACGCAGAATCTATTTCTTTTATATTGTATCTATATTAGGCTCATTTTATAAACTTGAAAGCATGCTTTTAGGCTATAAATGTTTTTCAAATTCATTTTCAATTTAATTTTCTTGTTTACTTTTTGATGCTAAAAATTTTGAAACTTAAATAAAAAATATTGATGAGCTATCAAGAATTTAAAATTTTGAGGGTTTGCACTAAAAATTTTATAATACATGATCCGTTTTCTTTCAGCGCTTGGATTTGATTCTTCTTTGTTTTGGTTATTCCTTCTTCGAGTTCTCCTCTGAGAAGCCAATGAAATAACTTTTTGTTTTCTTTCGACTGATAATAGGACAAATTGACAGTATTCTTGAGACTTGTCGTCGTTTGACTAGTCTTTTCCAACGATTCCCTGATTCAGAATTACGTTTGCATTTTTGTGTTCATCGTGTTCGATTAGAAAAAAAACAACTGACATTCAAATATGCACGTATTTAACAGAGCTTGCAAGTTTGAATACTGCGCACATACATAGATACCACACCAAGTTAGGATAAATGGAAACAAACAGCCGCATACTTATTGAGGGCAATGCGCTTTTAGCGACGCTACGACGGCGAGTACGAAAAATTGCTTAACTATTTACAAATGACTAGCGTTGAAAGACTATCATAAAAATGACTCGCATGAAATGAACTAATAAAATGACTAACATAAAAAATGATCCATTTAAAACTGACCCAAGCCTTACTTTTAATCGATGTATTTATATATTTCCCGATAAAGGAAAGGGCCGCTTTAACGGGCTCTCGAATTTTTGCTATCTTTCTAGGTTATTAACACTATTTTTTTTATTGCTACATTATTATTATGACTATTATTATTATTGCTGTTGTTATTATTATTATTATTATTATCATTATAATTATGGCGATTAATTGTTCTTATCATTCAGTGATAATCGCGTTTGAGGATGCCGGTTTCTTATTGCAACACACATACCGGTTCGTCTTAGTGTATACATAATTTTGGCTTTAATAACAGAACTACGCCGTTGTAAAGAAGATGGGGTTTTGTTTCAGTTTTGTTTATAGAGTAAGCAAGGTGCGATATTGAAAATGTTCGGTTTATGTTTATTATACAATTAAACAGTAAATTAAAAAAGAAGTTCTTTTGCTATTTATCAAATATTATAAAAAATAACGGCGAGGAAGAAATATTAATATGATTACACAGTTTCCTTATTTTCCTTCAGTTATAATATTCTTGATTTAACCGGTTCGTAGGATTTAGATTTTGCGTGTAAAATTTCATTCATTTTATTTCATGTAGATATAAGGAACATTGTTTTTAAAACGGTATTTTATTTCCTTGCAATAAAGTAAAAACTTCGTTATTTTCGATTACGTTATAGAAAGATTTCATCTAATTTCGGTTGCACAATGTTAAAATGAAAATTGTATTTATTTTCAGTTAAATTATATAGAATTTTATCCATTTTTAATTATATATCGAATAAAGTTTTTGTCCGTTTTCAATTGTAAATTACATAAATAATTTTATTTTGATTGCAGTTTTCAATATATTTATTATTTATTTTCTAGCTTAACTACTTTTTTTTTCGATCACTGTTATAATCTTTGGCTAATAAAAAAAATAAAATGTCTGAAAAGAATGTTACATTAGAGCATTAAATCGGAATACGCGTTTCACTCTGCACGTAATAAATTCTGAAAAGAGTATGTAAATTCAATTTTGTTCAAGAATCTACGCGAGGAGCAGGCTAATCAAATCGTGATTTTCCTGAATATGTGTAGAATTAGATTGAAGGAATTAAGCCAGGTTATTACAGATGCAGTTTTAAGAGTTTTAAAGCAAGAAAACCCAGCTGAATAGGTAGAGTTTGTGGAGTGTGTAAAGCTTATGAAGAGTGATAATTAAGCAACACGGAATCCGGTTTTTCTAGAGGCAGACTGAAAACAATCATTGCAGAAATGAAAGGCAAAGAGGTTTTTTCTATAACTGCTAAATTCCTCTAGTATTGCGAAGTTTACTTCAGAAAATCCCTCGGTGAAGCTAACAGATATTCTGAAGTTTGCAAGGGATATAAAAAAGTTTACCGAGTGGTATTCACTCTTGGAGGCCATGGTTCATACAAGCGACAACTTCAGGGTAGTACAAAAACTATATTTGTTAAAGCAAGCAATAACAAACGTGATCGAAAGTTTGCTGAAGGACTAAACCCTGTAGGAAGAACATTGAGCTGTACTAAAGAGTCAATACTACAACCAACCTGTTGTAATGGCAGACTGCTTTAGAGGTTCAATCAGCGTTCCACAAAGTACGAATCGTTGGATCAATTGCTTGCTCCAATAAGCAACTTGAAGATATGTGGCCTTTTTACAGATGCAATACCGTGACATATTTAGCATTGTCGTAGCTTTTTGAAAAATTGTACACTGTTTGGGAAAATTCACACTGGTGAATAATTTTATGCCTTCTGCCTCTTATTAGTATTTGGGGCTCTATGGAACAATGGAGTACTGTTGCCAACAACAATAGTAGACGTATGCCTTAGGTTCCACTGTTGACAAGATGACAAAACCTCTCAATTACACAGCCATCAACCCGCTACTAATGTTTCGTTGCTGGACGTCTTAAATTACCCTCGCCACTTTGCGACTTACTCATAAATGTGAAATGTTAACACTGAATTAGTATTTGAGGTAATGCTCTTCTATGCAGCAGCAACCAATAGATTTCAGAGTTTATGAGGCCGCAACTTGGAAACTTAAACAATGCAACGCAGACTTTATTAAAACCCATTCAGTCTGGGGGGGGGGGGGGGTCTAGCTAAACTACTTACTTTTTCCCCTTAATTTGCAGCAAAAAAAGATTCATTGCTTCTTAAAATAAAGTACATATATGAATATTTTTTATATTTCCCTTAGAAGTTTCACTTAATTGATTAACCATTGTACGTTTCTGTATCATGCAAGCAGATAATATTTCTGTGCAAAAGCAAAAAAGAAAAAAGGATGCAATTAGACCGATCATAAAATTAGTCATGAATAAATTGTTTTAGGCACATATGGTTGCATAATGGTTAGTTACAGTCTTTCAATTCAAACTTCTAAGATTCTCATCTCTAATTAGTACTTTGCAAACTTCGAAAAAACAACTTTTTTTTATTATTCAAATAGTGTAGTCTGTTAAACAATTGTGTTTGAATAAAATCGATATATGTTCGAATTATATTGCTGCCAAATAAAAATATACGGAATATATATGCATACATGTACATTCAAACAAAAATACGTTACGGATAATTACTAAGCTAATGTAAAATTAAATAAAATGAAAAAAAAACAAAAAAGAATCCTGATTCGGAATAATAAACTATTTTAATTTGTAAAACTTTACATTTGCAGAAAATTTCAATGTGGTATCATGAGAGCACAAGTAGAATGTAGAGATGCGCAAAAATCAACACTCCGCTAAAGGAGTTGCTCACATATTAGGGATACATATATCCGTTTCTCAGCTCCAACTTCGACCAAGTTACATAACTCATGTCTAGTGTGTAGTCGTAATTTTAGGCGGTGACCTCAATTCGAACTCCACGTAGAGCTGACGTCTTTCAGCGTTGAGACATTATAAGAGATAAATCCGTCTCTACATCAAAAATGATAAGTTTATTCTTCGTGTGACGTATTTTGGGGTCGAATTAAATAGCATTTTTGGACACAATCCATATAATGTAACTAAAATCGATTACAATTGATAGTAAACTAAAATTTAATTAAACAGAAGTCAGGTCGATAAAGTACTGCACAGTTTCCTGTAAGTATTTAGTAAGCAGTATAAAGGCCGATTTTGAGAAATGCTCGAGTTATAAATTTAATATACGCAAAAAGATATTCAAATGCGTCCGACCTGAAATTAACAGAAGGGCGTATCGCGATTACTTTGTAATATATATCGACATATGAATAAGAACGTAAAAGAAGAAATAATAATCATAAAATCGGTTTTTGTAGGGAAAGCTCGAAAACTGTCATTATTTCAACAAGATTTTATTTTATTTTTTTAGATGTAAATAGTCGTTAATTTGAAAATTTATAAATTTTATTTAAAATATTTCTTCTTCAAACCAATTCAGTTTTATCCATATATATATATATATATATATATATAAATGCATATTATTATTTAAAAAATATTTGTATTTGTATGTAGATTTAAAAAAGGAAATATAATTGTTAGTTGGTTTGCAGGTTTATAGAATCGCGTGTTAAATTTTAATTCGATAAGATACAAGTGTGTATAGGAAAGATCTGTTGAAAAAACTGAGATTACTAAAAAGCAAAGAAAAAATAGAATGTAGTGATTTTGGTAACAAGCAACGCTTACGCAAACTTGAACAACACAATACAACTGGAAAACTAATGACCGTGCGAGGTTGGCAAAATTGCTTATCGATAGAGAAAGGATAGAAGGTTAACCGCTACCGGAGCCTCAGATTCGTAGTGTTACTACGCGCGCGGGACAAAAATCAGTGCCATCTCTTAATTGTCAGACCTTGTATAATATATTGTCCCCATCTAGATATAAAACATCACAACAACAATTTAATATTTTCTTACGCACTCTAATACATAAATAATTGGCGGGGACTATAACATCGTAAATTTTGGGGGATATCTCCTATGACGAACGGGGAAGAGTTCAAAAAGCATTGTGTAACCGATGTGTGAATCGTCTACAGACTGGTTTACTGACAGAGGAAGAATTGCGAACTTGCTAGACTTTTTTATAATTAAAGGATTGGCTTCAAATTAAAATATAACTCGAATCAATTCTCTTGTCTAATTATTCTCTAATGATCACGATAATAAGTAACAAAATAATAAGAAGCGTCTACCGTTAATCAAATTAACCTTCCCGCAATTGTCCGTTTAATTATATTATATATATATATTATTTTTATTTTGCGACACTCGACGTCTCGGTCATTTGCATCGACTAAACACATTAACAATATCTAGTACCCATAACATTTTGATAATAACAAAGGTAAATATTTTTTTAAATAAGTGTAGATCAACAATAACAGCAAAAAAAAACTAATAAACGAACAAAAACTATTTTTCAACCTAAGTGAAGATATAAAATTTCGATAAATAACAAAGAAAAAGATTAACAAGTGTAAATGACTAGTAACAGCGGAAGAACTACAAACAATCCGTAACTACATATATTAAATTATAAACTTTGATTTTTTTCAAAAATTTGATTAATTTCTGGACACTTTCTTCATTGTTACCTAGAATCTTATCTTCTTCGAGTAGTCGTCCCACGCTTTTAAATATTTCTTTTACATATCTAGGACATTCTATAATGATATGTCTCGTTGTTAACACAGTATCGCAATTGTTACATTTTGCTGCTGTTCCCTCTGTTATCAGTGACAAATGTGCGATCCTGGTATGACCAATTCTCAGCCTAGATAATATAATTTCCTCTTTTCTATTTTCTCTGATGGATGTGTTTCATTGCCAATATTCTGTTTTAATTTTTCTCAGTTTGCTACTTGTTGTCTCGTTCCATTTTGTCTGCATTTTTAAGTTACTTTTCATTTTACTTATTAATCTTGTTCTTTTCCTTTAGTATTATGATTATTTCATTCCAGTTGCTGCTAAAGTTCTCACTAGGCTTGTAGGGTTTACGGTTGTATATGTGAGTAGTATTACACATGCAGAATAAGTTCCATTGTAAGCATAAGCCAATGTTCTCACTTACATTTCGCTTACGTATTCACTGTTCAAAATTGTTTGATAGTGAATTGGTTTATGTATATATAAGCTCAACCGGTTAATGTGCGTTCATTAATTGTAGTAGATTATTGTGAAATGTCGAAATACTCATACTGTAATTATAATTAAACACACTATTGTTATGATTATTTTTGTATAATTATTTGTCTTATTTTTATTTTATATATATGTACGCATGAGGTTTAGTTGGGCTGAATGTAACAGTGAAGGTAGCGTAGTACTTTCAGTCGCTTCAAGTAATTGTTTATAGTTTAAGATATTGTTATATCTACGAAAACAGTATGAATGGGTATAAGAGTGTGAATGGTAGAGTGCCTGGTTGGTTCTAAGCGCATTTGAAAGTAAATGTGTGATTGAGTGCATTTATGCGATAAATTTAAGATTATAATTGTTACAGAGTTGTAAACATTGTTGTAGTTTGTGAGTAAGAGCATGCTTTTCATTTCTTTTATTTGTTATTAATTTTAAAATTAAATTGGTTATTCCAGTTATATTAAATAAACTTATACGATTATATAACGGCCACTGTAAATACATTTATAAATTTAAGAATTTTTTAATGTTAATCCACACAACTCACGCAGCTGTGCGTATATGTGGTGTCAATTGTATTATATTTTATGAAAAAATTGAATTGAATTGAATTGAATTATTTTATCATTTATTTTTTTAAAGATCAATTTAGTTGTTTTATCACGTTGGGTTTTTTCAGTTATATCTTTCAGTTTTCTAATTTATGCGTCTTCAATCTCATATTTGTTCATTATATCACGACAAAGTCTTCCAAAAGGTGCATATGTCGAATACCGATTCTCCAGGGTGAGTGGAAGGTTTTATAATGGTTAGAGTGCACATTATTTGCTGATATTTTCGTGTAATATTTCAAGGCTAGACCTCTGACTCAGCGGCATTATTCCAGTTTCTGCGTGTAGGCTATTTATTGGACTACTAATTTTAAATGCTCCTATGCATAATCGTATCGCTTGGTTTTGGATTGAATTAAGTTTGTTCAGTTGTTTCTTGTTGACACTCACACATGTACACTATGATTGATCTGATGTGGCTATGGTAAATTCGCATCATTGATTTTTCTGTCTGTGAATCAATTGACTGTGGATAGATTTTTCGCGATGTTTAATGCTTTGTTACTCCGCTATTTGACAAGCTGTATACTCCATGTTAATCTTTCGTGGAGTACCATTCCTAGAAATTTAGCTTGGCTGACCTGTGTGATTTGTTTATCGTTTATTTTGAGCTTTATTGATTGATATGTTTTTTTGTCCTGTGAAAGTTTAATTTAATTGCCTTCGAATAACAACAAATTCTAACTACTACTATATTCTCTAAAAAATATGGACGGCAAATTATTGTTCTGTTTGAAAGCTCAGAAAGTAAAAATACTTCCTACTTCCATCATGGGTCTTACTATTTTCAAATCATGTCAGTAATATTCGAATAAAAATAACTGGATACGCAATGTTTAGTTTTCTATAAGTTTAAACTGTTACTTTAAGCTAATTATTCATTTTGAATATTATAATACGTAACTACTGGGTCAGTATCATTTACAATAAATAAATGTCCATTCAGACATGTTCAAGTCGCATAAATCATTTATAAATATTAAAAATAACAGGGAATCTAAAAAACTTCCTAGCCGAAATACTATATGGAATTGCAGAATCACCTAACGTTTACTCTTGTAATATATTTTCTTTTTTGTTAAATACAGCTGGAGCCAATTATAAATATTCTCAAGACATCCGCAGCCAAACTAATACACTTTAATAATCTACAACACCGAAGTTATTAATTAATATCATTCCATTATTAATAATATATTGTTTCCGTTAGTTAAACTTTATAAACTATTATCGCATAATTACAGGGTTTTGAAATCCGAAACTAGTCAGCAACTGAATTGATTAGCTCATATATTAAATGTTTTGTGCGTATGTATATTTGTCTGTTTACTTTAATATATATATATATATATATATATTTAGATTAACAAAAATATATGGTAACAGAGATTATAATTAATCACTTTACTCAAGCCGAAATTAATGATTACAGTAGACTAAAAAATTTTATCGAGCAGAATTTAAAGTCAACCTACCTAAAATATTTGTGCATTTAAATTAATGCGATTAAATTAATGCGATTAAATTAATGCGATTAAATTAATGTATTTAAATAATTGTATTTAAATTAATGCATTTTAAGTGATGTATTAAAAACAAAAATACAAAGCTTAAATATAGACCATCCCCGGTTTATTGCATTAAATTCTTCATGAATTTTAAAGGCCTCTGTTGAAATTAAACATACAATCTAAAAATTACAACGCTCTAAATCGCTCGCACGAAATAAGTATTAATAAATTATGATGCATCAAAATTTATCGTTATAGGAACGAAATAAATAAATCAAAAATGTGTAAGAATACACTCTGGTATTTATTTTAAGGTAAGTTTATATACGAGAATATATCAGTTTATAGCTATATAATCTATTATGCGCATTTATCGCATCAAAAAAAAAAAATACACATGAAAAAAATTATCCCTTCACCAAATAAAATTCGTAAATTAAACATGAAATTTCTTAAGGTTACAATTAAAATTTTGTGGACTGGACGGACCAGGCACTGTTTAAAATATTGTTTAACGTTCCAGACTCGTTTATGTAATAGCCCGTCGTAAGTATAGACCGTGCGTAAATTGTTCCGAAACGTTAAGCGATGTATTGAACCGTATGACGTAGTTCGTAATTTAAATTATAATTTTATGAATAACATCGCAAAAATTGTTACATACTTTATAAAAATTTTCCTTTTAGTGCATTAATCATAAGAAACGTGTATACAAATATATAAATCGAAAAATTCAATCTTTTCAATAAATAGGCTGCAATCAAGAACGACAGAAAGTAAAGTCAAATGATATTACAGTATTTTTTCTGCATTAGTAATTAATCTGTATTATAACTAAAACAAGAAGGGAGAGAAAAAAGTGAAAGAAAAGCAATCCCGCAGGAATTAAAAGATGCAAAAATTTGACATTAATCCCTAATGAGATACACGGTTCCAACAAGCCACTTATGCAACATTCTAATGAAAAATCATCGTTAATTTTCTGGCATGAAATTTAACAAAAATGTCACCATATCGTACATTGATTTTATCGTAGCAACGAAGAATTCATATTTTAAAACAAATTCAACAGTATACGATATGCCGAACCGCCAACTAGTAACCAGTAACATTGTGTATATCGTATTTTGAGTTCTCAATGACTTATCGTGCCACGCTGTCTGATAAACCGTAGCGGCAAACCGTTCATTCATCTCAAACAGCCGTTGTCCACAGCGACAAAAATAAATCATTTCAACAGCTTCGTAAATAGCATTTATTCCGTCATTAAATAATACGGAATATATTTTATAATAGGTTATTATCAAATGACCATGCACAATTAAGGTTACGTAACTCTTAGCGTAACAAGTTAGTATAATCCAGTTAAAGGATTTTTCGAAATCTCCAGTAAATTCGGCCAAAGCTTGATAATGCTGATAACACTGTATAATCAGATCGTAATAAACCGTATCGCGTGCTTGGGTCCACTTGTCGTACTCCGTATAATATCTTTCGATATCTTCGCATATCAAAACCGGATCCGGTTCTAAGTGTTCGGTCCTGACTTTCACTATCGAATCGACATGTTCTAAAACATTTATCAAGTCCTCCAATTCGGAATGAACAATTTCGCTGAAGTAATAGACGAAACAGTGATTGTACATCGCACAGAATACATGAGACATCATAGCCGAAACCACAGTAATGTAAGTAATGCAGAACCGAAACAACGTGTTGATTTTAAATGGGTATGAAAAGTTGTATGGAATAAAAATTTCATAAGTTTCAAGGTACTCGTAGTACTTATAAAAAAGAAGCAGATCGTATAATAATAGCGACAGAATGAAAATAGTTAATGATAATACGATAACGATGAAATTACGCTCTATTCTTGCCTGCTGAACATGATTACGAGAGTTTCGGATTTCTTCCAATTCACCGTCTGAATAGGAATAAATTTTATCCGACTTATCGGCGATTCGAATTATCAACTGTTTATTCATCCGCAACCAGATGTGATCGAAAAAATACAAGTAACTTATCGAACTGAGCACATAATATATAAACAAGGCGAAACTAACTGATGCTGTTATGTTCCTGTAGATTACCAGTGAAAAACAAACAACGTTCCCGATTAAATAGAAGATGAACTGTTATTTCTGCGACTTTGCTCTGCACATGCATATAGTTAAAGCAGCATCTCGAGTCCAGACGAAGAGATTTTTACGGTTTAGTCGATTTTTAAAATTTCCGAACGAACTGGAAATAACTGATAGAGGCACAGTCGGAAAATTCATTTTTTAACGCGTGCAATTCGATCAACAACCGATAACAAGTGCTGAGGCATTCAACATCAAATTTGTAATAGAATTTCGGAAGTTATGGATTGCCTAATTTGCCTGAAAAACATTCTCATTCCCTGTTAATAGTTATTCTTTCTAATCGGTTCCGCCGTGAGAGAGGTCGATTGGAGCATTTCTCGCCGTTAAATAGCTTTTTATAGCGCCTATGATCATGCAGCCTCGACGCTGAAATTGAATAATTTAAAATTGGAAGCAGCTTGTCATTACGGTCATCAGCTCGCGATTATTGCGATAAACGATAATCAATATCAGTAAATTGGCTCGTTTTACTCGTTTGTAAATTAAAATTTTTTTCAATTGTTAAAATTTTTCTTAATTTCTTCTCGAATCCCGAATATTTACTATCGGATACTTTTCATTATTTTTTTTTTCCTTTTATTTTTTTTTTATTGCATCTCGAAATATATACAAATAAAGAGCGATTCTCGTTTAACGATAATTTATAATAAGCGCTGAAATTCTATCGTGGCGATATTTCTCTCATTGTTTACTTCACGATGTACTGATAACAACTTTGTTTTGTCATATAATGGTACACACAAATCATCTGTGTGATTTTGTCAGCGATAATTCGAAAACAAAAACTTTCAAACAAACGGCAGAATGATAATTTAAAACGTACAGCATTATAAATTCATATAATGAGAAGTATTCGGTAAATTTTACGAAATCATTCAAGGTATTTTTTGAATGAGTAGGCGATAAAAATCAAGTCATGTTAAACGTATTTCAAATGGTTGCGTACACCTCGTAGAAATAAAAAAAAAAAAAGGTAAGCCGTAATCACCCTTGATTTTTCTCCGTCCTCGTCAACAAACATTCTTACCAGTGACTCTTTGATCTAAAATATAAAGATTTTTAATAAAGAATCTTCTAACATCCTGTTTGTTAATTATAGAATATAGTAAGTTATAACAAATAACAAATATAACAAACAAATTCGAAGTATAAAATGATTGCTTACTTAGAAATAGGTTATACCTGAAAACGTTGCTAATTAAGCAAATCATTTTATATTTTTAAATTTGTTTATTATATTTGTATTTGTTATAACTTACTATATTCTATAAAGATTTTTGTATACCTATCCCAGATAATTGCATATATAATTAAAACGAGCACGGGTGAATAATGTGAGCTTTTTAAAATAAAACAGGTTAACGATGGAGACAAGGTATAGCATACAGATAAAATAATATCTTCACTTCAAAAAAACAGTTAGCAACCGGTGTTCGCCTTATTCTCTGATTATGAAAAACCTCTACTCCCTACTGCTCCGTTTGAATGAAATCTTTTATTAAAAATCCGCGAGAATTAATCCTTATAAGCGATGCTTTTAGAGCTTTAACTTACAGTAGCGAGTAATCCAATTTTGGTAGGTTGATTCTTCCTTTTTTTTCTTTCTTTCATGAAACGGTGGGAAGTAGCGCGTCGAGCTTTCATTCAATGAAACAAAGGCTTATCTCATTCCAACTGGATTCTACGGTATACTAAACCCGCTGCGACTTAAATTAGATCGGCACAAGTTCCAATTAGTAATAGTACAAGTGTGATTTCGTTCGGTCAGCGTAAAATTTGCACTAAGAGAATTACGCATTTTCGACTAAAAATTACTGTAGTTTAAAATTTTATAATACTAAAGTGTCGCAACAGACGTTTCCTGTATCAAAGTTGCAATATCGATATTTTTCCTGTAAATGTGTGTTTATTTGTAGACTGCTTAAACGCCGGCCGCCATAATGTAAAAATGGTTACACGGCGATGTTTCGTTCGAGAGGAATTGGATTTGATAAATATAAAGAGGATTGATAAAATAAAAAGACCTCAGAGGAAAAATGATGTACAAAGAAGAAAGGAATTGGAAAGCCCAAGAATTAGTATACGAGAATAAACATTAGAACATATTCAAACATGGTTTAAATCGCAGAAAATTGGAAAAACAAAAGTGAGAAAGAAGCAGAGAATGTGGTTAATGTGTACGCAAATAACAGGGGAGCCATGGAAGAATGTCGAATTGAAGTAAAATCAACGAAAACACGGATGTTAAATCAAAATGTAGAATGGATTTTTGCGCGAAGAAAAAAGGGATAATCGACCATGGTGGTATTTTAGGATGATGTCAGGCGCGAGGAAAAAGCAATGCTGGACAAAAAATCCCCCCCCCCCCAGTTCACTGCTTTCTAAATCGACATGATTAGAAACCAACAAACAACAAGGAAATATTAACTGAATGCAGAGAAGAGAAATTACGGATCCGAGACTGTATACGAAGAATGATAAAGTCATATGGATGAGTGGAACGAGGAGAACTGAAAGGCACTGGTTAAAGTTAGAAATAATCAAATTATTTTTAAGAAGAAATGATGGCAGAAAACATAAATAATAGGACGTGGGGTTACGTCATCAGTTCTCGGCTGCAAATATTGCGTTGAAAAAGGAAATATGGAAACATTCAGAGAAATGAATGTTCCTAGAGAATGGAAGACAGAATTAAACCTCACCCGGGACTTTTTCAGTCATCGGTAAAGTGTGTAAAGGAAATAGAAAATTTTAATAAAATTATGAAATTCCTTTAGAGCTGCGATTTGACAAACAGATTGAGAAGAAGAAAAATTGGAGATGTGCGCATTTTTAATAAAAAAAAACGAAGAGTGCACAAGTTTATGGGAAACAATTAACGACGGCAAAGTAAAACGCTGTGTTTGGTACAATTGCGTTAATTGTACGTGGGTTGTTCAAAAAAAGACCGAACTTTTGAAATTGCATCCGAACGGTGTAAAATTTAAATTTGCGTGTGTCATGCTACACGTGGCGACATTCTTTCGAAACAAAATGAGACGCTTATCACATTACGGTAGTGTGATCAGTTGGCGAATAGAGAGATCAAGGGAACACGTGCAGTCAGTGCTCTGCGAAGTAGTGTGAAAACGAAAATGAAGGACTTTGTAGAGCAACGTTGCAACATTAAATTTTAACATCGGCAAATCCTTTTCCGAAACATGGGCATTGCTTCAGCAAAGCCCGTAAGAAGAACTTTATGAGCTGTACGTGATATTACGAGTGGTTTACGCGTCTCAAATCGGGCAGATCATCGACACCAAGGAAAATGCAAGATCAGGACGACCCTCAACGTCAACAAATAATGAAAACACTGATGTCGTTCGATCTGTGATTCGTAGAAATTATCGTTTAACTGTGCAGGAGGTTGCAGAAGAAGTCGAGATCAGCATTGGAGTACAGGAGAAATTCAAGAGAAATCGCAGGCACAGCTCCGAGACATCATACTAAACGAATTCCAGGGAGCATATGAACAGGGGAAAAAGCAAGCAAGAGGGAGTACTTTGAAGAAGAGAAACATGCGTAAAATTGTAAGTATTACAAAAAAGATTTTACGACGAAAGTTGTTCGGTCTTTTTTCTGAACAACCCATGTATTCTCAGTGATGCCACCACGGGGTCTCGTTACTACCGTGGACGTGATATATTTAAATATTTTTATTATAAATAGAAAATTTTGTTATTTTTTCAAAGTTATTTTATTAAAATTCGTACACTGATTTTTCTTTATCGACCATTACCGGCTCCGCTGAAAAGACATATAATAAATTTACAAAAATTAATACGAATATAAAGCATAAAAATTGTACGTATTCCTGTTTGCCGCCGGCGCAGAACCAAGCCCATTTCCAAAATCTGCGATCAGACGGTAATTCCATTGCAGGAGACACGGAAGGAACTATTTCGACGCGACTTCCCGACAAATTTTTTATTCAACTTTCTTAACTATTTCATACGACGTTAATAATTTTCGAATCGGACCAGCAGCGATTATTTTACTATTCCGTTTTTTTCCCAAGTTATTTTTTCTCAAGGCGATATTCACGTATAAAGAGACTGTAAAAGAGCGGCTTCTTCCTATGAAAATACCTCTTTTCTTAAAAACTGATGACCCACTTCTCAATCAGACCAAAAGACAACCGCTTGCTTTCACCATCATTTGTTTCCCGTGTCCCTTCGAATCTTTCCTTTCAATCGCCATCTATTAATGGGGTGGGCATTTCTCCAGTAACCGCGTGACGGTGCATTCACTGCCGACAAACAGGATTTCAAGCACGCACACATTCTCGCTGGCACCACGTTTCGACATTTTCTATATTTCTATATTTTATTTTGTGTATTCTTCTGTATGGCATAATGTACCCCTTACAGACCCTGTAATGGACACATTACAAAAGTAAGAACTAAACAGAAAACGGGAATTTCCTTTAGAGTCAGGTACCAGGTCCTCTTTTGTAGGATCGAGGAAGTTTACAAGAAATTGACAGTAAGTAATTTTAAAGAAAATGATATTCGAAAATGCTTTATGTGAAACAGAAGAGTCCTGTGGATACTTTAGAATTATTATTATTTTACTGCTCAATACGGTAGTGATATATCCAGCGGCAAACTGTGCAACTATTAAAATTCATGGCACCCATCCCACAGATGTGAGTGTAGTCCATATTGATACGAATCGGAGTTTGTGGCGCTATCGATTTCTGTTTTAATTGTTATAAAAGTAATTTAGCTCGCTGCTTGCGCTGCACACTAACTGGCGACGGTTCATTGTGAGGTTGGTGTGTGTCTTGGGAGGATATGGCCGTGGGCCCGAGTACTCTATTTCTCTTGAGAGGGGATAGGCTATATGCTGCGTTTAGAGACGTATGCACATAATATACGTTAAATATATACGAGTAAAAAGGCACAGTTCGGCTTTTCGGAACAATGTAGACAACGGATAGTGAACGGACGAGAGTTAATTGAATATACGTCGGTTTTGATGTTGTTCAAGATTTAGTTTTAGTCGTCTTCAAAGATATCTAACGTATTTTTCGGTACACACATTACATTGTCCATTGTAGAACACTTGACGTGATTTTATACAAAAATATCAATTAATTTGCTCTGTTTTGTTTGTTTTTTTCGGAATTAATTAAAAAAATTTTTCAGATAAATACATCTATATTTCGTAAGTTGGAATTGTTGAGTGTTTAAAAAAGAGTCGGAATTTCTCACAATGCTTATTGGAGTGGTGCGTAATCGCGAAGAATAGAAAATTCATTCGATTTAAAAAAAGAAAAAAAGGTCGTTGAGCTAACTTATAGTTCTGGTGCCGAACATTTCAATTAGCGTAACCGAACGATAGCTGAAAAGGAACCCTCGGTCAATCTACACGTGAAAGTCATCGATTATGCCGGAAACGCTGAATTTTGTAGCCAATTCGTATGAGGCCCGCCAAAGTGACAACAATCAACTCTTACAATACGTTTTATCGCAGGTCCGAAAACCGTCGTTTCGTGTTAAATGGCACCTCGAACAGAGACAAAATTAATTTTGGATTAGTATGTTAGCGTAACGTGAAATGTAATTTTGTCAATATATGTATTACAGAATATTGACCTAAGTGTATTTATGAATAGGAAAGATAAAACAATGCCGCTTCAAGCACAGTATATCAGATCGTTAGCAAAATAGAAGCAGAAACGACATTTGCCGTCATTTAGAAAACTTATCTGAAAGTCTTAGAATATAAAGTAGGGATTCATATGGAATGTAAGAGGCCTTAATCAACAAGGTAAACTCTGTGTTTTAGAGAATATTACTAGCTATAGTTGGCATTGCTGAGACTCACTGGAAGCAGAGCGGACATTTCAGATCAGCCAGCGGGAATCTGATTATATGCTCAAGTAACCAGAAAGAAGCAGTAAATGGAGTAGCGGTAATAATAAATTCGGCAATATCATCTGCACTACTAGGTTACGAAACAATAAGCGATCGCATTGTATCAGTGAAAATAAAAGGAAAACCAATAAATCTAAATGCCATTCAAACATATGCCCCAACAACTCAAGGATCGGAGAAGGGAATAGATGAGTTCTATGACAATCTACGAATGGCGATTAAAAAGGTTCCAAATAGAGAACTATTATTAGTAATAGGTGATTTCAATGTAAAAATAGGAAATACTGAACAAGACAATCACCTGAGATCAACAGTAGGAAAATATGGCTTGGCAGACAGAAATAAAAGGGGTGAAATGCTAATTGACTTTTGCTCAGAAAACAATCTCTGTATAATGAATTCAAATTTTAAGCATCATTACCGACGTCTGTATACATGGACTTCGCTGAATGGACAAGTCAGAAATCAAATAGATTACGCACTTATGCCAACAAGATGGAGGTCCTCAATAGAAGACGTGAAGACATATCCAGGACTGGACTGTGGTAGTGACCACAAGGCTTTAGTAAGTGAAGTATGTCTCAAGCTCCAACGAATCAAATGCAAGCTGGGATGTAATTAACTCGAATAACTTAAGATCAAATAGTGTAATTACATAATGCAGATAAGAGACAGACTAAACGAAGCTGTTCTCATACACGTGGAAATAATAATAACAAAACTGCGGAAGAACTATGGAAGGAATTTAAATCGGCAATTTATGACGTTATGAAGAAAATTCCCAAGGAAGTGCAAAAAAGACGGAAACCATGGATATCTGAAGGAACATTACACAGCTAATAAATAAGAGAAACCAGATAAAGAAGGGAGGAAGTAATAGTACGGACGAGAATCTAAACTAATAAACAGAGAAATACAAAAAGATAAGAACAATTATATAATAGGAATATGTGAGGAAATAGAACAACACTCACTAAAAAATGAACCTTATGATCTGTACAAGAAAGTCAAATGGTTAAATCACATTTTTAAAACCAGAATGTTGCCAATGAAAGATCAATACGGGAAAAAATTAACGGTCAAGTCAGAAATAGTAGAAAGATGGCGCCAGTACTGTCAGAACCTTATGCACGATGACGAGACAACAGAATACAAAACTACGAGCCTGAACCGGCAATTATGAAAGAGGAAATAATTAAGGCCATGAAGAAACTTAAAAATCGGAAGTCAGCTGGCCTAGACGGTATAGTTGCGGAAACGCTGAAAGAAACGGAAGAGCCGGAAATAAATCGACTACATACGATCTGTCAAAAAATATGAGTAAGAAATAACCGGCCTGAAGAGTGGACAACATCAGTATATGTGCCGTTGCATAAAAAAGGCTCGAGAGAAGAATGTGGAAATTATCGAACAATCGCTCTGATTAACCATGCTAGCAATATATTATTACATATAATAATACAAGAACGCCTCAATTATTATCTACTTCCGCAAAAATTTCTAAAGAACAAGCTGGTTTTATGCCGGCTAAAGGCACCCGAGAACAGATATTAAACGTAAGGCAAATAATAGAGAAACTTAATGGATATAACATTCCGGGGCTGCTTTGTTTTTTAGACTATAATAAATAACATTAAATGGCCAAAACTGTGGCAGATTTTATTAGAAATGCGTACACCAAAACATCTAATTTACCTCATACAACAACTGTACGTAAATTATAAAACTGGAGACCGATAAATCCAGTGAGCTTGCAGCAAAAAAGGGAGTACCCCAAGGCTGTTGTATATCACCGATTCTCTTCAATATTTGTGGAGAATGGATTATTATAAGACAGACAATGGACGGCTGGCATGGGGGAATATCATTCGGAGGCGAGAAAATCACAAACATAAGATTTGCAGATGGTACGGTAGTACTGGCCAGCACGGAAAGGTAAATGTACGAATTGTTATTAAGAATAGAAACGGCTGGAAAAGAGAGACCGGTCTAGTACTCAACAAACAAAAGTGTTCGATGTTAGTTATTGATAAGGATATCCAACAACCGTTAAAAATGCTACAAGATATACAAACCCAAGATAAATTAATCTATTTGCTGCATTTCAAGAACTGGAGGATCAGACTAAGAAATACGCGATGGGAATGCAGTATATGGAAAGATCATAAGAACTCTAAACTAACAAAATTACGACTCCTGCAAACTTTGGTGTTCTCTATAGCGACTTACGGATCGGAAACACGGACGATGAACGAAACCATGGGAAGGAAGATCGTAGCTTTCGAAATGAAAGGGTATCGAAAAATCTTAAGAATCCCATGGACGGCCCATAGGACAAACGAATACGCGTTAAAAGAGCTCAAGATCGAAACCAACCGACGGCTATTAACATCCATCAGGAAACGTATGCTGGGGCTTTTTCGGTCATATAGTAAGAGCAAATGGGCTGGAGAAAACGATTTTGATGGGAAAGGTCGAAAAGGAAGAAAGGCAGACCAAAGAACCGCTACATCGACCATATCAAGAAAATATACAGATCAAATTTATAACATATCGTAGATTTAGCACATGATCGGTATAAATGGCAACGTGTTGTGTGTATCTTGCGTCAAATAAGGTCACGACATCCGATTCAGATAACGAAATGAAAAAAAAAAATATATATGTATATATATGTACACATTTATAATCGTGTAAAGTAAATTATGCTTACAATATTTTATCGTTATATGTTAAATTAAATATATTAAAAAGGAAAAAACACGAAAAAAATAATAAACAGTCTAAATTTCATTAATTAATTTACAGTCAAAATCACGAAAAACTTATTCACTAAAATAAGTACAAATATAATAAGTTATTAACTTTTAAAATAATACTAAATAAACATAATTATTTTGAAGAAAAAAAAAAAGAAACGAATCATAAAAGTAATAATAAAAGGACGACTTACAGCAATGGCACAAAGAAGTGTTTAAGAGAGTGTGGATAATAGAAAAAATCAGAAGGAAGACCGATTAAAAACGGTTTTAATCGTAGTAAAAGTGAATGTTAGTTACGTTTTTAATTTAAATACACGTAAACTTAAAAAAACAAAAAAAAAGGTCCGAAATATGTATAACAAACAATATTTCTGGATATGGGAAACTTTAAACGGAATTTATTGTTTCATTATTCCGAAAATAACGTAAATTTTATTTTTAAATATTTCCGATGAAAGCGCTATTTTTATTTATCGAATAATTAAAAATTATAAGGATATTTTAATCGCCTACATTAAGGACTATCATATTTTTCTTTCGGAATACATTGTAAAAAATATTTCGAATTTAGAGAAATAAAAAATTCAAAAATGTTGTATCCGCTAATATTTGACTCTGAAAAAAATGTTTACGTGTGTAGGTTCGAAAACAATCTAGCGCGTGTTTTATTACAAATCAGTAATTAATAGTAAAGAGAGATATGTGTGTGTGTGTGTGTGTGTGTGCGTACTCTATTATAATATTCGATATAATACGGTTAGAAAACATTAAAAAAGCAAATCCTACGGCAGGTTTTATAGTATGAGGCGATTTCGGATAATTTTATCGTAACGAAAGAAAATTATAATCCGTTTGGAGCGCTAGCTAACTCGTATACTTTAAAAATAGAAAATAAATGAAAAGTAAACGAAACGAGGATATAAAATGTGCTCAGTAAAAAGACGAACCGTTTGGATTCATTTGGGGAGGTAGTTCGAATTTACGGTAGTTCTGCGCGGGTCGCGTGGGCACTGAGAGGCACTGAAAAATATAGTTGGAGCCTCTATTACTATCCCAGTACTGGCAACCTTTACAGTGAAATCGAACGGCGACTTCCAGTTGCTGGCCCAGATCGATGTGATACAGATAAATGACGAAGTAGAACTGATCGGAAAAACCGTCGCATGAGTTACTAATGTAACTGGCTTGAACCTCGTTAAATGAGCACCAGTTATCGATCGAGTAGCGCACGTAAACGCTTTTATGGAAGTCCAGATTGCGCACGCGGACGATTCCGTTAATCGTGATCACGTGGCAATTCGTTACCGAGACCGTTTCCAACGAGACGCAGTTATCTCGCACTCTGTCCAGGAAGTCCGGCTGCTCGGCGGGCTGATCAAACATCGCAACCAGAAACTTTGAAACAGTCTGTGCCGGCGGTTTGAAATAGAATTCGAGGCCGCCTATCGGCTGGCTCTCTAGATCCAGAACGTCCTGGTTCTCCAGATCGTTGTAGGCCGATTTCGGTACCGACGGTATGTCGTCTAAGAAGGTACGCACATCGGCCAAATCCAAGCCCATAGCGTCCGCGAACCGCACGATTTTCTTCTGGGCAGAATTGTCGCTGGAATCTTTCCGCGTTTTCAGTGACGAGCATCGTCGTATCTTTTGACATTTTTCCTCGCCGTCTTCGTCCTCGCTTCTATTCTCCTTGGTCGTGACGCTGTTCCGAGCGGTACCGTTTACGTTCGCGCTATTTTCGCACTGACTAGACTTCCGAATCGGCTCGTCTGCGCTACCGAACACTTGGCTGCTTTTCCGTTGATCGTGCTCCGGTTCCGGCGACTTTCGACGTGAGAACGGCGGAAATCCGCGTAATTTCGTTACCGAGCAGAAATCACTCTTGCCATCATCGTCGCTAATTGACGTCTTGCTCATTCGGCGAACGCATTCCGCCGTCGCTTCCTCGTCCGCAGATCCGCTATCATCCGACGTCGCGTTCCTATTTTGGATTCCATTTTGTTTGCATTCCGTTAGCTCCGATTTACGCATCGATTGATTTTTGCCGGCGAACCCGAACGAACATTTCTGATCGCAACATTCCCCGCTACTGAACCCGTAGTAATTCGGACGGCGAATTACTCGGTAGGCGGACGTTTGTTCTTGCAGCAGATTTCTGTTAAACGACGACGATAACTGCGATGCCGGCTGGTAGTTGGACTGTATCATTCCTTCCGCTTCGGACGTATCTGCAACAAACAAACCATTAGATGCAGTTGCAAATCCCAATTGTTGCTCATACCGATCTACATCATAATCTTCCGAACATGCTGAGTGTGTTGCGCATACAATCCGATCGAGACTACAGTCTGATGTGTTCATTTAACGAAGCCGCATGTAGGGGTTCTAAAAACAAAAGTAAAACGAAAAATAATTCACTTCGGTGATCAAACTTTGCCTTTCTTTAAAGTTGTTACGTTGTTTTTTCTCTTTTTTTTTTTTGTGTTTTCTGTTCGCTCATGACACTTTATGTCTTTGCCAGAATTTCCGCGAATTACTCGCGTATCTCACCAAAGCACAACCGTTTTTTTTTTTTTTATTTTTATTTTTATTTTTTTAAATTTACTGTTCCGTCTTCATGTCAATGTTTAAGCTTTTTGAAAGCATCTCTTCTAGAAGATATTACGAAAAAGAAACGAGTAAAACAAAACAAAGTTATTCCAGAAACTAACACATACCGA
This sequence comes from Icerya purchasi, assembly GCA_039619475.1. Lineage (NCBI taxonomy): Eukaryota > Metazoa > Arthropoda > Insecta > Hemiptera > Monophlebidae > Icerya > Icerya purchasi. Next base: position 19,639,742 of record CM077115.1, on the reverse strand, counting down.
GGGGCATTAGCTGTTGAAATGCAGACTCTGTTTTTGCCTGGCTTTTTTTCTTTTTCATACCGCTGTCAGTGTCTTGACATGACTTTTCCGATGAATAGTGCTGCAAAATTTAAAGATTTAGTCGCTAACTAACACCGCTATTCAGCTTATTGACCAGATACCAGTTTGGTGATGGTTTACGTTCGTATTTTTTATCGCGAGGGAGTAGACTTTTAACACGAATTTATAAAATTGCACACATTTCACATCGTTGAAATGTTTATGTACGTTTCCTCTTTTTCTAACAATTGTTCATCTATCCGTTCAACCTGGTCTTCCCGCCAATCCGTGGCTCTCTTTGTTTCCTTCACTTCGTCGTTCTGTTGTTGTTTCCATTATTCGTCTACGTCCTTAAGCCCTAAATTCAGTTATATTTCGTTTTTTTTATTGGTTGCCTGTCTATATTGTCCTCTCCACTCAAACGAACAGCTTGTTTTTGGGACGCTAATCATGCATTTATTCATCTCCTTTTTTTAAGCGTTCTGCTTTCTATTCTAATTTAGTGCAACTTGGTCTTCCTGCTCCATTTTGCGCCTCTTATATTCTATCTTTTCTTTCTCCACATATTGTTCCTACTGTTTGTTTGACTCCTTTCTACTAACAATATCTAACCGTATCAAGATATAATTGACTCATTCCTACTAACAATATCTAACCGTATCAAGATATAATTGACTCCTTCCTTTTCAAACTGTTTCTGGATGAAGATCCCCGGTTGACGAGTTTTAAAAAAAATATAATGTTTTTTTTTTGTTTTTTTTTTGTTTTTTTTTTTAGATTTATTTTGAAGTAGTTTTATTTTTTTTGACAAATTTCCAGCAAGAACGTCATCTTTCGCTAATTTTCACGATTATGTCTTACAAAGGTGTCATCTAATTTTGTAAAAGTCTTCTCATTAATCGCGTTCATACGAGTATTTTCTATAATTTATAATACGATACTCGCGTGAGATATCGTCGTTTATGTTATTATAGAAAAAAAACAACATAAAAAACGGGCACCTATTTTATCTATTCTTTACATCATTTGTGTAAGCTATTCAGTTTCTGTACCGAATTCTAAGCATCTTAAAAATTCATTGTTCAACGTGATTTTAACTTTTCGCAGCAGTACAATACCGTCGTGTTACAGAAGTTGCAAGCAGTCCGTATTGCAGGAGTTACCCTATATACATACATATATACATATATATATATATATATATATACATATATCATATATATGTATAATAACAAACGCCTATTAATCAAACAAACAAACAAACAAAAAAATTAGGCTCGAATTTCAATAGCTCGTTTGCTTCAGTTTGATAATCGTGTCGTTTCCTCGAATGATCTTAAACTGAAGTATCAGAGAAATTTAAAAAGGTAAAAACCGAAGAAAGGAATTTATTGACGTATAACAAACCTTAATCTATAACTATAATACCAAAAAAACGCTACTTCAGTTTACTTTTTTTTTACTTTTGCAACATTGTAATCTTCCGTTTCTAGTCTTCTATTACTTCTATCGAAAGAACGCCCAAGTCCACATGGGGATTTTGGAGGTTAAACTCCCCCATTAGAACTTAAAATGGTTATTATGAATACACAAAATTCTGAAAAAAATCAAAAATTTAAAATATAAATGATTTTTTAGTTTGTTCTTACCCACCTTTAAAAGAAAAAAGAAAAAATATGCTCCTTATTTTTAGGTACTTCATTAATATGCAAATTTTTTTATTACGAGTATATAATCAAGAACATATGTAATTTTTATTAATGTTCATATACGGGAGGGGGGGGGGGGTAATTCATTTATGTAAATTTTATTAATACATATAAATCAAAATGATAGAAATTATTAATAGTATGAATATTGGTGAAAAATGTATTATTATGTATAAAATAATTATGCGAAGAAAATTTTCAATCCCCCACCCTTACAAAAATTCTAATCACAGCCCTGCCGAGAAAGGCTTTTGAACAAAAAAAAAAAGGGGGTGGGGGACATTTAAAACAATACTACGCAGCAAGTTTTCGTGATTTTTACTACTAAAATAAAAAATTAAAATTTTTGTGGTAACAACTACTCGACTTGTTAGTATTAAATATATCTATATTTCGAACGTCCGTCAATAGAGCAAATTTCTGATGATGGATCGTATAAAAGGTTAGACAGCCCTTTTAATAGTGACATGGTTTCGATCGGAAATTTTAATAGTGGACAACTGAATTATTTTCAATTAAAAAACAAGCACGGCTAAGGCCAATCAGTATACATAAATATTGCCGGTACGTAATCAAAACAAAAACCGCTCGGCTCATTAGTATATATATATATATATATCGGTAAGCAAATTGCAAAATGTATTACTCTCCCCTGAAAAAGCAACGGTTTAGTTGAATATTGTTTAAACTTACGAATATTTAAGTTTCGTCAAAGAAAAATTTTATAAAATTTTTCGTATAAATTAAAATCGGCGGCCGCTTGCGACGACCCGTTTGTAGTTCACATCGGTAACATGTACGAGATGATGACATATGTGCAGAGTATTTCATATTTCATGCGCTATGCACTTACGGAATACATTTATATATTTTTATTTATAAAGTATTGCTTTAAACACATTCGCGACACTAAAGTATTAATGAGTAATAAAAAGTATTTTATTAAAACGCAGTTGGCTTAATAGAAAGTTGGAACAGATCCAATATTAAAGTTGTATTTCTTACGTTTCGACTATTCTTCATAATTTATAATGTAACCCAATATTTCAGCCTACTTTTTCAAAAGCAATAATCGACCTCGATGATCTCTATTAATATCGAAAATTCTGTGCGCGCGTTAAATGAAAAAAAATTGCTCCGACTTTGAGAAAAACTTTTCGTAAAATACCGGTCGTCATCTACCGAAATAAACGTGTATATTCACTCTTGATATGTACACGTATTTTAAATTTCTACTTGACCGAGTTAATTTTTAGCATTCCATCGGAATTTTTATCACAAGACACGCGGCTCTCTGAAAATTAGAATAATTCACGAACGGTTTATTCCACGTCATAGCGCATGCGCGTTCTTTAAACGGCAAAAACTAAACGAAAAGATTAATTGATCTTAACGTGGTAAAAAAAATTCGAAATAAGAAGCGAAAACACGTTCATACTTTTTGCAAAGGGTAATTTTTTTTTTTTTTTTTTTTGAAATTCTCAATTGCATAAAATTACTTTCCATGTTCTATATTGTACCTTGGACTTCACATTTTTCTTACGCTACGGTTAGAAAATCGAGCACGTAACGTTTTTGGCTTATTTAGTAATCCTGTTACATGTTTGCATTACGGAAGTACTTTATGTGGAAGTTGATGATAGTATTAATGAAATTCGCGAGTTTAACTAAAAATTGGTACATAATCGTTCGCCAAGTGTGAACACTTTATTTTCCGGGATCAGAAAGCAACCTAGTTCGTTTTCAGCTTTGCAAAAAATCTTCACAAAATTAATTAAGCAACTAATAATAAAACAAAAATTTTCTGTAAAATTCCGATGCACAGTAATAAGTAACGTACACACGCCGTGCGCCGAGCTACGATAGACATTATTACAACGTTTTCTAGCGCATAGCTAACGAGTTAGTTTCTCAGGTGACTCAATAAGCAGGGCGTTTGAGAAGAATGTACGTAGGTCGAAAGAGTTCATAAAAAATTGAAACAAAAAAAACGTACATGAACGCGTTAGTAAAATAAATAACCGGAAGGAAACAAACCAAAACAAAAAACTTGTTAGAAAATGCGCGTTTGCCACAATTGCAATACTATATCAGCCAGAGAGAGCATCCACCTGTCAAGTCTTTAAAAATTCGTAAGAGCACCAGCAAACAACATTTTTTTAGGATTCCGTATACATATAATGTACGGAATCCTTATAAGATGGTACACAAATGACAAAAATATCAAATAAAAATCAATAATTCACGAACGGCTTGACTTATAAACTTCAAATTTGGAACATAAATTACAATTAAAATTATCTTTAAAACGATCTATAACTTGAAGTTGACCGATTAACCTGGGCGGCAAAAAACCCAAAAAACCGTCAAGAATATATAATGTGGTACATAAAACGACCTCAAAAATCACTTAAAAAATGATAACTCGTCACTAGATAAACTTATAACGCTGAAATTCAAAATATAAACTACAATGCAGGAGTACTTTCATAAAATCCAAAAATTTTGGCACAAAAGTTGTGTAAAGTTGCCCAAAAGTTCAAAAAACCGCAAAAAATGACGTGTCCCCCCCCTTAGCGAAGCGAGTATTGTAGTTAAAAATTTTGAATGGGGCTAAAAATACGCACATACCCGTATATTTCTCTAGTTTGGAACATCCGGATTTCCAACTTTAAAACTGGACCCTCGGGGCGACGAAAGCTCAAAATTTTGTAAAAAAATATTTTTTTTTCCGGTAATGTAATATATCGTTTGAAAGATCGCTATTTATCAGGAACAAAACCTTATATCATTTTCTTTACCAAAAAATTCAAAGTTACCGTAAAGTTCAAAAAAGCGCGAAAAATGGCGTGTCCCCCCCCCCTAGCGCCGCGAATATTACCGATAAAAATTTTGAACACGGTTAAAAATATGCGCTTCCACGTATATTTCTCTAGTTTGGAACATCCGAGTTTCCAGCTTTAAAATTGGACCCTCGGGGCACCGAAAGCTCGAGATTTTGGAAAAAAATATTTTTTTTCTTGGGCTTGTGATATATCATTAGAAAGATCTCTAGTAGTCGGGAACGAAACCAAATTTCATTTTCTTAACCAAACTTTCAAAGTTGACGTAAAATTTAAAAAAGCGTCAGCTCCGATTAGCGGCCCCCTTCTTGCGACGCGAGTATTACAGCTATAAATTTGGAACATGGTAGAAAATACGCGACTCTACGTATATTTCTCTGATTTAAGACAATCGGACCCCAACTTTAGACTGAGACCTTTGAAGTAGCGAAAGTTCAAAATTTTGAAAAAAAAATTTTTTTTTTCTTAGGTTCGTGATATACGATTAGAAATATCGCTGTTTCTTGGGAACGAAAACGTATTTCATTTTTTTAACGAAACTTTGAAAGTTGCCGAAAAGTTCAAAATAGCGCGAAAAATGACTTTTTAGCCCCATAGCGAAGCAAATATTACAGCTAAATATTTTGAACACGGTTAAAAATATGCGCTTCTGCGTATATTTTTCTAATTCGAAACATCCAGGTTTCCAGTTTTAAAATTAGACCCTTGGGGCGCCGAAAGCTCAAAATTTTGAAATAAAATTTTTTTTTCTTCGGGTTGTATATATTATTAGAAAGATCGCTATTCGTCGGGAACGAAACCGTATTTCATTTTTTTAACGAAATTTTCAAAGTTCCGAAAAGTTCAAAAAATAAAAATAATTATGTGTCTCTCCACTAGCTCTACGAATATTACAGCTGAAAATTTTGAACGCGGCTAAAAACGTGCTAATCCCCTTATATTTCTCTAGTTTATAACATTTGGATTTCCAGCTTTGAAATTAGACCCTCGGGGCACCGAACGCTCGAGATTTTGGAAAAAAATATTTTTTTTCTTGGGCTTGTGATATATCGTTTGAAGGATCGCTATCTGTCGGGAAAGAAACCGTATTTCATTTTCTTAATTGAACTTTCAAAGTTTGCTGAAAAGTTCAAAAAAGCGTGAGAATTGATTTGTGACGCGAGTATTATAGCTAAAAATTTTGAGGAAAGTAGTAAATATGGGCATCCATGTATATTTCTCTGGTTTGGAATATCTAAGTTTCCAATTTTAAAATTAGTGGCTTGGGGCTCTGAAAGCTCGAAATTTTGTAAAAAAAAATTTTTTCAAGTGTATTATTATTGGAAAGATCGCTATTTTTTGGGAACGGACCCGTATTTCGTTTTCTTAACGAAACTGTTTGAAATTTACTAAAAGTTCATAAAATTCTGAAAAATGACGTGTAGCCCCGCTTGTAATTTATGTATTGGTTCAAGATTTTGAACAAGGATAAAAAAATGTGCGTCCCTGTTTATTTATTTACTTTGGAACATCTAGGTTTCCATCTTAAAATTCAGAACCTTAAGCGCCGAAAGCTCGAAAGTTTCAAAAATAATATTTTTTTTCCGGTCATGATCGATGGAAAGATCGTTATTTCTCGAGAACGAAACCATAAGTTATTTCCTTAACGAAACTTTCAAACCTTGATGTTCCAAACTTGAGAAATATATGTCGAAGCGGATATGTTTAACCCTGTTAAAAATTTTTAGCTGTAATACTCGCGGCGCTAGAGGGGAGGAACTGTTTGAATTTTTTGACAACTTTAAAAGTTTCTAAATACGGTTCGGAATTATGTTTAGAGACTCCCGTGGAACTGGCTTACGAATTTCGACTTTTACTGGTTGAATGTCGGATGGTAACATTATCTGTTGAAAGTTAATATCCGCACGAACGGATAATATTATTCCACCACGCGCACAACTAGCAAGCACCGGATTTGATTCGAGAACTTTATAGTTTTTTAGTTTTAAATGTTGGTTTTGTTTTAAATGGGTTTCTTGAATGCACGAAATAAACAGGTTTGTTAATCGGTGTTATTTTTCCTTTGGCTTTATCGGAATACGAGATTGCAGCGGTTTTTAGAATTTGGTTCGGATTGTTATAATTTGCGTTAGTAGTGTTAGTACGAGGGATAAGAAACGAAACAGGATCGCAGGTTTTGGTTTGATTATTTTCATTACGGCGTGAGTTAGTGTTGTTATGAACTGTAATGAAAGGAACGGACTCACCGCATCATTGTTTAGGTGGTACGTCCGCCTGATGAAAAACAGATGCGAATAGTATTTCGATTTGTTAAACAATTTAACGACCTATGCTAGTAAATAAATAAAAAAAAAATATTTAATAATGGTCTAACATACGGAGAGAGTCGAAAGAAAATACCGAATTGTTAAAAAATCATCACAGTAGAACGACAGTCTTTTTCACATCGCGGAACTATATCGACCTTTTCTGGTAAAGTAACCAGTTCGTCTTGCAACCGAAAAAAGTTTAATAACAAAGTAACCAAATTGCCTCGAAATTCGGTTTTCCAATTAGTGACATTTACAAAATTCGTAAACTATAATTTCGATTACCGTGTCTCTCCCTCCCATTCGCCGAGAATCCAGGATGCAATCACCAACGTACACCAACCTGCCAGCAGGGAACACCAACATTCTAGCAACCGCAGCAGAGTGATACGTAGCATCAATATTATTTCTAATTAATATTTTTTGCGTATTTTCGTTTATATATTTATTAAATATCTTTGACGGTCGGCTATTCAAGAAAGATAGGTGTAGGAATTAACAAAATTACACATTTTAAAAAATCATAAAACCTTAATATTAGTATTATTAAATCTAAACCAATAATTTAAAAAAATAAATAAAAAAAGGATTTAATTAATTTTTCTTCATAACCGTTACATTTCACTTCAAATTAATCTAAGTCTTCGATTCAAATTAGTATTTTGCTTTACTGTTTTAAATTATTATTAGAAAAGATCTTTGAAATTTATTAAGATATTAAATTAAAATAGTAAAATAAAAATAGAAATTTATTCAAACAAATTTTCTTACGTACTAAATAATTATAGTTATTGTTAACTTTCATACGGAATCCTCAGCGCATGAAACCTCATGCTTGACTGAACTTGTTTTTATTCTAAAAAGTATCCGCTATAATAAATGAGTGTTTCTAGTTTTTCTTTTAACTGAAATTCCCAATTCCACCGCGACTTTCCCGTTCTTCTCCCGAAGAGGAAACGGCAGAAATTCATCTTCTTCCTATACATCCGGCTTCCTGCTTATAAGCACTATTCAAACTGTACGTCTCCGAATCCTCTTAACAAGTATTGGCTTTAACTTAAATGCTGGTACTGAAGGTTTTCGTCGCAGTACTTCAACCGACTCTCATCCCCCTACAGTGCTTCTTTCCGACCTCAACAATAGTGTTTTTTTACTGCAACCGCTAATGAAGTATCCTTCAGTGACGCTACTTCTTTCTCTTCGTTCAATCTTCGAACTTTCATGCTGCGCTCTTGGCAAATTTGACATTCCCAATTTTAAAGATAAATTACTGGGGCTACATATCAAGTTTCCCAATCCTAGGTGTTAAAACGGGAGAACATTAGATCTTGTCGCTTGTCGCCTTCTCAGCTTCTTACTCTGTTATTTGAACTCTGCGTTTTCAGTTTTCTTTTAGCGTTCCTGTTGTTTGCCTCTTTTATTTAGGTTGGTTAAAAGCATACCAGGACTCAGACGCAACGACTGTTTTGAGCGATGAGAGCTCTGTGTATTCATAATTTCATCTACAAAGCGTCACTTAATAATTTATATAAGCGCTGGATATGTTTATCTATCCCCCCCCCCCATTTTTCCTATAAATCTAATCCCGACCGTGTTATTCTGCGGTGGTGAAGATTTTGTCTTAGCTCCCACTTCTTCTCGTTTTCTTCTTTCTTTCCTTTCGCTTCGCTCTTTTAAATTCCTTTATCCTTTTCAGTTTTCTTCTTCTCTTTCTTCTATTCCCACCCCTATAATTCGATCATTTCTGAGCTGATTTTTCACCATGTTTCGGCAGTTTAGAATATTTCAGTAGAATTATCGAAGCTTCTTGGGTCTAATAATCTCTTTCTCTCTCTCTCTCTCTTTCTCGTAAAATATAAAAGATTATCGTTTTACTTTCATCCGATCTTAACTTCCAGGGCTTCTCCTTTATTAGTTGCATCCGCGTGAACGATTAAGGGGGTTCAGCTACTCTAATTAGAAACGACATCCGCAGTTTCGAACTCATAGCGTCAAACCTTCCTTTCCTCCTAATTCTCAACCCTGTCCCGGTTTCCGTTTCTAACAACTACGATAGTCCATTTCATTTCTCATTTAAGTTTACATTTATCCCAACTTCGATCTGCGTGACTTCTCTTTTCCGACTTTAATTCTCCGTTGTCTCCCTGTTTCATGGGCGGGGAATGCCAACACTTTGTACAAGAACCGTCATTAAGGAGAAATAGGTAATTTCGAAGGATAAAATTTTCTATCACTGTACACGATTATTATTACGATTACGGGGCATCCCCAGAAATTCTGCGGATGCAATTAACAATGATACAGTGCTAGAAAATTTCATCATCCTTTTAACATCACACCTTGTGAACCAGAATGAAGTCCTAATACTTCAATATAAAAAGAAACCTTTTCTCGCGGTTGAGCGCAACTCATCTTTCAGTTACCGAGCCTGCAATAATATTTAAAACCGAGCCGATGCCGATAGGTGCTATGTGTTTGATTAAACAGGGGTTCTGAAAATTCCTCGTAGTTTCTGATTCCAGCAGTGCCTTACAAGCCATTAATTTCCTTTGTTCGCGTCCTCAACGCACAAAAAAAAAAAAAGAAAAAATCCTATCAATTAACAGAAATAATTTTTTTCTTTTCCAGTTAGTAAAAAAGAAAAATAAAAAGACGATATTCCTTTAACTACATTAAGTATAATTTAAAAATTATTTTGTTATAAAGACAAAACCTGCTATTTTTAAATTGATTGTTTATATGACAATAATAACAATAATAGTTAGCTGATGATTTTTAAGTATAAAAACGTTGGAACGGGAAAATTAAAGTACACCGATCTGTTCGAATAGTTTCTAACGCAAGTCTTATTAAAAAAATATCAACTTTTATATAACTACTATTTTAAAACGATAGAATAGTTTATTTTTAAACCGAAACTACGACAATAACAATAAATCTGTCGGGGTCACATTAACTGCCATTAAATACATATGGTCGAGACTAAAAGCATAGATAGAATAGAAGCGCATTAAACGAGAAAAGGTTATATACATAAATAGAAATGGTAGATAGCAAAAGTTTACTCCAGATGACGGTACTGGCGAAAACCTGTCAGAAATTAAATATTAATAGAAAAAAGGATTTAAACTGAAGAATAGATTTGAACAGTAATAAAACTCGTATGTTCAAAAATGAGAAATATCTTAATAGAGAGAACAGAAAACACAAAAAAAGCTTGGCTTCGTCCGAAAGAAATTTTACTGAAAAGTTTCGTCACTGATTAGGTACCGCCAAGGAACAGGTTTTGATGCAGCAATGGAAGCTCTATCGTCTCGAAGTCATCTGCACCATGTGCGCAGGGTAACGTCAGAAATCGAAGACGGTAAAGACAACTCAATTTTAAGAGGCATAGTTTTCGCGCACTTGGTCTGTTTTGCCAAGCGCTTTACAAGTTGTTACTGCGCGAATACCACTTTTGTTCCACCTTGATGCTGAGGAGAAAGGCCGAAGAAATGTACGTGTTAATTAATGAAACTACTAAAGAAGAGGAAAACCATGTGAGCGTTTTAAGTGCCGGAACGAACGTTACTAAGTAGGGGGAACTGCCCTTAGATTTAGTTTCCTATTTACCTTCCGAAAAAGTTGCAATGCCGACCAGTGAAAATATTACACTACAGCTATGAGCAGAGCTGCAGCGAATTAAAAAATGAATGAACCCGACCATTGCCAGAGATGATTACACCGGTAACAACAAGCGGTAAATCTTTTAGGAGATCTACGGGTGTGAACTAATACGCAGACAAAGAAAGGGAAACGCGTTAAAAATACCATTATTACACAAATCAGAAGAGATTCGAAATACAAAAGCGTTGAAGACGATTGCATGAGCAATTCCCCCGGTAAAACGAATAAGTACGTAGCCGTTTAAATTTAAATAAACTGCCTCGAACATACGCAGAGGGGAATTTTTTCCATTGCAACTATTCTGATCGAAGTGAAAATAAAAAAAAATCTCAATCGCTTTTCAATATCATTAGGTTTTTGTTTTTTTTTGTTTTTAGACGACTACACTTAACCGATAAAACTGAGAAAAAATGTACGAAAAATAAAATTAAGGATTTGTTGTATAATTTTTATTTTCATTCATCTTCGGAGGAGGAAACATAAAATGATGAAATTCAGAAAAAAGTACGTTTGGCTGAAGGAAAATATTTAAAAAATAAAAGCCCAAACGGTGTAGGATAAAAATTGAACGAATCAAGGATTCAGTTAATTCGCAATAGGGCATTTAACGAAAGAAAAACAGTTCTTATGTACTAAAAGTGAACGGTAATGAATAGTTTTAATTAACTAAAAGAGAATGCCATCAAACATCAAAAAATAAAACCTAAACACGTGTAGATATGTAACATTAAGAATATTGATTAATTTTATTATTTTCTTTCTAAACTGTTACGACGCACACAATCGAAGGAGAACAAGATTATTTTCCTTTTTAATTTATTCGTAGTCCGGACGGATACAAAATTTAAAAAAAATTAAAGTAAAAATTATATAAAAAAACTAAAGCGTTTATATATATATATATATATATTTATTGTGAAAGAACGATGACTTTTTATTTAAAGTATTGTCTATCACTAGCTACTACTTTTTCCCATCTTTCTGGTAGCATTCGGATACCACGTCGGAAGAACTCTTCATCTGTTGAAGCTATCCACGAATAGACCCAATTTTTAGTATCTTCATAAGATTTAAACCGCTGCCTAGATATGCCTTGTGCCATCGACCGGAACAAGTGATAATCGGAAGGGGAAATGTCTAGTGAATACGGCGGGTGCGGTAGGCCGTCCCAATTAAGTGTTTCCAAGTAGGTTTTGACCGGCGCCGCAACATGCGGACGAGCATTATCATGTATGAGAATGTCATAATGGGCGCGTTTTTCCTCAAGTGCTCGGTTCAATCTCATTAATTGTGTTCGGTAGAGAGCTCCAGTAATTTTTTCGCTCGGTTTAAGCAACTCATAATACACGAAACCATACTGATCCCACCAAATACATAAGTTTTTTTCTATGAATATTCGGTTTGGCTGCCGATGTTAAAGTAAGGTGGTCGGTCCCCATGATTTTCTCTTCTTTGGGTTATCGTAGTGGGTTCACTTTTCATCACCAGTGACTGATGTAAAAAACGCTTGCTTTTTTGCCGCCTGAAAAGCACAAATTTCACACGTGCAAAGTTGGCGTTCAATATCTCTCGGCTTCAGTTCATATGGGGATTCCAATTTCTTTGTTTTTGAATCATTCCTAACGATTTTAAACGGCGTGAAATTGCTTTTCGAGTTACTTCTAATGTAATTTCAAGTTCTTCTTGTGTCTGGCACAAATCTAATAATGCTTCCAATTCTGTGTCTCTGCACAATTTCGGCCGTTTTTAAACTTCTGAAACCACTCACGACAACTTCTCTCACTTAAAGCAGCCTCATCATATGCTTCTACAAGCAATCGATACGCCTCAGCTGCAGATTTCTTCAAAATAAAAAAGTAAATCAAAAACTCCCGCAAATGACACTTGTTCGGCTCAAAACACGACATGTTCGCGTACCAACACAAATAATTCACTGATGCAAAATCGGTAAATATTTTTAAGGTGACGATGTTGCCAGATGTTTAAACTTACGACAAGACGTTTTACATCTGACAATTTCACCGTAATTTACTGGTGGCGCTAAACGGCGGAAACTTATTTGTACACCTTATAGAAATAATGCGTGTAATAAACTTCAATAATTTCGCGGGTATTTTTACATTTTAAATAAACAAACAGATTAATTATACTTGTACACATTAAAGGTGTATGTAAACGAATAAAAGTTTGCGATAAATGTCATCAAAAATTTCGGTTGAAAGAAAAAAAGCGAATAAAATATTAAATAACTTTCAAAACTGATCACTGGATGGTGCGCTATTTTTATGGTCCCCCTGTTGTAGAAAACGTCACCTTTGCCGTGCAAAAATTCAATTACTTTACTGTCTCCTCTGTTGTCTCGTTTTATTCAGTCTGCTGCACTCAGATGTCTACTTAAATTAAATGCTTACATTGATAACTGCCATTGTTTATTTTGGGTTTTTTCGAAAAAATAAAAAAAAAACGAAAATTGTATAGGAAAATGAGGCATCGGAATTATTATTATTATTTTTTTTTTTGACGGTTAGCCTTCGCCATTTAGCTGTTTTTTTCAATTTGAAGAAGCTTCAAAAAATATACAAAACGCACGTCCAGATGAACTGAATAACAAGTGCCTCCAGCTGATGCATAAAAATCTGGAAGGAGGAAAAATTCAACAGAGCTGTAAAAGATTTACACAATTTTCTAGATTAACGGGGAAAAAAAGGAAGTAAGCCGACTTTTCCGTTGTTTAAATTTAATAGTGCTTATTTAAACGTATTTATCATATAAAACTGACCAAAACGTAAAAGACCTAAAAAAAAAAAAAAAAAAAAAAAATGATATCACAAATACTAAAAATACTCTTTGTATTACTATAATTATAGATTTTATTATTAATAACTTACATGCATTCATTATATAAAGTCGTTGTTTACTATGTATAAACGGACAACTTGTTTTGATATTACATCTTATTTAATTATATAAGAATAAATTTACGATCTAGAGATTACCGATAAGAGTCAACAAATTAGGTTTTAAAAAATGAGCGCGAAAAAAATAACGATAAGCGAAAACGACCATAGGAAAATTTTTATCAGTTAAATATTTATAACGAGTAAACACGGTGGTTAAAAATAACGAAATCAAATCAAGTAATTTAATTATTATTGTTACTAATATTAGTATTATTATTATTACGATTACAACAATACCCAGCAAAAAAGCCGGATGTGCTTTTTTTTTCTATTTTTTTTTTTTTTTGGGCTGGCGAGGAACCATTTGGCCACTGACTAGCGAATAGATCTAGAAAAGGTGTTTTATCAATATTTTATTTTTTACAATAAATTTGAATACTGTAAATAAGGTGGCCTCACCACAACATAAAAGATGATGCAGCGTATATGGGGGAAGGATGTTCCGAGCAATCAGTTCTTCAAGAAACATAAACTTATCATTCTCAAATTTAAAACAATTGGTTAACATCGTTCACAAAATCGGTATAAATATAATCACTATTACACCCCAAAGAATTATAGAAATTCAAAGCTTAGCGGGAATGCCCCATTCTGAATCTGCATATAACAGTGACAAACCTACTTGTCGAATGAGCAAGTTGGATGTTACTTTCGGAGATGATTTATAAGTGTACTTATAAAAAAAAATCTTTTTAATTAGCTGAAAAGAAAAAGTCAGCAATTAGCTGCCAATAGATTCGTTTTACTTTTTTGTTTAACGAACTGTTATTACCAAATAATTATATGACAATAATTATTAGCAAAAAACACTACCCGTAGTTTCCCAATATTTCCTGTAACGTGATGCAGAATGGAGAAAGCCGTAGTAAAGGCGCAAGGTTAAATCGTTAGCTTTTTTTTTTATAACTCATACGGTCTGTAGGACTATTACAGTCTTAAAATAAATCTTAAATAGGTAATAAATATAATAAAAAGTAGAAAAGTGGAAAAATAAGAGATTAAAACAATATACGTAACGCAGGGGCGGATTCAGAAGGACATTGGGGAGGATTATAAGAAGAACATTTTGTGGGTAGGGGAGATATTATGTAATTACGTAAAATTTTCTATGGTAAACAGTAGATTTGAGAAATACTCCTTTTTTCATAAAGGAAATCAAATAGCGCGACCTTTATAGAAATTTAAAAATGTTTTAAAAGTACATAATTATTACAATTTTTAATTTAACTTTTGTTTTATTTCTGGCGAAAAAATGAAATTATAAAATTCTAGCTAAAATAGTAGTTTAGAAATAGTAAGAAAAATAGAATTTTTATTAGACTTTACTTCTTTTTTATTTTTGTCATTAATCCGAATTCTTTGTCCTCATGGGGAAGTGTAAATACATATATATTTCTCATTGAACTCTATTTTTAATTAAAATTACAAATTGAAAATTAAAAATAAATAAAAATGGCAAAAGATCGACGACAGTTATGTTTAAAATAGAATAAAAAAGGAACATTAATAGTTTTACTAGAAAATAGTATTAAATATTAATTATTAAAATCCGCAGGTAAAATTCATACAAATCTTTTATAGCGTAAATTAAGTTTCACTGTTATAACAAATTTTTTCATAGAGGCTTTGGTTCTTTTGGAGGGATGTGATCTAAACCCCCCCCATTGATCCGCCACTGCGTAACGCAATCCATTTACATGAGATCTTTAGGTTTACAGCGTTTAAGCTTACATGGTTTAAGTTCATCCGTCAGTAACCGTTTGATTTCTAGATTCCGATGTCCACCTAACCGTTCTTAGTACATCCTCACAAACTCCGGGATGACATCATACACGCAATCCTCATTTAAGTCCCAGTGTAAGTTTTCATTCCTTCGAAACAACCAAGCTTTTGTTATCAATTTTATAACTTTGTCGAGCCTTCTAAATAATATTATGATTACAGCGCATTCCCCTATAATTCAGTGACGTAAGTCTAGATGGATTTAATGATGACTTCGTAGATTAGGCACTTATAGTACGTATTCAACTTGGAATGATATCCTAATATAATCAATATAGTTGCCTAACCTTTTCATTTATTTGCTCTTTTTAGGGATTTCGTACACGCATAATGCACAGAATCCTAATAAGATGGTTCAGAAACGAAAAAAAAAAAAAAAAATCAAATAAAAATCAATAACTCAAGAACGGTTTGATTTATGAACTTCAAAATTACATCATAAATTACAATTAAAATTCTCTTTAAGACAATATCTATAGCTTCAAGCTAATCGATTATCCCGAGCGGCAAAAAAACCCAAAAAAACGGTCTCAAGATAATACGGAATTTAAAACGACCTCAAAAGTCGCCTCCAAAAAATTCGTAACGCATCCCCAGATAACCCTTTAAAAACGAAATTTAAAGTATAAAACATAACGTTAGATGCTCTTTCGTAAAATCAAAAAATTACGTTTAAAAAATTATTTATCCCCCCCCCCCTCTTTGAGACTGAAAAATTCAAAAAAAAAAAAAGAAAAAAAAAAGGAAGTTCACGTAAGTAATAGCCCGAGTAAAAAAGTCGAAAAAACCAAAACGTATCTCAAACATACGCATAAAGGACTGCTCTCGAAATTCTTGAAAAAAATATTTTTTTTCCCGTGCATGTGATATATTGGTGAGAAGATCGCTCTAATTGGCCGGAAATGAAACCGTATTTCATTTCTTCAATAAAACTTTCAAAGTTGGCGAGAAGTTCAAAAAAACCCGAGAAAAATTACGTGCGTGTGGCGCGAATATTATAGTTAAAAATTTCGAATCTAGTTAAAAATATGCGCATCCTCGTATATTTCTCCAATTTGCAGCATCCGGGTTTCCAACTTTAAAGTTAGGCCTTCGAGAGCTGAAAACTCAAAATTTTTGAAAACATTTTTTTTTTCCCGGACATGTGATATATCGGTGTTAAGACTACTATTTGGCGGAAACGAAATTGTATTTCATATTTCCTTAACGAAACTTTCGAAGCTGGCGAATAATTCAAAAAATCGCGAAAGACGACGAGTCCCTCCCTTTTTGCAGCGCGAAAAATCGAATTCCTTTGTTTTGAATTTAGTATTATGTGAATATAAATATTACAGTTATCTATAAATTAACATACGGAGTAACCCTGAACCCATGGAACATCATGCTTGACTGAACTTGTTTTGCTGTGCGGCTGGCTGCTAAGTTAGTAACCCAAGCGGATGCCTAAATATTTAGCCCCGAGTTAGAATGTACTGCTTAAATGATATTAATGTACACGCCAAGTTTCAAAAGAAATTTTTAACTCGAAAAGATATTTTTAGTGTTCTTAATATTTTTTTCTTTTCTTACTTTTATCGCCACAACTGCTATTACAACTAATTTTATTTCTAATAGGTATTGTCGGCATACTGTTACATTTAACATATATGAACTAATTTATTCGTATATGCATAGTAATTTTTAGACACGTAAACATTTTTGTAATTAAAAAGAAAAAAAAAAGTAGTTAAAACAACACGAACTGTGTAGTACGAGGAAAATGATAATTGTTTTAAGATATTTATAACGCAAAACATTTTTTTTTTCCTTTTTTTCCGTTTTTTTTTTTTTTTTTTTTTATTCATTTATTAATTTAACCAGTAACGTAACAATTTTTCATCAAATATTTGAATAACTCGGTCAAAAATATGTATATTATACAGCTTAATTGTTAGTTAATATGGCATTTGTAAGCGATAAAAAAGACGAATAACTGAAAAACGAGGCGAGTGTTTCATTTTCTTTTTCATTCAATATAAATTTATATTTTTTATTATTAAACACGAAATATTAGATTGATATAAAATGTTTTTGGGTAGATTATCCCTTAAAATTATCTTAATAGTTACGTACATTTTACTATAGACTAATGATCAGAAATATTTACTCAACCTAAACAATGAATTACAAGCATTTATATCAACCAAACATAGCTAAATTGATTAAAATTGCAGTATTATTAGATGGCAGTCTAGTGGAATGAGTCCCGAATTACAACCAACTTCGTACGCTCCAGTGACATTAATATCTCGACTCGGCAGCACACGACGTAGCAGTTATACGATTATGTATGTACGGGGTCGTACGCGTATAACAACTCATAAATTGCTATTCAAAAAAGATTCTTCTCCTATCTGCTTTCCGTGCCACTATCCTATGTCATCTACCTTACCTTTTTCCAGAATGTCTAATATCAAAATTTCTACCTATTATTCGGGCATTAATTCTCTAAATATCCGTAAACTTTTCCCCTCTTCTCCGCCTGTTTTTACACAGTATTTAAACAAGTGTCGCGGTTAATTAACTATATTTGCTCATAGTATAGTAAACTACCGCTACTATTAATTTTTTAATACCGTACTTTTATGTTGCAGTACAATACGTTAATTGTATTATATTATACTTATTCTGAATAAACAAATAAATAATAATATGCGCACATACAGGTGTATACATTATACTCGCGATCCTTCAGTCTCGTCATTTCCTAGACCTCCAAATGACAGTTTTGTAATATTTTAGAAGAATAAATTTCAGTTAACTACATTATTTTTATAAAAAGAATAAATTACAGTTTGCGAAGCGATCTCTATTAAAAGCATTCCATTTTTATAACGTTTTTTACAATGGCTTTTCGTAACGCTTTTCTTTCATATTACGCTATATGCACTCGATTTTTCTGATTATAGGGACACCCCCGGACATTCAGTCTTCTATAATTCTTATAGTAAGATTGACTACTCAAATGGCTGTCCTCTTTGAATGTACATCCCTCGTGAACGAACGCATTTCTTTGAACTCCAATCTGCTGTCACTGAAACTCCCTACTCCTTATTGTGCCTCGTATATCTTGTCGTTTCCGTCGTTCTCAGTTGTTCCTATCCTCAGTTTCTTTATCTTATCAATATTTGATACCGACTCTACATTTAACTGATCCTTCTCCCTCGTTTTGTTTCTGGGCGAAGATCCTTTGTTGACATGCCCAAAGGGGGTTTAAAAAAAAATGGCCGTGTAATTCTTGCAAAGTAATAACCTTTTTTTCTTTTCCCCTTTTTTTTTATGATAATCAAAAAAATTTTCAGAATCATAAACGCGACTTACAATTCGTATAGAAATTTTCTGTTACGACTTCCATACGCCAAAATTTTTTGTGGTTTTTAAATAACGCAAAAACGTAGCAAAATTTCTTATTTTACCCCATAATTAATATATATATATATATATATATATATATATATATATATATATATATATATTAATGACAATTTCATTCTTACGTCGAGGTAATACAAAGAAAAGGAAAAACTATTATATCGAAATTTCAACGCGAAACCGTAAATTATTTTTTTCACGATTAATTAATTGATATTTACTTACCTATAAGTACTATAGAATAATTGTCATCTGGGGTCCGGAGAGTGTTCCTATAGCGAGATGCAAAGGATCGATAGGGGATTTAGCCCCCCGTTTGTTTTCCTTGCCAACTTCAAAACGACTTCTCCACCTACCCGCATCAGCCACACAGCAGTGTTACTTGCTTAACTATCAAAAATTCTATTCCCGTGTTCACATTTTTAATATTCTTGGCTATCACCTAGTTAATACTGAAATATTTTACACAATCTCGTGTTATAAAATAACATCGAAAAATGAAAACTAAGAAAACTTTTTTTACATCTTATCTTATCCTTATATATATGTATATATAAAAATTCCGTGTCGCAAATGTTTGGTCGCGGTAATCTCCAGAACTACTCAACCGATCTTAATGAAATTTTTACACCGTGTATGATTTGGTCCAACTTAAAAGATAGGATAGTTTTTATCTCGATTAATGACCTGAATATTTTTTTATTGCAAATTAAATGATTCATTAGGATGATAAAGGATTGTAATTAGTTATAATGAAATTTTGCACACTAGGGGTATTTTGGGCCAATAAATTGATCTGTCGAAGTCTAATCCATGGCAAAATTCGGTTTCGCGAGTTTTAAATGGGTTTTAATGTTTTCAGTATGATACGAATCAGGGTTGATGGCGCGATCTTTCGATGACGATTTAATAGATAATTTGTTTTGCCTTTAGTATTATTTTTTGATTTTCGAACGTCGTCGATTATCAGCTCTGGTAGTATCTTCGTGTACGGGGGACGGTGGCGTCAATACTGGTAGTGCAAAGCAATAAAACATACGGTAGGCAAAACATGCGAGCGGGTAATTCGAGATACCCGGTAACGATGAGGAACAAATAGGCAAAAAAAAGGCATCGGTCTTGGCTCTCAGGCGATCATCACATAATGGCGGTTATCACGCGCTACGCATGCAGTAAAAATATATATACAACAAAAAAAAAAACATAAACGAATCGAAAATATCGTAACAAACAGTTCATTCTTTATTTCTTTTGTATTAATTTTATATATAAATAAGAAGAAAAAAAACTGTTTTTTAATAGCTACCAAACAAAAAATGAAAAAGAAAATCGGTTAATAAACGAAAAAACGACTTTGCCTATTTATATGCAGATATGAAATGTTTCGCGTATTTATATATGTATTTGTGAAAGTGAATTACTGAGAATATGTTGTGCACATTTTAAAAACCCCCTTATGTGTAGTTTACCCTCATTATTATATTTCACAGTGATTTAGTCGGAAACATTTTCTAATTGGTTGGAAAAACGCTCATCACGGGTAAAATTACAAGACGCTTTTTATTTGTTTTTATAACGCATAACCCGGTATAGATCAAACTGACGACCCTACATACCTAAAATTTAATTTTTTTTAATCGAAAACGCATAGAAAAATATATTCATAAGAATCAACGTGTGCAAAGCCATTGAAAACATTTTCAAACCTTCCGGGGAAAGCGAATTGGAAGGACCACTAAATTTTTATTGTGTTCAATATTGAAAAGCAAAGTTGTATGAAAAGAGGCTTTAAATTCATAAATTAATTATAAAATATTTTACGTTTTGTGAATATGATTTGGATGAAATTTTGTATTTAGATAAGGTTTTGCCTTTTAAGTTTACTTGTATAGTTATATATTTTTTTATTTATTTTTCATCGCTCCCCTCATACGTGCTGACATCTAACATTTACGAATTGTAGCGGACAACATTTAAAGTCGTTAAATGGTCGCAACGCTAAACTAAATATATAATAAAAAGATGTAGGAGAACAATGTAGGCGAATGATTGTTTAGCGAGTACGGTGCAAACCGGTATGCATTTTTCTTAAACACGGTACACCCTAAATCGGGAAAAAGAAAAGAAAATAATAAACGACCCGACTTCTCGCGAGAACTATCACGAAAAATGAAACATTCACACGTCTCGGCAGTCGGGTAACGAAAGAAATTTCAGGAGCACAAAGACATTGTTTCAACAATGAGACATTTATAATAACTGAAAGGTTCTTGATCCGAAAAATTAACTACCGGTAGTAAATCGAAAGACTGACTGCGAATATTACAATAAGTGCATCAACCATTTTTTGTATGTTTTTCGTGTTCCGAGTTATTTTAGATCTATTCGTATTTTCGTTTCGGTAAATTTGCTTCATCCTCCGTTACTCGCATATTATCCATGTGTATTCGTTTTTAAAGTGTGTTCGGTATTTTCGCAACTCTTGGTAATATTGTATGAATACATTTACATTTGTGCGGTGAGTGTTTTTTTTTATATTTCAGTCGTAAAAATATTACGATTTATTATTTATCTTAGCGAGAGAAAAAATTTAAAAATGTTCTAAAAAGGCTATAGTATATAAAAAAAGACGTCCATCACTTCGACTGCTCCGTAAAAAACACATAGAAATATATTCATAAAAATCAACATGTGCGCAGTCATTGAAAACATTTTCCAACCATCCGGAAAGTGAATTCGAAGATTCAATGCGGTGTGTTTTTCGATTGGCTAAAACATTTTTATCTTTATTAGTAAACATTAGTTCGACTGTATTCAATGGATTAGTATAATATCAATTCAACGTATTACAACTGAGCAACAGCAACGCGTGGCCTGCTATCTATATATATATAAAACAAAGTCGGGTTAGTTACACCATTTATAACTGAAGAACGGCTGGACCGATTTTTATGATCGATTTGTCTCTGCCCCAAATAGCAGAATACGAAATTTAAAAAAAAAATTACGAAGAAAATTCAATTTTTTTTCTGCTGTTTTTGGCCCAAAAGGAGGGTTTAAATAATTTTTTAACCCTAATTTTTGAATTCTTATGAAAGGGCTACTGTGTTTTTTGCTTTTATATTCTGATTTTCACTTTTAAAGGGTTATCTGGTAATGAGTTATGAATTTTTTAAAGGTGATTTTTGAGGTCGTTCTGAATTCCATATTATATATATTCTAGACAATTTCTTGCCACCCAGGGTAATCGCTCAGCTTAAAGTTATAAATTGTCATAGATAGAAGTTTTAATAATTTATGATCCAATATTCTGATATAAGTCAAACCGTTTCCGATCTCTATTGTATAATTGAATATATTTTTGTCGTTTCTGAACCATCTTACTCGGATTATTATTCCGTACATTATATGTGTACGAAATCCTAAAAATCGGTATAAATTTACTTTAAGAAATTAAATTACTTTAGAAACACGCTTTTTTTTCGTGTATAGCCGGTCATCAGCTCTAACTGCACAGAGTACACACTCTATTTTAATAAAGTATATAAGTTGAGTGTGTACTCTGTGTTGTTAGCTGATGATATAACCCGAAAAAAAAAAGCATGTTTCGAAAAAGTAATTTACTCTAATTTTTCAAAGCAAATTTATTATAGTGATTTTTGTTATTAAGGGGAATCTTGCTGCTACGTGAATTACATTTATTTCAATGTAATTAAAATACTCTTTTCATTTTGATTTTTCTTCATTTATTGAACTTAATTTTCATTTTGAGTATTAACTGCTGATAAGTTAACACAACATTTATTGGTTCTGGGGCAGTACGAAGTTCACCGGGTCAGCTAGTACATATATATATATATATATATGCAGAAAGATATGTGTAATAAACTATATTTAATTTTCATATACATTAATTCGCGTTGTAAAGGTTAATATTCTGGAAGTAGTTGCTATTATCCCGGCTGATAGAATTTTAGGAGGCGGAAAATTAAACCCATACCAAGTACATTTATAAATTACTTAATGTTGAACGAGTTTATTTATTTATTTATTTATTTTTATTTTTTATATACGACCGTGATGCCTATTGGCTCAGTCACGGTATTCGTAATGTACAATCGACTTAATGTTAGGTACATTTTATAAAGTAATGCGTTTCCTCAAAGTGAAATTACAATAATTTACGAATGCGCAACAGTTCGACACGTTTAAGCCGTTAACATTATTTATAATAATTCTATTATCGATACAGTAACCATTTAAACTATATTTCAAACGTTCTTTCTTAGTGAAAAGGCATTCAAATAGAAAATGACCAACTGTATCCGGAACACCAAGTTCACAGAAATGACAAATATCAGAAGGTGTAATTTTAAATCGTTCCAAGTAAGTACCAAAACTGCCGTGTCTCGTCAACGCTTGACTTATAAAAAAATTAATTCGTAGTAATTTCTTTAGCCTAAATCTTACATTTATATCATATAATAATTTGTACGTTAGTCTGTCATCACTCTGGGGTGTTATTCCACCTTTCTTGCCAAAGATTTAAAATAATTACTTTCATGTGTTTATTAAAATTATTAATGTTTGTAAAATTATCATATTGTAAGTTTACGTTAAAATTGTTGTTGAAAAGTTGTAACGATCTATATGAAGTGGTAAATTCGGAATATTTTGTATTCTGCTAATGAGGCAGCATGGTACATGCTCAAGTCAGCCGGAAGGATTCCAGTGACAACTGGAGCCATCGACACCGCTCTATATAACGAGCCTACACTCAAAAGAAGCTTCCTCTGAATTTTTAAAATTTTATTCATAGCACAAACAGAGTTATTTAATCATATAAATACTTGAGCAGTAATTAAAAATTGCACAAATAACACCATTATACATTATATCATTCTGTTGTTATAGTTAACGCACCACCTAAGTTAGGCTGAATTTTTAATAGCATATAAAAAATTTTGTTCGCCTTATCTGTTATGTAGTTTACATATGTTTATTAAATTTAAATCTATGATCTATTATCACTCCGAGGTATTTAAAATTGTTTATTAGCGATTACTTTTTGCAACTTCACACCACTAACGAACAACGAATTAATTTTATACAAAACAAGTTTCGAAATTGTTTCTGATACACGTGCAATTGGGTGAACAGTGTGAAAATTTGCACGCGAAAAGGGAGTTATCATTGTAGCACCGATTAAAGACAAGCAGTTTATAAATGTAGAAAAATACGCTCGGAAGGACAAGGAAACACCTCCAACGGTGGTAAGGGAGACATGCTGATAGTTGTTTTCAAATAATGAGAGAAAGTAACTGTATTAAGCGTGCTTATGCTTAAGTTATTCGAGCCTCGATCCGGAATTGACCAACTTGATGAGTGTACTGATTCCGGAGGATCGTGTCAAATAATCGACGAATTAATTTGAAAAAGAAATATATATTTCGCGTACAGAAAAATACCTTCGTACGATAGAAACAGAAATATTACTTCTGAAGAACCGATTAAAATGGATCTGCAATAGTAACGTTGCCGCCCAACAGGACCTGCTCTCTGGGGTCAAGCGACTGAAAGCCGAATATGCTAATGTGATCTGAAACAGGGATAGAGCATTGCCCGACAGAAAACGGACGACCAGGATGAACGGTATTCTGCATTTCCGCGCTGCCCGGAATAAGGAACGACCGCGCTGGACTTGCTGATGATGCGTACGTCGCAGAATGAGCGTGGTGAATAAGTAATGCGCAGTGATAACTGGACCAACTGTGCTGGAACTGGAATTGCATAACCGTCAACTGGTGTCGCATTGAAGACGCGAATGATGTGGGCAAAAAATTCAGAGATGTAAATGTGAAACTCGACTTGCAGCGTGATTGGTTGTTGTAGTTGCGCCGGAGCAATCGATAAGACGCCGGTTTGATTTTCCGCGATGATTCGCGTCGTATATTAAAGTTAAAAATTTATTTATGGAAATCGAAAAATCGAAATAAACGAAATCGATAAACGCGACATGCGAACCCGGACGACGCGCGATGGCGTTCGAATCACGCTAAAAAGCCGGATATGTCGAGACGGAGGCAAATTACCCGAATGAAACAGTACTTCGATACCGCGTTAGAGAATTTAAATGAGAAATAAACCGAAATACCGATCTTTTTCTAGCACAAAATTACACAGTAATCTAGCAGACTGGCATATACCTTAAGACCCAATTCCTGACCCGTCGGCGGGAACTTACTGTAAGAGATCACATTATCCCTAAAGTCTGTATGTATGTTGTTTTAATGATTTATATACCGCGGGCCGTGAAGGAAGTCTTATTAGAACACGCAACAGTAAAATAAAATGCACTTCGAGGTGACGCGAGTGTTTGTTTAAAAAATTTTTAACCCACTACGAAATAATATTTGTGGATAATATGAAAACAACTATATCGCGTATAACCTATAATTTTAAAATAAACATTCTAGCAATAATTTAATATTAATGACAAAAAAAATCTACACGTGTGTAGGAAGTGAAATTTAGATGAGACATCAAAAGAAGAATACCTATTAAAAGGTCTACTGCGCAGTTAAGTAATAACAAATATACAAAAATATAAAGTTGGGAGGAAGAAGAAAAATAAAACGCAACTCGTAAGGAAAAAACTGAGCTGCGAGCTTCCAGTTACTGGGACGAAATATCGGGAACAAACGAACAAGTACGTATATTGACGCGAATGTCAAAATATCGGAAGAAATATAATGAATGAGAAAACGGATAGAAATTTGAAAGAATTAAAAAAAAAGTTTTACATATAGAAGGAAATATAAATAAAATAATGAAATAAAGAAAAAAAAAAGGAATATATGGATGAATGTACGTGCTTAGTAATCTCAGTATAGAGTAACGTATAAACTGTATAAATCAGGTAAGAAGAAATCTGTCGACACAAGCATAAACTTGACACTGGTCTTAAGATCGTAATCGTATTTGTCAAAAATATACGATCAAAAAAAAAAATAAATAAATAAAAAAAAGCATTAAAATGGAAGTATTGAAGAATCTAAAACAATGCAAAAAACATGATTTACAAATATTCGTAAAATCCATTTTTATTAATCGTAAATATTTTGTTAACGCTAGGAAAAAGAATTATAGGTCACGGTATTTAAATAAAATCACATTGCTCAAAAAAGGGAGAAAAAAAAAAGTTAAACTATAACATAATCTTGAGAAAAGGTATAAATGAATGCGAGATATAACTTATTATGCACACTATCCGTCGGATGTGTATGTTTAAAAAGAATTATTTTCCGTCCGAAGACGTATTTTACATATCATGACGTCAAAAAAATCTGAAGTATCCATGACGTCTTGTTCACTTACGAAAAAAAAAAAAAAAAAGAAATAAAATAGTAGGAATGCTAGGATACATCTGCGATTTTTAATATGGTTTTCTCCGCATAGCAGTGTACTGCAACGGACAATACAACGGAAGAGAAGAATTCTGAGAAGCTGTCCTTTTGTTAAGCATACCAGATAATAATAGAACTAGGTTCGTTCGTTAAGGTGGCATAATGTCAACATGCAGTCGACTTGTATAAAATGCAACTGAAGCGGATACTTTGATTGCTAATACGTAGATTTATTAATAAGCACGCACTTAAATACGCATACGCTCCCACATCCATTATAGTCGTCTAATAAATAAATAAATAAATAAATAAATAAATAAATAAACATATATATATATATATATGTATATGCATGTATCAAAAATATATAATAAATAATAATAATCTATATACACGATTTATTACTTGACGTTAATTGTGCAATGAAGAATCATCTATATGTGTAAACACGCACACTAAATTTATCGGACCGAGCAGTTTATGGGAATATTCACTTTCGGATTATTATTGAAATTTGCGAAGTAAAATGCACGCAAGAACACGAAAAAAAAGAAAAAAGAAAAAAAAAGCGCCCGCACGTTTAAATCAAAATTTCTTTTTATCGGCGTTATTTGTTCGTCGGAGGAGATATATTTTTAGAACAAAAAAATAATAACAAATTCTTCATGACGTATTATTATTTAGTGGACACGCGAACATCTATTAGTTGAAACGGGTACCGACGAGAAGGTCATAATCACTGCCAAAATAATTTTTGCGTTGAAACCGACGACGTCACATTTAGAACCGTAAAAAACGAGAAAAAAAAAGAATCTCCTATTTTAAACTTCTTTCTTTATCAGATGATGAATTAATTTCTAGACGATTTCGCGCGATTATTAATAATACATATTTTCATGCTTAATCTCCCCGGTTGTGTAAGTGAGCATCATTATGCTCCCTGAATTACCTAACCTCGATGTGGGAGATCGTAAAGACGAACCCGATGTTCTAAGGTCATCCGTAATAGAGTTTCCTATTATACAATACCACTGTGTCCTGGCATCCCCCTACCGCAGTTTTTTTTTATATTACTGATTTTCTGAAAGGGATATTATCTCGTTTTTATCCGTTTTCTTATAAATTTCAATCAAGGCTAAGCCTGAAAAAAAAAAATTTCTTAAAATAAGTGTATTATTTTTTTCATCGTCACTTCCGACTTTATCTTACACGTCACCGGCATTTTAACAAGGCAGGGCGAATACACAGAGAGGGTGATTGAGATTTTAAATGTTCTCCCAATATTAAATATTGTTCTATTGCGAAATAAGTGCACACTATAACTTTATATCAACCGACATATTCGCAAAAATACAAAATTCTTCAAACGTAGAATGATTCACTTGATTATTCGCATTAAAAGAACATGTGGAAGTAATAGAATGTCTCATTTATTTTACGACCCGATGTAAACGCTGTGCGTCCACGGGGAAAAGGTCAAATATGCGCACGTGCATCAGTACGAATGCACTGAACACAGCGATGTCGGTTGCAGAAATTGGCGAGACGGTTTAGCGTCGTTAGCATAAGAGATTGTGGGTTAACGTTTGTATGATGCTGTGCGCAAAAAAAAAACAAAAAAAACGGGGTTGTTCATTATCGAACATCACTTTCGTTGTTCAAGAACGGAATTGCATTTCATGATTCACCTGTGCCTAATGAAAGCATAATTAAGCGGCTCCGATTGATCATTTTCGCTCAGAATTCTCAGTAGAGCCAAAAACTGAAAAATGTATTCCACAAAACGTGCAGCGCGGTGCCGAAAGGAATTTGGTGGACATTCCCAACATACGTTATAAGTTAGAAGTACACTTACAATTAGTAGTGTTCATTTTTTTTTATTATATGTATGCTTTTTTACGTTGATGTGTTTTTTTTTAGGTTGTAAAATAAATGAGCCATTGTACTTCATTCATTATATAATCGTAATGGAATTCTGTAATACGGAATTTTATTATTCTGTTAAATTAGATGTGTCGTTTGTAAAAATCCAGTAATTTAAAGGGCTGGAAAATTACTGTGGTAAAACTTATCTTGTTTTTTCCCTTTCTTTGGGTGCCGAATATTTCTCCCGTCGTCAAGATATCATTAATTGTCGCAAGATCATTTTTGCCGTGATTTTAGTTTATTCGGTTATTACTATTAATTACACTTCAAATTCGTACAGTTTATTCGAATTTTAACTATAGTTAATGGCAATTACCCCGAATGAACTAAACTCACGGCGAATATAATAATTGTTAAAGAATTTATTACATAAAAATCACACAAAAAAGAATTTAACGAAAAACTTCGTTGTTAGAAAGTTTTAATGCACGTTTGTGGAAATGGGGCAAATAATTTTAAATTGTCGTTCAAATTTTTGAATTGCGCTAATTAATTTCCTACAAAAATTATAATATACATATATACATATATACATATATACATATACACATATACATATATACATATACACATATACATATACATATATATTAATTACAACGTAATTCTTAGGCTACCCCCCATTCGAAAAAATGTCCCAATTTTATGTAACGTTTGTTATATTTTGTAGGATTTTTGTTATTGTTATTTAAAAAATGTCATAATTTTATGTAATGAAATATGTAACGAAAAATGTAACGAAAAAATGTCTTAATTTTATATAACGGAAGTTAAATGTTAGAATAGGATTTTTGTGGTTATGTTATTTTTTGTGTGTGTTGATGCCAGTAAGAATTACGTTGTAAATTTTGATCATTTTATACAAAGTATAGAAGAAAAAGAGACAGAAATGAAAGCAAGAGGGGTCAAGGGGCACAGCCCCTTACGAGGCCAAAGTGGCCGAGTTATATATATACATATATATATATATATATATATATATACACATATACACACACACACATATATATACATATACATAAACACACACACACACACACACACACACACACATATGTATATATCGAATGAACTCGAAACAAACGTGAAAAAGAAACACAACGAAATGAGCAAAGATGTAAGTCTCGAAAATATCAAATATTTAAATACAGTAAAAAAACGGATATGGTCTGCATCGTTCATTTTCTACCCGAATTATGAGAAACGAACAAAATTAAAATTACAGATGTACGTCCATTACGAACTAGCGCGAGTTGGCGGCGTTTTTTCCGTTTATCGCTGAAAATTTATCGATCTCATATCGGCGGTAATGAATTTATTAGATGAAACTGATTTCACTTATGTTTTGAAAATAAGTTTTATCTCTTACAAAACTTGCATATGTATCGCAACTAGTCTAGCCAAACAATCTGACTAGTTGCGCAAGTACCTACAGAGAATATTTTGATACAGTATTCTGCAAGGATTCGCTTGTTTTATTCATTTCTTGGTCTTTCGTTTTTTCGGGGAACAGGTCCCGTACGGTAGATATTGTTTGAATTCAGATTAACCAGTTTATTTTAGAATGATCTCGGGTTCATTCATAGTCTATTTTAGACTTACTATCAAAGTAAATGTCGAGATACTTTATATGATTAATTAATAACTTCGATGCACCAGCTTGGTTTTATGTTGGGAAAAAATTAGGTTCGCTATTTTATCGTATGTCTCAAGTTTTTTAATGCTTATCTCGCAGCTGTATGTAATAAGGCAGCCGCTTTAAGTATAAAATTCCACAGCAGCATATCGGACAAAATTTGTGCACGCTACTTCAGTGGTTATCAAAACACTCACCAAAGTAAGTTCGGAGAGACCAACAGCAGTGGAACCCTTAAAAATCACATAACGGAAACGGCACTGACCAGCTGCGCGTACATAGTTCAAAAGACGTAGTTGGTTGACGATTATTTGCGTCAATTGCTCGTCTAACTTGTGCTACTGAGAAGTCGTGGCCGTATCTTCTCGCATCATTCGATTACATTACTAGCGCGCATTTCAATAAATGGTTCGCCTTGCAGTTGAAGATGTGATATGTTTGTGAAAAACTACAAAGGGGATACTTTTTATCCAAAAAAAAAAAAATTAAAATTAAAAATTACAAAAAAAGAAATCGTCAGAGATTGATTTTCCGCCGTCTTAAAGAATAGCAACACATTTAGGATGGTTTTAGTTTTAATTCGCTTAGCTGACGCTGACTAGTAAGCGTCAATTTTA
Source organism: Icerya purchasi (assembly GCA_039619475.1). Taxonomy (NCBI): domain Eukaryota; kingdom Metazoa; phylum Arthropoda; class Insecta; order Hemiptera; family Monophlebidae; genus Icerya; species Icerya purchasi. The sequence continues at coordinate 19,609,438 of CM077115.1, read as the reverse complement.
AAGGTGAAGTGAAATGATCAGTGCTGAGACTTCAACTCTCTAATTATCTAATAACGGCTATTTCGGATGGAGGAGGTTCACCTATAAAATCCCATGTTTTGACTATCGCCTACGATCATGGATCGAAAAACAACTGCAACTCTAGATAAAAGATTAATCGTCGGGTAATGGTTTCAAGTCTTTGCACGTTACTACTAAGGTGATTTCAAGAAAACAATAGAATATTTTGGTATTCCCATACTTTTTTTTTTTTGTAAGAAAAATATTCAAAGAAATTCGTTTTGCATGATACAGTTGAAAAAAATATGAGCAATGTAAACACTTGCCAACAGTTTTCCCGAATATACATATATATATATATATATAATTTAAAGTCGACCGATAGCAGTATTATCCGGATAGATAAGAGTTTATTCGCAGGAGTTACAGTTTACAGCGTAAAATGCGTAATTATGTATAACTATTATGCGAAGTGAATTTATTTAATCTCTTATTGCGATAAATAGTTCCTTTTCTTTTATAATGCAAATTTTTCTCTTTCTACGCATTTCCTCATATTAGTGTTAAACGGTTGTCGTTAGACTAGTAAAATCTTAAAATTTATAATCAGTGTTCGCATTGCTTAGATATAAATGGGTGAAATTTTTAACCGTCTACAATAGCGCAGTTGATTAGCTAGTGGTGTTTTGTTCGAGTAGAACTTGATTCGAATGTGTCACCGAGCCACTTTCAAAAAGTAATGTTCATACCCCTGTAAAAAAACTAGCGGGATCGAGCGTGGTCTCATTTTGTAGCTACAACATTCAAGTTCAAACTAGTATCTAGACCGCAATGTATGTATGTGTTTTTTCGTTTTCGAGTTACGTGAATTAATCGTGAGTGAAATTCTGAAAGTTGCCGCCGACTGCGAGGTGCGCTCAGTTATTTTCGTTTTTTAAACCATAAAAAAAATTTCACCAATTGAAATTCATCGACGAATAGTGGAAGTTTATAGTCTTTTAATATGTTCGTAAATAAAGCTGTAAGTTCCGAGGAGGTAGAACGAATATAAAGGACGAGCAACGGAGCGGCAGACCATCCGTAGTCTCGAACTACTGGTGTGCGAAAAATCGAAGAAACTAAACCATTTCCGATCTTCTTGACCCGTTTCTGAGTATGTCACGAGGGGAGGTACCATGCATTTCATCGTGCATGAAAGATTAAATTTTAGGAAACTTTGTGCAAGATGTGCTCCAAAACTGCTCACGGAGGAGCATAAAGCATAATAAATGGGCAGTTCTCCCGGAATTTTGTAACATTTTCATGAAGAAGGCAACAAATTTCTCGACGAAATCGTCACATAACCTGGGTATTTCACGGCACACTAGGAACGGAAAGAATAAAAACACGTGAAGGCAAAACAAGCACTGACTCGGAAAAAGCGTATGGTGACGTTCTTCTGGAATTCCAAAGGCGTTATTTGGTTGAATTCATGGAAACCACTGTCAATGGAAAAAGGTATCGTTAAACATTAACCAACAACTTCGTTGGACAATCCAACACAAAAGATGCGGAAGATTGTCCCAAGGCATCGAGTTATGACAACGCCCTCACACTGCTCGAGAAACCTGTGACCCCATCGCTCAGTTTGGCTGGAATACATCCAGCCTACAGTCCGGACCTAGCGATCACCATTTGTTTCTAAAGCTCAAAAGAGACATCGCAGAAAAAAAGTTCGAGACCGACGAGGAGTGGAAAAATTTCCTTTTTACATGGTCACAAAATTTCGCTGTAAGTTTCTACGGAGGAAGGTATTTTTATGAGTTAGTTTTTCGACATTCGACAAATGCTTAAATTTGAAAGGTGAATATGTGGACAAGTAAATAAAAGTACGCTAAATTCAATGCCGATGTCCGTTTTTTTTTTGTTTTTTTTTTTTGTAACTTTATTAGTTTCAAAAATAAAAAATTGGGAACCTTACTTTTTGAAAAAATGGAAAAAATTATCATTACATTACTGCGCGTCTGTATTTGACGAGCTGAAATAAGTAAATAAATAAAAATAGTTCTATTTGGCTTTTCTTCAATTGTAGACTGCTTTTAGAATTTTACACCGACAAGAATTCAAATGAAATTGCCAACTAATAGATCAAAAAGAAAATTGTAAACCAGTCACGCAGCTATTAATATTTAATATGCGCAAATTCGCTCTGACATACTGCAACTACAGAGAAAATCGGAACAAAAATAGTCGTGATGTAGGTTTCCGGTCACTGTGAAATACAAGGTAATAAACAGTCGATCCAGGAGTGGATATCGAATTATACCGACAAAAAAAAATGCGGTTCCCATCGCGGTTGATGCAAATTAATTAATAATAAATTATAAAAAATATAAAGACTTTTTTTTTTAAGAATCCAAATTGAAATAGCTACTATTTAAGATAGACCGGCGTAGAATTGATTCCAGTTTCGTAAAGTTCTAGATCTTTTTATAGGTCATATCGCGCGCACTAGCGTACAAGTTCCATTATCTTTTAACATTCTCCAGCTCTTTTGTTATTAAGCTTCTAAATCCGTCGCCGCTTATCCAAATTACTCTGTTTTATTTTTATAACGCATTTCATCCTAACATTACTTTAGCCTAAAATTAGAATTACAGAAAAGCCAAGAACAATACGCTCTCTCTCTCTCTCTCTCTCTCTGTATATAATTTTTGTTTTTTTTTCCTTTTTTAAAATTCGAATACGTTCTTATCAGTAAACGACAGTTAAATTAGCCGTAGAATAGTATAGAAATTTCACAACGTAACACTAAAGCAAATTTTACGGTAAATTAACTATACATTTTTTTTTACATCGTGCTGATGGCTACCAACAGCTACTTCAACGTAATGTCCGAGAAATTTTAAAAAGGAAAAACACTACAATGAATTATAAAAAATTATTTAAATTCACTTTTTATGTGTTTTTCCCTTTTTTATGATCCTTCGGAAATAGCATGTGCCTGAGGGGCGGAAAACGTTATTTTTCGATTTTAATTCAGTGCCGAATATAGACAATATGAAAAAAGAAAGAGCAGGAATTATGGAGCGACAGAGCAGCAATGTGCAATATATAGGAATCACAATAGGAGGTCAGAAGATTTCGACGAAGGTGAATAAAGAAGAAGGTGGCTCGGTAGAAAGAAATGAAGAATAGATGAAATGCTGTTTTATTGAAATATAGAAATACGGAAGTAACCGAGAATGACCAGACTAGGCGAGTGATGGAGACAATAAAAGAGTAACGGGTGGTCCCGAAGGCAGGATTTGGAAGAAAAATTAGGCTGAATAGACCAACACAGATACCGCCGGAGCAATCGGGTTTCATCCCTGGAAGAGGCACGCGAGTTCAAATAGTGAATTTAAAACAAATAGTTGAAAAATGTAGAGAATTCAATGTGTACTACTGTTTCATCGGCTATAGTAAAGCATTTGACTGTGTCCAATGGGAGGAACTATGGAGAATACTAAATGCTCTGGGAGTTCCGCATCATTTAATCAGTCTTGTCAAATTGCTGTACATGTCTAACGAAGGTAAAGAGTTAAAGTCGACAACAAACTGACAGACGAGTTTAAAACAGGAAAGAGAGTACGCGACAGGGCTGCATATTAAGTCCGACACTGTTCAACATTTTTATAGTGAGTGGATAATGCGAAGAACTCTAGAAGAATGGGAAGATGGTATAAAAATCACAGGAAAACCAATTAATAACCTGCGATATGCGGGCGATACTGTAATTATCGCTTCATCGGAACAAAAACTGATATGCTTTCTTGAAAAACTGGAAAATGCGAGTAAAGAATATGGCTTACTAATAAATAAAAGGAAAACTAAAATAATGATCATAGATAGCAATAACCAGGCACAGGGTAAGGCCGGGCGACCTGCAGGTGTTCGATAGATTCATGTACTTGGGAACGCTGATTACGAAAGATCATTCAACTGAAGAAATTAAACGCCGAATAGCGATAGCAAAGTTGGTATTATCACAATTAACAAAAGTATGGAAGAGTCACGACATAACGATCGGCACAAAAGTACGTCTCATTAATACACTGTTGTTCTCGGTTTTTATATACGTAGACCCTAAAGAAGAGTGATATTAAGCGCATTGACGCTTTTGAAATGCACTGTTGGAGGCGTATGCTAAGGGTCCCATGCACTGCGAAAAGAAAGAACTTGTTGATACTACAAGAAGTCAATGTGGAGCACAGGTTGCAGCATGTTGTACAGAGACGGATAGCCCTTCTTTGCGTACATTATACGACAGGATGAACTCGAAAAGCTGGTTATGACTGGAATGGTAGAGGGTCACCGGAAAAGGGGGAGACCACCAACAAGATACATAGATGGAGTCAAAAAGACAGTTGGCGCCGGATCATTGCGTGAGATGATCAGTCGGGCAATGGACCTCATGGCGGCTGGACACACGTTAGGATGATCTATAGTGTCACGATGCTTGAAACGAGCAACTGACGATGATGATGATGAGACTCTAAAAAGTAAAGCGGGTTCCATACCCTTGACAGGGCGTTGGGATTGTGAAGTTAAGGTTCACAATGTACTAAGCCCAACGGCACTAATGAGAGTAGGGGGGCCAGTTCCTTTCTCTCGGCCACCTTTACTTTCCCAGATTTCTCTGGTACCCAATTATTTCAGGCTGGGTCTCTAGGAACAGATATTAGAAAAAAAACATAAACATCCGATTAAAATTTGGCGTTTTTTTTTTTTTTTTGTTTTTGAAATAACGGAAAAAGACACATGAGTAAGGACTGTTTTTTCGAAGAAAAAAAAAAAAAGTAGAAACAGCAATCTCAGCTAGTGAATTAGTCAGTTAACTGGAACAACGAGTATAAAAAATAAAAAAAATTTGCGAACTAATGAAAAGTTACAGGAAAGAGCAAGAAATGAAAACAGCTCAAACAGCACTCATGGAATCGGATAGGAAATATTTAATTTGGCCTTTAATTATTACGTGCAATTAAAATATAGTGCCGACTACTCGAATGTTTATAAATGTTGTTTAAGAATTATTATAATATATCTTCCCCTTAATTTTATTGTAAAATCTATATTTAACACCATTACTTTTTGGAGAGCTTTTATTATTTCATTTTTAGAGGAAAACTTTAAGTTGGTATTTAAAAAAAAAAAAAAAAAAATCATTTCACAGTTTTTAAAGTAAATATTTATAAGTGATAATACGGATAACTTAAAATGTCGCTATTTCCTGTACTGTACAATGCACTACTGTGTATCAGTTTAAAAACATAGATGATGTGTTACTAGAAAAATAATGATACACCGATGTCACTGTGCAAAAAAGATGGTCACATTGTACATAAACCCGTTATGTAGTTTCATGATCGAAACGTTATAGGCGTCCAGCTCGAGTTTCAGCTTGATCGACATACTTTGTGGACAATAATAGCGTTAACTTTACAAAACTGTTTTTCTAAAACGCGTTACCAAAATTAATAATAATAAGATCGAGCAATGTTTCGCGATGAAATTTTTCCTCGAATTTAATGATACGTATGAAAAATTAAAGAAAGCCTATTACGGGAACAATGTGCAGTGCAGATTTTTCTTCGATAGCGTAAAACACTTTTAGGGGTCCAGGGATCGGTTGAAGATGGACAAAAGTATAGACACAAACTAAAAGCTCTTGCGATGAACTGCGGTCGGATGACCACCAAAGTGATACGACAAAATATTTAAATGCTTTTACGGTTCATAAAGTGTTTTAATTGATGCTTTGGAAATGCGAAAGAAATGCGCGAAAATCATTCTAGAACATGGGGCAATGCTCCTTTCCACTCGGGGCACCGTCTGCCATTCAGTTCTTAACCAGAAGTTACGGATTCCGGTACTTCCGTAACCTTCATATTCTTCTAATTTGAATCCACGCGACTTTTTCTTGTTTCATAAAAACGAAAATTCGCAATCAAAGGACGTGTCGATAACTGAAAATATCCAAAAGGTCGTAACCAACCAGCTAAAGAGTATTATGCAGTGGAAGACTGACAGCATTACTTTGAAGTATGATAGGAATCTTTCCAGTGGTGCACAGTTTCAGAACGGAATTATTTTGAAGGAGATCGCGCAGATATTAATTAATAAATAAATTTGTATTTTCTATCGGCACACAGTCTCACATTACTTTTCTAATATACTTTGCAACGTTCAAATTCCGTCTGCGATGAGCTTCGCCTAAACGTTTATCTAAGGTAGACGCGACCAAACATTTCGGCACTTTCGCAGCAACGTGGACCGAGAATTACAACGCGAATCAGTCACCAGCTGGAGTAGCAAATATTTCGCGAGAGGGTCGCTCATCTAGCGCTTTGGAACCTAAAAGCGCATTGTAAAGACATCGCGCTACCGATACGATTCTATCGAAAGTGTGTTAAGTAAACCATTCGAGTCTTATTTAGAATTATTAAGATTTTAATAGAAAAACGTTTTTTGCAACTTACCGCTATCGTGTTTACAAATTGTTGAAAATTTATTTTTATAAAAATGTTTGAAAATGCAATCAATGTTTTTTTAAAGTGTAGGTTATTTCCTACAAAAATCATATTTTATAGTTATTTTTTAGTAAATGGCATCATGTCGAATTTTTCGTTTCATTGTAGTTACATCGATTTTTACTATGAATTTTTTTTCTCTTCTAACCCACTTTACTTTTTCCAAATGCACGAAAAAAATTTATCGAAGGTACATACCTGGTGTCTATTAAAAGTGACCTATCACCCGAAAAAGAAGAAGTTTACGAGTAAAAAACAGCTATGTTAAACAAAACAACCCCGTATCTGCGCGCTCACGCCTTGCCATATTAATCGTTCTTCCGCTTGCTCGTTCCTGTCAATCATCTTTATTACGCAGTTTTGTTTTTACAGAGAATATTATTGTTGTAGTTTAAACGAGTGAATTTCTCTAAATAGGTAATTTTTAATTCGTGATAAAAAACCATCGTTTTTACTTCGTTGTACATTCATTATGCATTGGCAATGTTTTGAATTTTTGTTAACCGGTTTTATATCGTAAATATTAATTAATTATCGTCGTGATGCAGCTGCTTTAATTCTACGATTATTAGTAGCGCCGGTTCTTAAGTGGTTTATGGATTTGTGATTTTACAAACCAGGCCTACAAATCGTCAGGGGTTTAGAGGTTTTTAAGCGCGCAAGTTTTTGGCCCGTCTAGGATTGAATTCAGGTATAGATCATTAGGATATAAAATTCGTGCCTCGCATTTGTGATTAGCGCCGTTAGACACTTTTGCAGTGTTTAATGCCGAGTAAAATATGTTTGACTTTTTTTTGTCTTCTCAGATCGGCTATTATAAATCTATTAAAGGTCTAATTGCAAATTCGCTACCAGCGACCTAAAAAACCACGATATAAAAGCTTTTACGTAATTAAATTTTTCGTGGCATTTTCGTCCGTCATATTGGATCCCCACCATTTTGAATTAACAAAATCTAATATCAGATTCGTGATGAGAGACTTCGAAACCCCCTATACACGAATTTTAAAGGAATTTTGTTCGCTGGAAACACATGTATGGAGTTACTTTGTATTCAATGCCGAATGTAGGTCAACTATATTTTTTGAATTTTTTTGCACTTTTTTCAGCTGTTTTTTAAACTTTATTTCTCAAAATTAAGCTGAAAAGTACCCGCTTTCACCCCCTAAAATAGGGGATGCAACCCTTGCTGCTTAAATCATTATGGATGACTCGTCCCTCTTTTACAAGCAACACAATCTTCATTTTGTTTTATGGAAAAATATGGAGTTGGGCCCGAGATATGTGGAAAAAAGCTGTTTTTGGGGATAAAGTTTAAGGGTGGTTTTCATTGCTTTAAACTGCGTACGGGCCGATAAGAAAAAATAGGTGCCCAACCTTTTTTAAATTCTTTATAACATATCAAAATTTCATCAAAGTCAACGATTGACAACTCGTGTACTTTCCTTGTAAATAAAGTTCTTTTTTTTTTTTTTAAATTTTTTATGGATAACAGAGTCGAGCATTATAATTTTTTTCTCTTTACCTCTTTCTTTCATTATTACAGTATAAATTTTAATAATTAAAGCTGCGCCATTTAAAAATTACCAATAATAACCAGATATCGGGACAACATTTCAGTTTTCTAAACCTGTGTAGTGGGGACTTACATACATCGGTTTTTCGCTTTAACAGAAAAAAAAAAAAAAAAACATCCTGAAGATTCCACCTTTTGGGCCATAAATCGAGGAGACTTACCGTATTTAGAATTGGAACTAGTAGGCCAATTTTCTCTTATCGATTGCATTTGATAAGCAGTTTTCAAACAAAAGGAGTTACCGATTGTTTAAAAAAAAAATGGGTGAAAAGTAAGCAATTCTTCTAGTTTGTCGGTTTTACCGATAGTGATAAAACGTAAAACTGTTTTATCATCAATTTTAATAAATTCTAAGATCCTGGCGGTAATTCACGCACCTGTTAATTCTTTCTGTCTTATTATTTAAATAGGCAGGCGTATGCGTAGCGCTGACAATAACCGAGGGAGTGCTGTGTCTCGATTTATTGCAAAATTTTAACAGTTTCATTCGAATAAAAAATTAAAAATACGAAAAAATTTTTCAACGCGTGTCTGATAATTTGTATTACGTTTCTAAGACAATATAGCGTGACTAAAATTAGAAGGCACCGTGCCATAATAAAAATAATAATAATAATAATAATAATTCGAACTACTATTTTACATTATTCTCGAAGTGCTATAAATTAAAAATCAATTTACAAAGTCCTTCGGTAAAATAAAATTTAGCAGAATACCCCACGAAATTTCCGGTTTCATGCGACACCATTTTTACCGTGTCAAGATATTCAAATTTTTTAACATTCTCGGCGTTGTACGCACGAGTAAAAAGAAACTCCATTGGTTACAAAGAACAATAAAGCATTTGTATATATAGAACAAAGTTTTACAGTAGTAATCGGTAAAAATAGGCAAAGAAGTCTGAAAAAAAATGCTTGTTCCATGTAGCGGTTATAACTTAAAACGTTATACTTGTTCAATTCAGTTTTCATTGACATCCGTATACAACTTTCGGTTAAAATTACATCAAATGAGGTAACGCGAGAAAATTAATGCTTACTGGGAATACATTGTAAAGTTGTAATAGATTTCGTAATATTCCTCCACTGATAAGGTTTAATCTTTTTATAGCGTATTTTGATCTATTCGCGTAAGACCCGTGCTATTAACCCTTAACTGGTCCGGTGCTATATTTGTAACATAAACAGTCTGGCGTATTCTGTGAGACTACTCATTTTGGGAGGCCAAAAAGAAAGCCAAACATACAAATAAACTAAATATTTTATTTGATATACATATTATAAGCATTACTAAACTTAGGTATGTTAAAATTAAAGTAATTGAAACAAAAATTAGCAAAATATCATAGTAAATAAAATATGATGCCAATAAATGGAAAACAAAAAATTATTTGCAAACTAAGCTTTAAAGAAACCAAGAGAAAACAAGTAAAATGTATTATTTTATACTGTGAAATTTATAAGCCATTGTACAAATAAAAAAAACAAACAAGAAAAATAAAAATGTAACAAATATTCTAGATTGCAGCATGAGTCAAAGTTAAATTACTTTGAAGAACAATTTTTGCATAGTGATCTTGCTCTTGCTTTTAGTGTGGGGAACTTTTATTATAATATTGTGCTTTTGTGTTCTAGACGATGGGCGAACTTCTGACGTACATTACCTGTACCGATTTTTACCATATATATATATATATATATATATATATATATATAATGTTTATCACTATCACTTACTTCGTCATCAACAATTTCTTCATTGTAGTCTGAGTCTCAGACAAGTCTGAATTGGTATCGTGATCTGATTCAATGTTATAGCTTTCTGGCACACTATCTACCACTGTCACATTCATCGAACCATTTTAAAATAGTTTCTTCATAATTTAAATCGCCTAAACGCACACGTTTCGATAGTTCGGCCATATTTCACAAAAATTTCCACACGCAAAACTATTACACGAACAGAGTCCGGGCGTCGTCTGACAGACTACGATTGAAATAATTTCCATCATAACTTCTAAGAAAATATCGCAAACTCATCGAAAATATGGCCGTCTATCGCGGACCAATATAGGATACATTAGGTAACAGGAGAAGTGTGTGGGTTGTTTCATTAAGCAATGAGAAATAATTATTTATATGCAGTTGTCTGTCAGACGACTTCGGACCAGTTAAGGGTTAAGGTCCGCCCATACGTGCGAATAATGGAATATGCAATTTTTGTGCATCTCATGAATTATGTAGGTTCGTAAAATGTGACGAGAATTTCAAACAATCGGTGAAATATGCATAACAATTTTTGTTTTGTTTTAGAAATGTACATAAATGTTTCAGTTAAAATATACAACGATAAGTATACTTTTCGTTTTTTAAATCATAACGCTACGCACAGCGCGCATTAGTTTAATTCAGACAACAATTTTTAATTTATAAACAGTATATTGCTCTGTAACTCATGAAAAAATTTTAAAAATACAACGGATATCAAGAAACTGATGTTCTTAGAAAAAAAAAAAAAAAAGTTTAAATTGGCGTAATATTACAGATTATTCTACATTTTTCGGCTTCGCAATGCCAGAGTAATCAAAATTGAAACGGACTAACAAAGTAAAAAGTTGTATTAAAAATGAATAAAATCCTTAATAAAAAGGTCTTCAAAAAATTTTAAAAAAAGTTAAAAATATTGCAAATAAGACAATTGCAATATGGCAAGAAAAAAAACGCGCAAGCGGAAATTGGTTGTCGTGTCTAATATACAAATTTAACTGAAACATTACACCTAAACGAAAATACAATATATTATTAATAAAGTAAACAAAAACGTAAAAAAAAAGTGATTAACCGCATGTTTTGTAGTAATGGCATGAGTATGTAGCTCTTCGCTAAACATGTTGGTTAATACATTTTTCCACTTTTTTACTTTGTTAATATATAGTTTATTTCTGTATAAGTGTGTACTATTTCAATATATTGTATGTATATATATATATATATATATACCCTGTCAAGAAAGTATCGGGAATTGTCAATTTAAATCTCCCGGGTAATAGCTAGGCAGATAATTTTTTTTTTCCAGGTTGGTACAACTGTTTTGTATTATGATGCCTATTTTTAGCGCGATCTGTCAACCAGTGTGTTTACAGCAGCTGTTAAAATCAGTCGACCTTGAAGTGTTTTGTCGAAGTTTTACAATGAGTGAAAATATTGAACAACGTACTTGTGTTAAATTCTGTGTTTCGAACGAAATTTCTTGTGCCGATACACTGAAAATGTTACAGAAGGCTTTTGGTGAATCTGCTTTATCAAAAACGCGGGTTTACGAGTGGTACAGAGCGTTCAAGGATGGTCGGGAGACGGTCGAAGACATGCCTCGCTCTGGACGGCCTTCAACGAGTGTGACCGATGATAACGTCGATAAAATCAAGGAAATCGTTGCTGAAAATTGTCATGTGAGCTTGAGAGAGATGGCTCATGGATTGGGCATGTCACACGAGAGCGTACGTACGATTGTGCACGAAAAATTGGGTATGCAACGCGTTGCGGCTCGGCTTGTTCCGAAAGACCTGAATTTCTTTCAAAAAAAGTACCGAGAACAGGTAGCTGCAGACATGCTGGATCGAGCCAATTTGTATCCTACCTTCTTGGAAAAGATAATTACTGGTGACGAGACATGGGTGTACGAGTACGACACGCTTACGAACCAGCAATCGTCCGAATGGCGGCCAATTGGCGCGCCAAAGCCGAAAAAACCTCGCCAAAGCCGATCGAAAGTGAAGATCATGTTGATTGTTTTCTTCGATATTCGAGGCGTGGTACACTATGAATATGTGCCAGCCGGACAGACAGTCACCAAAGAGTTTTACTTAAGTGTTTTGAGACGTTTGAGAGAGGCTATCCGTCGTAAACGTAACGATTTGTGGGTCGACAATTCTTGGATTCTCCATCACGATAATGCGCCGTCTCACAAAGCCATAATTGTGAATGAGTTTTTGGCCAAACACTCGGTAAATATCATCGAACAACCGCCGTATTCACCAGATTTAGCACCCTGCGACTTCTTCCTATTCTCAAAACTCAAATTTCCGCTACGGGGAATGCGCTTCGAATCGATTGATGACATCAAAACGAATGCGACGCGAGAGCTAAAGGCCATCCCGGAAACCGCCTATCAGAAGTGCTTTGCCGAGTGGAAAAAGCGTTGGCATATGTGCATCGCTTCGAATGGATGTTATTTTGAAGGTGACAAAATAAATTTGGATGAAAATTAAAAATTGTTCGATTTATTTAACAATTCCCGATACTTTCTTGACATGGTGTATATCAAAATTTATCCGTGACATAAAAAGAAGAATAAACTTTAATCATTTTAGGACGAATTTCTATTTTACACGGATCATAATCGGATGTGGTAATTTGAATAAATATTTAAAAAGCGTTTGCAGTTAACCTAGGTTGATATTTGCGACTAACGTAAAAAAGATTTAGATTCAGCGAAACATGCATTTTTTCACTGCTGTTCTGCCTTCGATAATCTTAGGCAACAATACAAACTCAGTTTAGTCATAAATAATATTGACTTAATCCGACTTAATGTGATATAATCAATATTGATGATTTTGACATAATAATCCTAAATTTTACCAGTGAACTATTAACAACGCAAGCACGATTATCCAATAAATTTAATGAAAAACATAATTTAATAATTTAAATTGCGATACCCCGCCGCTAAAAAACGCCAAAAAGCATCCCTTTTTCAATATATCGTATTATTAACATATTGTAAAAAATTCACTCTCTTCACAAGTCCCTGTTCCGGTGCCATTTGTAACTGATTGCTCTTGTCCCTGTTCATGGGCGATATTTGTAACTGACCAGCTTCCGCGATGATAAAATAAAAAAAAATATAAAAATAAAATAAAAAAAAAAAAAGTTCCGGGCGCCAACGTTACTTCTTCCGGTGTAATGTAACCGTTAGCTCGCTCGGGCAGAGCTTTAGGCCTTCCTAAGGTTTAACGAAAAGAGAAAGGTCTCCACGGCGGAGATGTCACGAAAACGTGTCCTTACAACGAAATAAACGAAAAATTCTTTTTAAGAGGAGTAAATCCAATTATATTTTTTAAGTAAAATAATATGCAAACCGATCATAAAACAAAAGAAAACGACAACGAATATTCCGAACGGTACAATTTGCCTCAAGCGGCCAAAGCAGTGAAAAAAAATATAAAGTGTGCCTCGAACGGGGCGTGTAGCTGTGAAAAATACAAGATGCCTCCTGGCCAAAGTAGTCGAGATCTGCCCGCGACGAGCAGCAAGCGAGAACTGCTCAGCTGAATTCACAGTGAATCCGACGACGATCTTATTGAAAAAAATACATATATAAAAAAATGAACACGCCGAAAGATCTATTTAGAAAGTTAGTCGTTAATTTTTATTTAGCGGCGATTACCCTGCCGGTATTCCTTTTCGGGTTTTTTGTCAAAAAACTTCTATAGCTCGGTACGCATTTCAAACGCCTATACCGCCAGTAAAGGCTCTTTCTCCGCTTTTCGGCCACCCGCATAGAAACCAGTTCGCTATCCCGGTGCAGCGGTCAGAACATCTGTGCCGGGACCCTTCGATTTTTTAGCCGAGAAAGCGTCTTTAACAACCATGCCGCTTTTGCCCGCTGCCGAGACCGCCGAGAAGTTAATGATTATTGCCAAAAAATATTATTTTCTAGCACGGACAGCGTTGACAAAGGCCGTAAGAAATGCCGAATCCGTCTCAATATTAATCAATATAAAAATGGAATAAAAAAAGAAAATGTTATAAAGGAAAAAATGTGTACTACGAACGAAATTATAAGTTACACAATACACGGAAAATAAATAAATAAATAAAAACCATTACGTACACACACACATTTCGAAACCGTTCGAATTTATGTTATGAAAATTTCTCGATTCAATAACTATTTTTTAACATAATAAAAGTGTACACTATCGTAATTCTGCAAAATTCACGAAATGAGAAAAAACATTACGTACCCTTCGAAATCTGTTCAAAACTTCGCATATATTTCTAGAATTGCGTAAAATTTGTGTATTAACTTTTTTTTTATTCATTTCGTGAATAATGTGTCAGTGTGATTAATAGAAAGCTGAATGGAAAAAACCGAGAACCAGTGTCAGATACTACGCGCAGAGTTTTAGACAGCCGGTATCAGATTCCGAAAAGCAACGTCAGCGTCGTTGGAAATAAGCAACATTTTTAATTTCAAAACAGTCACAATAGAAAATATTGCGTAATTCGTAAAAATAGCCAAAGGCTGTCTCGTAAAAACACTGGAAAGACTTATTTAAGTCTGTGCGACAATTACGCTAGTGATGTACCTCTTCTTATACACAAGAATCTCTTTCGACTAAAAAATAAATAAATAAATAAAAAAGGAAAAAATTGAAAGGTATACGCAAAGTTTGTTTTTTTTTTAAGTTCGTCAACCAGGGACTTCGCCCAGAAGCGATAGGAAGAAAAGTAATTCTTATTTTGATTGGAAATTTCTGAAATAAAGGAACCAACGGGGCAGGAACAACAGATCGAGAGGGAAAGGACACAGGATATAGGAAGCACAATAGAGAGTAGGAAGCATTAATTTTAAGAGGAGTAAACGAAGAGAAGAGCGTTCCGTAGAAAGAGCGGAACAATTAAAACCAAATGTGATTAGCATTATAGACAACTGCTTGATTAGGATGGGAAGGACAATAGGTAGAGGAGACCAAAGAGAGACGGTAGCGGAAAGAAGGAAGTATAAAACGTGTGATTAAAGCGTACGTGAGTAATAGAGACAATATGACGTGCGGAAGAGAAGGGAATTCTGAGAAGCTAGGATTAGAAGACAAGTTAGGTTGAATTGAGAGGTAGAAGAAACGATTATTAGTAAAGAATGAAATCTGCATAACTGAACGAAAATTTAAAGTGAAATTTTTTCGTTAAAGATAAAAGACTAGTACTTGGGACATTTTTTAAATAAAAGTTGAAACGGGCAGCAACCTGAGCTAAAATGCCTCTACGACCTGGAACCCACAGCAAATCAACGTGTGTATACAATAATGAAAGGAAAGAATGAGTCGGATATTATCAGACGATAGTGGAAGAAGTTACGATTAGAGGAAATATAGCCATTAAGTGTCGAAAATAGAACAGCTGAAGACGAAATGATTCGGAAAAATTAAAATCGGAGAGAAGAAAGGAATCCCCGACACCACTAAGCCCTTTAATGCCATCAGTAAAGATGAGTATACGAGAAGGAAAAAGGGAACTGATAGTACCGTGAAATTCCTGTTTAATAACCGCCTGGGACAGAAACCTAGAGGAATTAGAAAGAAAATATACTTTGAAAGGGTGTGAGAGATCAAAATAATTCAAGGAAAAGTAAAGTAGATTATTTAATTATTAATGGAAATTATATGGGACGAAAAATAACTAGGACGACGAGAAATAAGGGCTAAGATGGGTAAGATGGGAATTTTATTAGGGGTAAAGCGTCAGTTTCTGGCGATGGAAATGTAGGAAGGAATAAGATGAGAGGAAATGTAAGGTACACATTTAAGATGCGTGTTCCCAAGCCGAAAAAGTTTCGTACAATTTAAAGCGACATTCATTAGGACTCTCAAAGGTTTTCGGTGGCGACGAGAAAAGTGAAGTTTGCCGACCATAAAAGAAAGCCGATTACACTGAACTAACAACTTCATGTTTCTCTCTTTCTATCTGGTTTGTTGCCGTCGTATTTGTTTCGTAATTTTCTCAGGGCGTCATTACGAAATATCGGCATTTTACAGATGCATCGCGATCTAACATTGCAACACAGATGTCAAGACTTTTAACGCATGTGCATAGTTCAATTGGGGGTTGCCGCGACAGCGACGTCACTTCCTGTTAAAGTGCCATACATCAGTTTCAAAAAAAAAACCGCAGTTGCCGCCGGACACAATGACAGATTCTAAAAAAAATTTCCATTAAACGATCGATTTATTAATAAATGCATCAGCGACTAAAGTGCAAAAACATTACTACGGCAGCGTAATGGCAACAGCGAGCGATGTAGATGTATAAAAACGTTAACCTCGCCGAATATACTTCTATCGTTGGCTAATGGCCGTCTCGAATGGCCCTAAACAACCGGCGAGATGGTAAATTTTTTTTCCCCCGTCTTATTTCGCTTTTTCTCGTAAGTTCAACGAGATTATCTGTTTATTTCAAAGTAAACAGGAACGAGAATAATTCGATTCGCATCAATTGAGCAATTTCTTAAATCCTTTTTAGACATAGCGCGCAGACGTTGCGTTCGAATTAAAATTCAACGCAGCGTCCGTTCCAACCGGCTAGTATTGAACCGAGAAGTTATTACCATAAAGTACAAGGCGCGTAAACACGGGGCCGTTCCCTATTATACACGTATAAGTACATTTCTTCTTGCTGGTATAAAATCATCACCCCGCGTCTTTAAGTAGCTCGTGACAACGACAAATCGTCGACGTAGAATAAAAAAGCAGAAAACGAAAATATAATTATCACATTTTTCCACGCGATCGAAAAAACATCCCAGTTTAACAGGCACTTGTTAAATATTTCTAAAACGATTACGTCGGTTTTTAGGTGTGCCAATTCTTCGACCGTGCGGCGGCGTCTCTTCCGACTTCGCGACACCGTATAAAAAAAGGTTAACATTTGAAAAATTTGCGCTTCTGTAAAGTTCGTACGACTGGACAGGTGTCGATCTACATCCGGAATCTACTCGGCTACCGTTATTTTAACTATATTCGTTAAAACGCGCGCCAAAAAATTGTGCACTTTTCTGATTTCTCGTATTTTTACTATGAAAAAGAAACGAAGCATTCTATGTAATAATTGTTGCTGAAAAACAAAACTGAAACTTTTCACATACGTTGTTATTTTATACGGCAGTACTTTTCATTTCTTTTCAAAAATAAACAAAAAAATACAAGGCGAAAAAGGAGTAATAGAAATATATACCGTAACACATTTTCGATAAGTATGAATAGCGTAAGATTTCGGATGGCTGTTATTGCCTGAACAAAGTAATTAGAATTGCGTTCGTAGTTTACGAAAAGAAAAAAAAAAAGAAAAAAAAAATCTTTTCAGGCTACTTTCAAAACCGTTCTGTCCGCCATTCGTTAATTACGTTTACTTACTTAATTATAAGAATTTTCCGTAATTGGAACTTTTTAAATTTTGAATTTTCGATTTCGGCTAGAGTCCAAAATGCTAAGGCCCGGGGTGTGATGTCGGATTCAATTCGAATCAATCATTAATAATACGAAAAATAATTTATTTCTGCGAACGTACGTGACTGTAATTTTTGATAAAATA
The DNA here is from genome assembly GCA_039619475.1 of Icerya purchasi. Classification (NCBI taxonomy): domain Eukaryota; kingdom Metazoa; phylum Arthropoda; class Insecta; order Hemiptera; family Monophlebidae; genus Icerya; species Icerya purchasi. The sequence continues at coordinate 19,591,940 of CM077115.1, read as the reverse complement.
CACAAAAACTCAGGTTATTTATTATTTCTATAAACTATGTAGGCCTGCTTTTATTCTTGCTCTTTTTATCCTTTCTTCGTATTATTCCCTCCATACTTTGGTTTCACCCCTTCATCGTTTTTTTCTCTTCGTGGTTCTTTTTTATTTCTCCAGCCTTTTCGGAAAATATTTTCTTCATAATCGTAGGTGTGTAAAAGTTTCAACATCATCGATCAGCTTAAAAGAAAGAACAAAGAACCAATTCTTTTTTCAAATCAGTCTAAAAATGTCCATCGCAATCGGAACTTTGTCTATTTCATAATAACCCGTATGCATTTTGATTTCTTATATTAAAATAATAATGGACACGAAATATTTCCACTATCAAATATTTGCAATATAATATTTTTTATCGTAATTTCAAATAAGCAATTGTTTTTTTTTTCGTTTTTTTTTTCGTTTTTTTTTTTTTGATTCAGCCTGCGGTATGTTTCAAGTAGACAGTTTATAATTACTACGATGATTACTAAACACGCACACATACACACACTTTGATCTGCCGCATTTTACTAATTTAAATGAAAAGTACAAATGGAATAAGAAAAAAAAAATAGGAATATATCACAATTCGGTAAATAAAATAAAAATCTCCCGACATTATTCGGAGTCACACGTTCCACTGATAATGCGACTGCGAAATATGTAGGCTGATTTTTATTTTATTCGGCGAATTAATATATTTCTTTTTTTTTTTTTTTTTTCGTGTTTTATTTATATTGAACGCAAAAATAAGCTGCGTTTAGACCCCCCACCCCGTATCAATTAACATAATCTGCACAAGCTCCGATATTTCTTAAAAATACCGCCTACGGAACCGAAAAAAAAAAAAAAAAAAAAAAAAACCTAAATAAATAAAAGATGCAATCTTCTAATGAAACCGGAAAATAAATCGCTATATAAATAAACAAACACACTGGTAGAGGAAGAGAAAGTCGAACAAAATTAACACTAGGTAAAAACGTAAATAACCGTTTCAATAGATTTAAATAATCGGAACGAACTCACCGAGATAAAATCCTTATCAGTTAACTGAACACGAGAACAAATAACCGCACTAACAATAAGTTGAACAGTTCACGCCTCTATGTTATAATTCTTAAACAGCATTAATACTTAGTAGAGGTGGGATTTATATTCCAAAAATCAACTCATTTATTTGTTGTGAAAAATCGACTTTTTCAACAGTTCTTTACGTTTTGAAACATTGACAATTAAAAATATGTGGCATATTTTGCATTTTGCATATTTCATGGTTTTTGCATATATTTTGTCCTGTATGTTACGCATTTTGTAATTTCTTTGTTCACATTTTTTGTTAAAGTTGGATTTTGTTTTTTTTTTTTTTTTTTTTAAAAATTTATATGGTTTATGTACTGTGTGTGATTGCCGGGATTATTACAGCACATGGATCAGTGCAAGATCAGAAGTGTTTTAATAGGTTAGTCGCTCTAATATAGTGCAGCGTATCCTGGATCTGTTTTGGTTCGTTTGACAACGAAACCGACGGTAAGTTGGAGGTGCTTGCAGGCAGGCAGGCAATGTTCCAGAACGTGTTTTCAGCAGTTGGTAAAATCGGGGAATTGCGTATGGAACAGGTGGAGGGAGGAGATGTTCCTTCCAGCAAATAGTTGTAGGATATTGCAAAGTTTGATTCTTTCTAAAAGAGGATCCTTTATTATTGTTACTATTATTATTATTATCGCGCTTACAGCGCATTTGTGAGTACCTTTTTATTGATAATAATAATAATAATAATAATAATAATAATAATAATAATAATAAATGATTTGATTTAATTTGATTATAAATATAATTAGATTGTACGTTATATTTCTCTTACGGATTATGTTTTGTTTGTTTAGTCAGTTCGCTGTTCTGTTGTTAGACCGCTTTTCGTTTCGTTTATTTAATTTTTTTCATTTTAATTTTCTTTTTAAGCCGATTTTTATTTTGCTTCATTTCATTCTTTTCAATTTATATTTTTTAACTAGTTTTCCTTTTTGTTCTGTTTCATATTTCCATTTTGTATTTTAAAATACATTTTGTTTTTGTTTTATACTTCATAGCTTGCATACCTAGATTTTATAAATTTTAAGATTGGAATTCACTGTTGCTACATTTGTTGATGTCTCCTCTGCGTTTGATAATGCCCACCTTCCTACTCTATGTGCCAAGCTTCTTGGGCTTAATATTCCATCTATTTTAATCATTCTTATTCTAAACCTGCCTCTAGCCAATAGTTGCTGAACACGGCACGCTAATTCAAATAATAAATAAATAAATTATTCTAAACCTATTTCAAAATAGATCCCTCTTCCTCTCTACTGTCTCCCGAAACACTTTTCTAGATGCATCTTTCGGGGACTTCCTCAGTGATCTTGTCCTAGCCCCACACTTTTCAATATCTATCTTCTTAATATTGCTTCTCTCCCTATGATTTCCTCCTCTCTCCTTTTCGCAGATGGTATCTTTATCTACTTCAGTTGTAGTGAAGATCAATAACTCTTTATCTATCCTTAATATCTCCCTCTCCTTAATTCACCTCTCTCTCTCTCTCTCCTTCAAAGTCTTTTCTCTATGGTATTTTCCCTCCGCCCCTACAATCAAACTTTGGTAAGTATTATTTCTTCTAACATTCCGATTCCGCTCGTCAGCTCCTTCTGCTACCTTGGTGTTATATTTTATATATCTGCACATCTATACAGTGTGTATGTGTGTATATGCGCGCGCGAATAAATAACGAAGTTTTATTTTGCATATATTTTGCATATTTTCGAATTTTTAATTTTGATTTTGCATATAAATTCGGATTCTGGTTACCAAAGTCGATGCCAAAATCAAATTACGATAGTAACTAGAAACCGAGTTAAATATCTTTTTTTTTCTTTTTCTTTTTCAGCCTGGCACATTAAACAGAGTTAATAAATATTCCCGGTCTTTTCAATGATTGGCATGCAGAAAACGAATGATTGTCTGCTGCTATACTCATTCAATACGGGTTTTTAATTGAAATTTGAATTTAGTGTAGACTCTGTAAGTATCAACATTGTTTGAGTATAATTTTTTTTTTTTTTTTTTTTTTTTTAATGGATTCGTTGAAATAGACATTGGCCCAAGAAGACGGAACAGGATGAGAGGTGGAATCAGATGTTTATGCGATCAACTATAGAAGAGATAAATCAAGTGTCGAAATGACCGAAGGCGATGGCAAGGAGAGAAAAAGGGATGCACAATAAGGAGTTGGAGGACCAATTAATAGAAAAGAAAGGTAGAAAGATGAACCGTTCGGAAGCAATACAGGTACACTCTAATAAAATGTGATCGGCGTCGCCTATAAAGTTGTCAAAGGAAGAGAGAAGGGGACAGAGAAGAGAGGGGGCTAAAGAGAAGCGAAATAGAGATGCAGGAAGCGGATTATGTCCAAAACATGGACAACAGATTGCAGAGAGATTTGAACGCCGCATGAAGGAAAAATTGAAGAATCAGGGATTAGACGATAGATTAGGCTGAATAAAGAGATAAAAGGAATCCGGATTTGTGAACGAGGAGGAATACGAGTTCAACCATAGTTTAGAATAAGCTCATGTGGAGAGGAGATTAATATTGGGAGATAAAAAAACGCTGAGAAATCTACCAGTAGAGCCGGCATATCGGATGAGTCACATTACCTTCGATTTCAGAATGCCTAAGAATCCGCAGTAGGTCAGTTTGGATAGAGTGAAAAAGTAAAATGTTATGGATCAGAGGCCACAATATGAGAAGGATTACATAATCAGCAGAGGGAGAAGGAAAAGGGGACGAGATAGCTTGTAAGACACTGTGGGAATCGGATATAATAAGGACTTTATAAAAAGCTGGGGAAGAAGTAATAAAAAAGGACGGTACACAGGATAGCAGTAGAGTCGGCACAGAAAACTGAGCAGAAGGAAGGAAGTTTAAAAGTTTCTGAAAAATTTAAGGAAGGATAAAAGAAGACTGAAACAACTCCATCGAGTTCTCTGGAGTCATCAGTGAAGATCACAAAGTGGTTAAAGGAAAAGATAGTCCAAGGTACTTAAAAACACAGATTTAACAACAAGTGAAAGAGTAGGTTTAGTAGGGCAAGTTGAGAATAGACAATCAATAGGATGTAGGAGGGTGGAAAAACTGAAAGAAAAATATGGCGGTTTGTCGTAAAAATTATAATGAAAACTAAGAGAGGCGAGTGGAAATGAAAGATAGTATTTGCAGTTTTGTTGATGACAAATCGCCAAGGCCTTTGGATAGAAGAATAGGAATTAACAAGAGAGGAAGAAGAAATAGGTAGGCGTTTGATTAGAAAGCGGTAGCCTAGATAAGATCTTCGAGCGAAAAAAAAAATGGACGGATGAATGATTCGGTATGTAAAACGGAAATAGGAGTAGACTTCCTAGCTCTCAGACATAGGCGAAGACGAATATTCTGAACACGGTCGAGTTTGGAGAGTAAGGACTCTTGGAGGAATTTTCTTAGATGAAACGGCATTCATCAAGGATAGAACGAACAAATGATTTGTAAAACATTAGTAGAATGCATGGATTTCCGCTCCCAGTTAGTATGGGAGTTCATCGGGTTGAGACTTTTAAGAGGACGGTTGGAGATGGTTGATGTGATTATAAAATGTAAAACTTTCGTGTCCAAAAGAATGCCTAAATTTTTTTTTGTTTTTTTTTTTTTTTTTTTTTATTTAAAAAATAAACTATGGGTCTCACAGGGCAAAAATTCCCGTTGTGTGAGTGCCCAACATTCTTATCAACGTTTATTAAACAAAGATACAAATTACAAAAATTACAACTATTTTAAAGCCGAAAGAGGAAGAAAGATGGATCGCATAATTATTTATGACGAGACTAATTACAGAGGGATGAAAAGAATAAAGACAACAACAAAGAATTTAATAGATGAGATTCAAAAATAGATATTTGTTGAAGAATTTTGGAGCTGGGAGCTAGCGACAGATATATGACGATAGAAAAAGTAGATGAAGATGTCGTCGGCATAAAAAAGAGAAGGTGAACTTAGAAGCATGGAAACAGTATTGATGGAGTAGATATTAAACAGAGTTGGGCTAAGGCAAGAGCCTTGTGATAATCCGTGGAATACTAACCTAGTGGCGCTGTCGGAAGGAGAGGAAAGAATGATGATTCTACACTTAAAAATATTACTAATGAGGAAAGAAAAATGAGCCGGTATATTAAAGGAACGCATGATATTAGATCAAGTAGGGAGGTGAACATTGTCGAAAGCCGCAGTAATGTCAACAAAAGAAGCAACAAGAAATTCTTTACGAACAAATGATTAGAAGAACGTTGCGAAAGAGGGACCTTAAAGGACTTGGCCATTATCCAGAAGAAGTGAAAAAGAGGAGCAGAAGCTTTTCCATGAATTTTTTTTTAGCCATTTTCAGAGTAAATCTAGCTTTAGCGTTGGTTCTTTTATGGGCGAAAAAGTTGTTCAGAGTGGGAGAGGAACGGAAAGTTCTAAATCCGGATATATTGAGATTGAAAGCAGCTTTACAATCCTGATTTCACTACAAGGAGAAAGACGATTTAACTTGTTTGTGAGTAGAAGCTCAATCGAGGAGGGGAACAAGTTAAAGCAGCAAAAACAAAGTCAATGAAGAAATCATATTGAGAGGAAGCATTCAGATTTGTTGTGATTGAAGAAACTGATAAATTAACAAAAAAAACGAAAAGTTGGATTTTATCTTTAGAGGGAGGATCCGTTTTGGAATATGAAAGAGATTAGGAGGAGATGGATAGGGAATTTCATTAAAGGAAATAATTATAAGAGTGTTAAGGTACTGTCCAAAGTACTTCATTAACTGCTAAGACCGAGATCAGGAGAGGTCAAGGAGAGGTCAGTGGAGCTGAGAAACGAGTGACTTTGAATACAAGTAGGGGGACCATCATTGAGGAGGAACAGATAATTTTGGAGGGTAAAATCCTCTAAAATCATGCCATCGCTGTTGTAAGTGCTACAAGCCCAAAAAGGTGAATAGGCATTCCATTCACCGCCAATGAGGAATGGAGGAGAAAGCGAGTAAATGACTGAAAAGGGAAGTTGCACAAATCGTAATTAGGAGGAATATAAGCGAATATAAAATTTAAAGGACTGGAAGAATGGTTAGGAATAAAAAAACGAACCAGATTAGGGTAAGGAGAATTAGAGGGAAATAAAGTTTGAAGATTAGGGGTTGTAAATGGGATGTCATTCCTTACCAAACTAGCAGAGCCACCATAGCCGTCGGTGCGGTTAGAGCAAAACGATGGAAAAACTTCGGAAGTTTATGTCCGAAGAGCTTTTCATCCAAGTTTCCGAAAGTAAAGCTATATTAATGCTATGATGGTCGAGTAGACGCTCTAGAGCATTTTTGTTGGCCTTGATACTACGGCAGTTTCATTGCAATATTCTAAGTTGACAGGACATAGAAGGTTTAAAGATAAGAAGAATATGGAGGAAGGGAAGAAATGACAGAGAGTGAGATGAAATAGAAAATGTAATGAAGGATCGAAAAAGGCCGTAGGAGACTACAAACCGAGAAAGTTGACACAAAGAGTAACGCAGTGTTATTACCAAAATCCAGCATATTGGGAGATATAGTGTTAGGCTGAAAGGAGTAAGAAGAAGAATACTGAAAAAGGAAAGTGAAATAAAGTAGAAGCTCTCACCGCTGAAATAAATCATTGCAAGAGGGTCGTCGTATACTATCAACTAACCTAATTAAAGGTAGCCAGAAACGCCGACCAAACGCTTTAGAAAAGAAGGAATAAGAATAAGAAATAAAATCATTGTTAAATACGTTAATGACACACATTGTTTATCGTGTAATAAGTAAAATTAAACTACACTTCGATAAACAATTATTTAATAATTTAATTACCCGAAGCATTTCGAAGACAAAACTTCATGATCGCGAAAGTTAAAATAATAATTCCCTTAATCATGAAGCTTTATCTTCGAAACGCGTCGGGTAATTAAATTATTAAATAATTGTTTATAGAAGTGTAGTCTAATTTTACTTATTATAGGAAATAAAATAATGATAAAAATAAAAGTGCTCATCGCTCAAAAAAATCGTTGTGAGTGGGTCCTCCTCGTATGCTATCAACTAACCTAGTTAAAGGAGGCAAGCAACACCAAAGGAAGAACGCTGAGTGGAAAGTGAAACTATACAATAAAGGCTCTCACCGCTCAAATAAATCATTGCATGTGGGCCGCTGCATGCTATCAACTAACCTAATCAAAGGCAGCAAGCAATGTCGACGAAGTGCCATATAAAAAAAACATGAGAACCTATGACAACTGCGATATGATTGAGGGGAATTATAATATAAGTATAGTTAATAATATGGAAATAGAGTTGAAAGTTTTGTATGTTAAAAGGAATAATTGGAGAAGGAAAGAAGGAAAAATAGCGAACAATCGGGAAACTTAAAGTAGGAGATTTTTTATCTTCTATATTGGGGGACGTCGAATTTGCTGAGAGCAGATAAAAGCGCAGAAGTTAGGACGTTCGAAGCAGAAAGAGCAGAAAAATTATCTTGGGAAAGGTTATTAACATTTGCGGATAATTCAGTATTCGTGATTTTAGAAGCAGATGGGATTGTTAAAGGAAATGAGGGGAGCTTAGGAGCACCAAAACGGTAGACTTTTGTGGCAGCACTAACGGATAGATTAAAATAATATTTGTTGTGGGGATTTTGAGTTTTTGAATTAGAGTAATGCTTTTGAACTGGAATTGTAATGTAAGAGAAAGAAGAATTGCTGGAACGGTTTTGTCGTGGTGGGAATTCGGTAGCGGAGTTGGTTGGGTTAGAAATGTCAGTGAAAGTGAATGCAGGAGAGACCACTTTACCTTGACTGATTTTATTTTTGCCTCAAAAAAGGAAACATTTTGCAAACGCATGATTTTATGAATTTTGACTTGATCTTTATAAACTTTACAATTAAGATTTAGCGTCGAATGGTTTCCGCCGCCAAGAGCAAAATGGTAACAGGCGGTACCGTTTTGCTGGATAATAGTGCACTCGGAAGAGAAATGACTGCCAGCGCATAAAGAGCAAACACTTTTACACGGCAGGAAGAACTAACGTGATCAAAACAGAGATAGTTGCGCTATAGTTTGGGTTTACGGATCATTGGTTGAACCTGTACACGATAAGAATTGTAAAAATAAATGAAAGGAAGAAGAACAGTGTCCACAAATTTAATTTCGACAACGGAAATAGGAAACTTATGCTTTTGCATTCTTCAGATGCAGAAGATCGGTATCGCGGATGAACAATTTAATAGAAGTTCGTCGATAGATAAATCAGAAGAAATGTCTCGGATTATATCGAAACGGAAAAATAGAGATTGGGGGATCTTTATGTATTTTATCTGCAAGTAAAAACTGATTGGTTTCTTTGATAGATGTGAAATTGAATTTGATTAAATTTTTCCCCGATCGATCGAGTAATCGAAGAAAAAGACCAGTATCTTTCTTGTAAAATAATCTGACTAACGATATGAGATGAAAATTAACGATATTCTTATTTTTTAGGCTTTTGACTAATAGGACAATGCCCTTCATAATTATTCAGAAAAATGAAAGTGATATTAGATTCGTTTCTACTGTTGGGATTGTTTGAATTAGGCAGGTTAGTTTGTGTGCAGACGTAATACCTGTTAGGTTATCATTATTATATCTTTTATCAATTATTCATTTACTTATCTCTATTTTTGTCTTCTTTCATTAATACGGCGACATCAAAACAAATTTCTTTTTTTTCGTCAATCACTTTGAGAAGTCTTTATTATTCGTTCGTTCCCAATTTTAAGACGCGTTATTCTCGTCGCGATATATTATCGTGCCACCAGCTATCATAGTTCCGTAGACAGTTTTACGCCTATGTGGGAAAAACAACTGACAAGGCGCTTAATTCGTCTTTAGTTACGTTACAACATTCTCTGTCGTCTGTTCATCATTCTATTTCTCCTTCCAAATCTTCTGGTATGATTTTCACTCTGCGTCGCTATAACACCTAAATCAGAAGCCCCTCCTCGTGATAATTACTTCTGTTATCTTCATATTTACACCTTAATAGACGACAAACCTTTTCCGAGCATACTAATTATCTTTTTTGTTCTGCCCTTAAAAGACTGAACTTGCTGAAATCTGTATCACCAACTAGATGAGGGGGTGATCCTCTTGTACTCATTTCCTTGTATAGATCCATTATTCGCTTCAAGTTTGATTACTGTTCATTTATCTATGGCTGTGCCCTCAAATCCCTTCCTTCCAAATTGGATAGAATACAGAATTCCTGCCTTCGTCTATGTCTCGTTGCTCTTAAATCTTTTCCTATTTTTGCAATGCTGGCTGAATCAAATATATCTCCTCTCTCTGCTCGAAGATCTTATTTGCACTATCGTTTTATTTCTAAACTTGTACCTTACATTTCCTCTCAACTTATCCCTTCCTACATTTCCATCGCCAGAAACTGACGCTTTACCCCTAATAAAATTCCCATCTTACCCATCTTAGCCCTTATTTCTCGTCGTCCTAGTTATTTTTCGTCCCATATAATTTCCATTAATAATTAAATAATCTACTTTACTTTTCCTTGAATTATTTTGATCTCTCACACCCTTTCAAAGTATATTTTCTTTCTAATTCCTCTAGGTTTCTGTCCCAGGCGGTTATTAAACAGGAATTTCACGGTACTATCAGTTCCCTTTTTCCTTCTCGTATACTCATCTTCACTGATGGCATTAAAGGGCTTAGTGGTGTCGGGGATTCCTTTCTTCTCTCCGATTTTAATTTTTCCGAATCATTTCGTCTTCAGCTGTTCTATTTTCACAAATGACACTTAATGGCTATATTTCCTCTAATCGTAACTTCTTCCACTATCGTCTGATAATATCCGACTCATTCTTTCCTTTCATTATTGTATACACACGTTGATTTGCTGTGGGTTCCAGGTCGTAGAGGCATTTTAGCTCAGGTTGCTGCCCGTTTCAACTTTTATTTAAAAAATGTCCCAAGTACTAGTCTTTTATCTTTAACGAAAAAATTTCACTTTAAATTTTCGTTCAGTTATGCAGATTTCATTCTTTACTAATAATCGTTTCTTCTACCTCTCAATTCAACCTAACTTGTCTTCTAATCCTAGCTTCTCAGAATTCCCTTCTCTTCCGCACGTCATATTGTCTCTATTACTCACGTACGCTTTAATCACACGTTTTATACTTCCTTCTTTCCGCTACCGTCTCTCTTTGGTCTCCTCTACCTATTGTCCTTCCCATCCTAATCAAGCAGTTGTCTATAATGCTAATCACATTTGGTTTTAATTGTTCCGCTCTTTCTACGGAACGCTCTTCTCTTCGTTTACTCCTCTTAAAATTAATGCTTCCTACTCTCTATTGTGCTTCCTATATCCTGTGTCCTTTCCCTCTCGATCTGTTGTTCCTGCCCCGTTGGTTCCTTTATTTCAGCTATTTCCGATCGAAATAAGTTTTAATTAGTTAACTACTCTTCTTATCGTTTTTGGGTGAGGTCCCTGGTTGGCCGAACCCCCCTCCTAAAAAAAAAAACAGCTGAAAAATACTATTCATCCCGTTGCTTCTTATCTTCCTCTTTACAGACCATTGGCGTTCCGGAGCTCTGCCTCCCCGTTCACCGATCTAAAATGTGAACTAAAATTATACCCATTTCAAAATTGTCTTCTTCCGACATCATAACTTCTCTTAAAAATCCCGCTGTCACCTTCCTTTCCATAAGTTGCAACAGCGGTAAATGTAAATTTGTAGTTTGCATGGCGACAAAATTTTCTAGCGGCTAATTTGTCTTCCACAGTTATCTTGTTGAAGGATCCTTCGTGATGTCGTCTTTTATCAGACTGTGCATTGTTTAATTTTTGATCCTCCTGTGATGACGATTGAAAAGTGCATTAAAAAACCCATCTTCAAGCTTTGTTCTAAATACTGAACATAAACTCAATGCTCCGTCTGCTCAGTAATTGTTCCGGTAAACTTTCTCTTCATTTTCTCCCAAAACTAGTAATCGTAATAATTCCAAAAATCAACCGGTCATTGTCATAGACGGCGTCATATAATTAAGTGCATATGCGAGCCGCTTATACTCCTTACTGCGTCTAATATTGCAAGGTAAAATAGAAGGTCGGCGTAGAATTGGCCGTAAACCAATGTCATGGTGCCAAAATATCTATAAATGGACTGGGGTATCCAATTTCGGGGAGCTATGTCGAGCGTCAGAAACACATTCTCTCAGTGTTGTCACTTAAAACTCACGTTATGATAATCGCTAACGCTCATGGAGTACGGCAATACAAGAAGAAGAAAAAGAGAACCGCTTGCGATGTACGTAAAACGCGTCGTATCGTTTTATCGGCGAATCATCTAGGGAGTTACAAAGGATCGTTTGAAAAGGCACATAGTCCGACCGTAATTTGAATCTTTGGGACATCTTCCCCGTTTGTTATGATTTCTTCATGAAACAGTAATAATAATTAGAAATGCGCCGTACATCATCACAACAAATTGAAACTTTATAGAAGTGTCGTGTATTCGAAAGATTTTACAGGTTCGAAAACGGAACGAAAGGTAACTATTTTTCTCGTGACTGTAATTAAAATTACACGTTTTTGAACATAGGCAGCTTGGTATAGTACGGCTACGATTAGATAAGCAGCAATCTAGAAGTCAATGGACGAACACAGTTACAGTCAATTTAATATCGATAATAGCAGCTGTATAAATGACGAGCAGCGAGCAGCGTTGTTTATGAAAATTGTTCCGGCTAAAAATAAATAAAATATTCGAAAGGAAAATAAACACGTAAACAGCGGCGAACCATGTTTTTTTTTCTTATTATTTTCTTATTATTTTCTTATTATTTTCTTTTCCTTTCTTTCCTTTCTTTCCTTTTCTCTGTCTTCTTTTCTTTTTTTTTATTTCGATAAATTTTAATTAAACAGAAAAATATCTAAAATTTTTCTCCGATTACTGAGGTACAACAAAAGATTATCTCGGTATATACGAAGGTCGTGCAAATGTTACAACACGAATGATGTGTTAAAACGTGCAACAATCGTTTTATCATCGCACACATGGAGCACTCTGACAGTAGCGAAGCGTCTGCCGCGAGAGAGTGTAATTAGTTGTTTAATTATGAGGACTTGTGTGAACAGGCTCTCTCCTAGATAATTGTTATCAGCGAGGCTAGGCGCACACGTTTTCATTCGTGTCCTTAAATGCAACAACGTGCTTTTCCACTGATAAGACAAACGTTTTTATCAGCGTTACTTTCATCGCTTCCTATCCAGCGCTAATATATCTCTATATTGGCGCACGTATCAGACGAGATTCTCTACTATATTTATATTACTCCGTTGTTATCAACGCTACATGCGATACTTAGTTTTTAATTAAATTTGTTATTTTTGTGCTACGTTAATTATAATTTTATTGCACTTCTCTACTTTCTTAATGATATCTGGCGCGATAAGATTTAACATGTACTCATAACATTGCCCTATTTTTTTGGTAGAATCGCGCTATAAAATCTTCTAGAACTTTTTTGTCTTCTCGGAAAATATCATTTATGTGCAATAATACGTGAATTGTCCGTCATCTCTAGCTCGGCATAGTCACGAATTTCTGATCTCCGAATCTCTTCATCGGATTTTTTCCTTCGCCCCGGTATATATTACATACATCAATGGCTGCATCATTTTTTTTCTTCCACTAGGGCTAATGAGAAAATTTTATACGCATCAATTCCTTTTTGCTGGGCTAATGTGCTCTTTGGTAGCAAACCCAAGGGGGGTAAAAAATAAAAAAAAAAAAAAGAAAATTTAATGACGAGATCTGTTACGTTAATAAAATTCTATTATAAAAGATTATCATTTATGGATCTAAGTGGTGTCCCGTGATGAGACGTAGGAATGTTATATATATACATATATATATGTATATGTATATATATATATATACAAGGGCGTCGCCAGCCGACGAACCACGGAGGGGCATGATGAGTTGCCAGCCGCCAGGGAGAGGCAAGATGATAGAAAGAGGATATGAGTTATTAAGTTGTAAAGGCTTAATATTTTATTAAACAAGAATAAAATTATTAATTAAAACATAAGTTTTCCAAATTGTCCATGATTACGCGCCTACGAATGCTCATCAATGCCAGTTGATTAAAAAGTTTCAAGGCTCCAAGGGGGAGGGCAGCTGCCCCTCCCTGCCCCTCCGCTGACGGCGCCCATATATATATATATATATATATAAATTATATTTTCTTCTGTATTTCTAGCCTACACGTGTAAATGGAAATGGCATATTCTTTGGCTCAGATTGCTGCGTTTTCTTTAAAAATTCCTGTTAACTTGTTTTCTTTAGGCAAAAAATTCTTCATTGGACTAGAAATCATTCATTTTCCGATTAATTTCTTATTTACCTATTCGTCGAACCGAGTCTTCCTGTCCGCCCCTAGTTCGACGATTGTTCCTTTATTACGCCGTTCTAATGTCTTATTTATTATTCGTTTACGCCTTAAAACGTTACAAATTTCTTTATTGAAACGTTACAGATTTCGTTGCAGATTGCTTTGATGTCTCATAGCTAAAATTTTGCCCATCACGAACTAATGTCACGAAATTTTATAATAATTTTCGCATTACCATATTAAAGACGTTATTTAATTTGTAATCAACAGTTTGAGTTCATGTTTTACCAGAGCGAAACACATGGTCGCATCACGCACTATCTGTAAGATATATTCGTGGTAAATGTAATGAAAGATACGAAGAAGATACTTTTTGTTTTTTTCCGTTGCATGATTTCCTTTCACCCCCAGCATATGTATGTATAACCGTCATTTTTATAACTCTGTATTATATTTATTTTATGTGCATGTTTATTACATTCACGATGCTGGCAGTGGTGATCAAAGGCCAGCTGTTCCGAACGCAGTGGACTTTGAAAAATTTCGATCTGAATGAATTAAATGGATTTTCTCCGAACGATAACCCTTTTGATTGAGCGCACTGCTGGCCTTTCGTCAAGGGAATTGTCAGTGTGTGTATCTGTGTGTCGGTCTAATATGTCTTCTCCGTTAATATAATCATCGTTGAAAATTCAAAAAGGTAGGTTTTTTCAGAGAGGCACACAGACCTTTCCATTTATTAATTAAATCGACCAAAAAAAGCAGTACCTAATTTTGCGTAGACAAAACTATCCGATTTATTTTCAGTCGTCCTATTTACACAAGCTTAAAATTTTGGTCTTCCTATGCGACTTTTTAAACACACAGACACTTGTGTTTTATATTCACTTTTTTCGCTACAGGAATAGAGGTGATATATTTAAACATTTCCGGACTTTTGCAGTCTCAGTTTTATAACTTACACAATACTGGGAAGCGAAGCGTAAAATTCCGTCAGTGCATCGAGCGAATCCGGATAATGAGGATATACAAAAAACGCGCGAATATTAATTAAAAGAGATTCAAAAAAATCAAAACATAGTTATCCGGATCGGAGCGAGTTGTTAAAGAGAGACCAGTTTCCGAGTCATTCGGATTATTTTTAAAACAACGTGTACTGAAAATAACTAAGACAAGAACTCTCGTGTTAAAACCTCTTTTTTTTTTTTTTAAACCTCATTTACGTAATACGTGTAAAGTAATCTATTTAAAATGAACTTTTTTCACGAGTCGGCGATTGGGGTTATAAAAAATACACTGTTCACAGTTCAACAACCCGTCTGTGATAAGCGCTCGCGTCGGCGAATGCTAATGTTTTTTTTTTTTTTATTCGTTAAAAATCAAGTTTATCAACCCCGATCATTTAACATCGCGAACCCGAATTTCGGGTCAATTCGCAAAAAATATCGCGCGCCTATTGATATCGAAAAAACATAAAAATACATTACATATACTAGGAGCAAAATTTATATATTTATGTAGTTACTGGGTTCATGTAACGGTTTTAAGTTGCGAGTAAATCAATTAATGGTATAGTCGAGAAAATTCTACGAAACGAGCAAATTTAAAATGGGACACGACCAATGTTTAAGGTGATCATCGTATTTAAAAAAAAAAGAAAGTACATATTTCGCCTATTTACACTATGATAGAAAATTCAAAATAATACGTTTATTTGCCACGGTCATTGAAAAAGGTATAATATTCGTATATTTACGATTTACACAACGATAAGAGTTATACACGGAAGATATAATTCGTAATAATATCTATGCGAATGCAAGTTTCATATCATGCGCATATTACCGCCTTCACAACCATTAATTAATTTGTAAAGAATAGTTCTGAGGTAACCTCGGTCACTAGATATATTATTAGCAATTCTTCTACAACCGTACGACCGCAATTGTTTTCGAGAAAGAGGAAAAAATTTATCAAAAATACACGAGTCGCACTAATTCGTAGTAATACTTCTGTCTAACAAATTTTGATTTTTTTTTGATTCTTTTATTTCAGTACCGTTATTACGCTTTTACGACTTTCACAATCGTTTCTTTTATTCCTAATCGCAAAATTGTTTAGTAAAATTTTTTAATTCCGGCATTTTGTTTAATTTTAATCCATATAAGTGCCCCCCCTCCGAGCACAGGGGAAGAGGTGCGTCCATAGGTGGTGGATGGTGGAACGGCCTCCAGATATGGAGGTTAGTTGCGAATAATGCACTGACAAATAAGCAACCGCGAACCATGAGCGGCGATGTAACAGGATACAGTGGGAAAGATCGGGGGAAGCTTTCCTTAAAAATTTCTGTATAAACCCGGAAAGACATCGTGTCAAAGCGAGTATGGCCGCTATAAGCCAAACCCATGCCAAATCCAGAAGCGTCTGTTCCATATTGGACGGTTCCCTAGTCAGCGTCGATTTTCCAGGTTAGGAGCGACTGCATATGAGAAGGTACTCTAAACCATGTGGAAGGCAAGGAAAAACCACCACATTATCTTTCTCAAGTCAAACACGATAAGTGCAAAGTCACAATTCAGTACCGGCAAATTCAGTAGCAGCGAAAGTGTTCCTGAGGCTGTGCCCGGCCGAGGAGGGTACAGGGCTTCCTCGGTCGTCATCAAGAGAAACCCCTGCTTGAGAGTAGGGACATGGAATGACCGGACTATGATGAACGTGGGAAAAGTGGAATTTATAAAAAGAGAGAAATGGAGATAAATAAGCTGGACATTATTGGACCAGCGGAAACACGTTGCAGAGATGAAGGAGAATTTAACGCAGGAGAATATAAGGTAATACGTGGAAAGAGTTTAAAAGGCCAAGGAGGTGTGGCAATGATATTAAATAGAGCATCGGCGCAAGCACTACTGGATATTAAAATAATAGAAAACAGATTTATTTTGGCAAGGTTTTCTGCGCAACCAGTGTGGATCTGATAGTTATACAGGTCTACATGCCAACATCCAATAAGTATGACACAGAAGTAGAAGAAGCATACCAGAAACTAGAAGAGCTATTGGAAAAAACGAGAGCAAAGGATAATGTAATTATAATGGGTGACTGGAACGCAGTAGTCGGAGCAATCCCAGAGGAAAGGATAACTGGAAAATTTGGGTTGGGGTATAGAAATAGTCGGGGAAACCGCCTCATTGACTTTTGTAAACAGAAACAATAGGTCATCTCGAACACTTGGTATCAGGCACCACTGAGAAGACGATATACGTGGAAGGCGCCAGGAAATGAAGATAGATATCAAATCGATTTCATACTGGTAAAATAGAGATATAGAAACCAAGTGAAAAAATCAATGGCTTATCCTGGGGCTGAGGCAGATACGGACCACATACTAGTAAGTATGAAAGCAGAACTTAAATTAAAAAAGGTGCCTAAAAAAAGGCCGGTAATAAAGTGGAAGCTCGACAGCCTCAAGAATGAACAAATAAAAAGAAAGTATCAGCTTGAGATAATGAAAGAAATAGAAGATAGGGATAATAATGGCATAGAACAAACATGGGACAACAATAAATCTACAGTATTAAACAGCGCAGAGAAAATAATTGGAAAAACGGATAAAGTTATACGCAAACCGTGGATTTCGGAGGAAATATTAGAAATGGTGGATGAAAGAAGGAAACTCAAAAATGAACACAATGAAGACGGAAAAGCAAAATACAGAGCCCTAAAAAACCGTATAAACAGAATCTGCAGCGAAAAGAAACAGGAATGGCATGACTTGAAGTGCCAAGAATTAGAAAAGCTAGAAACCCAAAGAAGATCGGACCTAATATATAAGACAATAAAAAATATGTCTAAGAAACAAAATAAAATAAGAAAGCATTAATAGACAAGAACAACAAAGAAAGTATTATCCCAACAGAGAAAAAAATAACTTGGCAAAATTATGTTGAAGATCTATACAAAGATGAACCAATAACATGGACGCCTACACTGACAGGCACTGAGTTGGATAATAGCATACTGAGAGATGAATTCGATACGGCCCTGAAAATGCTACGCAATAACAAAGCACCGGGCATTGATAAAATGCCAGCGGAGTTAATAAAAATGGGAGGGAAAGAAATTCAAGACAGACTTTTCGGATTAGTTACAAATATATATACCAGACGGGTTCATGGCCCACGGAACATTGTAGCTCGATAATGGTGCCAATTCCGAAGAAAGTAACAACAGCCAGGTGCAATGAATACAGAACCATAAGTCTTATTCCCCATGCGTCGAAAATATTACTGCAAATAATAAAAAAGCGATTGGAAAGATATACAGAACAATGGGTTGACGAAGCACAGTTTGGGTTTCGGATGAATAGGTCTACAAGAGTCGCAATAGGGGTATTAAGAAATGTCGGGAAGCGGATGATGGACGTGAACGGAAACGTGTACATATGCTTCATAGATTATGTCAAGGCGTTCAACATGGTTTCTTGACATAAGCTTTTCCCCATTCTGAAACAAACAGGATGTCCACAGAGTATATTAAGACTAATATAGAACTTATACAAACATCAGTCAGCGGTTATTAGAGTAGATATGGATATCTCAGAGCCAACAAGAATATATAAAGAAGTGCGACAAGGCTGTCCCTTGTCGCCATATCTGTTTAACATATATGCGGAAGCGGTCCTAAAAATAGCATTAGAAGATACAAGGTACGGAGTATCCATAGGAGGAAAAACACTACAAGCTATAAAGTTCGCAGACGACCAGGCGATAATGGCAGAGTCTCCTAAGGTTCTAGAGAAAATGGTGCAGAATATAAGCGTGAAAGGAAAAGAATACGGCTTAGAGAAATTAATTTAGAAAAAACAAAGATAATGGTGATAAGTAAAAAACCACATAAATTCCTTTTTAACAATAAATGGAGAAGAAATCGAACAAGTGAAAAGTTTTAAATATCTGGGACAGATAATAAATGAAGATCTCTACAGCGATACAGAAGTAAATGTAAGAATCAGATTAGCCAAATTAGCATGGGAAGGAAAACAAAACATACTGCGACAAAAGACGACGTCGAAGGAGCGCTTCGCAAACGCATAGTGAAAAGTTATATTTGGCCGGTAGCACTCTATTGTGCGGAAACATGGACCTTGAATAAAAGAAATATACAGAAACTTCAGGCTTTTGAAATGCGGTGCTGGAGGAAAATGGAACGAATAAGCTGGACCGAAAAAGCCACAAATGAAGAAGTACTCAATAGGGTTCAGGAAGAAAGGTCGTTAATCAGCCAAGTGAAGAAACGGCGGTTGGCTTGGATGGGGCATGTCCTACGACACGGCCGATTACTACGTGATGTGATGGAAGGAAAAGTCCAGGGGAAAAGAGGAAGACCGAGGAGGACGTTTATAGATATGTTAGTAAAGGACGTACAACTAAGTAAATACACAGAAATAAAAATATTAGCGGAGGATCGGACAAGTTGGAAAGCACTTATCATGGAATAAAACCAGTTGTAGAACTGTAACAATGATGATGATAAGTGGAAACGCAATGCTATCATCCGCAATTTCTGATGGGAATTACGTTGAAACAATATCAGACCCTAATGTTTCAAATTACACCGTTCGTCATCAGGCTTTTTCGATTTCATTCCCACTCGTTATTTTTTGTTTTTTTTTTTGGAACGAAATTCTTTTACGCGGTTTGCACCAGGAGTAAACTGGCAGAAATCGTCACGACACGAAAAAAGCGTTATGCGTCCTCCAGGCGATCTTCACTCTCTTTCTCTTTCTATTATATACGCGCGTGTGTGTGTGTGTGTGTGTGCGCGCGCGTTCGTGCGAGTATCGAGATTCGAGCAGCAAGCATTGTGCACGGTCATATAAACTCAATTCTAAACACGTGTAAATTTTATTGAATTTGAAAATTGGAGCGGTTTTTTTGTGCGACGTTAGCACACTTCAACGAGTATCAGACTGATTTATTTATTGTTTTTGTTTTAATTAATTCATAAACGGGATTCATACATTATTGCAATTTTATAATGGAAAGTCGAGAAATTTTCAGCAAGTATAAATAATGCAAACTTAGAAAAAACTTAATACACGAGTATTTACTGTTTACATACATTTAATATTCATGCGATTCCAGTGTTCACTACTTACATGCATTACAGAGAGTTAATAGTGATATGCTCAGTATCGAAAGAGAAAAAAAAAATCGGAAATCAACTTCAGAGCTCCAAAAAATTACCAAAAACAAACGTTCAACGTCTACAACAATTCCGGCAGAATCAAAAAAAAAAAAAAAAAAGTACAACAAATATGAAACATCGAATCTTGTGCCAAGTATGATATATATTTTTCGCATAAGAATAAGAAACAGCATGTTTTTTTTTTTGTTTTTCTATTTTTGTTATTAATTAAGGTTTCTCGGACACTCTAAGCTGATAGTTACTTAAAAAATTGGATTTTTAATATGTTATATCACATACGTCTAAAATAATTTTTCGAGAAAGATCTGTCATTAGGTTTTCGAGTTTTTTTTTTTTTTTCATACTGTATAATTTATAATTCACTATTTTATATTTAATTTCTTAAATTAAATTTTTTGATTTAAATCCTTACTTTATATTTTTACATTGAGAAAATGATAAAAAATAAAATATACAAATTAGAGAGACAGAGAGAGTTGAATGAAAGAGAATAGCGTTTTTTGGCGTGACAAAAGTACACTAATATAGAATCAATAGAAATCTACATATTAAATCACGTTCAGAGTTGAAAAAGTTAACGTAAGGAACTTCGCTATCTTTTTTTTTTTTCTTGGTATGTTATGCCACGATTTTTCTAACGCGTCAACACGGGACCCTGTCCAGAGTGGATTGGAAGGAAAAAAGTTAGATCCGGTCAGAAACTTAATGGCGGAACTAAGAACTGTAATAACGGGAAGGAAGAGAAGGGATAGAATGTAAGTGGTATTTTCAAAATTTAAAAGATAAATCTGAGCAAAGCCGTCAGATACTGATAATCAACGGAATTTTTTTTTCTTTTTCGCCTTTATAATTTTCAGTGCAGGAATTTTCAGCTTTTAGAGATTAGTTTGCTTAAAGTGTGCTGATAGGTACGAAACGACGCAATAAAGATATAATAACGAAAATTCCGCGAACAACATTCTCATTCCGATCTTTTTTATTTCTTTTTGAATCTTTCTGATCCCCCCCCCCACCCACCCTCCTCAAAAAAATAAAATAAAATAAATAAATAAACAAAAAAAATAGAATAAACTATTGCGTAGTATAATTAATATTAATATTGTGATTAAAGTTCGGTCATGCACGTGACAGTGCAACACGCAACGTACGAAGTCACCGACTACCGTCGCGATAACCTAGTGGTGTGAACTCTTGATTATTAAGATAGTGGGACATGAGTTCAATTAATAGTTTACACTGATTTACTGAAAAGGTTAATTTAATGATTAGCTAGTGGCAAAATGGTATTTGGAGCCAGGACAAAATAAATAAATAAAGTCATCGACTACGGATGAATGCAGAGCCCCGGGGTACAAATTAAAACGTTGATCGCAACGCATTCAAGGCAGCTTTTACGAAAAGGCTTCAGTAGTGACAATAATTGCAATTGCCCCCGAAAATAGAGTAAACATTTACTATTTCTTATAAACACATGAATAATGTTATTCTGAAACTTATTTCGTACATTTCGTTTATAAACCCCTTAACAGAATGAAATGACGAATAATTAATAAACATCAAATCGAATATTTTTTATTTTTCTGTATAATAATTATTCGTTTATTATTCCGTTTTTAAAAATGTTGTGTACACGTAAAATTTTTTCTTTTTTATTTAGGCTAAAACGTTTGCAAATTCATTTCACAGTCTGACGATTAGACTCCGTTAATCTTTACATTCTAAAGAAATAAAAATGAAAAGATAGTGAAGGCATACACAATACACAGCGTTTTTATGTGAATGCATTTCATCATTTACAATATATGTATGTGCATTTATTGCAAATATACCGTCCGTTTATCGCTTAATTTCGCGCGTCTACAATTGTTTATATTAACGCTGCTGCGCAAATGTATTTCATCCGTTCGTTAATCGGAGAGAACAATGATACTTGTCGGCACAGAGTAAATTCCCCTCTGTTGTATTTCTTTGGTAATTAATTTCACATTATTAGTTCTTACCATTGCTACTATGAATACAATCATTATGATTATTATTATCTTTATTTTGAGGCATATCCAAACGTTCATTCATTATTATTTTCTTAACTTTTATTATACTCCACAACTTTTCGAATTTACTCCTATTCCCCCGTACGGTCATGCCTATTTATTTACCACTATAAACCCCCCGATTCAATTCCTTGCGGTCATATGGATATCCTATCCTTGTTTACTCTCCGTTTCCGTTCCAACATAGCACAATATCTCTCGTACACACCAAGCGTTGCTGATATTTTTAACTTGCGCCAATTTTTCTATTTCGTATTTTTGCAGCACATTAATAGTCCTCTTTATCCGTCATATTGTTTGCCTTTCGTCGGTTATTACACGGATATCTCAAATACTCTTTTATCACGTTTTTTTATCTTAAGCGGTTCTCTCGCTGTAGTCGAAACCCCGTCTTTTTTCCTTAAGCTCAGTCATGAAAAAATATAATTCCAGTTTTGTCTGGTCTTCTCGATTTTGTTTCGGTCGTCATCGGAGTTTTTCCGCTACGTTCGCAAATTCCTAACCGAGTACTACGCTGGTAAATTACGATTATTTTTACACTGCTGTATACATTTTTTATTTTATTTTTTATCATTTTCAATAATAATAAATTAAGAACCACGACGACTCGTTTTGCGGATTGGTGACAAAATAAAAAGGTCATTCGTCTGATTTTTGTTCTATTATTCGCTCCCGTTCGATCGAAAGAGTAACGCAACACCTTAATTTATTTATTTATTTTTTTGGCCCCGAATAATATTCATTTGGCCAACACGGTAACGTTCAAATCATACTGAATTCACGAAAACAAAACAAAGTAAAAAAAACAAAAAATAAATAAGAAAACATTTTCTTGTTCTTATCTAACTGTTTAAACACTACTTATACTACTAGATAGTAAGTGTAAAGGAAGAAACTTCATCCTGCAATATAGCCGCAACCGCAGAGCAGCGCCCACAATGCTCGATGAAACAAACTCAATAATCAATCAATAATAACGTCATGTGAAAGGGAGTAATTACTCCACCCTGAGTAGACAAATAAAAAATAAATAAAAAATAAATAAAAAATAAAAATTCAATATTCCGGACATTGATTGGATTTTTTAATTATAATTCCATTTCTTTTAATAAAGGAAAAAAGGATAAACAACGTATGATCACCGGAAACGAGTAGTTGAAAAACGCAGAATATTATTATTTTATACTATTTGAAAAAATACAATGTCGATGGCTTATTATCTGTTTTTTTTTAAACTCAGACATGCTTTACGTCTGAGGGTCATTATAATTTTTTTTAGACTTTTAACGGGGAAAAAGTTTAATATTAAAAAAGCACCTTACCGGGCTTTTTTTGTATTTTTCTTTGTCATGACTACGCCATTTTTACATCGAAGGTAAAAATAAAATGCAAAAAAAGTCCTGTAACGCGAAATCAACGACATTTTCACGGTTACACTTCGTTTTGAGGTGAATGTCGTATTCGTTGATGCGGTTTACACGATTTTTTGCTTTTTTTCCTCGCCATCGTGCAATATTTGCAATTAGTTGTTTCGATTATTTCACCTCTAGTCTAATTATTTTTTATATTTTTTTCGGGGCAGCTTCTAAAATTAAAAATTTAATTTGCATTAATAAAAAGGTTAATGTGAAAAATGAAAATTCGTCTATTTAGCGGCGTAAAAGTTTTATCGTAATAGTAGATATGATTTTATTACAGTTTTGTGATGTTTAGACTACGTAAGGCAGCCGTTTAAAATGATAAAATTAAAAACAGTTCATTCACAGAATGAAAATCAACTATCTTATAATCAGCAGTAAAAATCGCGTTATAGTTGGTTTATTTATTTTATTTTTTTTTTTTTTTTTTTTAAATGGGTTCGTTAACATGGACATTGGCCCAAGAACAGCGAACAACCGAACATTATATGATCGAGATCACAAATACACTGATCGTCGGAAGGGTGCAATGGACAATAAGGAGAAGGTACGAGAGAATAACGGAACAATGAGGAAGGGAGCAAACTATGCCCAAAACGCAAGCGGCAGATCGCAGAGAGATCGGAACGGCGCATAGAAGGAAAGTTAATAAGCCATAGAAAGCGTGGAAGGGAAGGTTGGATAGACAAGAAAAAGGAGTTCGGGTTGGGGAATGAGGAGACGTAGGAGTCAGACCACAGTTTGGAATGAGCAGCTGCAGACAGAAGGGTAATATTAGAAGCTGAGAAGGCAGGCAGAAACCTACCAGAAGAGGAAGATAATCGAGCGAATGAGTCAACCAACTCATTTCCCTCGATTCCGGAGTGGCCAGGAATCCAAAGGAAATCCGTTTGGATAAAGTGGGAAAGGAAAAGATCGTGAGTTAAAGAAGAGAATGATGCAGTCGGTTGAGTGAGAAGGGAGAGGAGATGTGATAGTCTGCAGCACGCTTTGAGCATCCGACAGGATAAGGAGCTTGCGAGAAGCCGCGAAAGTTTTGATAAAAAGAAGGGTACTCAGAATAGCAGAAGACTCAGCATAAAAGATTGAACAAAAGGAGGGAAGTTTAAAGGACTCGAAGTAATTGAATGAAGGACAGAAGAAAGCTGCACCAACACCATTGGTTCGAGCCATCAGTGAAGATCGAAAATGGTTAGAGAGGAAAAACAGTTTAATATCGGACACTTGAGTAATCTCCCTCCTGCGTTGCATGCGAATTTAATAATTGTACAATTTCGAACTAAGTAACCGATTTTGTTTTGGGCGCAATTCTTCTCTAGGTGACCGGAATTTTTTACCGACCGTTAATTAATTTTAGTAAATGGGCACATGATAGGAGGTTATGTGTAAATATAAATAAATCTAAATTGATTCATATCCGAAACAGTAGTAAACACAAGGGTCGCGATAATCATTCTTCATAATAACGAATGCTTACACGAACTCCATGAAACGAATATTTCACCTACATGTTTATGTCCACTTCTTGAAAACGTAAAAAACTTTAAATATTTAGGAATATATATCGGTAGATCCTTGAGCTGGAGAAAACACGTTCAAGTCTTAAATTCTAAAACAAGACAGACAATTCCAGCTCTATACAAATTAAAGCAGGTACTTTCATATAAAACACTACGTATATACTACAATGCAATAATTATGGCTAGAATTCTATATGGAATCTAAATATGGGGAGAGGCTAAGAAAACGGAAATCAATAAAATTGGTAAAATTCAAAAAAGGTGTCTTAAAATTATACTACCCTACTGGAGACGAAGTGACTCGAGATTAATTATGTGTGAAAGGAAAATGATGAAATATCTCCAAAGATGTACTACTACTATTACAGGTTACTCGAATATAATATCAATAATATAATGTTACCAACTAGGCCAAAAACTCAAATAACAAGAAATCAAAATAATATATATTACATATACCTTAGAGGGGCAAATCTACGAATTGATAACACAGGTGATATTCGGTCTTAATTAAATTAATGAGAATAATCCCCAATCATATTATAAACGAAAACAGTATTGGTGTGTGGAAAAAGGAGGTAGTGAAATGGCTGAAGGAGTGGTGCAAAGAATAAAAACAAACTGCGTCTGAATTCCTCTCTCCTAGATAGTTCAATCATGCAGCTACTGATTATATACGTATTCTGTGTTGTTATTGTGTCATTCCCCTTTTCGTTTAACTTACTGTTTTGGAATTCATAAAGACAATATTGTTTGCGAACGCTATCATTATATACATATATGTATATATGACTATTTTGAGTGAATGAATGTATGTGTACGGTTTTTTCTTTATTCTTTATACCTATATATAAGTTATATATATATATATATATATATATATATATATATATTTACGAGGACTAATATTAATTAAGGTTTATATAATTTCGATGTGTATAATAAGTATGTATATATTTGTAACGTGTAGGAGAGTCGGGCACTCACACAACGGGCATACTTGCCCAGTGAGACACACGAACTAATTTTAAAATAAAAAATAAATAAAAATAAAAATAAATAAACACAAAACCCGGACCACTACCCAGAGAAAAAGTTTCGATTTGTACACGTGTTTGCGAAAATTAGCAGCATCATACCTATCCGACGTTTTGAGGTCTCGCCCAGCCCTATTACAGTTTTTAAAAAATGTTGCTGGCATCATTTCGAAAAATGTAGCAATGTTATTTTTCGTACTTTGTAAAGAAAATTCCGAAATGTTGAATATAATATCATTTGTATACCAGTCATGCTCTTACATAATTCCGCCGAAAAAAAATCGTTGTATAAATATACTCCAGACGAAAAAAAACATCTCCGTCATCAAAAACCTCCGCTCTATTCGGTCGATCCTAGCTACGCTACGAAATTCGGTACAATAGTAATTTGTCTTTCGATGTCGATCTGCACGATTTGTTTAATTACTTACTTTTATTTATTATTATTATTTTTATCTCACTAGAAGAATTCAGAAGCATTGCTTAACATTTATCTATTCAGGAAAAATGATTACTGAAAAGAATGTAATTTTAATAGCGCTAATTAAACACTAAGTAATTCGTCTACTATAATGTTATTTTGTTAAAAATAACGTTCGATTAATTTTTTACATTTGTCCATGCACTTTCGTACTTTCATCATCGTATTAAATCTCGTTTTGCTTTTCGTGATTTTTCCCAAACAGCCACCGGAATCGTAATTATTTTTTATTTTTTGAAATAATATCGGCGTACTATCAGCGATGTTTTCCTTTTACATTTCACACCGTTTACATCATCGCTGTGACTTGAAAGTAACATTACGTAATGTAAACAAATGCGCATTTAAACAACTATGGAACGCCGGATTGTGTTACGATGAAATAATCGAGAATTTTCTAATTTATTTCATACCGCTTCTTAAACTAAAATTACCGATCAATAACTTTTTTTTTCTCGCTCTTTTTTTTTTGTAATAATCATTCCGCTACTGATCAAATCCATCCTAAAAATAGATTACACCGAAGAAATATCGATCGGTTTCTACGAATAATGCTTCAAAACTATTGTTAACATACCGTACATTGTTGCCTAGGTCAAAAGTATACCAGAAAGACGCATTAGATTAGAGGAAAATTAATTAGACGCGGGAACTAAGAAGTTACATAATCATCCTATAAATTACTCCCGATGAAATGCCTTAAATCAACAGAATTCCCCTATTGTTACACTTTGCGCCGAAGGAATCTCAAATAGCTGATTTAAATTTCGTCCATAAGTCCGTTACAATTGCTTCCGTTATAATTTTTTTTTTTTTTTTTTTTTTGTGAAAGCAACATCCTGTACCGTGTTTAACTGCTGTGGCTATTACAGTACGAAGATGCGCAGTTTGTTTTTATAGATATCTGATTATTCCGCTAGTTCTGATAAATTGTGTTATGGATAAAATTGCATCGGGGGAATTCTCAAGAATGTTGGTGACTGTTTTGTTATTAATTGAAGGGGGCCGGTGAGGTGATAATGCTGGACAGTCGCATAGTATATGAGGAGTTGAGGGAGCAACATCTTGGCCACAGAAAGGACAATTCATAGGAGAGGGGGTTCTTTGCAAAATAAAATTATGCGACATGGCCGTATGGCCTGTACGCAAGCGGCTAAGTGCATAGAAATCTCTGCGGGAAATGCTTTTTTCCGGCCACCATGGTTCGGTTGAGGGTTTAATTAACCTCGAGAAAGTCTGACACGAGGACCAATGGGTTTTCCATAAGGACGTGAGATTATTAAAAATTATGTTCGAGAGATAAGGTGGAGGTGGGCTGTTACTAGGCGAGGGGCAATATATTTCTGCTCGGGCGGATGTATCGACGCGTTCATTTCCAGGAATCCCTGCATGGCTGGGCGCCCACAGAAAGGATACGGAGCGCTGTCTCTTAATAAGTTCGTATAATACCTGCTGGGTTCGAATTGCTACAGGATGTTTGGTGAGGGGATTAGAAATTGTCAATAAAGCTGCGGATGAATCAGATACCAGCAGGGCTTTCTGTGATGTAGGCTCTGTAGAAAGAAAATATTCCAAACAGAAAAATACTGCGTATATTTCAGCATCCAGTACCGCAATTGTCATTCAGTCGAATGCTTCGAATCACGTCGCAGACTTCAAAGGAACAGGCGGTTGGAGATGAAGTAGCCTCTGGGGTAGCCTTGGCAGCATCCGTGTAGAAAAGGAGGTGGTCGGGGTATTTTTGCATTGTTGCTGTTGTCAACTGAACGATATTCGGATGCAGGGGTTTATTATACTTCGTCAGGGAAAAGTTAACATCAATGTTTAAAGGGGCCCACGGCGGAATCATGATGTTAGGAGCTAGGTTAGGGAAAGGGATTACGCTCACGTTGTGTTGCGATAGGAGAGCCAGGATTTCTGGGAGAGGGTCATTAGGGAACTCCGGGGTGTTGGGGAGATCATTTGTGTCGATAGGACAGGCACGTTTACTAGAAAAAAGAGCGAGGGTCTCACGGTGGTAATAATAGGTTCGGAAATACTTTAGTGGGGGAGTGCCTAACAAGGCACACAAACTTACAGACGGTGAAGTTTTATGTGCGCCAAGTATCGTGCGGAGCGCCGTGCGGTGTATTGAATCAAGGGATTTAAGTAAAGAGGGACTGGCTGACGCATACGCCTGGGACCCGTAGTTTATTCTGGAAATGACTAAGGATTTGTATATGGAGAAGAGAGTTTTCGGAGGTACATTTTGTGTTTGATACATATTTAAGAATAGATAGGAATTTATGACATTTAACTTTAAGATTGGATATGTGAGATCGCCAAGTTAGCTTTTGATCGAACAGTAGTCCAAGGAAGGTAGCAGTAGGGTGGAAATGAAGTGAGGAATTTTCTAGATTGAGGCGGATGCTGGAAGAGTTTTGACGTCCCCTATAGAAATCAACACAGATAGACTTAGATGGAGAAAACACAAGACCATTATTGTTACACCAGGATTGTAGTTTTGAAATAGTTTTTTGTAGGATTTTTTGAGCATTTGCTGGAAAACTGGAAGACAGGGAAATGTTTAAGTCGTCAAAGTAGAGCCGGGCGTTTACAGGCGGAGCAATACAATCAATTATATCATTGATATAAAAAATAAACAAGGTTGCGCTAAGGGCAGATCCTTGTGGTAAGCCATTCTCAGTTTGAATGGTGCTCGATGTTGACGAGCCAATCTTAACATGGAACGTTCTGTTTGTTAAAAAATTATTCAGATACTTGGCCATGTTTCCACTTATACCAGCTGTTGTCAGCTTGGATAAGAGGCCGTATCGCCATACTCTGTCGAACGCCTTTTCTATATCGAAAAAGACGGAGTATACATGTTGGCGTCTGTGAAATGCTGTTCATATTTGCCTTTGTAGGCTCAGCAGATGATTAACTGTAGTACGCTTCTTACGCCCTCCGGCTTGTGACGAGGATAGGAGATTATTCTGTTCAAGGAAGAAAAGGAGACGCCGATTAACCATTTTTTCCAGCGTTTTTGAGAGGACACTTATGAGGGATATAGGCCTGTAGTTTTGTGGAAAAAGAGGATCTTTATTTTGCTTTAGAATAGGAATAACAACTGCTAATTTCCATGGCTCAGGGATCGACCCGGAGAACCATATTTGGTTATAGATATGTAAGAGGAAGTTTTTCGCTGATGGAGGTAAGTGTTTTAACATATATGGAGGGATGGAATCGGGCCCAGGCGCGCTGTTTGCAGTATGGTACTGGAGTTGATAGTCTAGTTCAGAAATGGTGAAATGGCAATTGT
The DNA here is from genome assembly GCA_039619475.1 of Icerya purchasi. NCBI lineage: Eukaryota > Metazoa > Arthropoda > Insecta > Hemiptera > Monophlebidae > Icerya > Icerya purchasi. The sequence goes on along the minus strand of CM077115.1, from coordinate 19,562,415 downwards.
AGGAAAGTGAGGAGTCAGAGATGATAGTTATTGGTTGTTGTTCCGTGGAATATTTCTTTAAAGAGAAGGTAGACGAATATGACGATGAGGATGACTCGATTGCAAAATGATTCGCAAAAGCATTTGCGACTTCCAACGGGTCAGATAACATGGAACCATTCTGATTTATCGAAAAGGAAGGGGTAATACCGTTCAGTGCCTTAATTTTGTGCCAAATATTGTGACTAGAAGTATTTATGGAGATTGAATGCATAAATTGCTGCCAAGATTCCTGTTTTTTGCGCCTAATGAGGCTCCTCGCAGCTGCACGGCGTTTTTTAAATTCGATCAAATCAGAATATAAGCCTGTTGATTTAAACTTCCTAAGGGCATGTTTACGTTGGCGTATGGCTGTTCCTATTTCGGGGCACCACCATGGGACCCGTCGGGATCTGTTTGTTGGGACAGACCTAGGAATAGATGCTAGAGCAGCATTCGTAATAGCGTCGATAAAGGAGTTGATGTTCTCTGATAAAGATTCGGATGGCTCGCTGGGAACGTTTACTTTAACTGAAAACATATCCCAATCCGCCTTGTAATTAATAAACAACTAAAGTAAATATTAATCTTCTCAGACACTATCCATAGATTGGAATTGTACCGGGTTTTACTATAGCGCCTTAACGGCACAGTCGGCATTCGCATAGAAAAGTATGTACATATTTTCTACTTTTTGCTAATGAGTATTTTCAGAACGCGGCGATAAGGTAAAAGTACCTGTTACTACTACTCGTATGCAATTAGATAGAATAGATCATTTGGTGTCAGTCGGCACTTCAATCGCGACACCTCATAATAGTCCCGCAGCCTGGTAGGCGGTAGTGTTTCGTTCAGGTAGGACCTTAATCACCACTGCTGCACGTTGAAAATATTCAAAAAACTGGCTGTGTTTATGCCCATAGTCCATCGGTTAGGGGGGGGGGGAGGAAAAGAAAACTGACTCCCATAATACTGTCGTTTGTAAAATATCAGGACACGCTTTCAATTTTACTAATTAATGAAAAAATCGTCCCGGAAGTTAGAGATAGTTTACGAACACTTTTTAAAACAAATTGTCGAATATGTGTTTAAGGGAGGATCCTGCTTTAAAGGATCAAAAAAATCGTGTTTTTTTTTAAATTTCCTAAATCGATAGATAAACTTTCTAAGCATATGCTCGCAAAGTTACAAATGTCATTTCGAAGTACTTTTAAAGATACAAAACTAAACGAAAAGAAGCGTCAAGCGCGTGTAGCGCATTCAGCCAGGCTCGGGCGCTCTTTCCGACCTTGCTTCCTCTACTCCGTTAGAAATCCATGCACATGTTTCTACTTTGAGCTACTGTTTAACTAGGCTTAAGTGCTCTCTCTATGCCCTTCTATCTTCTACTTCGTGATAACAGTTGTCTGTGCACGTGTTTCTGAGAAGCTCGGTGTGGTAAGAAGCGGCTAAAGGTATCATAAAAAAGTTAACAATTTATTATGGTTTGGAAATTAAAAGAAATATTGATTCTATGCAAGAAATATGAAAAAATCTGTGATAGCAACGCTAGATCATTTTACTGCTCCACAGACAAATCCCCTCGACACGAAAATTGTCCAACCGGAATTGATAGTTGGTGTGAATGTTTGCAGAATGCACCAATCAATTACGATCTTTTGATCGCCCGATTTACGAAGAACTATCAAATGACAACCTTTTAACACGAGATGTTTAGGGGCGGTCACACGCAAAATTCAAACGACTTGTTCAACTCGGTGGTCTGGCGCTTCAATCAATCCGAAGCACTTGCATTCCTGCCAAAAAGTCGTGTGATTTTTCATACTACGCAGTTGTTGCATTTAAATATTGGCCAGCAATGCAAAATGTTTGCTGAACCCGCCGACGCGCAATCGATCGAAAGGGAGAACAGACGCCATCACTTAGCCCCAATGGGGCTCGTACTTGACTTGTACACTCCAACAAATGCATATTAGAATGAGTTATTTGAGGAAGCGGAAAGACTACCGCATCGGGACGAAGAATAGAACTGATTAACCGATCATTAGCGTAAGAAACAAACATTTATCTCTTATTGAAAAAACTTTAAAACTTATTTTGTCAAGTTTTCAATTTTTTCCATTTTTCTGAATTGGCGGGCGCGGTAGTAAAAAAAAAACTAAACGACCTATTGAACAATAAAATTTATTCCCTTCAGTATTGAATATTCTCTTCTATGTGAACCAACAAAATTGTTGAAAAAGTATCTTCAGAGATTTTTTACACAACATAAAATAACTTTTTTTTTTCTATTGCAAAAGCGCTTTTTTTTTCAAGCCCAAAAAAGTAGTCATAATTTCTCAATTGTTTTAACTTTTTTTTTTTAGTTCACACAGAAAAAAACTGTGTAATAATTGGAAATTTATTTGGTTTTTATGTTTCTGACAAGAATTGCGAACTGCATCTTTCCCGCCAATTGCGAACTACAGTGTAAGAAGACGTTCTAGGAAAACATTGCTCTGCAATTTATTATTATATCTACTTAATAAAAATTATTTACACGCTTCAAATACGTAAGAAAATATACCCGTAAGTTCGATGCGCTAAGTTGTTTTTTTTTCTTCCAAAAAACGAACTTTTTTAGGTCTTCTAAAGCAGGATCCCCCCCCCCCCCTTAATCGTGCATAATTTATTTTTATATGTAATTATTGAGCTTATTTTCTGTTTTTTTTTCTTCCTTTTTTACTTAACGTATAATAAACATTTTGCGAAGCATCCAGAAATCAAATACAGTTTTGTACCCGTGCGTATAAGGTAGTTTACGTGTCAGGGGGGAAAAAAAACAACAAAAAAACTGGAATAGTCTGGAACACAGAGTAGTCGAAGATATTTTTTTTTGACAAACAAAAAAATTAATCATCCTGTATAGCGTGTTCTCCCTCTTTCAGTTACTCTAATATTATTTAATTTAAGCGACATATGCTAAATAAATATCGAGTTTAAATAAATTAGCTGCAAACATTATATACATATTGGCTGAATTGTTAACTTTGTTTTAATTCTATATCTAAATATAAATTTATACTAGGAATTAGGTTAATTTTTTTTTTATTTTCATCGTAAAAACATATAATAATATACACACATATACATGTGTACATATATAAGTTAAAGATATATAGAACTACAAAACAAATATGGATACAGATTAATTTTAACTTATGTCGGATAGAGAGAACTTTAGAGGAGTAAAAAAAATTGCTAAAACTAACGTCAACGAAAACTCAGCAAAGACTTATTTGTCAGGTAATAAGGTTTTTACGATAGTTAGTAAGCGACCGAGTGTGATGCTGCTAGTGACATTTTAAATATTATTAAAAGCGATTTCTGTTAAATTGCACGAATAGGTAAAAATTTTTTCAGGCGCTTATTTCAGTGTTCACCAAATAGTACGCACTAGCACGCAATAAAAAACTAGCCGATGTGGCGTACCTGAATAAAACATATAGTGAGAGAAATACTTGTAGTAAAACCCACATAAAAATCTTTAAATATATCCTTTTCACGGCACTACAAGCCTAGAGTGTTAGACGGAAAAGAAGGCTGAATCTGTGATAATAGTCAACCGCCTTAAAAAAGAACATACCTGAAGAGAACCTTTGTCTCCATCACACACATACACACACACGCACATAGAAGGAAAAAAAAGAAGAAAATTGTAAAAATAACCTAGCAATAATTTAGCAATAATAACTTAATGATAGAAGAACCAATTCGGAAAATGGAAGAAGACACTACTACAAAGGTAAAAATAAGCGGGACACAAATACATTCTATAAGAGATTTGCAGATGATATCGCATTGATTGCCAACAATGAACAACAATTACAACAACAAGTATCACAACATTGTAAAAACATTTAAAACAAATAAGCTTGAACGTAAGCAAAAACAAAACAAAAATCCTAGGGTAGCTACAAACAAGGAACAGAAAATACAGATAACGTTAAAAACAAGATTTTAGTAGACCAACTAGACCAATGTAAATGTTTAGGAAGTAGAAAATTACGCATATATAGGAAGAAGTGATACCGAAGTAAAAACAAGGATAACTGCACAGTACCTGCGATTTCAGAATATTTCATTTTTAATTACTACCTTAGGCTATTTTCATCAAAACCCCCTACTTGGAATATCCGTCAGAGTTTCTCTCGAATGACTTGGCACAGACGAAATTAATACTATTCGCATATCAAGAGAGTTTAGATTTTCAAATGAAAATATGTAATATTCGAATGAAGAATCGTTTAAATATTATCCGAATCTAGCCTTTGTTTTGTATACCGACAAAAATTTATACCATTCGAGACTTCGTTTTCCACCTTAACAACGTGTTACTAAAAGAAAAAATTTTACCACATTGTGCTTACGACGCAAAATAACGCCTTTAAATAAAGTACAATAAAACTTATCTGCCTTTTGCGATCGGACTTATCTATGTCAATGACAGTTTTCGGTTCGGAATAAAAAGTTCACATAAAAGAGCATTTTCATTCCGCGGCCTTTTCTTCGAAATCGCACAACTGACAGACAAAAAGGATATTTAGCGCAACAGACGACGATTTTAGGAAAATTATGTACTTGTATTTTATATACTTTTCTTTATTAAGTTTCAAGGAACAGTGGTGGTGACCATTTCAAAATCATATAGATTCTACGAGAAGATAGAAAAAACGATTAAGAAATGTTGTACTGATTTGCAAAAAAATGCGAGAAATTCTTTTTACAAAAAAAATCAAACCGTTGTCGCTGATTTTTTGCTGAGAAAATTGAAAGTGGCTCGTAGGACGGTAAAAATATTTTATATTTCGAAAAATCATTATTTTCAATTAAGGTAGGGATAAAAACAAAACGAAAAACTCGGTGCGATATATTATTATTATTGAAAACGACTATAAACGTTATGTATTGAAAAAAAAAGTATTACAAAGTCCGATATAATTTCTCGCATTCATCGTAAGCCGTTTTTTCATTGCAACTCAAAATCAAAAGTGAAAAAGAAGTAAAAAAGGAAAAAAAACACATGCACCCTCTTAAAGTTTGGCTATTCCAAATTAATCTGAATCTGAATCTGAATTTAAATTTAAATTTAAATAATGCGTGTACTACAACCTTGTAACTTCGATCGATAAAAATAATTAATTTCCCAGAATGAGTACACTTGAGAAACCTCTCAGTTGATGAGACTTTGAAGAAGACGAGGCAGGATTTAATGAGTAGTGGCGCAACAGAAGCCGTAACTATGACAGAAAACGACATCGTAAAGTAGACTACATCTGACAATTCGCGTGAAAAGGTGTTAAAAAACAAAAAAAAATAGACGAAATTTTCAAATATTTGAACGGAGAAAATTTGTGAAATTAAGTCAACGAATTTTGACGAGATAGCGAATAAAATACGAATTCCAACAACTTTTTTCGATGAGGCGAATAAAAAAATTTGCGAGGCCCGAGAAAATAAATTCTACATAGTAATTCGTGCATTACAGATTACGCCCCCGCAGTTTCTTGCATATACATATGCAAAAGTTAAATTAACTTCGACTTTCATACTACGAGTGAAATGGTCGACTTCAGTAAATATTAGGCATGGCTAACTCCGGACACAGTTATATCCTCGGAAATATATCCGCGTCCGGACACAGCCGGATATATCTCCGACGATGCGATTTAATATATCTCAACCACTCCGAAAGACGTCACACAACGAACAAGTGTTGTCATTCCTCGGACACACAGTCGGATTTACCTTTTGGCGGAGTGATTTAATATATCTCAACTCCGAAAGTCGTCAGCTGCGCGCTTGTACATTGTGCTCAAGGATGTTCTGTTGCATTGTGCGTTCGGAGTGCTACGCGGAGTTGGTGTTGAATACGCAGCCCAAGATAATTGTAATTATACATACTGGTTATGAGACCGGTAACTCCGGCGGAGTTGGAGTTGAAAAGCGGATATGTATACGCAGTCGAAAAGGACACATACGTGTACCCAAAACTCCTCTAGTCGAGTTGATTTGTCCGTCTCCAGCAGACACCGAGCGTGCAAAGAAATTTGCTCAGATTTTTGTTCGACTTTTCATTATTTCCAGACATGCGTCTCAAACTTACGGTTGATGAAAAATAATTGCTCCCGACTGAAGCTGTTCTGAGTGATGGTGGCATAGTATTGGAACGTTAAAAAAGAATACCAACCCTCCTATTTCAAATCTCTACTAAACCTTCAAACCGTTATCATTTAATTTACTTTTCTACAATTTGAACGGAACGCATTTGCGCGGAAGTGCAAAATTACTGTCGAAATAAAATTCCGAACGTGGCCGCATCCACGTTTAATCGGAAGTAAGAAAAGAGAGAAATGACTGAAGTTCGACAATGTCTAAGGGCGGTTAACTTTTTAAAATTTTCTTAAATTCAGCGATAAAAGTCGAATTACACGCCTCATCTTTTTCTTTTCATTCATTATTTACTGTCTGTGCGATGCGACGTGTACAAAAAGTTACGGTACCGGTGAAGTATGCGAAGTCTCGGCCGCAGGGACCTCGACGGTCTCAGAAAAATATTAAGAAATCTACGAACATTACGGCCTGCTCTTTGAAGTGGATTACAGTAGTCATTCGATGTGTACCCGCTATCACGTTGATTTTCATCGGTCTGATTGGAAATAAAACGAAAAGTACAGGCGTTTAGCTATTTGATCGTGCCGAAAATAAGGTACTACCAGCGCCAAAGACAGTATGTTCTTTTATTCCCCTCTAACGGTGATACTGACAATCTGAAAACGTAAAAAGTCAGTTCTGAAAACGTAAAAAGTCAGTTCTGAAAACGTAAAAAGTCAGTTCTGAAAACGTAAAAAGTCAGTTCTGAAAACGTAAAAAGTCAGTTCTGAAAACGTAAAAAGTCAGTTCTGAAAACGTAAAAAGTCAGTTCTGAAAACGTAAAAAGTCAGTTCTAAAAACGTAAAAAGTCAGTTCTGAAAACGAAGTGAAGATTGGTTTGCGAACGAAATAAAGTGAAAATCAAATAGATTTTGCGACCATACGCAATTAATCTTAAAATTTCTATATGCTGAAATCAACTTGTATTGTGAATATAACACGTGCGTCTTCATACTGTCGATGATGAGTGGCATGAAAAATTATTATATGCAGTTCATTTAAGAAAAAAACCGATTCGTACATTTTCGGACTGAAATAAATCGCGGTGCTAAAAGGTGCTAAGATATTTTTAATTTCCTATTCGAAAAAAAATATAGCGCAGCATGACGAAATAATAATGATAATCAGAAAAATACGATTGTACAAATAAAAAATAATATTAATAATAACAATAAAATGCGCTTAGCGATAACAGAACTGCATACTACGTAACACGAGTACACTGCGTTAGATATAATTTTAACGATGAATCATTAACAGACAATGGCGAATTTAGACAATGTTTCTAAAAAAGAGGACAAAACAAAAAAAAAATATATATGTATATATATATATATTTTTTTTTTTCGATTTATCGTATTACACAAACTGGCCATCTAGGCCATTTAGCAATATTCTTAACTAGGGAAATATTGAGCATGAAGGGAGAAGTACCCAATGGTACCTACCCGATGATAGTCTTTACCTTAAACAAGGTCATGAGGTTTCTTACACTTCAGCCGCCTAGTATGTAGCAGTCCAGTAGCAAGTTTGTTCGGATGACTTTCAAGTCTTTCTATGTGTCTTCGGGCATGACTTTTAATAACATCTGTCACATACTCTATCCCTAAATCCTGATGCAAGGTTAGATTCGATACATACCATGGCGTCTTGGTTACAAGGCTAAGGATTTTATTCTGCATGGTCTGTATTATTTTCAGATTTGTAGGTTTAGCACAACCCCAAAGCTGTACTCGGTACGTCCAAATAGGCTTCAAGATACTTACGTATATAGCAAACATTTATTATCCATACTTACAACGTCATTTCTTCCTAGAAGCCAGTACATTTTTTTAACACGAATATCTATTTTTCTTTTCTTTGTCCGGAATGTGCTGCTTACATATTAAGCGACTATCTAGTTGTAATCCCAAGTACTTGACTGTTGTTCCCACAGGCAACTCCATTATATTTATCCTGACAGTTTGGGGTTATGACTTTTCTATTCGTGAAATGAACGTTTACCGATTTACTTTCGTTGATCTGAACTTTCCACTTTTTAAGCCAGCTTTGCGCCTCGATGAGGGCCTTCTGAAGATTGTCGCTTGCTATCTTCGGATCTGAATGTGACGCTAGTAATGTAGCGTCGTCAACAAATGTAGTTACCTGTACATTTTCCGTTATAGGGATATCTGCTGTATATATCAAATACAGCATGTGTCGCAGAACTGATCCCTGGGGCAGTCCTGCTTGAACTGGATATAGTTCTGAAAACGTGTGTTCATAGCGCACCTGGAAATGTCGGTTATGTAGATATGAACTCAACAGGAAATATAACCTAGTTGGTAACAGAATTTTTAATTTATATAATAGACCATTATGCCAAGCTTTATCAAAAGCCTGTTGGACATCGAGAAATGCCGTTGTACACATATCTTTTGTCTCCAAACTTTTTTCTATTACACTTACCACTCTGCGCAGCAGATCTACTGTGGAATAACCGAATTAATGTTCTGGAATTATATTAAATAGGTATGGCTGCAATCTGTTTAATATAAACATTTCTCTGTTACCTTCGACATAATAGTCAACAAGGAAATGGGACGATAAAACGTAACAGCATGCGGATTTTTTCCCGGTTTCGCAATCATAATAATTTGCGCGAATTTCCATTGCACCGGAAAATAATGTAGGCGAAGTGTTGCGTTACATATAAATGTTAGCAACATTACAGCCTTCCGCGGAAGTATATTCAATAGTTCCGCGCTTATTAAATCAAAACCGGGACTCTTTCTCCTTTTCAGCGTCGTTTTAAGTATGCTTTTCACCTCTTGAGGTGACGCTGACTTGATAGAAGAGGATAACTGGCCAGGACTTTTTAAAAAGTCATCGACTTCTATATCCGTAGCAGCCGTTAAGTTCGGCTTAAAAACTGTTGCCAAATAAGTGGCAAATAAATTCGTCTTTTGCTTTGGATCTTTCGCCCAAGACCCGTTGCCATGCTTTATCGGAGGAATGTAATTTTTTGGTTGTTTAATGTTTTTTGTACACTTCCACAAAAAGACTAATCATCCGCCGCTAATGACGAGAGTTTAAGTAAGTAATTATTAAAAGTTTAAAAAAAAACAAAACATGAAATACAAAAGAAAATTTTACCTTAAAAATGACAGATTACACTGGCATATTTCTACATATCGCAGGCTAATATCATTGTTAAATCTTAGACATTTCAAGAGAGAAAAAGGTGGCAAAATTTATTTTAAAAGACAAATGGAAAATTTACAAATTTATGCCGCCGAATCGATGCTTAATCCCTAACGTAGGAACAATTTAGACTGGAAAGAATAACTAACGGGCTGTGAAGTTTACTTTTAAAAAAAAAATACAACTTAAATTGTGATCATTAGTTGAGAACGTAGCGTAGATAATTACGATTGCGAATGTAACGATAAATACCTACACCCAAGTACCCGCATAATAGCAGAGACATGTCGCAGAATTCAGTTAGTGTTGACGGACTGGAAAAGATCTGGTACGACACAAATATAACAAGAACTAAAATATAGACTCATTTAACGTACTGTTTGTTAAATATAAATACAGGTGATTTGGAAAACAAAATACATAACAACAAATGAATATAAAAAATGCATAAACGATATTATGCACTGATTAGAAGTTTGGAGTTTGTTCACGCATTTCGTGTGGTTTTGTTTTTGTATTATTCATTTTTAGCTGATAATGAGCTATGTTCGAAAACGTTTCTAATTTATATATATATACATATATTTATATATATATATATATATATATATATATATATATATATACCGTTTACACACTTTAAATTTCATATTTGCATTTTCTTCCAAATTACTATAAAATTAAAATACTATGAATACCACGAGTATTTCTTGTCACATTATATGCAACAGAAATTTGAACAGTGACACAGATAGATTGTCGGAAAATAGCTTTTGAAATATGCGCCTGTGAAGAATGGTGCGAATTTCCTACATGGCACATCGTACTAATACGTCTACTCCAGACACGAGATTAGACCTGAACAAGGTCTGTTGCATATCAACCGTAATAACTTTTATTGAAAACATATTATCCGGTGAACCAATAAAATTTAAGCAATCGGTCAGGGTAATGCGGTAAACGTGATCGTCCCTCAAAACGATTATTAGACCTTATTAAATTATCAACAAGACAAAAAGTCGACGAGTTATTTATACGAACAGCGGGAGATAGAGGTATGCGGAAAATGACATTTGCTAATATATTGGGGTGTAATTACGTCAGCAAGTTCGGATATATACGATGAAAAGTTTAATTTAGTATAATTTAATTTTGGAAAAAACCCGTTTAGAGTTTTATTATCAGTATTTGCTGCAAAATTATAATGAAAGAAGTCGCAGTATCAATTTCAAGGGTAGGCTCCAGTTATCAATTTTAAGACACATTAAATTAGAGAGAAGTTGTGTTACTGTTATTTCCCGTCGTGTTAAAGACGAATATTTTAAAATTTATTTATTTTAATTTATACGTTGCTATCGAATTATCTACGAATAGAACAGAGAGGAATATTTCTAAACATTTTTTCATTATTCGGAAAAACACTCTAGTGATTGCTCCTGCGCGAGGATCATCTCCTAAATATTTGTGAGACTTAAAAGCCATCGCTAAATTAGGAAACGACCACTTTTTTATCTGAATTTGACGCGATTTTTCCATTTTTTGCTTACTTTTTCAAAGCGTCCAGTTCCCCGTTGCATTAACACTGTGATCATCATTTTAACGGACAAACACGTTAATTACGAAAACCTATATATATATATATATATATATATATATATATATATATATATGGTACGTACTCAAGGTGAAGCTCCCAAAAAACCGTGTACATGTTCTAAAGAACAGACATGTTGTCAATTAAAGATGATGGAATAGCAGAAGGTTGTGATATAAAATTAGAAGTTAAATTTATCCGCTACAGACAGCATTTATCCGTAAATATGGATATACTGAAAAATTTACGCTCACATATTATATTTTTAATTATTATTAATTAAACTTCAGACTATTATGCAAATCGCAGGATAAAATAAAATTTTCAGCAAACGAGGGGAGATAGAGTTCCGTAGAGATCGGCAACTTATAAGACAATCGACAAAAAGGTTAGTTATTATGCCTTTCCTTTTTTCTTTTTAAATTTAAAAGGTGTTAATGTCGCTTAATATGTTTTTACCAAGTTGTCAGTAATTACAATACTTCAGTCACATAATATGCCTGATGAAAGACTTATAGAAGGCAAAATTTCGAAAAGATTGATTGAAAAGAGACGAAATTCCCGGTTGAAAGACTTAATGAAGACCGCAAGGATGTTCGGCGATGAACCTGTTTAGTCATTTCCGGAATCCAAATTGCGTTGAGGATTCCCAACTTTCTTCAAGGAAACAGTGTTTAGAAGAAGTTACTATCGACCGATAAATACTTATACTTGACTAATAAATTGTCTGGCTAGATTCCAGGTGCAATGGTGGATTAAGGATTTACAGGGCCCGGACTAATCTCGAATGAGCGCCCCCTAAAAAATAGTTCATTGTCATATATATGTGAAAATAAACAAGTAAAAAAAAAAAAAAAGGAACCTACTGCGTACATATGAATGACTAATAAAATTAAAATTATGCTCTATTTAAAAAATCAATCTTCTTATCCTAATAAACTGAATGCTACATAAATTAAACGTCAATAAGAAATTTTATATATACATATGTGTATGTACATGTACAGTGAGTCACAAAAATGTTTGCACTTTCGTCAATTTCATATTACAACGAACCGGAAAATAATGTAAAAAGAAGTAGTAAGAAAATTGCGAAGGGTATTTGATAAAGTGGGGATTTCAGTCCTTAATTTTGGGAGCTCCTAGGTGTGGATTTTTCTTCACTTACCTCAGAATTCGACATTCTTCGTGCGCATTGAAAATCTGTGGAAGACCGAGCCTATTGCAGAGATCAATTCGATTTTCCCCTTTGAATCGTTCGACGATATATTTTACCGTCCTCTCCTTCATTTGAAGCATCTCGCATGTTTTCTTGTACGATTTTCCATTCTCTCGGCGCTAAACCATGAGCTATATCTTCTCCGAGGACGTTCGTTTATCCGGCATCCTTCCAATTTCAATCACACTTTCCTCCAAAGTTTTACGTCTGACTTTTTCATGCGTACGATGCACACAATGAGGTTTTCTTGTAAGCAGATTCATACGTACAGTTATCTCGGAACGTATTACTCACTACCTAGCATTCAGGGATGACTCATTCTGTGATTACATAACGTATTAATCCCACTATAGAAGAAAGTGCAAACATTTTTATGAGTTGTAAATTTGGGTTTAGTCTACGTCATCCTTTTCTATTTCCCTCTTCTTCTTCCTTTGCTGTCTCTGTGTACGCATATTTCCTCATCACACACCACTTTATCAAATACTCTTCGCAATTTTCTTACTACTTCTTTTTACATTATTTCCGAGTCCGTTGTAATGCGAAATTAACGAAAGTGCAAACATTTTTGTGACTCACTGAATATATATATATATATATATATATATATATATATATATATATATATATATGTTAATGTTTGTAATTTTTTATTAATAACTAATTTTTGTCTATAAAAAATATTTATATACTAGGGGGGCTTTGCCCCCTGGCCGGTTCGCGGCTCCACCCTCAAACTCCCGTTTTGTGGGAGTTTCGTCGTGACTAAGTTTGCTCTTAAAACAATGATTTTTTTTTTGCTAAATTCGTACTCTGTTCTCGAATTTACCTTATTGTTTTCATCATACAACAGTACTAAATTGTTTTATTTTTTCTGTAAGTTTATTGCTTACAGAACTTGGTAGATGCACGTTCTTGTTGTGATTTAAAATCGTCGAAATACACCAAAAATACACCAACTTCAAAATTACAACGTTGTTTTCCAAATTTAAAATCGTCGAAATACACCAATAATACACCATAGAGGAAACAAAAGAAGGATCGTTAACAAAAGATGTTTCGTCTTCGTCCACTATGAGTAATACACGATGAAAGAAAAGCCAGTACCGGTTGATTGTGAGGTGGAAGCGCGGTACTCCATAAGTCAATACAGCAGTACCACGTTTTCATGTGATTGGTAATGATCTTATTAAATTAGCGCTGATCTATTCACTTTTTGTTTTGAGCCCCAAGGTATGAAAATTTTGGACATTTTATAATTTTCCTAAAAGTCACTGACCTGGAGCTGTCGATTAAAAAAAAAGATTAGCTTTCTAAGTGCCATAGAACGGTCTCAGGACTTTTTTTTTGATTTTTCGTCTAATAATACGAAAATTGAAATTAGTTTTTGTAAAAGTTTGAATTAAAATAGCTCCTCAAAAAGTTCAATCGCTAGAATAAGCGAGGGAAATACTCTAAATTCAATTCTCTTTAAAATGAGATCTAGAGCAGTTCAGTAGAATAATTAGTTTTTGATAAACGATTAAAAAATCGAAAAAACCGTAAAAAAATGTGATTTGTTTTGATTTATTGCTCATCTTGAGCCCTAAGGTGTGAAAATTTTGATCGTTTTATATTTTTCCTAAATGCTGCTGATGTAGAGCTGTCGATTTACAAAAAAAATAGCTTTCCAAGTGCCATAGAACGGTCTCAGAACCTTTTTTTTTTGACTTTTTGTCTATTTTTTGATTCATTGCTCGTTTTAAGCTCTAAGGTATTACAATTTTGAGTATTTTATATTTTTCCTGAAAGCTACCGACCTGGAGCTGTCGATTAAAAAAAAAAATAACTTTCTGAATGCCATAGAACGGGCTCAGTATTTTTTTTTCGTTCTTGGTCTTTTGTCTTATTTTCGTCTATGTTGGAAGAAAAATTTGATTCATTGCTCGTTTTGAGCCCCAAGGTATAAACATTTTGGACATTTTATAATGTTCCTAAAAGTCATTGACCTGGAGATGGCGATTGGAAAAAAAAAATAGCTTTCTAAGAGCCATAGAACGGTCTCAGGACTTCTTTTTTGATTTTTCGTCTATTTATTTCCTCGGCGCTTTATTATATAGATACAAATTAACTATTATGGGTAGCAAAAAAATAATCGTTTTTTTAGTAAAAATAAAAACTTTATTTATAATGCATTATCTACGGTGGGTTGCGCAGGTATTACTGCTGCTACAGCGCGGTTTTCAATCTAATTTTTTGATACACTCGTGCGATTTTTTTGATCACGTCCTTTTCTTTATGTAAATTAAACAGGCATGTTTAAAATTCCACAATTGTTTATGTGATCAGAAAAAAATGAATGAAACACACAGTATGGTTTATTAAATTTTTCGAATTAAAAATATATTCATAAAATCAGCTATCGATTAAAAATACGCTATTGTTTTAATTAACTTTTGTACAGTTCAAAATAAAACGTATTAACTTTCAATAAAAATGAAAATATTATTAAAATTACGAATATTTCAGATCGTAAAATGTTTTTACATAGATAAAAATTTACAACGGTTGCATGGGTATCAATATTTGAATAGATAATTGTTAATTGATATGTCGAACGTTTATTTATTATTCAGTACGTACGTTAAAGAACTCGTTCCTTTTTTTCAACACAATAAATTAGATTTATCGTAAAAAATTTCTATAAATATTCATTTTATGTAGCATTCAGTTTATTTGGGAAAAAAAGGAAAGTTTTATATAGAGAAAAAGTATATAATTTTATTAATGAACTTATATATTCTCTTTTCATATATATATAAAAATTAACTGAATTATTTTTAAGATAAAAAACGCAAATTTTGCATTTTTACGGTGTTGAGTATTTTCGGAGAAAAAACTTAAATTTTGCACGTGGAAAATAAATGTTTTTTCTGTTCAAGAGCTTGGGGCCTCCTGGAGGTTGTGGTCCAGGGCTATATCCCCTCGTAACCCCCCTAAATCTGGCTCTTTGCAGGTGAACAGAAAAAAACACATCACTATTAATTGTATCGGATTTTAAATTATTCTCTATTTTAAAAAATAATTTTTGTAAATTTTACGATCTAAAATTTTCAATTAGTTTCACCTAAAAATTAAAACGGATTACAAAACGATTAAGTTTACTTGATTGCATTTGCTTTTCTGCGTTGAATTTAAAAAAGAGTACGCTACATACATTGACACGGGGATTCAGTCTGTGAAACGCCATCTAGCGGCGATGTTTGTAAATTCTCGTGGTTCTTTATTTTATTTTGGCTATCTACCGTTGTCTGTTTGATCTATCCGCGACGGATACACGCTGACGCGCTACCAATATCGAGCTATATTGAGCTGCCAGAGACTGTCCCAAAAATCTAGTGTTCTGAGGGTGGTTTTTAGCGTTAGGTCGGTGAATGATAATCATAGGTTTCGTTTACGCGTTCGGTGTTACTTGACGACAATCAACCCCTCGCTACCGGTTACGTTTTGTAATTAAGCAAATTATGCTCGCCCTACGCGTCGAATGTATTTTGGCCCTCTACGAATATTGTTATTAAATGTTTTACACCATGGGGCACGTGATCGAATAAAAAAATAAATGATTTTTTATTTTGCATCGAAATTTTTTTTGTTCCTTATCAGTTAATCATTTGCGCTTGTTGTTCGCGGAAGTGACCGGGATGAATGTAAATATTTTTATTGTGCTTATCGAATTATGATTATTTGTGCGAATAAGAGGAAACAGTTTGAATTGAAGAAGTAGAATAAAGCCTAACGCTCGTAACTTTATAATTATCTATTATTCTCACACTTGTACCGTATTGTCGAAATCGAAAAAACAATCTAAAATCAAATACTGTTATAAACTGACAAATAACAAAAAGGCTACACAAAGTTTGCTGACCGATCGAAGATTTTACACCTTTTTTGCTTCTAAACAAATAACGGACAACAATATCAAAGTTCTAACAATTAACAACAAACGATCAACATCCGCCGCTTGATTAATCTATTAAAGTGTATTATCATCTTTCGTGTCTATATTCCGATAGCAGTAGTAATAAACTAAAAAAAATCACAATGTGCCATTTTCATCGTCGATCGATCACCAACTTGCCAGCAGACTTTATACAACTTGTGTTTTCACTAATAAAAAGTAATTTTTCGTTGCCCCAGATGTAGAGTCACTCCCATACGTGACTTCTTATCATTACACACGTGTTGAATTTCCAATCTGCGGACGATGGTGTAACTCAACAATCTCTCTTCAGTTTCACTATTAAATTGAGCAGCTTCTTCTTCTACCTTCTCTGCGTCTGTCGAATCAACTTTTTATGCAGAAATTGGGAAATTATTCGAAACATTTAAAGCAGTAAGAGGAAAAATGGGGGAAAAAAAAGCTGATCACTACGACGTTGCACCGATGAGTTCCATGGTATTATGTTTATGTACACTTGTCGAAGCAGTTAATAGATCCAAAAATAAATAAAAATTCCACCATCCCATTACTGAACTTTGTAATAAGACCAAAAAAAAAAAAAAAGATTAAAAATAAATTAACCACGCTGATTAACGCAATTGCCGATAGTGCTCCTCACAAAGAAACATGAAATTCTTTAACCTATTATAAACAGTGCATTCTTTCACATTGCCGAACTAAGAGCAAACCCTCAATAACCCGATTATCATATCCGCAACCTGATCACAGTGTTTTATATAGTTCATAATTACAAGTCATTAAGATTCGACGATGCTTCTCATTTAAAACAATAGTCTTCACTTTGGTTAATTGCATTCCTCAAGCGATTCCGCTTTTAATCGTTTCCAATATCGATCCTGTTACACCGTTTTAGTAATTCGCACGATCAAGACAATCGCGATATTCACATACCGCCCTAACAACAAACCTTACTGCACGATTTTCGAAAGTAATTATAAATGACCTAAAACACTTATTCTTCTCGACAATGTTAACGTATATATGCAATGTGATGGGGGAAGGCAAGCTTCAGATATCAAAATTCCAGAAGAAACCAATACAACTTTTTCAAACGAAATTCTTTTACGCGGCTTGACGGTAGGAGTAAACTGGCAGAAATCGTCACGACACGAAAAAGCGTCATGCGCCTTCTAGGCGACCTTCACTCTCTTTCTCTTTCTATTATATACGGCGGTGTTTGTGTGCATGCGAGCGAGCGGGTATCGAGATTCGAGCAACAAGCATTGTGCGCGGTCCGCTGTATAACCTAAATTCAAAAACACGTGTAAATTTTATTTAAACTTATTTTATGTTTTTGTTTTAATTCATACGGGATTTATATATTGTTTGTCTATTTATCGTACACTTCATGAATGACTTTATACATGTATATCTACCAAAAAGTGAAGGGAACTTCGTTCCTACCGGGTGTCTAGACACCACTTCTCTTTTTTTTTTAAGGTGGGGGGGGGGGGGTTGTCAACTATAGACATTGACCCAGCGCAAGTAAAATTTTTAAAATTTTAAACGTACGATAGTGAGATTCGAACCCAGTTCTATATGAACGAAACACCATTGTCTAACCTACTATGCCACGGTAGCTTTAATAATTTACTCATCGGCAACCGTAATATTACTTTAATAAAAGAATGAAAGTGCCACCGGTTAACTTAATTTGGTTTAAAAAAAGAGCAGTTTTTTCCCCATTAACCTTACATTAATCTCCACCAATGTTATCCGGTCAGATCGACAGGCAACATCTAAACGAACTTGTGCGGTCGTGCCTACTACTCAACTTTCTTACACACCTGTACGGTAGTTGACTTCCAAGTTTCGTGTCGCTTAAAAAGCTAAAAAAAAGGCACCGAAATGTTTTCCAAACTATTTCAATGATGTAGAATATCGAATGTTTCGCGAAAAAAATCACTGATGTGGACGGCGTTTTAGCCAATTCTCTACCGTAATGGCTCTTACAAAAAACGACTAATTTTTGATGGAACATTTAAAAAAGTATTAAGAACACTCGAGCAAACATAATTCTTTAAAAGACCTACTATCTTAGTCATCACGCATATCATGAGACCGTCTAAAATAAATTGTTAGCAGGATTTTTTACATCTTGGCCTCCGCTGTTGAAAAGAAAATTCATCCGATCAATGTAAAAAATTATAAATGAAATATCACTGCTATGCCCAAGGAGATGATATTACCAACCTTAACATGGGATGGCCGATTTATTGGCTTCTTCGGTTAATTTTCTAATTCCAACTATTCTCAAAAATTTATCTGAAACAAACTGCGGAAGCAAAATTTTTTAATTCTTACAGCGAGGAAAATCAATCAGGAGTATTCTACATCGACAACTCTTCCCCAGAACCGTACAACGTTTATCCTATCATGTTCAAGCATCTAATATATTTACTAAATATCTTTAAATAATAAATTGAACTAAATACGTAACTAACATCGAAAATTATTTCGAATCTCGTTCCTCTCAGTATAACAAATTTATTTTCGCAATCTTCCGTTCCTTAAAATTCATTCAAAACTGTTCCCGTGGCTTTTTTCATCACTCCATTAGTATTAAATTGAACCTAACTTGTCTTTCGAAATCTTCGTGTTTATTCGACATCAATACATCGTTCTCAAAATCGTTAAATACCACGACTCCATAGGTCGCTTTAATCACCGTATCGAATCGGTTTTTCTCGAACTTCCCGTTTCCCCGGCTTCCAAATCATTGTTTTCCGTATTCTCTAGTGTAATTTTAATATAAAACTTTATTTTTACGAATTTTTCTTCTCTATTCATACTTAAGAAAAATTATATTTTTTCTTAAGAAACCTTACCCGCTGAAAAGAATTATCTGCGTTAGTTTTAACATTCGTTTAGGAAAATAAACTTAACTTTCAGGCCAATAGGCACTGACGCGATTATAGGAAAAACGGAAATTTTAAATCGGATGAAACCCTGTTATCAGAGACCCGGAAAACAATTAGAAGAAGGAGCCGACTAAATTCTAATTCAATCACTGATAATATCGAAACGGAAACAGCAAGCACAAAGGGTGGGAGAAAGGGAAGACATGTTCGTAATGAAAAGTGGGAAGCCTACGTGCCAGCAGCAAATGAAAATAATACAAAGTACAACGCTTAAAACGAAGAGAGAAACATTCAATGAATTACGGTTAGCGGATAACTCTGAATTATCATTCGATTGGCGAGCGTCATACTACCGGTATAAAAAGGAAATTAAAGAAAAGCGAAAACGGTAAAAAAATAGTAAAGAATTAATTAAAACACAGGGCGAATAGTGAAGATGATAAGGAAACGATGGAAATAAAAGAAACTCGAAGACGGGATGACAGGAATTAGAAGGTTGGTTTGATAAAATGAATGATTAGTAGAAAAAGAGAAATCGAAATCACAAATGAAGGCTTCAAGAGATTATAAGCCCGTTTGAACGTGTTTTCGAAGTAGAACTGGAAAGAAGCAAAAAGCTTACGATTAAGAACGAAGAGCTTTGATCCAGGCCAACCGGTTTTCTTTTTTTTTTTTTGTCCTTTTCTCATTTCTCCGTAACTTTCATTTTTCAAAACAGTGTTTTGCGCGGTTTTTGCAACGAATTCAGAACTTTTGTAAAAACAAAACGCAGCCAGTTTCATGCCTGATTATTATATCTCGCTAATAATTAATTAATTTCTCACGTCATAACGATCTCTGCTTGGCCACAATACACTCGTAAACAATAAATAAAATTATCGGTCAGTTTTAACAAGAAATATCGAGATTTTTCCTTAAATAGTTTTCAAACAGTAAACTCTAAACTTGTAATTAAATAAAAAACGCAGCGTTAAGCATACCTGTGATTACAGCACGTGATTTAATTTTCAAAAAAGGTCAGAAAGTCGCCTCTTTTTTTTTTTTGATCCGTGAAAAAATCAAAGTCAAAAATTTTTAACCAAAATGAAATCGTTTTCTTCTTTTTCTGCTATAAAATAATAAACGATTTTCGTAGTTCTTTTGTTCGAGCTACGCTCGATTTAATAATTTGAACATTATTTCAATGTCAATCAAATAGCCAGAAATAATTAAAAATTAAGGATTGTCTTCTTATTTTTTACACTAGAACAGTTCCAGTCTGCAGAGATATTGTGGTAGCAGCAGCCGTCGTCGAAGCGGGAAAGGGCTTTATTATAATTAAATTTACTGCTTGAATATTTAAGAAGAACTAGTCATATTTTTATCGGATAATGCCCCCCGCGGGTGTAGCGCAAAAAATAAAATAGAAAAAAGTTAATTTTTTGAAAAAAAGTTTTCTATTTTTTCTGCCGCGGGATTACACTGTCTAATTATCTATTTTTAATGTATTCCATAAAAATAACAACACATCTGTTTCATTTTTTAAACTAGCAGAACCGAAAGGAAATTCTATAATAAAGTGAAATGATTCGAGATGATAGTCGTCACGCGCAAAATTTCCATCCGAAGAAATTAATTAATTATCCCTCCAAAAAAAGTTGAAATGTTTATTCGATTCTTGTGAAAACGGTAGCAGAAATGTTCTAAAGCCCGAATAGGACCTTAGATTGCGCTCGTTTCCGAAATTATTTTTAACGATTTTACGCGCTTTACGAAAAACAACGGAGTAACTACCCCACATTCTCGGTTACATTTATTACTTTTAAATATCGTACAAAAGAAACACGACTGCCGCCACAGAAGCAACTTTTTATCCAGAACGGGTTCTTCTTTCACAAAATAGGTATATTAACGAAATGCGCTCAATAACAGAATTTTGAATTAACTCTCAAACTTTATGTAGATCTCACCGAAAAGAAACTCATATATATATATATATTTTATGGAGCCTTTCGGTATGAAAGAAAAATCCAAAAATTAGTAATATTCGTCGCTTTTTTTTAGTAGAAAATTTATAACCATCGGTAATTTCTTTAGCGCATTACAAATGTAATACCGAAAAGAAAAGAAAAAAAAAAAAAAAATGAATGTAATTCAAATTAGTACGGAAAGGAGAAATAAAAGAATATAAAGCGAATCCTGCAAACTGTGACAGTAGAAATTTCGGGAGGGGTTACGAAAATATTTTTATAAATGTACAGATATATATGTATATATATATATATATATATGTATGTATGTGTGTGTGTATTATCATGAAATATATTCATTTATAAATAGTACATTAAAGCCTTGTAGTCAATTATTGTATATGCAATATTTGACAACACTAAAAAAAAAAAAACAAATAAAAAATAGTCGTTTCCATATCATAAAAATTTCAATCTTTTTTTCCCTTTTGTCAAAAATTGATAAGAAATAAATTTATTCCGAATTTCGGTCCACTTAATTCAAGCAGTTATTATTTCGCGGACATTTCGGGGTCGAGGGGTGAAAAACCTGAAAACCTCCTCCCTCAGATACGGCCCTGACAGTAAGAATAGATGACCCATTAAAAATTAAAAAGAACAACAGGATAATTTTTTTTTTTAACTTTTAATTTAGAACTACAACTATCTGCTTTATCGTCAATGGGAAATTAATTAACCTCTATGTATTGCAGAGAATTTTAATGCAGCGTTTAACAAACGCGTAGCCTCTAGTTTAAGGTCTTTTAAAGTTAATACCTCTTTTCACACAGCCGTCAGGCACATCTATTTTGGATTCATCGTGTTCATGTAGATCACCGATACAGAAGACTACCTAATGATCATTATCGTTTAAATGACTCTCTCTCTCTCTCTAGCTTGTTATTTACACGTTCGAGTGAGAACTAAAGCTCATTGAGCACCGTTCAGCTTTCCCTTCTCCGGAATATTGTTGAAAACAAAAGGGACTTGAGGCGAGGGGAAGCAGGCTGAAATTTAACATTCTATATCCGTACACTGTCGATGCACAATGTTCCGTGATATCTTAATATTCTCTCGTCTTCCGACTGGACCATACGCGTATTACGCGGAATGCGCGAGCCGTTTCATTTAAACGCGGTTCCGGAATTCCGAGAAGCTGCTGGATGGGAAGGCAAACTGAATAAAAATGTATTTTAACGATCATCAAACTTACCAGAATTATTGTAACACCGATTTTGCCTCGAAAATTATTTTCTGGTCGCTTCGAAACGAACGCGAAAAACAATTCTACACCGAACAAACAGGTATACTATAGCCGGGGCCGTTACTATCGAATGATCTAGGACCGTGTCGCCGGCCGCTCGCAGATAAATCTCGAAAAAACTTGATCGATATAATCGGAACTGATAACTTTACACGCAGGTAAATACGAACAGATTAAAGGCTACGCGCATGCGCCGAAATACCGAATCGCGTACCATCCGTCGACGAGAGCGGCGACGACGGCGATCACTGCGCGACCACGACGCGAGCTTGTTCAGTGATAAGGAGCGCGGTAATTACCGTAGGCAGACGAGGCTGCGAATATGGCCGGCATTCGAGAGGAACTTTCTTCTCGCCGCAACGGACAGCTGAACTGAAACAGAGACCGATAAACGATGCACTGCTAATAATTGGACGAGCCGTGGACACGGACAAGAAGCTAGACGACGCATGCATCGAAGACACTATCATTAGACGAACTAATTATACGCGAATAACTTTACCAACTAATTCTCATCGACTGTACCGCGATCGAGACTACGAATTGCAGAGCGGCGCTGTTGTATTTTTGTTTTTGTTTTTTTTTTTTTTCCTATGCAGTCTCTGTCCTCTCTGCGACATGACGACGAAGATAAAAATATTTCAAACGAAACTCTCAAAAGTTATTTGAAGAGAATTATTTTTAACTCGAAGCGCGATGATCGAATGCGATTCGCCGCGAATAATGAAATCGAGATTTGGCCAGACCGCGAATTTATTTTCTGCGACACCTGAGATGCGCTATGCTAACACTGTGTCGTTTCTTCAATAAAAGTATGCTGAATTTTCTCCTTCTAGAAGAGAGAGTGATTCAAAAGCTCCATATAAGACTGCACATACCGTCTTCGTATTACACACCCTGGGTCATGGAATTTCATTTTCGAGCTGATTTTAAAAATCGAAAGAGCCCCCTACACATACGAAAAATGTAAAGTTCGATTAGGTGATTACTAATTTTCCGGTGGACGCTGACGCCACTCCAGAGCCGACATGCACGAGAGGAAATTCGAAATCGACTAGTTGGAATTAAATTTGAATTAAAAACTGTGTACCATTTAAAATAAAAAATTCGACTTGTTAGACTCGGACAAACGTTAAAAAATGAATCAGTTTATATAAACGAGTCGACGACTCTAGATTGACAGCGGCCACTGAAATGTAAAAGAATCGGCTTTATCTTTGCGATAGTAGCTGTTTTATTCGAGTTAACATTAAAAAATACTACACACCAGTGCACCAGAATGGGGCTATTTTTTGTCTACACGGTTTTTCTGCTAGACAAAAAAAATAAAAAAATTAGCCTCTGAAAATAATTCCTTTTTTGTTTTTTTTTTTTTTTAGGGAGGATTTATATTATAGTGTATGTCTGCGAGGATATGTAGACGTCGCTGCTCTGGAAAATTTCGTTAAATTGTAGGCTGATAAATAATTCTAATTAAAGCTAATCTTAATAAATAAATTCGATCGATGATTTTTCTTTCGATATTGAAAACGTAAAACAAAGTCAGCGAGAAGAAAAAACATTTCGAAGATTATATACATCCGCTAAAATTGTTTCGCATACGAACTGAACACATTGTGATCGAGAAGAGCTCCCTAATGCGATAAAAAATTTACGTTAATACGAAATTAAATCGAAACACAATTTATTGTAAATTTTGTCTACAATATTTTTTCCTCGGCTCTTTATAATTCCGATATAAAAATTGAAACACATGCGGATGTAATGCGTACAAATTATTCTTAAATTTTCATAACGGCGCCAACTTTGAAAGGTGACTGAAAATTTTAGATAAATTTTCTTTCGTTTTTAAACTTTAACTGTATAACGACAAATATAGATTGTTTTGGAATAAATTAAAACCGTTTAACTTTTATAAATTGTTTCAATTTCACTATTCGTTTATTACAATTTAAAATGTGTATCGTCTAAAGTATGTTATATTAGTCAAAAAAAAAAAAAAAAAAAAAATACCGTTTCTCTGTATTTTCACTGTCTAATTATTAGATATTTGTTATAATTTACGAAATCATAAAAGAGAGATGTTCGGCAGATTTCACAATTTTGGGTAGGTACATGTGACAAAAATTAAATAGCGGCAGCAATGTGAAAGCAGTTACCGATCATTCTCATGCCGTTAGCACATTCGCAGTAATAACGTACAATGCCGGGGCACAGCCAATCGTATCTGGTTTATAATGAACATAGCAGTTGTAAGTTGTCCTTTCCAGATCCTACTTGCATTTCGAGAATATCAACTGATGCTTTGAATTAAATTTAGACAGCGAAAGCAGAAATCTTTAAAATTAATTTCAATAAAATTACCGATAATTCTGTGGAAAAAGACATACGCCGAGTTTACATAAAAAAAAATATTACAATCTTTCGGTTGTACTTCACATTCGCGCATCTATTCTTAAAGGGAACAAGTTAGTCAAAGGGGCTCATTACCGCTAAATACATATTATAGTCGCGCAGTGCAGTCATTGGATTGACAAAGATTTAGAAAGACACAATAATAATACCTTGCCACTGAACACGAAGCTGAATTTGTTAAACTACCTTATCTTTCTAATCACCCCACATATACAGGCGAAACCCCTGGTCTCTTACTACGGAAGGTATTAGCGGAATTGATGGATTTGAAACCTGGCTGTATAGAAAGTTATTAAAAATATCATGTATGAACCGTAAAACGAATGTCTACACAACAAGCTATTAACTCTCTAAAACGTCAGATAATTACTGGAAAAATAAACCGGAAGAGCACCAAAGGGAGACCAAGAACTTGTTAGGTCGACTAATTAAAATCATTGACTGGTTTAAGGCTACAACAGACATTAATGGTAACTCAACATAGACCAACATGGAGCACTATAACAGATGCGGTAGTTTCATGACACCACCGCGCCCTCACGAGCGTACAAGAAAGAAAAAGAAGAAAGATCAATTTTACACTTTTTTTTTTTTTTAAAAATAAAAAAGTCATTATTAGCACTTTGTAATTCGCAAGTTTTTCCGTTTCATGCGAAAACATTAAAGCATGGATATGTCGAAGAATTAGTAATACTACCGAAACTCAAAGACATGACCAGAACTGTAATAATGGGGAGAAATCGGAAGTCTGGATCATTTGGTGTGGCAGTGTATAGAGCATGCGTTTACTAACTTATATTACCGAAGCTATAGGCCTCGAACAGTTCTGGAAATTGTAGATCAGCTGAATTCGTACGAATGTAAATGCGTATAAAATTTTATTAAGGTCGCGAAAATAGAAATTTAAAATCAATTAGATAGAAATGGCCAAACGCCGAGAGCTGGGCCGGGTAAAAAAGCTAAAGCAAAAACACCGGTTGTCGGATCAATTTTTTTTTTTTTTTTCATTATTGTACATATTACATACATACATCCATAATACATACTTACATACACAATACATACATACATATACATATATATATATATATATATATACTTTTCCTGGCGACCGGGGGTTTTCAAATTTTTTTCAAAATCTGATAAATTAGTAAATGGCCACGTGTTTAAAGACAAAAGAGAATTTTAAAGAAAGTGTACGATTTTCATGAAAATTTTATAAAAGAGTCTAGAAAGAAATGTATTCTCAAGGCGTATTACCTGTTAAATGAAACGTTTAAACGAATGATTTAGAAGACGCGGAAAACGATTGTATTCGTTGAACAGAACATTAAAAATAACAGTACCGTAGAACATTAACATCCGCGGTGTCATCACTATTGTAACATTCGTAGAACGAAGAAAAGAAAAAAAAGGAAAGAATCCTAAGCGCGACATTTACTCGGTGGTGAATAATAAAAGAAAAATTCCAAGAAGGACGAAATTATTCTGGAACGTGTTCATAAATTGCGTGCATTTCAACGCTTAAAGCAGCTATAAAAATGCCTCAAATGAACCCCGATTCTAAATTACCGATAAACAGCGACGGTACCATTATTACTGACTTCAAAGAAAAGGAGATTATGTGTTGGTCACGTTTTTTTTTTTCTATGTATAAAGGGTCTAGGCCAAATAAGATAGTCAAGTCGGTATTTAAGTTATTCGGAAAAGTGACTACTTCATTATGTTCGGCATCAATGAAAACGCTGATTCCCAGATTTTCAGACCCCTAAACCACCCTCATAGGACTCTCTATAAGGCCCAATTTTGTGATTTTCAGTGTTTTGGTAATATCTCGGTCAATTTTCAAGTCGGAAAATTTTTCTCTCTTCAAATTGTGACGGTTTTCAAGCTCTATAAAATATGGCTCTATTAAAAAACATTTTGGCGCGAAATTCAAATTTTTAAAAACTCGATTTTTCAAAAACAAAGACAAACTCATCTTTAAAAATATATATATTTTACGTATTTTTTCTCTAAAAATATGTATGAATTTTTTTCGATTTTTAAAAGTGGCGGAACGTACTCAAAAATAATAGAACCGTACATTTCCGGTTTTTTGGCCATATTCAAGCCTCGAATTCTTTCATGCTAACCTGCTTGATACCCTAAATGCCAATTCTAACTTTATTCTATACTACTGAAACGCTAAAACCTGTTTCCCCATACATGCGCTTCACCGTACAGTATTACGAAACCAATAAAAACAACATTATTGACCGATCATTAATGAGTCTTGGCGGCTTCGCAGATTACTACTACTCTGTTCTCCAGAATGATTATCACATTTAGTACATGATCGACCACTTTTTATCGTTTATTTATATCTCAGAAACACGAATTTTAATTTCAAACTACACATTCTTACCTTCAAATGTCAATTAGAAACTCAGTTGAATCATCAATAAGAATTGTAGCGAATGTTATGATACATATTTCAACTTACGCTTAATGAAATAAGACAACAAAAGAAGAAAAAAAACGAGACCTTTTTTTCCTGATCTTAATGTTTATTAACATTTTACGAAAATGCAAAAGTATATTTCGGTTGAATAATCTATGATCGTATGTCACATATAGTGCCATACTTAATTCCTGAGCGTCGGCGACTTCCTATTTTCGTATATTTTAGCTGTACAGATATAGGTAGGATACTTACGCAACGCACTAGCGTACACGCATGACTACATTCGGAACTGATAAGTGTAATCGTTTGATTTATCGCGCTACAAGTGCGGTCCCGTGTGTGTTTTGCTGTGTACTAACTAGCGCGCATATGATGGCATACGCGGTGATTTGCCATTGCTTTTCACGTGATTACTAGCGATTATTTTATTTAATTTTTCGTAATTATTTCTATCGTCGACTGGGATCGAACCCGAGACTTACGAAACGGAAACCAAGCGCTCCAGCAACTAGGCTATCGCGACGAAATCTGTGATCATGAAGCGCATATTAATCACTGCCACACGGTCTTCTTCAATAACAGGAACCTAAATTTTCGTGAGATGTTCGGCAGGTTTCACAATTTTGGGTAGGTACATGTGACAAAAAGTAAATAACGGCAGCAATGTGAAAGCAGTTACCGATCATTCTCATGCCGTTAGCACATTCGCAGTAAGAAACATACAATGCCCGGGAATACAAGTCGACTGCATTGCTGCCGGTATCAACGAAAATATATAACTTCATGACTTTTATAATTGTTTCTATAACTAAACCATTAATTATTAAAGTAACTTAAAACAATTTTATAAATTCACAGAAATAATCAATGCGATTGAAAGAAATATTCCGTTAAACTATCATAATGCTATATCAGAAGGGACTTATAGAAATATGTAGTTTGAAATTAAAATTCGTGTTTCTGAGACATAAATAAACTATAAAAAGTGGTCGATCATGTACTAAATGTACAAAAATGTGATAATCACCCTTGAGAATAGGGTAGTAATCTGCGAAGCCGCCAAGACTCATTAATAATCGGTCGATAATGTGGTTTTTATTGATTTCATAATACTCTACGGTGAAGCGCACGTATGGGGAAACAGGTTTTAGCGCGCGGGGGGGGGGGGGTCCCTACCCTGGGCGTGCCAGCGGCCTTGACCAAACAACATGAAAAATTAAGAGTTATAACAACTAAATAGTCAGACGGTCAGAAATGGAAAAGACAAAGGACAGCAGCAACGGAATAACTGAAGGCAATGGGAAGGAAAGAATATAGGTAGCGTTAAAGAGAGTAGGAAGACCCAAAACTAAAAGTTGGGCGTAAAGAAAGGAGCGTTCGTTAGAGAGTGCAGAACATTCGAATAGGATGTGATTTGATTCACAAATACAAGAAGGCTCAGAAAAGCGTGAAGAGAGCAGAAAGGAGAAAGAGCTAAAAAAAAAACGAAAGCGAGAAGAAGGGAGTAGAGAATGATTGATTCTAAGCCTAATTAAGGAAACAACAGTGGAACGACGACAGATAGGAATAGATTGAAACCAAGGGGCAGGAAAAACCGGTTGAATAAGACGGTAGTATGAATAATGATTAGAGAATAAAGATGGATACATGTCAGACCAAAGTCTGGAATGATTAGAGCGTGATAGAGAAAAGGTTTTAGCGTTTCAGTAGTATAGAATAAAGTTAGAATTGGCATTTAAAGTATCAAGTAGGTTACTAGGAAAAACTCCACAGCCCTTTCTATAGCAGCTGAAGATGGATACAATTATCCGAAACTAGTCAGTGTTATTTTATTAAATAAATAATAATAGTATTGTGTATTTAAAGTGTGTTGTATTTATTTCAAAAGCTAAACAGTCTTTTTTTTTCATCGACATGTTTTCGCCGTTAGAGAATAGGAAAAAGTATGAATCGATATTTTTTATTTAGTGAAAATTCATAAATATATAAAACACAATTAGTAAATTATTAATATGCTGACTAGTTTCGCTACGTAGAACCATATTCGTGCACTAAATGATTAAGGTTCTATGTAACCGAAACTAGTCAGCAAATTCAAATTTATTAATTGTGTTTTATGTGTTTATGAATTGTACTAAATAAAAACAAGTTTAGTCAAGCGTAATATGCGCTGAGGATTATGTATGTTAACTTAAAGATAATTATAATTTACTAATGCTAAATTCAAAACAAAATCTGATTTTTCGCGCCGCAAATAGGGAGAGACGCGCCATTTTTGGCGCTTTTTGGAACTTTTCGCCAACTTTGAAAGTTTCGTTAAGGAAAATGAAATACGGCTTTGTTCCCGACGATCTTTCCATCAATATATCATGCGCCCCGGAAAAAAAATATTTTTTAAAAAAATTTCGAGCTTTGGTGGCGCCCCAAGAGTCTGAATATAAAGTTGTAAGTTCCGCTCCATAAAGTAATCCTTTATACATATGTTTGAGATACGTTTTGGTTTCTTCAACTTTTTTACTCAGGCTAAATATTTTTTAACCGTAATTTATTAATTTCACGAAAGAGCGCCTGCGTTTTGTTTTGTATTTTAAAGTTCAATTTCAAGGGGTTATCTGATAGTGGTTATGAATTTTTCGAAGGCGACTTTTGAGGTCGTTTTAAATTCCATATTATTTTGACGGTTTTTTTGTTTTTTTTTGTGTGTGGTTTTTGCCGCTCAAAGTAATCGATTAGCTTGAAACTATGGATATTGTCTTAAAGAGAATTTTAATTGTAATTTATGATCCGAAATTCGAAATTAATAAGTTAAGCTGTTCGTGAGTTATTGACTTTTATTTGATATTTTTATCGTTTCTAATCCTAAAAAAATGTAAGTTTAATTCGCCTTAAATATGGAACAACATGTAAAATACGAACCTACGGAATTTTAAAATTAAAGGAATACGAACGACTTCAAATATTATCAATAACTATCGTGGAAATGTAAATTCGAATAAAGAAAACGAATTTAAAGTTCCGATAGCGCGATCCATAAACTCATCACGAACGGAAATAATACGAGTATTACACTTAACACTACTGCGCGAACTTTTGACCATGTAAACTGATCCAATTGATATCGCTTGTTTGTCTGAAAATGTACCGGTCAATCGTGTAATCAGAAACTTTACCATTATGCCGAGGTTCTTTAGAAAATTTAACATATTCAGGAAATATTTTTTCAAATCCTCCGGTGTCCACTGCAAAAGAGTTTTTCTGGCAAAGCTTTTTTATTTTTCGCATATCCTTTACTAATCATTAACAAAGTATTTCTTACGGTAAGGCTATGATACATTTTAGATTTCGATGAAATACTATGTTTGATATCTTCTTCACATCTCGACACAATAAAAGCTAAATGCTTCACGTCGCTGTGCAGTATTAATACTGAACGTGTTTTTGAAGATTATTCTGAATAACATCATTCAAACCGTCCACCATACGTTACCATTTACATTTATTTCGATTGTTTATAAATTAGACTGTTCACATACTTTAATTTGATATTTTTGTCGTTTCTAAACTATCTTATTAGTATTCTATACATTACATGAATAGAGAAAGTCCTAAAAAGAACACATAACCAAAAAAAAAAAAAAAAAAAAACTATACAGAAGATACAGAACGAAAATAAGTAAATAAAACGAAAACTTAGAGAAACAATGAAAAATTTCTTATTGATACGACGAAAAAAATGCAAAGTATAAAAAAAAAAAAAAAGTCAACTTAAATAAGACAAAATATTCTGATATTATGAATGAAAATAAGGAAGAATAGAAACTACGTTCTTATAAAACTAAGTTAATAAATGAAACAATACAAAAAAACAGTAATGTAAAAACACTGAAAAACCGACTAAAATCAGCATTGCGAAAGTGTGCATTAATCTTAATATATAAAAAAATGGGATATTATCGGGTAATAAAGTTAATGTCGAATGACCGAAATTGTCACGAGACTTACAGAAACAAGTTGTTTAAGAACAAGCAGAATTCCAGATAAGATATAAGGATCGCATACACACCATGAAGAAAAATCAAATGAGCCTCTAATGTTTTTATTTAGAATTTTGTAGATTTTGAATAAGCTTCTGACTGTCTAAAAGCTACGACAATGTCAAAGGCGATTAGCAACTTAATCGCCGAAGCAAAAAACGGTACATATGAAAGAAGAAATATGAAAATTAACATTGATGTAGTAAAAAAAAAAAGAGTAAATTAATCACAGATGATCAAGCGATGAAGATAAAGGAAACGTTTGGGAAATTGGGTGATCAAGCAATAATGATGATAAATGGTTTTCCAGCGGAATTAAGTAAGCAATCAGCCAGAGCATTTTGCAGTAGACTAAGAGTTATCCGGTCGCAATACAAAATTCCGTTTAGCAGTAAAAAGTTTTCAAATACTATCGCAGTACATGGGTACAAATGAAACACAGTCAAAAGAAAAAGAAAAATACGTAAAGGCAAATGTATAAATGCGCATACCGGGAAAAAAACAACAGTGCCTCGAGGCACATGGCAGAAGTAGAACTTCAAAGGCGCTTTGCCCAACTTCGATTTAAGGTTATAGTATTAGTACCAAATTTACATGGAGTAAGAACCAAATGGGGATATCGGTGGTTCTTATAAACACATATCTATAAAGTTTCACTTAAACAAAAACAAAATGAAAAATTAATGCATTTATTTTATTAATGTTTTCATTGATTGTGTTGGATTCCATAAAAGATACAAAATAGGCTTGTGGTAGCTAAAATGTGAAATATAAGGTTTTTGATGTAATTTTATCAATACATGCTTAGAAAATACTGCATCAATAGTAGTTCCGTACTTTTTCGTTAATTCATTTGAATTATTATTAATAATTGAAGTTTGGTTTGAAGAAATTCCATTTTAAAGGCAAAGAATCATCTGATGCAAAATTGACACGTTGAAGTCTTCAGCTAATATCATTGGAAGTGTACGTAAATTTTCTTTTAATAACCTTGAACCATCAGCAATGAAAACTTCTATGTATAAATTTAATTATATAATGGACCTTTAGATTTAAAGAAATATAAATGACGATTATAATTATTTCTTTTCCATCTTCCGTCTTACATTGAACAATATATACTTATATATATGTTATATATCCCCAACGTCTGTTCGATCAAAATCGAATTGCCTAATAACATCGTGTGTATTGACATATCAACATTAGAAGTAACCATATTTCACTCTTATCATTTCTAATAAGGTTAAACTGCAACTCCTCCTGATCGAAACTTAATTATAAACAATCAATAATATATTAAAATATCGAAATAAATAAAAATATGAACGACAATTCGGACTTATCTGTTTATTATCACACATGGATAATTAACAAAGAAGTACAAAACCAGTTTCATTTATTTTAATATTTTAATATACTGACTGTCTGTAATCGCTTTGTTTTGTTAAATATTTTATTTACATTTGCAATTTACAAGGTAAAAAATGTTAACTATAAAAATACGAAACTAACAAACAATAAAAAAGTTTCAACTAAAAATTTAATCATTGTACACGCACAGTCAGAAATATAAACGAATCGCAGGTATGAAGCTTTTTTTTAACCGACTTCAAAAAAAGAGGAGGTATTCAATTCGACTGTTTTTTTGTTTTTTTTTTATGTGTGTTACCACAGAACTTTCTTCTAGATGAACCAATTTTGATGATTCTTATTTTATTTGAAAGGTGGTGTTTGTCATGTGGTCCCATTTAAATTTGATCAAGGTCCGACCGGTAGTTTTTGAGTTATCCTTAATAATGCGGGAGATTGAAGCTTTTTGGATGCTTTTCATTCATGATTGTTTTCACCGTCGGATTAGATTCATTAACTTAAAATAATATAAATTTGCCAAATTACCATGGAAATGTAGCTTTTGGTGTTTTTATCGTGGAAATAAATGTTTTAATTTAATTGAATAAAAATGCACTAAAAAGTAAAAAATAAAATGCTTTTTTACAAAAAAATAAATATCGATACTTGAAGGTTTATTATAAAAATTTACAAATGCACTAAAAAGTAAAAAATAATTACTCCCGATAAGAAAAAATATATATCAGAGTGATATGACACTTAAGTGGTGATATCGTAATTCTTATACAACATTAATTTTTTGGAGTTGGCATCAAATTCATATTAAAAGAATAATTAAAAACTGCATTAAATGTTGATTAAATTGTTCCTAACATGAATTTAATTCCAACTCCAAAAAGTTAATGTTGTATAAGAATTACGATATCACCCTTAAGGTGTTATATCACTCTGATATATATATTTTATCGGGAGTAATTATTTTTTACTTTTTAGTGCATTTTTAAATTTTTATAATAACCCTTGAAGTCGGTATTTATTTTTTGTAAAAAAGCATTTTTTTAAATCTGTAAATATATTTAAAAAAATGAATGTTTGTATGTATGTTTGTCCCGCATGCGTTCCTGTATCGCTGGACGGATCATGCTAAAATGTTCAGGGTGTATTCGTGTTTATACGGGACGAGTAAAAAATAATTCACTTTATGAAATTTGAAATAAAATAATTACCATGGTAAATATAAATAAAATAATTACCATGGTAAATATAAATAAAATAATTACTATGGTAAATAATAAGTTCTAGATGGCATTTTATTAATTGCTGGCTTAAGTAAATACACCGCGTTCTGTTACTTCACTTTTTGCGTTACTGAAATCATCAAACATCCATGACGTGATCTAAACATACAAGTCGCGCTCCTAGTCTAGCTGCTGTACTCATCGGCGGAAAGTTAAAAAAAGTAGCGTTTTCTATTATTTTTACAGGGAAATAAAAAATCCTGCAACAGAATTTTTAATATTTCCTTACCAGGAATGTCATTTATACTCAAATTTGAAATCTTAACTCGACTACTGTTATTTTGATTGTATGGTAATAAATTAAATGCTCGTGACGGAAAGAATGAAAAATATAAGTGAAGATGTTCTCTTTTAAATGTGTAATTAAGGGAGATTACCGTGTGAATAACTCGGCCTTTTCAAAATGAAGGCTGTGTATGCTGTTTTAGAGCGAAACATTTTGTTAGATCAGGCAGACAAGTTATAGAAACATTGATAATCTTCAGCTAAACGTGAAACATGAAGACCATTTATTGTTAGACGGTGATAAACATGTTTCCCAAAGAGAGAAAGAATCTCGAAATAAATGTAATTGCAGAGAAAACAAAATTTTTTTTTATGAATTTCCAAGTACACATTTTAAACTGGTATTAATATACAGACGAAGTCGTGGATAACAGCTAGTAAGAAAATAAATTTAAAAATATCTTATAATTTTACGCCTTTTACAAAAAACGTGAAATCACTTACTTCATACTAAGATCACTGAATTCGTAAATTGCTGTTTTTTTTTTGTTTTTTTTTCTATTACAATTTATCAGTTCAGTCAACAACGTATAAATCGCGTAGCAGCGACTTTTATGCTGAATTTTAAGCGATAAATTTAAAATATCAATCTGGTGGTATAATTATCGTCTGGAAATGATCTAAAGTGTAAAACGATTGAGCATCATTGTGCTCTACGTAATGTGTAATACTGATATATAACGAACACGAATACAAAACCCGTTTTAATTGTTCTTTAAGTTTATAATTGAAAAAAATTCATTCATCTTTATTTTTTTAAACCGAGTGAAAATTTGTGTTACCTCTATGTATAATTATTTCAATCATATTTTATTTGTGTTTAAATCGGTATAATTACGTTTTATCACTTGATCAACTGAATTGGTGGCTATTAAATAATCCCACACATATGGGACAACGAAATTAGATAATTTAATAAATTTTCCATTTCCAGTTATGGTCATTTTTTAAAAATATGTTCGTAAGTTTTTTAGCTGATGAAAATATGCAATTACTTTGCAAATTGCATAAAAGCAACAAACACTTATAATATACTAAAAATACTTCTTTAGAAGTGCAGTTTTCTAAACCAAAAACCGTTGTTCAACTAACTTCTCCTTTGAAAATAAAAAAAAGATACGTGCATTAATAGAATTTTACACACTAGTACTAATCTACTACAAAATAAGCAGTCTAAGATTAATATAATCATTTTCGAAAAAAAAAGTATATGGGCATATAGCGACAAAATAACCATGATAAGAATAAGAATGAAACCGACAGATTTGATACTTATTCAAATTTCCATGCCAACAACTCTAGTAGTTACAACGAAGAAATAGAACTTTAATTGCAGTTGTTAAAGAAACATTGAACAATATTACAAAAAGATACTAGTAAAAGCGATTAAAGCTAAAGAAAATTGGATACAACATAAATGTAAGAATATTGACAAAAATATGAAAAATGGAAATTGGAAAAAGCATACATGAAAATAAAGAAGCAATTTAACCTGAGATTCAAGAAACTATGTAATATCAAAAATAGTAATGGAAATATCAATATAGAAAATAATAAAATACAAAACCGATAAAAAGAATGTATTGAACAACTCTATGATAAAAAATCAATTTACGTGCATAGTTAGATGTGAAAGAGACAAGCATCCTGAAGCATAAATTTGAATTTGCTACTAAAAATCTTAAATTCCGAAAATTACGAGAAATGAATTGAATATGCATTACATCAGTTTATAAATGATATTTACGAATCTGGAAAAATTTCTAAGGATTTTGAAAAAAAAACTGTTGATTACTATACCAAAAAAATTACGCGATCGCACTTTCAGCTTATTATTTCACACATAAAAATTTTTAACTAAAGCAGATACGCAGATAACAGCACAGATAGCGGAAAACGAATCGAAACTGCAGAAATAGATTAACGATTTAAACAGTTCGTTAAATGCCGAATATAGAATAAAAATTAATATAAATAAAAACCAGTGATGAATTCAGGAATCTGTTTCTAGTTGATGGGGGGGGGGGCAGAGATTTTTTTTTATATTTTTACTGAGAAATTTTTTTTGGGATATTCCTGAATAAAACCAAATATGTAAAACATGATTTATCACTAATTTAAAATAATGAAAAAGCAAGTGTGAACGAAAAATTTCAAGTAAAATAACCGATTATAAACAACAATATTTTTTCAATTGGTTTTAAAATGATTAATTCTAATTGTAGCATTAAAGGACATATTGTAAAAACGTTCTAACGGGTTCATTATCTTTTTATAATAAACGAATATATTGTGGTTTCAGATGTTTTAAACGGGGATTTTTCTTGGAAATAAAAAAACAAGAAAAAAGCAACAGAAATAGAAATAAAGTTGTCTATAGATCATGTCGCTTTAAAAAAAAAAAAAAACAGAATAAATGAAAACCGAAAAGAAAAACCTTTAAAAACAATTTATTGATATTAATGATAAATGGATCGACGTGAACCGTGATAGTACCCCTTTTAAGGCTGACAAAAAATACCAACTGCAGCGAATAATTTTTTCAGCTCGCGAGTATTTTACATCATGTCGCACAATTTGCAATGAAAGCATCAAATTTTAAAAAATCATTGTTTTTTATTGTTATTTTATGATGTTTCATTTTTTCGTCAAAAATAAATCTCGTGTAATTTTGAAATTTAAAAATATACGACTAATTGAACCATTTCAAAACGTTTTGGCAGCAACTTTTGACATAACTGTAAACAAAGCCAATAAAAAGAATTTTATTTCTTATGAAATTGCCGCATTCTAAACAGCTTGTATTAAGCTCTGGGAGGGGGGATTTTAGGGTTTTGGGGGATGCCCCCCCCCGCCCGCCGCCACTGGATTCATCCCTGAAAAAACCAAAGTGATAAGATGTAGTAAAAAATGAGATGGAATTTGAAGATATCTGTAAATGGACAAACTCTAGAACAAGTAAATGAATTCGTATATCTGGGCAGCTTAATAACAAACGACGGTAGAAGGAAATAGGGAAAAGAGTAACTCAAACTAAGAATGTCTTAAGTAAATACGAACCTTTCTTCGTCAAAAAAATTATCAACAGATATTGGAAAACAATTTATAGAGTTTCGTTTGGAGTATTGCCCTGTACGGATACAAAACTTGGATGCTGTTGATAAAGGACAAATGCAAACTGAATTTGTTCGAAATCTGGTTTTGGCAACGAATGCTAAGAATAGAATGGACCGATAAGATATCCAACAATCAAATATTAACTAGAGTCAAAGAAAGACGAGAAATATTAAGGACATTAGGAAAAATACGAAACACCGCAATAGGGCACATTATGCGGCACTCAACACAGATTACTAACCTAACTGAAGACAAAGAAAAGGAAAATTACAAAAAAGAAAACCCTACATTCCATTCATGGGATGATATCAAAGGACGAAAGTCGTACTCGGAAATAAAAACATCACCGGAAGCGCACGAATATCTCATACGATGACATGTTTCCCACCAACCTTCAGGGTGAGAAGATGATGGTGACGGTCATGATGTATATACATATATATGTATAGTCGTCGCGATAGCCTAGTTGCTAGAGCGCTTGACTTCCGATATGGCGGTCACGGGTTCGATCCCGAGCGACGACGAACTTATTACAAGAATTAAATAAATAAATAATCGCTAGTAATCACGTGGAAGGCAATGGCAAACCACCACGTACAACATCATATGTGCGCTAGGTCAGTACACAGCAGACATACACGGGACTGCACTTGTAGCACGATAACAAGCGGCTACAATCAGTTCCGAATGTAGTCTTGCGTGTGTACACTTGCGTTGCATATAATAATTGCCTGGTACACAACCTATATCGGTAAAGCTAAAAATGTACGAATAAGTTGCGCCAACGAGCTATGTAGCGCACGGCACCTTAAGAAGAAGAAGATATATATATATATATATATATATATATATATATATGTATGCGTGTGTGTGTATATATACACACACACATTCACATATATATACATATATACATAAACATATACGCACACACGTGCATACATACGTATATACATGCGCGTGTAATATATTGTTATAGACAGTCGTTTTCTTCCCTTTTTGATGGTTAGATTCTGATGTAAATTAAAAGGTGTGTCGGAACCGGAAAACTCGGCCAGGTAGAACATTAGGCTTAAAAAAATTTCCGAAAAAAAAAATAAAATGAAGAAAAGTCTCATAATCCGCCGTAAAATGGCGGTCGTATCTTCCTGGGAGATGTCACGGGCCTACCTCGTGTCCAATAAGAAACTTCTTTGTATAAAAATGCGTAAGTATTTCAACAAAAAAAAACAAATATAGCGTAACAGATAATTCGTTTTAGGGTGACTAGAAATGAAAACCACCTATCTATTGCAAATATGTGCTTGCAACACGGCGCATAAGCTTGATAAAACGGCAATACATCGACGACGAATGGATACGAAATACAATTAACTGAACATCGAATTATTGTACGACGGCGACTGACATGACGTCGATCACGCCACACGATGTGCTTTTAACGAATTCGGAAATTACCCGCTAATCCTAACAATTAACAAAAGCTAACGCCGATTTTTCTAGAATATTTAAATAATACGTATACTTAAAGCGGCCGCTGCCCTGTCTTTACGAGATTTTTATAAAACTCTTCTCACGACTCTCATAGCTGTCTGCTTCACGCACGTACGCTCTCCGCTGACAAACGCTATATCTCCGAAATTTTCGACCACTCACACCGCGAAACCAGTTCGCTATCCCGACACAGCCGACAGAACAGATGCATCCGGGATTTTACGATATTCGGCCGAAATAGTGTCTCCGATAACAATTCACCGCTTTTACACTGCCTGAGAAAAACTCGATAATTTAAATGATTTTAATCGAAGAAATATATTTTCTACCTCGGACAGAGTTCAGAGAGCGTATAAAACGTAATAACTGCCAAATCCGTTTCAATATATATATATATATATACACACACACACATATAATTGAATTTTTAGTTTAAGAAAGTATCCTTGAAATGCCTCTGTTCAACACCTACTCTGTGCAATTTTCCCTTTTCTAAATTTTAAAATAAAATTGAACAAGTTGCAGATATGGAACAACTTTTGAAAGATATATGACAATATTTTCTTCTTGGGAAATACGATACGATCGTAAATCGATAGATCTGAAAATGTGTACTGCATAACCACATTCTCTGAATTTTTACTGAAAGTGATTGAATGAAATGATACTATTACATTTGTAAAAAAAAAAAAGAAAAAAAAAACTAACTTACAAGAAAAGGAATCAAGTTACAAGGTAAAACAGAATGGCTCGAAACCGAGCAAAAAGTATTTTTAAACTTTTAAAAGATTTTCATCGTCTAGAAGTCGAAGTTAAATGCATATGCGACTTTCTTATTGAAATTTCTTTAAACATCAGAAACAACTGTCGTTGGGCAATTGCGTTTATTTTTTAAACTTATCTCTTTACGTTCTCTAGTACACTGTGAACCTTAACTTCACAATTGCCAACATCCTGATAAGGGTATGGGACTTACTTTACTTCACTTTCTTCGACAGGCCCTATTATATATTATTGTTTATTTAATTTTATTACAGAATGTAGAATTAGGTTATAAATTAACAATGTTACATTTGTTTGTACTGCGCATGTACCGATTGGTTCCTTCCAAAGTTCAATAAATTCAATTAAATAAATAAATAAAAAATTGCCATTGTTTATAAAAGTTTCCAGTAGACTAAAGATTATAAAGAATTACTCAAGATCAAATGTGAAAGATCGATTTAAATCTTACTTTCTATAAATTAAAATATAATTGTTAATGGAAATTTCAATTCCACTATGTAGTATAAAAAAAGTAAAGTAAAGTGAGTTCCATACCCTTGAGAGGGCGTTGGGATTGTGAAGTTAAGGTTCAATGTAGTATAAGAAAATTTCAAAAACAAGAAATTTAAAATAATTTGAAAAAATATAACCTTTAATGTAGCGTAATTTCATTTTTTTGTCATATAACAAAATCAGTTTTCATTTGTATTATTTTCCAGTCGACAAAAACTAATTGACGCATCATGTATATTTTTATATTTACGTAATGTAGGCACGTTGTAATAGTGTGTTCTTTCTAAAAATATTTTTTGCTAAGTAAAAAGAATACTAAAAATTAGGCGATTAGATGAAGATAGCAATGAATAGGGACCACAAAAACTGAAAAAGAAGTAAAAGCAGAAATGGAAAAAGAAAAGGGAACTAAATTAAACGTAAAATTACCGCGCAAAAATCTTACTGAACGCAAGAAAAGATGATACAAAAACAAATCGACTATATGTTGAAAAATAAGAAATCAACTAAAACGCAACATATAAATAGAGAAGGTAATGTGAATTGCATCTGTAGCTACAGATGTCCGAAATGAAGAAAATTAAAGATGAAGAAAAGGCTCAAAAGCAATAAACATCAGTTTGTAAAAAAATTGTTTCAATAAACCTCCCTAAAAGTTATAAATAAGTACATTCAAAATTAGCC
The DNA here is from genome assembly GCA_039619475.1 of Icerya purchasi. Taxonomy (NCBI): domain Eukaryota; kingdom Metazoa; phylum Arthropoda; class Insecta; order Hemiptera; family Monophlebidae; genus Icerya; species Icerya purchasi. Next base: position 19,521,692 of record CM077115.1, on the reverse strand, counting down.
TTAGGTTCCGTAAAATTTACTGATTTAATTGGCGTGGTATCACACTGAATTCATGATTTAATAATATTAGGACGTATTTGTCGCATTGTATAATTGTTATAATGGTTGTGGAACGTACATATTAATGACATTGATCCGACAATGTCATAATGCCAGTTTTTAAAGTTTATCTACATTTAATACATATAATAAAAACAGAAATTCATTTTAAAAGGAATTCTGCCTATAATGATATAATTTCGTCGTAGGTTTACGACGGACATATTTACAATTTCTAGTAGTGATGATGTGTCGAAAGTATTAAACTGATATTTGTATCGCAGAGCACCAAAGTAACAGTACTAGGCTATATCGACGTGTAATAGAAAAATGTCAATACTTTGTACTGTTAGCAGAAAATCATAAAACAAATGCACGAATCATACCACATTTTATAATGGCAACGAACCATACAAAAAGAGAAACGTAATTTCGATAGTTTAGTGTAATCGTTTCTGTTCATTTTGTGTTGGCTAACTTGGATTTTCTTGTCGTCGCAATACTTACTCTTAAGCCCTGATGTAAGTAACTATATACGGCCACACGAGCTGGAATTAATAACTTTATATTACGATACCCGGAGCAGCCATCCAATTATTTCGTCTTATTTTCATATGCTGAATCCATATACTATTGATATTTGATTTAATCACCGTATTGCCTCCTTCTGTGCTTTTCTCGTTAGACTCCTATACCAATATATGAATACACCGTGGCATGACTCACTGTCGCGTTTACCGACTGATGAAAAACATTTCACATATTTTATCCCATTTATCCATTTCCGAAATAAATTATGTCCATCCCTAATTTTCAATTCAATCGGGGGTGTTATTCCTTCTCCATGCTGTTCTCTTATTATATGTAATCGTGTACACTAATCTCTTTCATCAATCCTAAACTTATTCTTGTTCCGTTCCTACAACGTTCTTTGTCACAACACCGTGAACTCTACGTATTCATTCCTACAATACCGTTGAACCAACAAAATAAATAAACGCGCATGGTAGAATGCCTTCTAAAAACAACACACGTCGAACATGCGGAATTTTTTCTATAGGCTGTCGGTAAATAGGAACTATGCAAAATAAAATGCACGCCATGTTCGAGGACGTTCGTTCCGGGCATTCGAATGAACGCAAATTAATTCGCGGCCTAAACCAATTTGTTGTTTTGTTTTACATTTAAACTAAATTATTCGTCCCATTCATTTTTATAATGTAATTTTAAATTAAATTAAACAGTTCATGAACCAATAATAAACAATTTAAAGGAAATATTCAAATATCATGTAGGGTAAAAAAAATGTTCCCGTTAATATTTTACATTGACGACGTGTATTTAATGCATTTATACGTTGGCGAAAACCGTATTTTTAATACACAAAAGTATTGATCTTGCACATCATGATTTTTCCCCTGTAATTCACTGCTGTTTATTTAATATATTTCGTATTTTATTGCTTTAACAATTTCACTTTATTTTAATCGATGGTATCCTTACCTACTACCTCGATTACACGTCATATTTTTGGTTCAATTAAAATTTTTCACTAATTTTCGAATTTTCGAATTTTCAAATAATTCTATAAATATTTCATACTCAAACATTTTCGGTTTTTTATTTAAATATTTTTTCATTTAGATGATATACCCTACTTTAGTATGTCTGTCGAATTAATTACAGACAATTTTCGGAAATTTATATTAAAAAAAGTCTTCCGTTCTATTTATTCAATATGAATAAATATAAAGACGATAAATAATTCGGGTCAAAATAAACAGCTAACCGAAACCGCAGGAATTACGAGTATAAACAAACGCTAACGTAACACACATACATACACACACGTATATTACGCTATTTCTACCGGCATACAACATGTATACACAAATTAAGAGAGTAAACAAGAGATGTTTACAAATCGAAAATCATATCAAGCAAACGCGTTTAAATCACGTGATATCGCGTATACGTGTGATAACACTATTATTATGTTCCATTCTTTAAGAATTATAATATTAATTAAGGTAAAAGTATTACACCTATCAAAAACAGTAAAACAGCGCTATTATTTTTTCATACCATCGGCAAAATATAAATCTGTCCGGGACTTAATTAACAACTCAAAAAAGAAAAACGCGTAATCACTCTACCAGCATTACAAAATAAGAGTAAGCAATTAAACCATTTGCATTAAACTCGAATAAAAAAACAATTACGATAATATGTTGAAGAGAAATTGCTATTAGGAATAATTAATAATTAAGCGATAAATAAATAACAATATGTCAATCGTATGTATATTTGTTATCGGCGCCAATACAATTATCGAACCACAAAAGAAAAAGTTGAAAATAGATTAGCATAAATTGTTACCCTGAAGATGTGAACTCAAAAATATCATTTTATATATATGCGTATATTAATATACGCATATATTATCATTTTATATGTCATCATTAAAAATTAAAATGTCCAAAAAAATACTACATCAGCCAGTTTTGCAAAAAAAAAAAAAAAAAAAAAAAAAAGAAAAAGAACGAATAAAAGATGTGATGCTTTAGAAATAAAAATTTTATCAGAAGTAACAGGGTTGAATTTCCGATACAAACTGATATTTAAAAATTTATTGTTGAATTATTATTCTCGAGAATAAATAAAAACCGATGATTATATTTGTAATAATTTAAAATGACTATCACATAAAAACAATACGTGATTTAACAAAATATATTTTTATACAGGTGTAGGATCATTTTTAATACGCGTATAAGTTTAACAGACTCACACAAAAAAAAGCAAATAAAAAATACTAGAAATTTGTTCCATACTTACAAAACACGAAATACAAAAAAAAAAAAAAAAAAAATGTATATAAAAATAAATAAAAAACCTCAATTTTAAATTTTTATTAAACGAGATGAAATTTCCGATGACGTCAACTGCTACTGGATTTTCGGAACCAAAAGCTGCAACTTGCCGATAATACGGCTGATATCAGCATCCTTTAACAATTTCACATACGTACTGTTTCGCATTGTATAAAAATTTATCCAACCAGGAACGTGCTCTGATATTAAGTGTAAATGCTCCAACAGTTCTTCTACGTATTTGTTAAAAAAAATTTTAATTAAAAAAATTCATCTTTTTTTAAAAATTAAAAAAATCGCCCGTTTAACAAAATTATATTCAAAGCAAGGATATATGTATATATACACCTATATATATTTTTATCCGAACGTATTTTTGATTCGTAAGAAGACATTTATCATCTATTTAACCCGAGTTTTTCGTAATTAATTTGAAGATCTGCCGTAAGGCGCACACTAGGTGTATATGTAAAAAAGCAATACTGTTTTCGAGCATATGTCAAAAATTCATGAAATTACACTTCTTCTTCCAGGATATTTCGAAAGACATGACGAAGCAAATTATGCGAAACTATCTGAGAATCGAAAAATTTGTGTCCGATGTGTTCTAAAAATGGTACATCTAGATAACTTGACCGAAAAGAATGATAACATTCCTGGAATTCTAAACGTGCTACTGATCTTTTAGATATAAACCCGGGTACATCACATCACACCCAAATTAAAACGAGTTAGAAATTTTCAGTTAAAAAAAGTTCAAACTTTATCCTCGAAATAATGTTAACCCGTGTTTTTTAAAAAGCAAGCCATAAATTTTATTGATAGCATTCATACTCATGACCAGGCAATCAGTTTAAAAGTTCACTTTGTAAATAATTCAAAAAAAAAAAAAAAAGAAGATATATCCAGAATAGCTGCCATCTATCTATCTTTTCTCAACCCTCCCCCCAAATGATCGAAAAAGTAAAGAAAGATAGAATTAGTAAATAAAATAGTTTGCTGATGTATAGAAAACATAATCTAGAACTTAAAAAATAAATTTCGCACTATTTACACAAACATCGAAATTATAGATACAGAATGATAAAAAATATCGGGACCGTTGTACGCCGGTTAATAGAGGGTCTGTCTTTCCTTCGGATCTTTCTATAACATACTATGTTTTCAATTTTTGTGATATATTTATTAGAGATTTTTATTTTTTTTTTGTGTAATGGAAGTGAAAATCATTACTGAAATTAGCGAGTTGTGCATAAAGGATCGTAAAATTCGCAAACTGTAAGTGATAATCAACTGGAACTGACTCATCTATCTCCTTTAAACACCCGATGGTATTCCTCGATATAATTCTTATAGAAAAGTAAATTTCGATTATCGCAATTTTCATAAAGCAGAAATGTAATAGAATTTTCATATTATTCCAGAGTGGAAAAATTGCATAGTTATTAATATAGTTAAGGCGTTTCTAAGCTTAAGTTGAGAATCGATCCAGAACTGGCGGATTGCTGCAATGGCAATCGGTCTGGATGACCAAGCTGATGAGTGCATCGATTCCGGAGAACCACGTCAAATAACTGACCAATTGGAAATGCGAAGAATATATTTTGTGAAGATAAGAAATATGGACGATGAAAAGAATTATCAATTCTCAACTATTCTGCGTCGATGCATGTGAAAAGCCGGGAAGCCAACAGAAAATGGCGATCAAATAGTTGGAAACTAAGTCGGGAGACTAATAAATCTGCAGCTATGATGGTGCTGCCTAACTGTAACTGGAAACCGAACTGGTACTGGTGTTGCAGAGAAGACTGGAAATGCCAATAAGAAACGATGAATCTGCAACAACGACGGTGCTACCCAATAGGAACCAGAGACCAAATGACTGATTAGAATCGTTGGTAGAGTTGGATTCGTTTTGAGTTGTAATCCAAAGATGTCTTCCATGAACCGAAATAATCGCCGATTTTCAGGTTTCTTGAGATCGACGCTGATATCCCCAGATTAAAGTATAGGTATTGTGTCGTATTATTCTCTCTTCTTGATTATGTTAACAATTTCTACTACTTTGGGTGTGTATGCCAATAAATTTAACTCGAAGAAATCTTAAATATCGTCAATTGAAGTGCCTGGCGAAATGTAAACAGTCACAGGTAGAACTCATTGACCGTTTTTAGTGATTTCTATGGCGCAAAAATATCCCCGAACAGACAACGACTGTTTGTCAAATCTGATCAGAATATGCGGAGTTGAAAATGGCATGCAGTCTTCTTTTCGCACTTTTTCACGTTTGAATTGAGTAACACAACAACTGACTTAAGACAACTAAAAGAAAAGACTATATTCTTATTTACCTCCCGCTTAACGTTCTCGCGTTCCACGTTAGCGTGACGTTTTCTGCTAGTTAGGTCACGGCTAAAGCATATTCCATGCTAAAATAATTTTAATATTACCTTTTTTAATTTTCCAACTATTAATGCGCCATTATTAGTAACTTACATTTTTATACCGGGCATAGAAGTAAAATCTACGCATTTCTCTTTTCCATCAGTCATAAATGAAACTGTTTGCAACTTCGATAGAATCCTGTTCTTTTATTTTAATATTATCGCAAAAGAGAGTAAGGCATTATATAAAGTTGTTCGAAAAGAGTCAACACATGACAACTTCGGCAGCCGATATTATTTTTAAATAACATCATAATAAGAAAAAAACTGAGTTTTCATTTGCAGTTTCATTTTTAGCAAGTGGGAAGAGAAAATGATTAATTACGTCCGACAACTCAAAATAAGGCACATTTCTCGAAGTTCAGGTAATCGCAATTAAAAATTTACCCGAAGGAAATTAAAAAAATTAGAAGCAAGCACAATAAAAACCTTAACCATTAGAAAATTATTAAAGAAATAGATGAAATGACTAAATAAATAATTCCAAGATATAAAACGTTTCTAAAGATTATTTTGCATCTATTACTCATTTATATTTCTAATAGCAATGCAAGTGTTTAGTAAAATTTAAAAAAAGTAACTAAATTAATATATATGCATATAGTTTGTTTACCAATTAAACAAGCGGAATATTTATTAAAAAAAAAAAAATTCAGTAACAAAGTACATACTTAGGAAATAGTTTATAAAATATGTTCAAAAAACCCGTAGATTATACTTTTACACCCCGAATAAAAATGGAAGTTACTAATTGCACATTAATAGTTAAAAACTCTGAAAAAACATTCCGAATATTGTTTTTCATTAAAATTTTACTTCAATAAAAATTATAATTGTTTCGAATGTATTTCATTAATTAAGGTGTGTTCCAGTATTATATTAATAAATAAACATTCTTTAAAAATTTCGGCTATTACTTGTATAAAAACTTTCATTGGTATTTTTACTACGAGTCATAACTTCAGTTTCCATAACTTAGATTCTAATAAAAAATGATAAATGATATGTACAGGCCGGACGTCAATTCGAACGATTTTCACCTTTTTCCAATCTCCAAAAATTTTTTAGGCAAAAAGCGGTTCACCAGTTACACGAATTTAAAAAAAGCGGTATGTAAATTTTTCATTTTTAGTCACATGAATGATACCACCGGTAATTAAAAAATTGGTTTATTATTGTTATGATAAATAGCACATTCGGGCGATTAGACCAAAAAGTAAAACTCAAATACTTTCTAAATAAATCTCTTTTAAATTTTTTGGCGTACTTTTTGGTCTTCAAAGCGAGCTTGTGCATTACTTTTCGAATGTCCCTCGTGTGTGCATATGTATATATATATATATACGCGCATGCGTGCAAACATATACAAATCACGAAAAATATAAATCATTAACCAAAAAACGATATTTTTTGCACAAAATTACTGATAGTATTGAACGGACGTTTATAGTTGTAAAAATAATTCTTGATAATCCATGTTTCTCACTAATACATATGGTAATGCTTAGCTGATGAAGTTTAAAAAATGTCACGTATAATTTGTAAGTCTAAATAAAAACCCCCATTCGCCAGCGTAGGAATAAAGGGAACCCATATATATATATATATATAAAAATAATATCCACCCATCCATCCATACACGCACAAAATGAAAAAACACTTTTATACTAGATACATAAAAAATCGAAGGTACATAATTTCATCATTTGCGTAATTCTTTGTAATTTATTTAATGAACAAACTGAGCACAAAACTCGAAATTTCCTTGAACTTCGTGTTATAGTATCAGCCAATTTAATGTTTTTTTCCAACTTATTTATGCGCAATTGAAAATGACCGTAACTATAAATAATATAATACAAGGTTCCGAAAATGAAGGCATACATTGTGCGCATTACCGTGAACATGATTAAATTTGGTATATTTTTACGGAAAGGAGAAAGAACAATACTAACTTGATCAATTATTTTTAGTCTAATAAATTTCAATGTTGCCGATAAGAAGAATAGTCATTAAAGTCGAAAGTAAAAATGTATGAGGTTAACAAATTTGCGTACATTAATGCGCCCGTATACTTCTAACTAAAATATACAGCAGTCAACCTTTTCGAAAATTATTTAAACGTTATAGAATGTTCTTACTTTCATACAGACTTTCATAACTAAACAAATTTTTTAAAATGCGACAATAATTTTAATAGAAATATTAATAGTGATATAAAACATATCTTTCACGAGAGTACTTATCATTTCAGTACAGTTTGAAACTACTGAATAGTAAGGTTTAATAACCATATATGTTGTAAAATAAATCTTCCAAAAATAGACGAGGATTAACTGGCACTGGTTTATAAGAATATCCAACCTTTATATAATTGAAAAAAATATTACTACGTACTTAGAGAATATACGTAACGACGCTATTTAAGCAAGTTCTCAAAGTAACTGAATAGAGGAACACTAGCAGAAATTACACAATACATTTAAAAGTCAACGGAGCAGGGTGGGGAGATAATATACGGATTTTAAAAATCACGGCAAATGAGTCATTCTTTCATAAAAAACCAGACAGCGACGTTTTAATTTAAAAATAAAGTAAAACATCAGTTTTAAAAACACAATAAACAAATGAACAGTTAAACGGTTACAAAAAAAAAAGTATTATTCTAAATGAATTTTCAATTTTTGACCATTACCAACGGAAGCATTAATCATTTTAGAAATAAAATTTAGTATTTATAGATTACAAATTTATATAAATTGTCTGCGATTTAAATTTCAAAAAAAATTAACTGAAAAACAGTGAATTAGCAGTTAAAACGACGTCTCTCATGGCGATAAACTAATTGTCGCAAACAAAACCGTGGTGAAAAAAGAATAAAATTATTGCATTTATCGGTACTGCGCATACGCAAAATTATAAATGATTTTTCAAATAAAATTTAACAAAAAATGTTTATATATATATATACACACACTCGTATAATGGGATTAAAATACCATTCAAAATGTATGTGAATCATAATGTAAGTGTTAAATTTCAGTGAATAACAATTTACTTTTTCTCGATAATCTTAACCTTCATTGCTTGTTTCTTTTTTTTTTTTTTTTTTGTGTTATAAATTTTAAAGAATTTATCAATGTATGCCTCAACATGACAAATATAGTAATCAAAATCAGCATTTAAGAAACGAATTCTACAACCTTTTAATATAAATTTACTTACTAGTGGTTAAATGTTCTTTATAGCTATGACTAAGTTTTAACAAAAGCATGTCTTGAGCCAGTACGCTTTTTTTCTCTGTAACGAATATATTTCGAGAAATTCTAGCTATTTCAGGTAAGCGAGATTTCATCACATCTAATTTTCGGTCAGCCGATGTTTGAGTTAACGAAGCGCTCATTTTTGCTGCCTGTTTAGCACGTATCTGTATTCGTAAAATTAAAAAATAGCGACAGTAAAATCAATTTCATAAAATTCATATATATTTAATAAAACTATTTTTAAACTACATAATCCACACTACTGGTGATAATAAATGTATTAAAATAAGCATATACAGGGACGGACCGTATTGCATAAGCAATTATTTAAGGTTAAATTCAAGCTATTTGTTTCTTCTTTTTAACAATATCTGTTCATATCAAAATATAACTGCCTCTTTCCTTTTCTGATTTTTCCGGTGAAAGGTATTTAATTGATGAGCCCCCCCCCCCAAATTAAATAATTGAAATCAGTTTGTATTTACTACATAAAAAAAGATGAATATAACTGATTTAAAAAAAACATGTACAGAAACTCGCGTTAGAATCAAGTTATAAAAAAAAAGTAATTTTTTTCAGTTAATGAAATTTATATTTTTAAACTATAATTTTCTAATACGTGTTTTTATATATATATTTAATAAAGAAATATTTCAAATAAAGAACATATCTTAATTTCTTATATTTCAATTTTCAATCAATTTTAACCGAATACAAATACAAAAGTATACAATCTGCCGGGGTAAAGTATACATTTACAAATATATATAAATATATTTTTTAATATATATTTCTGATTAACGACATTCCCTATTTTCGTGGACTATTCTATACCAATAATATGTCATTACATCACCACCACCAAAACGTGCTGAAATAACGATACCCCGTTATTTACAGATCTCATTGTTCCATGGGTGATCTCTTAATAGGCAGATTAAATTATAATTTATTGTTTTAGTTCAACCAAGATGAAAGAATTTTTCACTTAATTAATTCACTCTATTTTTCTAAAAATGTACGTAAAGTCGCGAGAGAAGATAAAAATGCAATATATCTAAATTAAAATTTATGTGCGAAAACTTCTTACTTTTTCGATCAAAGATTTTGGTATACCCCTCAGAGCATTTTGCAAAGCCGGAATAGGAGATGCGCCAAAGCATTTTTTATTGACCGATTTTTCTTCAGCCGCCTCATTTTGAAATGATTGCAGATCAGAAGCTGCAAAAAGAGATCCTTCAGTTGATGCAACTTTTTTCTTTTCTTCGTTTTGATCCATTTCGTTTATCATTCGAGCCATTTTATTATTGCAGTATAAGTTATTTTTCTTAGCCTTTTCTATATTTCAAATATAGAAATTAATATTAAAACTCTTATAAACTTACAAATAAAGTGGCTTGCAATGTACCCTACCCTACACGTAATTCGTATTTATAAATCTGCATCATCAAAACCCTTTCCACGCCCACACTTACACATAAGGGGTAGATAAAATATGTATTTAGAGTAAGTACACAATGATCTAGATTAATATCAGAGGCGTTACAGCTCGATATCTAGATTATTTTATAATTGGCCCAAGTGCCATTTTCCTTAGAAAAGAAGTTAATTATACAAACTCGATAATTAAGTAAATTCAGAAATTTTATACGCATTATATGCAGTTTGTAAAGTTCAAATTATGTGTTTTTAGTTTCTACAAAACTGATCTGAAATTTATAGAAAGCCCATCATCACCTTTAGATCACATTATCCGGCTATGCCGAGATTTTACATTTTAAACCGCGATTTCACTTCCTACAATTAGGGGTAGCAAAAAAAAAACCCCTAATCGATTACCTTCGTATTTCAGTTATTAATAATTTACAGATAACCGGTTAGAAGCAAACATATAAATCCTTTTAGCCAGGGTAAAAGATGCAATTGTTCAAATAACCGACGTTTTCCACCATAGCAATGGGTAGATTCAATGGAACAAAGAGGACGGTGGTACGGTCTTAAAAATATATTAGTACTGAAACCAGTTGATTTAATCCTAGTAAAATTAAGTTTTTGCCAATGCTGGAATAAAAACTGAAATTTGAGGATGAATAAGCTGTATAGAGTTCAGCTGAAAATTTGTGAGGATATGTATATTTCTATCGTTGAAAAAATGGCAAAAACATAAAAATGTCTAACTGTACAATCGTAATTGACGAAGTGAATGAAAATTAAACGCAACGTCATAATGTACACGTGTCGGTGATGAAATAATTGAGTAAATAAATTTAGTTGAGTTTAAAACCGCGATATTAAGTGCTAATGATGAATGTTGACTACTTTTGTTCGTGTCCCTTTTTAAGGGCACATTAAGAAAGAAAACGAAACATCCCCCCCCCGGTTTTTTAAGATTTTCATAACGATACAAATACATATTACCCTACGAAATTTCAGATAAAAGCTATTCAGCATCGCTTATTCGTTCGCAAGTGTTAAATATACTTTTCCCCCTTTTATATTAAATTAAATTTTTAATTTACTCATTTAACTTATCTAGTATCCGTCTCCTTTGCAAACAGCAATTTGCACATAATTTTAAAGTGAAAAATTAAAATTATTAATACACAGATACCGGAAACGTATGGATCGTTAAATAGGATTCACTGTGGTCATCGGCATAATGATTACAGTTTGCGCCCTTTCTAATAACGAGCATATTAATTTAAAGTGAAAAAATGTAATAATTATTAATATATAAATACGAATTATTATCGAACATTGGGAGTTTACTAATCAATATTATAATTGTACATTGCAAATAAATTTTTGTCATTTTATACTCCGATAACTTTTAAACTGCAAAATGAATAGCGAAATAAAAATCACCGTACCCAAAAATGCTTTAACGGTAGTAATTTTCTGTTCGATAGGTGGCTGTGGTAATGGTACTGGCTCAACATCAGGCACGTTATCAATATCAAATAATGGATGCCACCGAGTCAGCTGATTAATGTTGACTATTATCGGCGGATCCAAACTTTCTAAAAATTCCTTTTAATAAATTAAAACAAAAATTCTTTAAAAGTTGCAACAAATAAACGAAACATAATGTAAAATTGTATTTGTCAATTATATTCAAACTTCCGCGTCACGCAATCATGAAATTAGTACGCGAACAGAAGTTAATTTACATTGACTGGAGAAACTTGACCTAGATAAAATCTATTTCATACGGTACATAATTAAAAATATTACTCCATCATTTTTTCGCATCGATAAAAATTAGATTAATTCAAAATGAAATGAAAATAATCCGTTACGTATTTTTTTCTTTTTTGTATTTATACCTTGTGCAACATTTTTGTATGATTTAATAGAGCTTGATGAAATACTTTTTCTCGCTTTAGCACTTCATGCGAATTTAAATCTGAAACTGACATGCCGCCTGAAACACAAATTAGAAAAGAAAAAAAAAAAAACTTCAATCAAAACGTAATTAATTCACTCTGCAAATAAATAACTGATCACTTATAAAAAGATTATCAAACGACAGGAGTGTAAATTCTGAATTTTTTTATGAGTCTAAAAACAAAAACAAGTCCCCGAAGTTAACCACGTGTGCCCAGTTCAATGAAATTAGTTTTATACTATTTACACTGCAATATCCGGTTTAGTGCAATGGATTCATGGACTTAAATAAAAACAGTTACAAGGTTACAGCTTATTCATTATAAAGTCTATTGTACAAATGCATACAATGTAAAAAAAGTTTTTTTGTTCATTTTAATAATGAAAAATTACGAAATAAATAAACTGCGAACCATTACAAAAATCTTCTCAATTTAATGCAAAAACGACAATGAAGAAAATATATTACTTGAACATACTGTAAAACTAAAATAAAAGAAAAGTCACATGATTCTTACGACCAAAAGAAAAAATAAATTACTCGATGGTGGATTAAGAATTTCATTATGCACAGAATAATACTATACCAAAACATAAAGGTAGATCTTTGTCTCGATATGCTATACAAAAACTGAAAAATTAAAATAGATACTTCGTAGTACCCGCGGACCCCGTTCCCGCATGGAATTAACGTGGAGAAAATCGAGATTACTATAATAGTATTTTAATATCCATCTGTTACCCAGCAGTTTTAATAATACAAAGCACGAACATAGACTGATACGGCATTACAATTATTTTTTACCCGCAACAAACATTTTCTGTAACAATGCTACACAACGTAAAATAAAATTTAATAATTAACACATTTAAATTCGATTTAATATTTCATAATAAAGTTACGCTTATTACAATCGAAAAAATTAATCATAAATGTCAAAAAAAAAAAACGGGCTTAAAAATAATATTTGCAATTTTTAGTTAAACAATTTACCTAGTTTTATAACTAGTTCATATTTTTCAGTATTACCAAATGACGCTTTAATCAATTCTTGACTGAACTCATACGAATCCGGATAAATCGCTTTTATCTGTCCTAAATGATGCTGAGTAAAATTTCTAAGAACAAAATTTTGAATATCACTAGGTTGATTTGTAAAAATAAACTGTATGCGCGTACCTTACGAATATTGTTAAACGAAGAACAAATACAAAACGAAATTTTTCAATAATTTTTCGAACGGAAAAATCATATTTTAACAAAAATACGCGTCAACATATAAACATTAAGTTCCGTAATCCATAGAAATTATTGTTTTGATAATAGTTTTCTAAATTTTTATTTTAAATTGTAATATTTACATCGATTCGCCTTTTAACAATTTTAGGTGAACATTTATATGAATAAATTCATTTAATTGAATCGATAAATTATTTAGGATTAATTACGTTGACAATTAATGACATGTCAGCATATTTTGTTTCTTTAAGTTTTGCGTCAAATAACTAAAGCATTACGATGACAAAATTTCAAATTTCTAAAACTTCAACTGCTCGAAAAAAATAAATAAAGTTGTTATATTTTAGTAATACGACTGATAAGTTGTTTTTAAATTTTTACACTCGTTTGTGCTTATATTATATATTTTTTTCACATGTTTTTTAAATATTTTTTATTAAACGGAAAAGAGATGATCAGCAATAAAAGTTCAATTAAATAATTAATCGAAAAGTATTTTTGTAATAAAGATTAATGTATATTCGTAATAATTTAACATATTACATATTATTACAAATTATTTTTCACGCGTATAACGCATATTATCAATTCGTATTTTATTCCGGGGGGGGGGGGGGACTCGACAAATTAGCGGTTAATCAGTGTTAATGGTATACAGAACAATGTCGTCGAACATAACAGCAAAGCATTAAAAAAAATAGAAAATTATTTTTAAACTTAATCTATGTCGAACAGTAAATGAAGCCAATATTATATTGAAATAAAAATCGGGACAAATTATTACTAATTAAATACAAAACGAAGTTTCTTCAGTTTTAATAACATTACTTTTAAAGCGTTATTTAACTTAAAAACAAATTATGTCCCTGACATTTAAGCATTGTACAAGCAAAATATCTGTTACAAAATAATCATCTCTGCGTAAAAGGTCTGCTTCGTCAACTCCTAATTATTTTTATCAGTAACTCTATTCGCTGCTTAGTAAGAATATGTATTATTCTTACTTGCATCATTTATTTATGTGTTGTTATACGTATAATTAAATTTTAATATTTGCTACATCTGAAATACCCTATAGGAAAATGAAATTTTTTCTAATTAAACTGAGTTTTAAGGGATTATTTTGTAAACAATATACTAATAATTTTTAACTTTAAATTACACCTTCAAAAATTGTTAAACAAGCAAATTATAAATAAAATTTATTAAACTTATGTTAAAATTAACTTTTTTTCTCAATTTTTTTTTTTTAATTTTACGTAATTTAATAAAGAATTTTAATTATTAACTCATTTTTTAATTTTAACCGGTAAAATTTTATAAAATTTTTTTAACCACAAAAACAAAACTTTTCTATTAAACGTTTAGACTTACGCCATTGTGCTTTAGACAAAATTAATTTAGACAGCCAACCATTTCGTCAAAAAATATAATTCAGTTCAAAATAACAATTTTTTCATAAAAATTTTAAACCAATTAAATTTACGCGTTTTTATTAAATACTATTCATACAAAATTAATTTCCTTCAATATTTTAGGAAAACAACTTCTGCACACTTTCATTCTTAATTCTCGAACTAGCAGTGAAAAATGGAGAATGTTTAATATAACTTGAACTGGATTCTATAAGAAAAGAAGAAATAACAACTATGTAATAAAGTGTAAGACATCTTGTCTGTTGTCAGTAATGTACTTAATAAACAGATTTTTATCATAAATGGGCACATTTAAAAATTTGTCAGCCAATTCATTAAAAATATATGTTTATAACGACTGAGATAATAAGGAAATAGTGTTAAGGGATTACACATATTCCTGTAATTTTCAAAA
Source organism: Icerya purchasi (assembly GCA_039619475.1). Taxonomy (NCBI): domain Eukaryota; kingdom Metazoa; phylum Arthropoda; class Insecta; order Hemiptera; family Monophlebidae; genus Icerya; species Icerya purchasi. The sequence goes on along the minus strand of CM077115.1, from coordinate 19,506,616 downwards.
ATACATATTTTTTCTTCAGATTTTTATTTTTTATATTCTAAAAATTGTTCAAAAAATAAATTTTAAGAAAATACCACACTCCCATTACGAAATTATAACACTAAATGTAATCGTGAAGTTCCTTTAGAAAATAAATACGTTAAATTTTTGCATCTATTTATGGAGTTTACGATTCTAATATTAGTTGGCTGTCGCCTTTTGAAGAATACAGTTCTGTGTCTGCTTGAAAATTTTAGAAGTCTTGAAACGTCGTTCTGTTGATTGTAAAGAATCAAGCACAAAGATGTTCATCCAAAGAAAAAGCGGAGCTGAAGTATTGGAGTCAGATTAATTTCATAAATTCACTCACATAAAAATTACGTAGGCAATCAGTGGATGTTCTGTGTGATATAACTTGTTCTTACTGTTTTATTTAATTTTGTTAGAAATCACTGATTGTCTTGTTTACCAAAAATTTGCAGCAATGTAAAATTTGTTAACAAACATAAACGTGAGTTCAAATTTAGATTTATTATATTTTCTACCAAGTGTAATGAAGATATTAGAAGCATAAATTCGTCTACACTAATTAACTCTTCGGCAAAGGATTAAAAAGGCCATGCAACTTTTTTAACATTATTGGTCTGCCAGCTTGTACTGTCCAACGAAAATTATGATGCAATTATGTGTAATGGCGAGAAACCCATGAAACGATCTTTGCAGCTTCAATGAAGCTTGCTGCTAAAAACGAACAATTAAAAATTACAAAACAAAATAATTCAGAATTATCTAGTAATGGAATAATTATATCTGACGATGGCATGTGGATGAACAAAGGATTTTCATCTCTCTTGAGGTAGAATTTCACTGAAAAAGTGGTTGAATTTATTGTTCTGTTGTGGTTGTGTGTGTGTGCGTGTGTAGAAGCACAGTGTACGAATCGTGTCAATATTAACGGTTTTAATAAGCGGTGTTTTGCTACGTGCATGGCTTGAGACGATTTAGAAAGAGCTGCAGAGGTTCGGTTTTATTAGTTTTGGCTAATATTGTATCGTATGTTAACACACCTAATAAATACGCTATTTTCAGCAGAGGATAAAAGTGTTTAACTTTAAATTTGCAAATACATATATACGTTATAATTATAACCTGATAATTTAATATAAGTGTAAAAGATAGTAAAATAAGCATCTAGTCAGTATGAACAGCAGGAGCAAGAAAACCATGAAAATCAGAATCGCATAAACTAATAACAATCGAAAAATTTGTAGTTAAGGTTTGGACAAACTCGCAGATATAAAAAGAAGAAAAATCAAGTCAACCCTGGCAAACTTCATTGTATTTATTTAATTCTTTTTCATTTACCATTTTTACCTCAATTATTTCGTAGAATTAAATTTTATTACTGTTTTAGGGGAATTCATGAATGTACGTATACGGTTTAGAGATAAAGGTGTATTGAACAGTAAATATGCCGTAATTGTTTTTTCTTGTAGTTGTTTAGAGTAAAATAGAATTATTAGTAAAAAAATTTAAGTATAAAACGTATCCAAAATTTCTTATCCTTTGCTGATAAACGAATTATTGGTTTAGAAAATTTTAGCAAGTAGAAATTATATTTAATACATTTTGCATTGAACTAAAAAGATAAAGAAAACCTGTCAGAACAGTCTTTTTCTAAATTATTACTAAATTATCTTTAAAATCTTAACATTGCAAAAAATGGTTCTTACAAAGTATGCTCAAAGTTCGTGAAAAATATAAAAACACCATGGAACATACATCGTAGTTTGAAGAACACAAAGCATCGTACTACTCTTCAAATCACAACAGGAACGCAGGAAAAATGGAATCTGAGAGCATAGAAACCATTCAAAAACAGGAAAGTTACTCATCGGTGGAAAATATCAGTTTTATACCGGAGATCGGATTCAAGCACATTTTTTGCGATCATGAAAGTTCAACCCTACGACGACATAGAAGTAAAGGAGTGTATTGGACACGTTCAGAAAAGTATGGGAGTTCGTGACTCCGAAAATTAATTAATGGAAGTAAACCATCAAATTCACTAAAAGAAATCCTAAAACATCAAATCAAACTTGATAATCAAGTTTCAGAAGTAAAAAAAAGTTTACAACAAAATTAATAGATAAACCAATTATTTATTACGTATTGGTAATAATAAATGATATAAATTCTCTGAAGGATATGAAAAAACAATACTGGCGGCCTTTTATCATAAAAATATCTGTCAAAAAATCTTCAACATTCTTAATGTCCTCTAGGCAGTAACAATGGTGGAACTGTTAGAAAAAAAGTAAAGCTAAAAAACTCTTAACAACTTTTGTCTATAAGCTTCTATTACCTGCATAGTAAAAAAAAAAAGTAAACGTATCTACGGTACGTTGGATAATCGTGAAATTGTAGAAATTGAAATCTTCATTGCGGTGTCTACATTTAAAAATAGTCTGCAGTAATTTACAAATGTTAGAATTACTTGGAATCAGCATTTTTAAAATATGCCAAAATACAAGCGATACAATCCGCAAACAAAGCCAGAGTTCACAAAAGAATACGAAAAACCATAAATAACACTAAGATGCAGTAAGAAGAAAGCGAGAAACTGGAATAGAAGACTAGTCTGAAGTAAATTTTTTACCTTCCCGAAATGTTATACGCATTTTCCTGGAAACTGTGGTTTTAGGCACTGAAACATGATTACTCCGTCAATTTTCGATATTTTTTAGTCTTTTTTTCTTTTTTTTTTTCTTACATCCCGATAATTATTTTTATTACAGACCGACAAAAATTTTCTTTTTACTTTTAGATTTTACATTCTTTTTTTTTTTTTTAAATCAAAAGTTGTATACCATAGTTTGAAACATCGTAATTTTTTTTTATTTAAAAAAAACTCCGTCAGACGGTAAGTACTACATTGTACACAATTATTTTCTTATTTTTGCAGATTAGATCATCTTTAATGAAGTTATCATACTGATTAAGCGGCGTTATGATTTCCATCAATAGCATATTGAAATATATACATATATATATATATATATATATATATATATATTTTGTTATAATTTAAAGCTCAATAAAAAGGTATAATGGTTCTTTTTTACTTTTCGTTCGTGGCACATATTTCCATTCTACGTTCGTGTTTCAAAATTTTTATAATTTTGTTCGAGACATACGTTCAGTTTTATGCTTGTGTTTTTCTTTTTCAGCTGAAGTTGAATTTTGTCTGTAAACGTTTTTGCGGTAAGTATACTTTTAGTTATTATTTGTTGTTTGTTTCGCTATTTAAGAAATATATTATTTTTAAAAAAATTGTAATAAAACTATCATAAAGCGTAAATGTTTTTTACTAATATTTCAAATAATTTTCATTTTATTTACTAGGTCACATTGTAACTTTATTTTAAAGCGAAAGTAAGTTTCTATCCGAGATTATTTATTCATGCTAAGAAAAATTTTATTTTGTTTTCAAATTAATTAAAATTTTTAAACAAACTAGAGGAAATATCGTATTTTACAAAATTATCAATTTCGAATTAAAATAACAGAAAAAAATATTGCGAACAAGATCATAAGTCGTATCGACAGCTCAGTGGAAAACTAGACACGCCAAATTTCGAACCGAAAAAAAAAAATTTCAAAATATTAATTTTATATCTTTTAATTAGTTTTACGAAAGTGAATCAAATGACGATTTCCACATTATTAGTAGAAGCAAAATTTGAAATTTTTAAGAATTTATAGCGATATATATTTTTAAATTTTTTCTGTAGTATTTAATTAAATGGAACACCTTAGAAAGTGTTCGTCAAATAGATTTGTGCTATAATTGAAATCTGCAAATTACCTAATTTTTTTATACATATACTTTTAAATAAAATAAATTATAATTAATTTTTTGACCGATATATGGATTCAATTAGTGTGATCTTTTATACAACTTAGTACAAAATTCTTTACACACATGTGCGCCACATGTGTAAAATTTACGATGATCCTTACTAAAAATTTTGCAGACAAAATTTAAAAAATGGTACATTCCGATATATATATAAAACAATTGGGAAAATGTAATCCGAGATTTTTTTTCTTTACTTTAATCCTTTGTTACTCAAAAAGCTAGGTATAAAAAAATAACATTTTTTAAACCAAAGATATTTTTATTTGTACTATGAACATCCCTAACTAGCTAATACGCCCTATATATTTTTACAATACAATTAAAGGAGGGAAAATTACTTTATAAGTTACATTTTGTAAAAAATTATTTACACAATCACCTGATTTATAATAGTTCTAGATGTATTTTTAATATATAATAGTTTTTTGTTTTTTTTTTGTTAGTTAATATAATAATTAAATAAAATAAAACAAATATTTATTCTTTTCATAATATTACATTATTACAACAATTATTTTAATACATTAACAAAATACCGATGAATTTTTAAATAATTTTTTTTTTTTTTTGCTTTTCTATTGAAACATGGTAACAACTTACCTGTTTAGCATTCTTTGTACGTCAACTTTTAATTTAGAATAAGTTACAACGTCTCCTCTGACCATCACCATCTTCATAACAGTATCAACGCAATGAAATACTTCTTTCAATGAAGAATATTTATAAGGCAGGATCAAAGGATCTTTACCGCTAGCTATTAAGTGATTGTAACGTTCATATGCTGGTTTTATTGGACTTCGGGATGGCCCTTCATCTAGCAATTTTCTCGGTGATACATAGGTTTCATTCTTTTTTGGACTTGCTGCAATATCGGTGAATGCCAATTTTCGAGGTGTTAATGATTTATGTTTCATAGGACTATAGACGAAGAAAAAAAAGAAAATCAAAATGGAATAAATTAACTTGTAGAGCTCAAGAAAAGCCATTGAAAATGAAACAAAAAAAGTTAATGTATAAAACTTAATGATTTTAAATATTATTCTGCCGAAATAAGGTATTCAATTTTAAACTTAGAATTTTTTTAAATTTCATTCGTTCTAGAAATTTATTAATAGGAGGTATTGGCAAACTCTTTTCAGGGGAAAATCTGTCCTAGTAGTTCCATTAATACTTGTTTATAGAATTATATATTAGGCTTCAAATAATTACAATAAATAAAAAAAATTTATAAATAAACTGATTTTAAGCAGATTATATATGTGTATTTGTATATACTACATAAAAAAAATGAATAACAAAAACAAAAGAAAACAATAATTAAGTAATAACAAAAAACCAAACAAAAAGATAAAACTAATACATTTACCTATACATATAAAAAAATGAATGTTTGTGTGTTTCTTTGTTCCGTATGCGTTCCTGTACCACTGGACGGATCATGCTAAAATTTTCAAGGTGTATTCGTGTTGTCCGAACGAAGGTTTTAAGGCTCGGCTGAGTTTTTTACCCCCTCTCCTTGAGAAATATAAAGTTTTAAATGGCTGAGATGGGACCAGTAGTACAGAAATATATACGAGACGAATAAAAAAAAAAAATTATTTTTATAGAATTTTAAATAAAATGATTACCATAGTAAATATAAATTAAACGTAAAAATTTTAAATGATTACTGTGGTAAATAATAAACTCTAGATAACATTCTATTAATTTCCGAGGTAAGTGAATACATCGCGTTCCGTTACTTCTATTCTTGCATTACTGAAATCATCAAACCTCCATGACAGGATCTCAACATACACGTCGCGCTCCTAGCCTAGCTGATGTGCTCATAGCGGAGAGTTAAAAAAATAGTAGTGTTTTCTATTATTTTTTACAGAGAAATAAAAAATCCTGCAACAGAATTTTTAATATTTGCTATATCGGAGGAATGTTATTTATACTCAAATTTGAAATCTTTACTCAACTACTGTTATTTTGATTTTATGATAATAAAGTAATTTTAATAAAATGCTAAAGACGGAGAGGTTGAAAGATACGAGTGAAGATGTTCTCTTAAATGTGTAATTATAGGAGATCGTCGTCTGAATAACTCGGTCCTTTCAAAATGAAGGATGTATGTTCTGTTTAGTTGAGCGAAACTTTTTGTTAGATCACGACAAATAAATTATAAAAAGATTGATAATCTTCAGCCAAACGTGAAACGTGAAGACCATTTTTTGTTAGACGGTAATAAACGTCTTTACATAATTATAATTCCGGATAAAATAAGTTTTTTTACTAATTTTGAAGTACTGATTTAAACGAGTGTTAATACCCGGGCAAAACCGTGGGTAATAAAAAGAAAGACTAAAAAACGTTTGAGTACATACCGCTCAAGCACGTTCGTCAAAAAACAGACGAGCAATAGGAGGTGAGAATAGAAATCAACATGTTTCCCAAAGAAGAAAGGGGACATCCATTAATTACGTGAACTGTTTTTCTTTTAATTCGGACCCCCCCTCCGTGAGATTTAGCGGACTTGGCGGGACCCCCTCTTACGTGAGATTTACACTATAGTTGTTAAAGAACTAAATTTATTTTCATAAAGGAGAAAAATAACACAACATTAAGGTGTACTATAACCAATTTATTTAAATTTAGTAAAACTTACCAGTTTCTTTTTCTTCTAAAAACCTTGAACGTTTGTTTTTTTTACTTCTTTTTTTCATTCTCGAAAAAAATGTTTTTAATAGCCATGAGAGTTTTTCAGCAGGCAAAGTGGAACACTTCAAAAAAATCTAACAATATTTTTTTATTTGTATAATAATGTATATTCTTTAAAGATTATCGTGAGATTTCTAATTATGCCCTCTTAGTTTAAATGAGATTTGATGAGATTTTGCTGGACCCCCCCCCCCCCAATTTAAGCTTACGTAATTAATGGATGTCCCCAAAGAATCTTTACATAAATATAATTTGAGATAAAACAAACATTTTTTTATGAATGTCTAAGTACAGATTTGACGTAAGCGATACACACTGATTTCAATATACTTGACTATGCACAGTAAGCCGCTAGACCACTAGGTACAGATTTAAACGGGTATTAATACACAGGCAAAGCTGTGGGTAACAGCTAGTATATATATTGTGTGTGTGTATTATGTATATGTGTGTGTGTATATATATATATATATATGCACACATTAATGACTGTATAATTTTCATACCGCAAATAATACGAAAAATCATGAAAAATTTTACGTAACGAAAGCGTATCATGAAAGCTAATAATGAAATCTGCGAGCTCTAATATAAAGCAGTCAACAGATGACAACAAAGGTTGTTAAGTAAACAATAAACGAAAAAATGACATAGTTAATTGAAACCGAGTCTTTATTAAAAATTACAGAAAATTATCATCTGGGAATCTCGCGAGTATTCCTATATTCATATGTTAAGGTCCGAAAATCAAGTTATATATTATAGGAAAAAGAAGAAAAGAAATCACAACAAACCTAGTTGGAACCTCAAATTCTATAGGTTCGTGTTCTGATACATTTTTATTCAGCAGCTCCCTTTTTCTTCTGAATATATCGCGTAACTTGTCCTTATTACGTTGATAGCTCTGCAATGATTCTTTCAGTAACTCCAAATTTTTCGATTTTTTAAGAAGCTGATTAAATTCTCCTAATCCCAATTCCTAGTAAAATATTTAATAAAATTAAACTTAAAATAAAAAAAAACATTTGAAACTCACATTTTAACACAAAACTTTACCCAAAACTATACAGAGAGTATTTTGAATGTTTTTTAAGTTCCACTCAATTTATACTACACCTGATCGGAATGTAATTTTACCATAGATTCCAAATGTGAAAACAAGTGGATTTACATTACCAAGCAAACTAACTGACTATGCTTATAATGTTCATACAATCAGTTCAAGCATTAGTAAAGCCATCTTTCATGTATTCCATTTGGAAGCAGTTTCTTTGGGAATTTTTAATTAAACTGTAAAACCTATTCATCGTTCGAATATCAATATATATATACAATGGCTCTTCCGAAAAATACTGATAGTTCGTTTCAACATCGTGAACAAAGTTACCTACTGGTCCGCTGATGATATAAGATTATATAAAATTTATTAGCTATTAATAGAGCATCTGTGTACGACTAAAAAAGCGACCGTGGATACTGACGATGTTAAAAGAGGCGTAGATAGCACTGAATGTTTAGGTCAGGTGACAATTTTTCGCTAGCAGATTCACTATCGGTCACGAGTCCGTAACATTTTTTCCACAAAGCGGACCACCTTCAACGGCATATAATGAGGAAAATGTAAACCCGAAAACGGTAATTATTCGTGAAGGTCGACATTTATCATGCAGAACTTTTACATATCACTGATATCCTAAAAAGTTCGGTATACCGAATTTTGAAGGATGAGTTACAAATGAACTACGTGTGTTCAACTTGGATTCCATATTTCCTTACACGGGAACATATAGAAAACGCATGCAAATTTGCAACAAATGGTTTAAAATAATGCGAAAAAATCGAATTTTCTAACAAATGTGGTCACTGTTGACTAAAGTTGGGTGTACTATTTTGATCCCTTCACAGGTTAGAAAACACGACGTGAAAAACCTGCGATTTTCCGAAAATCAAAAAGGTTTGGCAAGCCAATACCGTGGTATTGCATTTTTCGGTTATTGCAGAATAATTTATTAGCATTCTTTTTTTTCCTAAAGCAATCGCGAACGCTATCTATTACCGCAACTTCTCCAAATATATTGCAGAAACACACGACAAAAAGGCCCGATTTAAAGTATACCGTGGCACAACATTAGAGCAACGCATTCTCATGCGGCGGGAATCGCTCAAAATTTTTCGAATAGATTCAACATTTCGGTTATGCCGCACTTTGCTTGCAGTCCAAACTTACAGGCTATTTCTAATAATGCAAAAAGAATTACGAGGTCGAAGATTCGAGTCGAACGCAGATACAATGAACTCTCTATGTACAAATTTATCAGGAGCATACCACAAGATGAATATGAAAAAACAATAATTCGTGGTGGCCACTGAAATATAATTTTTAAATTCCCGGTCTAAATCTTTTCGATTTCCTGATTATTAGAATTACACAAGAGTTTACACGAACGTCCTTCCAACTGTATAACAAACCCACCAAATTGAAACGAAAGAAAAAAAATATCGGTAGAAAAAAAAATTTCAAATCAAATTTTTTAGTTCTTTCAAGTTGTTTTATTTGGATTTTAAATATTTTACCGTTGTAATGAACGCTAACTAATTCAAGCAATATATGTAGTTTATTATTATTACAAAAGTTAAGGTTGAAGTTTATAACAGGTTGATTGCAATTAGTTCTGACTTACATTTATTTGACGTCTAATATTTATATTTGTAATCATACGCGCTGATTTCAAGAGATTTACGCAGCTTAAGCCCCACCAAAACCTTACGTTCAACCCCACCAATAAATTGAAATGCATAATAAAAATATTTTTTATGCGTTTCGTTAATATTTTAACTAAAATGTGCTGGCAATACATACAAATATTACTCGTCATGAAAATGGATCTAGTAACTATAGAAAAAGTCTTTTAATCAAAAATTAGAGGCAAATTGTAAAAGAAGAATAGAATTTTTTTTGTTACTACTGATAATATTTGACCGCCGCAGCAGAGTTTATACATAAAATAGAACTTATAATTTATTATTGAATAAAATATATTAAAAAATGCATTTATTTTTCGTTTCATATTTTTTTAAAAAAAATCAAAACTATCGTTTGGTTGTTTTACTTTCTTACCGGTTTTACAACAAATTCCCAGCTTATTCTCGATTGGATAACCATGCTGTAATGGCAAAATTGGAAGAAACGATGCGTCAGTGTATCCAACACAATGCTGCATATTTCAAAAAAGTTCGATATACGGTAGTAATAACATTGTAGAATGAAATTTTTCATAAAATTTGTATTCTACGGTTATATCTTTATTCAAAAGCTTATAGTGAAGCTAGGAATGTGATAAGTAGCTTGGTTCGCAGTATCGAAACGATCTCTCAGTATTTTTGCGACGTTATTCCGCTTGAAAAGTAAAATTTCTGGTGTCCGTTTAAGAAGAATAGCCTGTTTGTTTACTAAAGACGTTTACACAGTTCTCGAGTGTTTGGAAAGTAATTTTGTGAGAAATATTTTTAAACTGACCAAGGTTTTCTATGAAATAACTTTAAACACGCGTAGTCACCTAAATTTTAAAGTCAAAGTTCATAAACATCCACACTAAATCCTCAAAGCGCTTAGGGCACTACTTGAAATGAATTTTCCACTATTCCGCCAGGAATGACTAAATTAATAATGAAAATCGTAAATAACAATAACTACAACTTGAACATTATTTTCAAAACTCCACAAAAAAAATTCATCTCCTTTTTTTTTTTTTTCGTAACATGTTACGTTCATTTTTTATTATCGTTTGTCTAGTTGCTAGAATGCTTTGTTTCCGTTACGCATGTCTCAGGTTCGATCCCGGGCGACGACAGACATTTTTATAAAAAATTAAATTAAATACTAGCTATTTTCACGTGGAAGACAATGGCAATCATGCATACCATCATATGCGCGCTAGTTAGTACGCAGCTGCAGACACTCACGGGACTGCATTTGTATATCCATAAATCAAACATTTACAATCAGTTCCGAATGTAGGCTTGCATGCGTACACTTGTTTTGTATATGAAAATTGCCTAGTACACTACTTTTATCTGTACAACTGAAATATACGAATAGGTAGTCGCCGACACTCAGAAGTTGAGTATAGCACTATACGATTATGCGTTCAAGCAATAGCAGCTACTTTAAATTTTAAACACTAGCTTTTGTTCTCGGAAAACAGCAATTTGTCTCATTAGTAGAGCTAAATAATTTGATTACAGGAAGTATGTTCATATAATTCGCGATCAGTTCAGTTGAAAAATTTAAGTTAATTGGTTCTGTAATTATTAAAAACATTGCGAAACTAAAACGGATGAGAAACACTGATTTATATAAATTCAAAGCGCGAAACTTTTCACTTTTTATACTAAAAATCCTTAATTTTTGAACTCAATCATTGTTTCTTTTTTTGCTTTTTAATATGTAATTTTAAATCAGAAACACTTTACACGTTAATTATTAAAAATTTATACTTAGTAAAAAATATGATCTGTAATTTTGGGATAATTCAACGCTTAGAAACCTACCTTTCTTATATTCATTTCGACTAATTAACAAAAGAAACTCATTTTTGCTAATCGTGTACTATAAAAACATTATAAGAAATTATGATTTTGGATGACCTGTTCCGGAAAGCCAATGTAATAAATTACAATTGTGAGGGGAGCTTCGTAGGCTAACACGAATATAATAAATAATTAAATGAATCGAATTTTCACTGATAATTGTTAAAGTTATAAAAAAAAACAACATCGGCACGTGGATAATACAAAGAGGAAACAATTAATATTTAAATTCCACAATGTAAGATTACTGAATAGCGCTAGTAACTTGTCAGTTCCAAAACCAATTTTATTATTTTACAGAAAATAAAAAAATGTCCCATAAATAAAGTGACGTTTGGTAGTAAATAAAAGGTAAATGCGATAAAATTCGTAAAAAGCACTATCGTAGCAAATCATTTATATATAAATTACTGAAATAAATGAATAGAAAATGAAAAAAACTGTTCCCTCTCCTTGTACTGGAAATAACTATTGCTAGGGCACACATGCAACTACTGGAAAAATTCTGTGAAATTCCACGAAATCAGCATAGAAAATGACTAGATCAAATTGATTCTCTATTATTTACATTAAAACTTAATCCTCGAAGATTAGTTAACAATTGGGTTACTCAAAATAGAAAAATTCAAAAAAATATAAAAATATCTTCATTTCTGTATCGGAAGCAGACTATATATTAGTAATACAAAACTTCAATAAAAAATTGACGAATTAAATTATTTGAAGATGGGAGGAAAAAAAAATTAAATGTCTGATTACTTATAACCTGATAGAAATATTGATCACATATTAATATAATTTCATTTTTGATTCAGAGAAATCCTGTGCTTATACGGATCTAATTTGTGTAAATTTTCTTAGTCTGCGGAGCTGATTTTTTTTTTTTCAAATCAAATCAAATCAAATAGTTTATTATTATTATTATTATTATTATTGTACAAATTTCCATCTATGCGCAGAAATTGCGCGAGCAATGAAGTAATAAAAACAATGAAAATAACATTGAAAGGTGAAAAGAAAATAAAAAGATAATTTTGAACAAATTAAACTTCTACAAAAGAAAAAAGAAAATAAAACTTTTCTATGCTTTTAACGCAAAATGGCGGTTAACGTAAGGGGGATAAACTGTTAATACATTATGCCGGGCGTGTGTAATAAAGATTTAAAAAGAAATGTAGGTTTAAGCTGAAATGTACAATAAGATAAATTACAATAAATAAAATAAATTGAAATAAAATAAAATAAAGTAAAGTCGACTGATTTATAACTGAACGGCAAGGATTTAAGTGAAAAGTCGGGAAAAAGAAAGAAAAAGGAATAGATGTAGGAGAGTATAGGAATGATAGGAAAATCAAATAATGTAACTTAAATGGACGCATCAAATTATCATTTGTTATCTATGAGATCGGAAAAGTACTCTAATAAACACTTCCGTCTTTTTTTGTAATTTTTTAAATCATTCTTAATGTGATGCGGCAAAAGGTTAAATATTAAGGGGGCCATATATAAGGCTTGGTTCCTTGAATGGAATTTCATTAGTTTGGGCATGATGGCCATTTCTTTTTCACAACTCCTTGTACTACCTTCTGTTATCAATAAGTTAAATTCATTATTGTATTTTAGCATAAATAGTAATAACTGTGTTTTGTATAATGTTTGAACATTTGGGAAAGTATGGTTAAATTGCCTGCATTTATTTTTATTAATAAGTCTCCCAATTTTATTATGCAAATAATTTATCTGTGTTGTAATATATTTGGCTGCATTACCCCAGTACATCAGCCCATATATTAGCACAGGCTTATACAGGGAATTGTATAACTGATACATACATATGTTCCTCGCTGAAGTGCTCAGATAAGTAATAAAAAATATAATTTAGTTTTCTTAATTTAGCCGCAAGGAAATCTGTGTTCTTATTCCATGTCAATTTGTAATCCAGCTTTATTCCTAAGTACTTTACCTCAAACACTCTTTCAATTTCAAAGTTATTATCTAAACAGATCTTATTGAAATCGTTCGTGAAATGTGTTACATGGCTGTATATCATAAATTTTGTTTTTTTTTAAATTTACTACCAATCTGTTTGCCCTAAACCAATCTACTACAATTTTAATGTCTCTATAAGCTAGATGTTGCAAAATGTGGGTATAACGTGAACTTAATACAATTACTGTATCATCCGCATATGTGAATATTTTTCCAGATATTTTTAGGTTACATAATTCATTAAATATAAATGAGAAACAGAATGGGACCCAATATGCTACCTTGGGGCACCCTAAACTGCTGTGTTGTGGTATTACTGTATACTCCATTAATTTTAGTTTTATATTTTCTGTTACTCGGATATGATTCGAACCAATTATATATGAAGCCCCTAAATCCATACGAATACAATTATGCCAAGAGGAGTTTGTGATCTACTATATCAAATGCTTTTCTTAGATCAAAATATACAGCTAGACACGATTTACCGGTTTCAGTATGTTCAGTGATGTAAGATATATGCTTGAATAATGCAATGTCAGTTCCTTTTCCCTCTAAAAATCCATCTTATAAATGACCTCAATCGTGGTGAGGATTATCTTCTTTTTAAAATTACCAAGCCCTATATTTACTTTCAGTTTGCATACGGTAAATTTCCCCACATTTACTAATGATGTTTCAATACTCGTGACAAAATTAGAGTGCAAATTTATTAAAATAATTTCAGCTGTACAGATTTGAAAAAAAAATTTTTAAATCAAACTGACACGATTATTTATGTTAATGTAGATGTAAATCAGACAAAACACATCAAAATAAAAAACGTTGTTATACTGAACTAGTCATTAATGCGAATATTCTCGCGAATATATGATCAATTTACAGAAATCGATTTCGGTGTTTAACTATGAAATTACGCTTCAAAATTTAATAAAAACTAAACGTTAATTAATTATTTGAACGTTATGATTGAAGTTATATTGAAACAACAATATACCATAGCATAAAGAGCATCAAAAGTAAAATAACATAATTTATTATCATTGGAAAAGTACAAAAATCTCTAAAACGTTATCATAGTATAACTGTTTTTTCAAAAGTTACATAATACCGATACCGAGTTCAATGATCATTAATAATTGTATAAGCTAAAAAGCGTAAATAAAGCAAATTTAAAATTGCACCATTCAAAAATGTAACGATATGTAAAAAATTTAAGATTTAATTTCTTTAATATTTACTTGATTTATTTTCACGTTTCTATACTTTGACGTAATAAATAAATGTCCCATGAGACAGACTATGAATTTGAAAAAAAAAAAAAACTGATACTTTGGAATATGAAGCAAATTAAAAATGATCTCGCCTTTATTATTTTTACATTATACCTCTCCGCTAAATATTTATAATTAAATAAATGCATCAATCGATAGAATATAAGATATTAAAAGATTTAAAATAAAAACTTACTTTCTTCAATTTTAACTCTTTTGCTGGGGATATTTCTGGCGTTACACATTCATTTTTTGGTAATACACTTTGACTATTATTTGAATTATGTTCTAAATCCGAAACATCATCGGTTTTATAATTCTCTGTTGTGACTTCTTTTTGCCGTAGTAAATGCGTTTCATTGGACAAAATACCATTTTTATCAGCAGAGTTTAAAGTTTTCATTAAATTTAAATTCGCGCGTTTACATGCTTTCAGATTAGGTTTATCAATTCCAGCTGTGGTACATTCAGTATCCTGAAGTTATAACAAATAAATATTTTTAACAGTTATGAAATTCAAATTATTCCTTTAAGCACATATTTAAAAAAAAAGAAAAAGACATAACGTAAATGTTTCACCAATTGCCACGAATTAACTTTACCAAACCACACAAATAAATCAAAAAGATAATAAAATTAATGTGAAAATAAAATATACATATATATATATATATATATATATACAAAATCCTCCCTTTACACCCAAATAATAATAATTATTCTATCGTATAAATATTATCCTCCAATATTCAACTATTTTAAGAGAATTATTAATGATAATCAACTGTTAGGTAACATAAACATTCAAAATCGTTACAATTTACATTTACAAATTCGTAAAGTTCAAATGGTGTTAGTATTATATGACTAAACCGTTTACGTATTATGTGTACGTTAAACTTATCTCTTCCTCTTCAACCAGATTAGTAATGTCCAAAAATGTATTACAATTAAGACCATTACCTTAATATTTACTAACATTTACTTCATTAACGAAAATTAACTTAGAAAAAACAGTTTAAACTAGTAAAATTAAAGAATAAAAATTTAACTAAAACTATCATTCACACTTAATGTATAACTAAACATCATTCAATTTATAATCGTTCCATAAATTTATATTTTTCTGCACAACATTAATATAACAATATAAAAACACATACACCGAATAATTTCCTTGCTATAATTTTGGAATTATGTTCATTTCCACTGTCAATAGCCGGTCGTTTGCGACTTTTAAAATATTGGTCTATTGATGTTTGCATTTTAAATCTAATTTATTTACTATAGTACAATTTTTAAAAAAACACAACAACAAAACAATCGTAGCAGTCTCACTGATCAACAAATGAAAATAATGAATCAAATAAATGGCGCAAAATCTACAATTATAGACCATAGAAAATCAGGAATCCGCCAGGGAGCATAAATTATGAAAAAGGTTAGCAAAATTGTAATTTTTTTTTACTTTTCAATTTTGAATCCTAATTCTTCATTAAATTCATAGTTGTTAAAAAAAATAATATCTAATATACATATATATTTAAATGTTTATAAAAATCATTTTTTATTCTTATTAAATTCAGAATTATTTCACACTAAACTAATCAAAACAGTCAGCACGGAATTTACAACTTTCATCTAAAAAATAATTCTATTTTTCATTATTTTATTATTTGAGCCACTATTGAATAATAATATTTATATAAAAAGTAGATAAAATGCAACAGAAGTAAATGATACATTTTTATTTTTACGAACTTCGATTTTATTTTTTATGACATCAATGTTTACGTAATCTTTTCATAATTTAATCTGTTAATTTTCTATATTGACTACAACAATTGAAAATTATTTTATCGCATTTTACTCTTTTAAGAAAAAAATGATGTCCTATGGGCAATTTTATTTAAAATATGCATATATCGAGTTTCTTCTTCTTCAGCGACAGCGTACATACCAAGCAATTTAGCTGTGGTTGCTCTCGCTCAAAATCTCGTGCTATGTGTGTGTGTGTTTGACACTGCTACATCAGAATTGATAATCAATATTGAAAAATTCATTAAAAATTTATATAATAAATAATTATACGATTTTAACAGTATATTTTTGTTCGCATTTATTGATGTATATATAAATATATATCCAGATAAATTCCATTTTCTCCGCTAAGTAAGTATTACTACCGTTATATTTGTAATATTTCAAGCTCTATTTTAATATATATCTCTAATTATAGAAAGAATTCATTTTGTTTATTGAAAATATTCATGATCTTTTATGTTTGCAGGAACTTAAATCAAAACCGCGTAACGTTTTCGTTTTTTTATTATTTTGTTTATTCAGTTACCGTACACTAAACGTTTAATTATGTGTTCAAGTGTTTATATATTTTTAAAGTGTAATAATGTACTTTTTTTTAACCTATCTTTTACGACATATCAAAGGTAAGAATACAAATAATCGCCATTTTCGCTATAAAATTAAATTATTCAGCTGTTCTAGGTAAATTTTTTTTTTCATATTTTTTATATTCTCGTATATATACATGCATACATATATACATATATATATATATAAATATATATATATATATATACACACACATATATACAGGTAGAGAGATATTCATGTTGAGATTGTCAGTCCTAACTGATACCGTGCATTTTTTTTTTTTTTTTTAAATTAACGAAGCAGCTGTACAAACACTACAGTAAAATTATTTTGTTTAATGCGATTAATATTTGGGTATTATTTGTATTTTTTTGGTTTTTATTTTCATCTACGATAGTAGTGAACATTGTACGTCTTCGTTAATAATTTATTTGGAAATCGAGTCATATTTTGACTTTTTTGACCAGTAGAATTATAATGGAATTTTTTAAATTATCGAATTTCTTTATACTTCCTACATCGGTAATCCGTTTATTGTAGTAGGCGTTTACTTCAAGTTTAAGGAAAATCCAATGTGATAGTTTCAGCTTTCACAAAATAATTACTTTATTATTCGCAAAAGTAAAATATATTAATTTGAATTTTGAAGAAAATATGCCGCTATGTTACTTTACAAAGTGATTTTTAAGATATATATATACTTTAATAAGCGTAATACATTTTATTAGAATTTTGTTGTATAGTATAGAAATTGAAAATCATAAATCATGGACTCCGATACATCGTTGGAAGCGGAAAATGAAGAAACCAAATCGTGTTCATCATCACCTGGTTCGGAGCAAAACGAAAACGACGTCCAATATAATGAAACGTCTTCTGAATTATCATCTGTTTCAGAAGATCGTGGATCACCAGTAAATGAAAGTGCTGAAAATAAAGATTCTCAGTATTCGTCTGATAATGAAAGTACATCATCTTCGAACGAATCAACCAAAAATGAAGTAGCGAGCGGTAATTCATCGCCAGACGAAGACGATTCAGCCGAAGAGTCGTCTTCAGAAAATAAAGTTGCAAAAAGCGGCGGTGAATCAGTAAAAACTAAATCTTATGAATCGTCACCGTACAATGCGTCTGTAAAAAGTGAAGAGGAATTAAATGGATCAACACCTGAACATGACGAAGAGGACGGATCGGTTAAAAGTAAATCGTATGATTCGTCGTCTGATAGTGAAGAATCGACTTCATCCGAAAAGCATTTATCGGAAGACGGATTCCGTATGCTAGATAAAGAAAGTGAGTTAATTAAGAAAGAATATATGGGTGAAGAACAGTGCACAGATTATAACGACAATGACAGCGGACATAATATCGATTCTATTGCGGAAGATCATGAATCTACGATAATTGCTGATGAGAATCTTGAATTAGGTATTGAAAAAAATTTGTCATCCCTTAGTAAAAATAAACACATCGAATATAACTTAAACGGAAATAATAGCGAACCATCCGGTTCAAGTCACTATAAAGAAGTGTCCATTAATAATAGTAAAAAAGATAAATACGGAAGTAATGTGTCGTTAGATAATATTTCCGATGCCCCATCTGTAGATTCACATAGAAGTAGTTCTAAAGATTCTTTAGCAAATGCTAGTAAAAAATCGCTTCGAAGTTCGTCATCTCCAGACAGTGTGTCAAGTCCAGTGAGAAGTTTTCTGCCCAATACTACATCGTTAAAATACAGTATTGAACCGGACGATATAGGTAAAAGCAATAATTTAGTCGAAGACACTGATAGTCAGTGTCATGAAATAAACGATAATGATGATGACAGTAAAAGGAACGAAAATTACAGTGTGGATAAAGAAAATCAAGAAGACATTGAAAAAATTTTAAGTCCACTTTCTGTCCATGTTAGAGATGAAAATGACTCAGTCACGGGTAGCCCTACTAGTCCACGTCACGAAAAGCTGGAATTAGAAGAAATTAACTCAAATCCTGATCAGTCGCCGAAAAAGTGTACCATAAATTTTGGAGGCCAGTTGTCGGACGTTTCAGATATAGAAAGTGACGAAGAAGACATTGATGAAGATGAGAAGGTAATTTTTTATAATTGGAACTATTTACTAAATGTACTTACAATTTCAAATTGTATAAAATGTTACAGATTTCTCGTATTATGTATATAGTTTAAAATTTTAAAATTAAAGTATTCAAATTTAAGGTTTAATAAATAATACAATAAATAATTCATTTATTCATTTGTTTTATTTGTAGCCGAAAATGAAAAGCGACCAAAAATCGGAAGAAATTGAAGAAAACAGTGAAAAAGAACAAATAATAACTGAAAATCGATTAGAAGAAGATGCTGTTAACTTAAATGTAGAAAAAGAGGATCAATTAGATTTTGAAGTAGAGGACGGTGAATGTTCTGGTAAAGAAGAAGATAAAACATTGTCATCACCAAAAGAAAACGAAATGCCTGTGGAACGAACCGAAAAAGAAGATGAAGAATTAGAAGAAGGCGAATTAGCTGATGATGATGAAACGAAAGTTGAAACAAATGAGCCGCGTCTAATCTGTAGATTTTATAACCGTGGTCAATGTACGTGGGGTTCTAATTGCAGGTAAACTATTAAACGTTGATGTCGTGTGTATATATTTTTTAACTTCTTCGATAAATGTGTTAAATGAGTGAAAATAAAGATACAAGATAAATTTCTTAATTGATGGAAACGTTAAACAAAATGCATTTCAGTTTATTAAATGAAAATTTTAAATCGCGTCATAATGGGGAAAAATTACATATTAAATTCATATTAATTGCGGAATTTTTACATATAAATTACAATATTTTATATTAATTATAAAATTATAAATTATATTGCTTTGATGTGCATTTTAATTTTTACTTATATTATGAGTATTTATTTTTTTATTTATAGTAATGTATAATTTTCCATTTTCATAGGTTTATTCATCCAGGAGTAACGGATAAGGGTAATTATTCTATGTTTGATTCCGTACGTACATTACCCCCTACAGCTCTACCGCCTCAACCACATCCTCCTTCTGTGCTTTACCCATTGTATCCATCAACCATACCGATAGCTGATCGCTTAGGTGTAAGTTTCAAAAATTATCATTCAGATTTTATTTAATCGTATGATTGTGAGTATTTTATGCGAGTTATTAATCCCAATTTATTAAAATAAAATTATAAATTTTAATCTTTATAGTTTAAATTTATCAGTAATTTACGAAGTCTATAACGCAAAAGAAAAAAAAAATAAAAACATAAAAAATTGTTTAAAATCTTTGAACAAAATAAGTCTTTACAAAAGATATAGTTATTTTGTAAAGGTTATTTATATTTTGAAATATACATACGTATTTCATTTCGATCAGTTTTAAATCATTTTTTTTTGTGTGTTTTTTAATTCGCATGTATTTTTGTAAAGTAAAAATCAATTATGCAAATAATAATTTTTGAATAGAAAATAGAGTGGCGATAACTAGATATTTTAATGTGATTGTATAATATGGATATTTTAGTATGAAATGAGGAAGGATATTTGTTTTTATCAGAGTATTAAATGTGCAAAATAAAAATAAAATTTTTCAATTCACGCCTCGCCTAGAACCGAAAATGATGCCATGCTGAACATACGTTCACATAACTCCAACCAAATTTTATCTATTTCACATCACCTAATTAATTTTTTAATAAACGCATTATGCCATTTTGATTGTTATTAAATCCTCTGAACATTCCTTTCGCTTGTAACTAATTTTAGCGTTTATAGTTTTCGAACTATTTTAATTCAAAAATTTAATCGAATTTTCAAAACTCACTAAATTATCTTGCGAATTAAAAACAATAGAGGAATAATGTATACGAGGGAATAATATCAGACATAAAGCAAGCTTGTATTTATTTTTTCTAAGAGGAGAGGAGTTGTTTAAAAAACTGGAATCCGTTGAACATGGTTTGATATAATAGAAAATATTTTTTCAGTTTTATCTTTCACTTATCAAAAAGAAAAACGATAAAAGATAAGATTTTTTAATTATAATTGGAGCCACATGATACTCCACCTGGGTTTTCAAGTTTTCAACTGCAATCTTCTACCTGTACATCCTATAGTATAACGGAAACAATGCTCAAATGCTTACAACTCAACTCAAATTCAACAGAGAATAATGAGATTGCTTAATAACATCTTATTGAAAAAATATCGTCAAAGTGAGCTTGATGTAAAAATTTGGGCATATTTAAAGGCTTTTATAAGAATTCTTTCAAATAGATATATTAATGTGTAAAATTTTATCAATTGGTCTAATGTAGTTTTTTTCATATTTTATTTGTCTGTATCGAATAATTAGATTTACTGTTCTGTAGTTTTAGTTGTTATTCAGATATCTAAGAATTATTTAATTATGAATTTAACCTTTCGTCAAATATAATTTGATTATTCGTAATTTTATATGATTTATCTGCTATGTGAATATACATTTATTTATATTAAATATACTTAATATTAGACTATCCCAGCTACAACTGCTGCACGAAAAGAAGAACCAGCTGAATCCGCTTGGGAACGTGGATTACGTCAGGCGAAAGAGGTACGTTTGTAGTAAAATTAATTAATTATTCTTTGTTGGAAATAAAGGTTAATTAATTTTTGGGGGGAAAAACTGTTAGTAAAATGTACCTTAATCTATTTTTAGATGATTCAGAAATCTAGTAAAAGGAAAGAAACAGAAATCGATTTCGAAGATAGAAAAATGAATCTGACGCTTGGTCAAGAAGAAATTGATAAAGAAAACGATTACTATTCTCGTCACTCTAGTCCTTCACGAACACCACGCAGCGATAACTGGTAATATTTTACACATTTATAATGTGGTGATTTTTATTAATCCATCTTCCTTATTTATTTTAATGTAAACCCCTGGGATCTTGTATAGCATTTAAATTTAATAATTTTTTTTCATGAAATGACTCCCACGGAATAATAAACGTAGAACACAACTCTTATTTTTTGGCAACTAAACATAACACTGGGATATTTTTGTACCCCCCGCTTTAAACGTGATTTGCGCAAATATTTATTATGAAAAATGAATTCTGCAACACACCATTTTCTTCGTTTTTTCAAGATGAACAGAACAGTATAAATTGCAATGCAAAAATGTTATAAAAAAGTTTAAAGTTAAAAAAAAAAGTAGCAAAAAATGGCAATTTGATTTTTTTTGAAAAAATTAACATAGCATTTCGAATTTTTATCCGATTTTAAAAATTCGAAAAGATTTGGAAACTTAAAATAATTATCTAGAACACGGACAAAATAAAATTTTGATTTTTTCTAAAAAGTATATTTATTTGAAAACGAGAAAGTTGAAAAATTGATGATCCTCAAAAAAAGATGAAAGTAATATAAATGTTATTAAAAAATATATTCGTGTAAAAATATAATTTTTTACAATTATCATTAGTAAAATAATTCATAGAAATTATAAAAAAAGGTTTTTTAAATTTTTTTAATCTTGAATTCCACATTTATCGCACTGTATTCGTCTGTGTTCCTCATAGACAAGGGCGTTACAGTTTGAGCATATAAATCTTATCTTTCTATCGAATTTTCTGCAGCAGAACTGACAACGATTCAATTTAATTGGCTGTTTGACAATCGGGATATCATCTACACCCAGTATTTGCTGAATCGATAATAAAATATTACTTCGGAGCGTCGGTATTTAGCGACGTCTTTCGAGCTGCGGTTGTATCAGATCTTGTACCAGCGGCTTAATAAAATCTCGCTTTATCATCGTTTCGTGTGCGCCACTAAAATTAGAAATTATTGCTGCATTTATGCTACCCTTATCTAGCATGCTAAAAAAGACGCGCACCGGTCATCTTTGCTTGTTACGTGCCGTTGTGTATTCGTGATACATTTAATCAAATGTGTTAGTACCACCTTTTGTGGAATTGTAAAATTCAATAATTTCGGTCTTATTTATTGTATTATCTACTTCCTGGGTAGGGTGGAACGTTAATAAGACAAGATTTTACTTTAAAATCAAAAATATAAACTTTAACACAATCGCACAAAGCACCGACGTTAAGGGGTTATATACAGTTGTAGCGGGCGAAATTACGACATTTTCTCGATTTTTTTTTCGACAGCATAATAAATATATATTTAAAAACTGTTAACAACATTGATTAGTGCATGTTTTGAGGTACCTGTGCAATTTTTTTCATAAACAAATATTTGAAAACAGCGGAGCTACAGCTGTATTTTAGGAGCGCCTTTTTTTGGCTATCATTTGCGATGGACATGATAATTCGAGAACGGTTCATCTGAAATCCGGATTTCAAAAAAAATAAAAAAAAATTTGTTAGTTATTTGTCTAGTAGCTGAACGAAGGATTCATCAAGATTTTAATTCTTTTTTAAATGACGGTTTTAACAAACAGTTCATTTTTTCAAGGTGTTAAATTTTTGTTTTTTACTCTGGAAAAAAAAATTAAAAATTCTTCTATTAACGACTACCTATTATCACTATAAATAAGTAGTATAAATTTGGTATTCATCGGACTGAGTTTTTTAGTAATCGTGTCCACCGCAAAGGTACTTTCAAAAAAATACGATTCTGAGAAAATCGCGTTTGAAGTTTCAAGTAATTTATTTCATATGAATGCTGGACATACTTGCGCGAAGGAATATTGCGCTGCTCACATAACTACATAACTGCTACTTTAAAACCAGGCTCACGTGTATTGGTTGGTGCAGATTTAATGTCACCATCACACTCTTTATACTTCACTAACTGCGAAATTATCGTAAAAAACTAAATAAAATTTAAAATGCGATACTCGACAAAATTATCTACCGGCACGATGACCTCATTGGTAACCTTTATTTTTTTTTGAAACGCACTAAAACTACGCTTGTCGGTTGCTGCGGTTTTCGGGTTAAAATTTTGTTTTCTTCGTTTTGGTCTGTCTTTGCGAAATCCTGACAATGCTCTTCTTTCGTACATTATTTTGTTACGCAAAACGGACATATTTATAACACAAAAAATTTGGTGTTCTATGAGCGAAATTAAAGAAACTGTTGCTTTGATGTTATTACAACTGCTAGAAGTATATTGGATGTTAAACATTCCAGAGTCTATACACAGCTGCTCCAGAGTTTTAAAGTCATAAATTTCGAAGGACACAAAAAAGAGCGGCGAAAGTCGACGTGCCGTTTATATTTTATTATACCGAGTCATAACAGCATCACTCAGCGTAGCTACGCGCACTACTCGAGATAACGCGCTATAAATAGCTATAACTTCGGATATAATGCTCCGATTATTATGAAATTTGGTGATAATATTCTTAAAATAACGTACTTAAAGAATATGCAATAAAAAAAAAATCAAAAAAAAAATCGATATTTCTCACAATTACAACTGTATATATAACCCCTTAACACAACACGGGGGTATCTTCGTGTCTCACGCTCACTTCACGTTCTTCCCGAATGAAAGCAAAACGCAA
This sequence comes from Icerya purchasi, assembly GCA_039619475.1. NCBI lineage: Eukaryota > Metazoa > Arthropoda > Insecta > Hemiptera > Monophlebidae > Icerya > Icerya purchasi. The sequence continues at coordinate 19,482,214 of CM077115.1, read as the reverse complement.
ACTGACGCTTCTCGTCGACTTTCCCCTCTCTTAGGACTCTAAATTGAATTATGATCAAGGTCCTGGGTCGGTATTTAGTAATACCTACTTTATCTGCAACTTTGAAATCGCCTTAGATACAAAAATACCCCAGTGCTGTGTTGTAGGGTTAAGCATCAAAACGAGAATTATTTAATGTTGAAATAAATAAATGCGAATATATATTAAAAAAGAAAAAATCACGTAATTAAAAAATAATTTATTTGAACTGTTTTTGTACAATTTAAAGAAATCAATACTGTTCAGCTTGAAAACATTTTTTGCAAACATATATTCTAACGAGTAAACGTAAACTAATGGTGCATCTTCCATCTTCGCTGTGTAGTGCAGAATCAAATTTATATATACATATTATTTTTCGTTAATTATTCTGTTAATTTTTGTCTAATTGTACTTTATCGGTTTTTCATTTTAATTAATTTTTTTAAATACATATTTCTTGTTACTGTTTCATTTTCAGTAATTCAAAAGTTTTCATATAGTCTGTCTACATTTTCATTGAGTTTTTTAAAATGTTTTTACTATTATTTTTTCATGTCTCTTCGTAGCCTTATTTTACATTTTTAAAGCCATTTTAAAATTGGTTTATTTGTATTCACATTCAATATTGTTCCTGGTTTTTACTCTTTTTTTCTTGAACTATATATTACATAATTTGTTTATTGTCTAAATGGCGTTTTGTATTATAAAGCATCGTTGTAAAAATAAACGATAAATATTTAATGTGTGTGTACGTTTATATGTGTATATGTGCAGTCCGTATACACAAAAATTACTGGTAGACTAGGAAGAAGGAAAATAACTTTCAAAGTTATATTCGGTTCATAATATATTAGAAAATAATAAAAATAATAAAAACAGAAAGTAAATAAAATTGAAGGAAAATTTGTGACCTTATAACAAGAATGAATAAATGATAAAATTTTACAAATAATTTAAGGTATCAATCTAACAATTCGACAGTTTGCTGCTTTAAATAAATTCGTATCTAATAACAGAAAATAAAACTTTTTGAACCGCAGTAATAAGACTAGAGTAACTTATTTTTTTACTTTATGCAAAATTTCCTCTTAATAAAAATGATTGCCATATTTGAAGTTCAATTATAATTCTTTGTACTCACGAATATATTTAATCAGTTATTTGAAATTTATACTTCCAAACAGTAAAATTAATAATTTAAAATAGTTATAAACTTGATTTAAAACGATAAACAATGAAGTGTCGCACCATCATTCATAATAATTACCAGCGATAGAAGACACAGTTGAAAAATATTGGAACTCTAAATAATGTAGACAAGTTTCTGCATCTGATTAGAGTAGAGATACATATATGTAAAAATGTTTAGATATTTTGTTATGTCGTGTTACATAATGTTAATTGATCGTAATCCCCACTCACACCCAATCAATCGGAAATAAATTATGTTTATTTAAGACATTTGTTCCGTACTTATTGATCTGTTTTTCCATCGTTTTCATAATTTTTCGTTGTTCCTGTAGATTTGTAAATAGTTTAAAATTAATGAAATGTTACTCATTAATTTTTTTGTTAACAGTATTTTCGCTCATCTTATTTTTTATGCCCCCGCTGTGATTATTTTCAAAACCTATTTTTCTACAAATGGTCTTAATTAATATTTGTAGGAAAGAGAGCGATCATAAAGCTGGTCATAAATCGGTTGACCATTATCCCGCCGAATATATTCCGCATCCGGAAGCTCCTCCATTACCATATTATCCGCCAGTGCATCATGGAATCCCGCGAGCTGATTACTGGAATCCGCACAGACTTGGCGGATTACCTTACGATGAATATGTAAGAACAGCGCAAACGCCATATGGGCAAGACTATTATGGCGGTAGAAGATACATGCATCCTAATGCTTATTACGCCAGGGCTGGAATGATGCATCCTTCGACAAATACTCAGTTTCATTCAGATTACTACGACAGAAAACAAAAATTTAAACAGTATTCCGGTTCTTCTGCCCGCGAAGTGATAGTCCAAAAAAACGATAAATCATACAAAGATACCAGGTAATTTTTTTAGTTTTATCTTGATTATAATAGACCAATTTGTACTACTTTTACGTATCGAAATTAACTCGTGAAGATGTGTTCTAAATGGTGTGCACTTAACATATTTTCGTATTCCAAAAAATATATATGTACTTCTCTTGTTTCATTTTTGATTAATAAATTTACACAGCAGTACTATTATTAGAAAACAGCCAAACTAGAATGACTTTAGTTTGTCTAGAGTTTATTAACCAAGTTGAATTGTTCATAATCCTGTAAACGTTTTACTTAAATTTGTACTTTTTGTCTTCTCTGATTTCGATCACGTTATATCGAATATAATGGGTATTAGGAAAGGAAGTTTAAAAATGAACGTTTAAAGTCTCGGTTATTAGCAGAGGAGGTAAATTTATATTATTTTTTTTTATTTCTATATATTTTATCTTTCATTTGTCATACGTTTAATTGAGGTTACAATATGGACTATTTAACTTTAAATTTTTTTATGAGATCCGTCTTCGAAATATCAGTTATTTTTCATTAATTTAAATACACATGCTACTTATCAATGATTATTTATCACCGTTAACTGGAGTTGTTTTAAGATGGGCATTCAAATTGTTAAGATTTTTTTTTTTCAGCTGATATTTTTATGTTTTTATTTTGGTTTTTAATTATTTTAACACGATAGTTCCCTTTCAAATTGTATTTCCTTCATGAAAAAATATCTATTCTATTATCTAAAATCCTATTCCTTGAAATGTGAGATTATGTATTAAATAAGTGTTACTCGTTATGGATTATTGTAGCTTATCGATAATATGCAGAAATAAATAGATTTATTTTTATTTTTATTTTTAAGTAACGTTTTGCAAATATGGTTACAATTAGTAACAAGTATTTTTTCGAATATAACGGTTTGTGCTCATATCATTTAACTCAGGACAGCTTCAAAAACAGTATAGACCCGCCAGACATCAAATTTCTTAATATCGTCTTCCTGTCGTGTACTGGTCAACCTCTTTCTCTTTTGTTCTTTAGGTGCCACGTAGTTAATCTGGCAGCCCATCTGTTATCATTTAATTCAACCATGTGCCCTGCCCATCTCCATTTGGCCTTTAAAATTTCTCAGGCAGCGTCTTTAACTTTAGATCTTCTTATTTCTGATGTCTTTACTTTATCCTCTAAAGTTATTCCCAGCATTTTTCTTTTAATGCTTTGAGTTTTATTAATTATTTCTAAACCGCTCATGGTTATGCTCCATGTTTCTGCGGAATATACCAGTATTGGCAGGGCGCATTAATTGAACGCCTTTCTTTTAAGGCACATGAGTATTTTCTACTATTCTCTTTAATTTACCACTAGCTTTCTGTAATCCAGCCAGAGATACAATATTTTTCTTTCCTTTGCTTGCAATTTTACGACCGTGCTCTTCATATTTAATACAAGAATTTTTACCGTATATTGCAACTCAGATAATAATCGTTTGGTAATTGTTTTCTCCAATGCAAGTTGGATTGTTGGTTCGTTGTAAAAAAAAATCGAAAACAAAACTGATGAACGTTCAACATTATCACATTATCGCAAACAGAATAGTGATAGCACTTTTATATTATAAAATATTTTTGATCATACGGATATCGCAGAACTTTAATGCAAAAGAAATAATAAATGAGGAAATAGAATAACAACTTCGGTCGAAAAAAGAAAAAAAAGTGTTGAAAATGATACTTAGATCGTTTAAATTTTATTCTTCATAAATAATACCTACTTACATCCCATAATTATCAAAAAAAAAAAAGAGGAAGTTATTATTGTAATTTAATATGCGATGATATTTTCTGAATTCGAAAAATTTTTACTTTTGCTCGTTTACCTATACGTATAACTATGTAATGATTTGAGCGTATTTCCATTAATGTTGATGAACATCGACTGCCCGTTATGGAAATGTAACGTTACAAATAATATTTCAATGTGTTATCTTTATTTTAGTCCTGGCCGATACCGCAGCCGAAGAGACGAATCGCCTGTTCGAACTGAACGTAACCGAGGAGACGAATGGGCTGATCCATGGATGAGATCAAAGTCGCCCGTTGGTCGCGGTAGGCGATATAAGAAAATGTACTCTTCGAAATCGTCATATTCTTCAAGCAGGTATTAATTCAATTTCAATGCTACTCTACTCGCTGTTATTTATTAAATATGGATTATGACCATATACTAATTAATTAATAGTCCAGTTTAAGAAAATATTTAGAGTTTTGAATGCAATTACGTTTTGGTTTTATTTTTAAATAGTGAAAGTAGTCATAGTTCAAGTCGTAGTAGTTATTCTTCAAATTCAAAGAATTCAAAATCTGCATCTCGCTCTTCTGGTTCAAGATCGCCCTCTTCCTCTAGTTCGCCATCAAATTCCAGAAAACGACCCCCAATTCAATTTAAATTATCGCCATCGTCTAGGGCACAACTGCCTCAAACAAGAAAAGGTAAAATAATTACGCCATTTACTTTTACGATGTTGTTCGGTATTACTTATACATTGTATATATGTATGTAGGTGGTCAGGTGTGTTGTCTAACTGTGATAAACTTAATATATGTTCATTATATAAATATGTTTACGATAAAATTTGCATTTCAAAATTTTTTTTAACTTAAATTTATGTGGAAATAATTAGACCTTTTTTTTTTTAATTGTGAGATTAATTGTGAGATTAATTGTTTTTTGTAGGCGCATTCTTAAAAGTTAAGAAATTGAAGTTTTTAAATTTGAAAAATAATGTTGATATTTATATCAATTTGTTTGTTTTTGTTTTTTTTTAGTTTAAAAAAAAATACATAGGATGGGTCAGAATGTTCATAATGAATGTGTATAATTAATTTAATCCTAAGTTCATAATTTTAATATATATATATATATATATATATATATATATATATATATATATATATATATATATATATATTATGTTAAACATTTTTATTGCTATAATAACTATATTTTAATTTAATCAGCTATGAAAATCAGTTATAGAAACAAATATACTAAAATCGGCACAATTAAATAAAATTATATTTTAATCTCTATCAGTTAACGACATCGACTATAGCGACAATCGGTTATTACGACCAACATTTTGTACGTGGATAAATAATTATCGCTTATAACGACCTGGCGACGTAACATTTAACTTCAGAACGTTTTTGCAGATGAATTTAAAAAATAAAATAAAATAAAATAAAAATCTTTCCTGAGCTTTTTTTACGAAACATATTTACTATTTTCTTTGTTCCGGATATATTGTCAGCATGGCATTAAATGTTTATTGTAAACTTAACGAAATTGATGAGTACGTACGAGTTACTACAAAAAATATTAGGAAAAACTGCTACTCATTTCTTTATAATAAAAAATCAAAAATTACAAATTCTTTAGAAGTAAAAGAAAAAAATAAACCAGCGTCTTTTTAAATAGGAATTTTTTTCACTACTTTAATTTTTGTTTTATATTAGTTTAGACTTTTGTTTATAAAAAAAATCGGTGCTTGTGCTCTTTTGAATTTATTAAAAACATGTGCAGCTATGATTATAAATAAATGATTATTTTCTCAATTATTGAAAAGTTATTCAATAAACTATTTTATAACGAAGTAACTTTAACAATAAATATTAGACATTAAAAAATTGTAATACTTTATTTGATATCAAATATAACGATGAACCGCTTATAACGACAAAATTATCCGCTCCCTTCATTGTCGTTATAACTGATTATTTTCATTGTGTCTGTATGTATGTGTGCTTATATATACAGAACTAAAATGCACGAATTAGTAAATGAAGAAATTGAATTATCAGTTTTACGTATGAGATTTCCACGAAAACTACCGTATCAGATAAATTTATTAATGATCTTTACATAGTAAAAATTTTATAAAAAATTTCAGTCCTATTTGTTGAGTTATTTTTTCCAGCTTCATAATAAGTTCTCTTTTATTATAATTAAGTAGTTCCGAAACCGGTATCTCCAATTTTATCCATGGATAAGCGAATAATGTCGGAAAAACAGATGCCTCCATTGGTTCCGAGTCCAAAAATAAAACAAAGACCGTTTTCTCCACCGGTAATGGCACCTAATGCAGTTACAGCTCCTCCACCTGTTGGTGTACCAACCAAGCCGCCAACCCCACCGCCGATATCAATGAAGTATTATAAAAATTATTTTTCCTTGCAATTTCAGAAAATAAGTTTTTCTAAAAGTATAAAAGTTAATAAATCTATCGTTAAAAATTCTAAGCATTTTCATTGCACATTTTATCTGTTAAAAATATTATTGTTAACTATGTGATAATTGTGTGTCGTGTAAAAATTTTGTAGTTAAATTTATTTCATTTTTATTCGTTGTTTAAAGGAAGAAAAAATGATTAAATAAAAAATAACGACTAAGCTTTGTATGTAATTTTATAGTATTTTTGATTAATTATTGAATATTTGCGCTAGTTATTGAATGTAATGAATCTTTACCTAGTTGTTATCAACACGGTGTGTTGGTTAAAAACAAAGAACAATATCTAAAGCTGTTTCTTGTTCGTCAGTTAGCTATAGCATTTGCCGAAGCTACATTTCATCAATGTAAATAGTTCTAACACCAAATTGATTACCGTAAACTTTCTTTAAAAGCATACAATGGTTTTACTCTGAAATCTTACTTTAGTATAATTCAGTTGTTTAGTTATCTTAAACGAGATTCATATTGTAAGATATGCACGCTGAAATAATTAATTATTTAGTTACCGGCAACTGCAATTGAATAAACATTTTATTATCTTCTAATGATGGAAAATGCAGGTCGCAACGAAACTAATGTTTACTATGATCACAAACATTTGCTAACTGACTTAATGTTTTTACTTTTTAATGATTTTATCATAATAATTAATCGAACTATTGTAGGTATTACAAAATATGAAATTTGACTTACCTTTGGAATAATAATAATAATACGTATATTGTTTTGTTTATTTCTGTTCCTAAAATAGAACGAAAAATGTATTTACAAAATTGCCGCCGCAAAATAAAGGCATTGCTGTAGCTCCAATTCGCATTTCACGATCAAAATCTAAATCTAGTTCCGGATCTTCATCTGATTCATCTAGTTCATCTGACTCATCCAGCGAATCATCCGGGTCAAGTGATTCCGAATCATCTTCCAGCAAAAGCAGTTCTTCTCCAGGTAAGCTAATAGGCTGACGCGTTATAGTTAAAATATTATTATTAGACACATGAATTTTTTCATTTTTTTAAAAAATTACAATTAATATTACAGTTATATATTTGTGTTTGAACTTCTACATAGTATACACAGTAGCAAATAAATAAACCAGAAAACTGTGATCGAACAAGAAGTTTAATGATAGAACAATAGTTTTTTTGCATTTACCATTATCTATTTACCTAATTCAGTGACCATAAATTAAAAGTGAAATTAAAAATATTCTATATAAAATTATTGAATTTTTAAAATTACAGGGTGCGGCAGCATAACTTCCTTTTTTAAAATGCGCCACTTTTTTTCTACTAAATTTTTTAAAGAAATAATAACAAAAAATCGAAATAAAACTACAAGGGAAGAAGCATACATATTGCCCCAATGGGGGATCTAGAGTATGTTATTTCGATTTTCTGTTATTATTTCTTTAAAACATTTAGTAGAAAAAAAGTGGCGCATTTTAAAAAAGGAAGTTATGCTGCCGCACCCTATATAACTATACTTGAAACGATAGAGAGGACAACAAATCTAAGCCGAAATTTTTCTTATAGATCCACTAAAGATCAGGTCCTCATTTACGCACGTGATGCTTCTCAGCTGTTTAGACAAAAAAAAAAAAATTAAATTACAATATATATTTTTCTTTTTTGCTCAAAATATGTATAATTTAATTTTAGAAGATCGTCATCCGAAGAGAATACCAGTAGATGAATCTATCCGGGTACAGAATTTAAAAGGAAAATCCATGGATGCGTTGAAGGTGTGTATTAGCATCTGTATTTTTGCTATTGACGTTGAGAAAACTTAAAAACTACCACATCATTTACGATTTGTAAACATATTTGTATCTATAGCCGATAGTTTTCTATCCTAAATTTACTTTCCATTATTTTTATATCGTTAGTTACTGTCATTTATTTTTCGCTATAGTAGCTGTTTGATATAATATACTCAATAATCTAAATATAAAACAAGCGTATAAAAGTTGTTATTCGAATTAAATCGAAAGGTTCAGGTCATTAGTTTATTAATGTGATGAGAAATAAGTTAATAAACTAATTTTCATCGGGGAACATGCGTACTGATTTTTTCGAGAAACATATTTAGAAATAAAACAAGAATTTCGTTCTGCAAACGTTCAATTTTTCATATTTACCGATTTTATCAATATTTTCTGGTTAATTGAATCAGTCAAATGTTATCATTGGAATCTTATTTAAAGAAATTTTGAATAGTCAGTTATTTTCAGACAAATATGCAACCTTAAACCGTGTAAGTTCCGAAACTTTTTTTTACTTAAAAAAATAAATAAGTAGAAAAATTGAAAATTAACTATTGAATAATAACTGTATAGAAAAACTAATTTGTGTTAATTTCATTTCATTAAACGCGATCAGAATACTAATTTATGTAACATATTTTAAAGTTGTCCGGGCAAAAGCAACAAATAAAATTAACTTTAAGAGGTTCAGCTAATGGAGGATTAAATCCAGCGTTAAAACGATCTCCATTAGACACGTCAGATTTACGTAGAGGTAAGCATTTACATTTTATAACGTAACTACTGCTATACATACACGCAGTATTAAATTATTTTTATTGATATGTACACAACGGGTGAAAAACGGTATTTCGGTTTAACTAAAAATTCGCTTAATTTGTAGAAACATCTATCATTAGAGAGAGTCGGAAAAATACAAATTTTGAACATTTTTCAAAAATTGCTACAGTCATCTTTCTTATCGTAAAATCATTTTAAATAATTGTTAACATCAGTGTAGTTACATGGCTACATTCATAATTAAATAAATAATTAAGTGAGATCTTTCTATTATATTTTATTATTTGTAGATTTATTCTGTTTTTTTCTCACACTCTCTCTCCTTTTCTCGTATTATAGGAGCTGCTTTTTTCTTTTATTTTCACTTATATTTTAATTTGTTTGATTATTTAGTTTATATGATTTTTTGAGGTTTTCAAGGTGTACCTTATATTTTCGATTCTGTTCTAGAAGAGTGCAACTAAAAAAGGCCGCTCTTTATTAATTTCAAATTCCTCAAAGGCCAGTATTTTACCTTTTGAGTTTTAATAGTTTGGCTAAATAGAAATCATCAAACTTCCCTTTTCGTCAGTCGCTTCTTCCCTTTCCAAAGAACTACAGCTTTCCCAAGGTTAACTTGCGGATAATAGGAACATTTATATTGCAATTATTACTGCCATTAAGTCCAATGATTTTAATGTCTTTAATAATCGCAATAACAATAATGATAATAATAATAATAAAATAATCAGTTTAGATCAAACAGTTTTATTTACATTTAGATTTACAATCGTAAGTATGTTTAAGCTCACTACTGCGTAAACATGTGCGAATTGAAATAATTGTTTTTTTGGTATATAAAAAAAAGAAAATCTTATTTACATAAATTTAAGGTGCTTGTAATTTATATTTACGTTTAACTAATATATATATAAATAATTTTAAAAAGGAAGTATGCATAATTGCATACGATATATATTGCCTTTTACACACATATACAAACATAACATAAACATAATGTGTTTTATGCATGCAAATACACATGAAATAGATGAATACATGAAAGTTTTCCTAGATACTATTCGATATTTCTTCGTGGATAAAAAAGATGGAAAAAGTAAAAAAAAAAAAAAAACAGAGTTTACAGAAAATAACAGATAGGCGGGACTAAATATATATACAAGGGAACTTGGTATTGTGCTGAGAAGTGTTTTAATAAGCAGTTTCTACGTCGATTGTAGTTAATTAGTATCCAATCTGTGGTGGGAAAAAGTGATACTTCAGAGCCTCCAAATATGTAATTTGCGATCTGGTATACAATTTGACTGAACGAGGTAACGATGCGGTGTAATTTTCTCAAGTTAGATGATATATTGATTGTTCTTTTATGTTTACAGATATATAAAAATAAATTTTCATATAATTCATTTAGCTTCAGTGGTTATAGAGGTATATCTAAATTTACGTTAATGTGCTTTAATATCGCACTCTGGTGACTGATTTAAGTGGAAATTGATCGATTCTTCCCAAAATATTATATCATATGAAATAATTGTTAATTATAAGGCTAAATATAATTTTCGAAAATAAATGGATGAAAAGAATTTCCTTAGGTAACACAAAAAGAAATTTAGCTTTCTCAATTTCTGTAATGTATAGCAGCAACGATTGTTCCAATTTAGTTTATGATCAAATACTACGTCCAGATATTTAAATTCAAACACTGTCAATCAGGCAATTGTCTAGAAGTTTTAAGCGGAAGTTACTACACAAAAGTGCAGGTTGAAAATTATAAAGTTAGTATTTTATGTATTTAAGTTCAGTTTATTGGAAGTCAGTTGTTTTGAGATGCTGCTTATATTGTCTTGGGCTAACTTTTATAGAACCTCCGCAAAAAAAAATTTCTAACAACAGTGTATCATCTGCATAAACCAATAATTTACCTTACTTATGTAAATTGCAGAGATCATTAATATAAATAAAATATATATGCATATATATATATATTATAAAATGTCTAATAAGCTACCCTATGCCCCCACTGCCCCCATGGCACGCTTTTTAATTTTGGAACTACATATTATTAATCTTAATAATACACTTCCCATTAGTGATGCACAAATCAACTCCGCTAGGGGAGTTGGATATATATGTGTCCTTGTCGACGGCGGATATATATCCGCTTCGCAACTCCAATTCCGCCAGAGTTACGTATCTCGTATCTAGTGTATAATCGCAATCTTCCGATGCGTATTTAACTCCAACTCCGCGTAGTACTTCGAACGCACAAAGCAATAGAACGTCTTTAAACACGGTGCGCTTTCACGCAGCTAACGCCTTTCGGAGTTGAGATATTTTAAATTACCCCACTAGAGGTAAATCCGACTGTGTCCGGAATGACAATATTTGTTTGTTGTGTAACGTCTTTCGGAGTTGAGATATATTAAATCATATCGCCGAAGATATATTTAGTTGTGTGCGAACGCGGATATATTTCCGAGAATATAACTGTGTCCGGAGTTACCCATGTCTGCTATCCATTAAATAAGGAAGTTCTAAACCTGTTATGTAAACATCCATCGAATGTAATTTTATTAATCAGCTGTCATGATTAATGGTATCAAATGGTTTCGAATTATAATCAACAAAATAGGAATAGATACTGACAATAATTCTGTTCAATTCAATTTATTGTGGAAAAATATAAAATATGCTTAAAATAACAGAATTAATGTCTACAAATGCATAGTGTTTCGCTAACTGTGGGATACAATCATAATTGTTATTAAACATATAAGTAGATGTAAAAGAGAAACGCAATAGATAATATGTGTGTTTATTTGTACGTGTTACGAACGTGCCAACTATCTAGAACCTTAAACTAAACAATATATATATATATATATATATATATATATATATATATATATAGCTTATTCAAGGTTGCCTTTTCTGTTCAAAATAATAAAATGTTAAATATATGAAATATACAAACATAATAGAAGTTTTTGTTTGAGAAGAAAATAAAAATGAATAATTAAATAAACAGATAAAATGAAATAAACGTTTCTGATCGAAATAATGAAATAATTTTTAACATAATGAATTTAGTACTTTTAAAATAACAAAAAGACATTTATAAAATGATAAATAAAATTAAACCTTACGAAATTCGAATAAAATAAAGTTTAATTTATACCAGTTTACTGCAGGCAGGTACGGTGTACATGTTAGTAAAATTAACACGCTCTAAATAGACTAAAATCATATTTATGTTGTTAGTAGTTAATTCTTTTAAAGTTTCCCATATTAGAAAAATGGCATTAGTATTTTTTTATAGTTTTTAAGGACGATTTTGTAACTTTCGGCAGGTTATTATAGATCTTAGTTGCCATATACGTTGTCTGTATTCTCATTTTAATTTTAACAAAAAGAATGTTAATAAATAATAATAATAGTTTGTTCTCTTCTGAGCGCTCGCAATCTTTCACTATCTAGAAAATTGTTCTACGAACCAAAATGTAGATAGCACGATCCTCAAATCCTTGCGAGGCTTACTTATTTAGTTTCTCCTTTCTTTTTCAATGTTGTCCCGCAAAACAAAAATCTGATTTCCGACTCATTCTCTTTTACTTCCTCTGCTAACGCTTTCATATTGTCCTTCAACTTTTTTTTGGAAAGAAATCCTGAAGCCTATATTTCTAACAGTGTTCTATAGAATATGCGTTATTACTGATGTACACTCTGCTTTTTTGAAGACGGTATTTTGGAGAGATTGGGAGCCTAATTTCCATAATTTTTATTCCACATATCTGTCGTTATTCCGAGAATGGTAAAATCGTTACTCGTTCCGTTTAATTAATGCTCTGTAAAACTATTTCCCAGAATTTGTTTCTATTTTTAAACTCCACTTTCCTATCTCACTTAGTATCCGATCACCTACACCTATGCGATGTTCCCTTTTTGTCACATCACTGGGCATTGCAGTTACTTTAATACATATTCACATTGTGTTTCTCAATTCTTGCTGACTGCTGCAGTCTCAAAGGGTCTCCTCTCGGTCCCAACTGTAAAGGATCTCATTGTGCTGAATAGGCTAAACAAAAGGAAATTAAACGATTAATGACATGAAAATATTTCCTTTTGTGAAGCAATTTAAATTAAAAAGTTCGACCACAAGCTTTTTCATACGCCGACCGTATCTCAGTGCCTACTCCTTCTTCCCTTCTCTAAAGTTTCATTATCTTCCAATCCGCCGCTTTATAAACCCGTGGTTAGTCCTAAATCACCTATCTTCCACACATCTTTTAATCGTAAATCGTACTACAAACCTGCTCCTCGGTTTCCTTCCCTTCTTTCGAATCGTACTCCTTCTTCCTTTAATTTTTGGTCTCTTAATGAACTTGATCCTTTTCTGCACAATTTTACTGCTGTAAAAAAAGTACTTCTCCATTATCTACTGTTAATAACTTTGTATCCCCCGTCACTTCTAATTCCCTTTTCGCGCTGACTGTGAATTTTATGTCCTAGTCTATCATAGAGCCGATTACTTCAAATAACATTGCTTCTTCTTCACTTGTTAATTCTTTATCACATTTCCTTTCCATTAACATTCATTATTTTAACTAATTCCAATTCTTTTATTCTGTTTTACAAAGTAAAAAAAAAAAAAAAAAACGAGTGGAAAAATCGAAGCTTGCCTCTTTTCTTTTCCTTATTCTATCCTGCATTTCTTTCTCTTCTATTTGCCAATATAGTTATCTTTTCTTTACTTTTTATTCTGGAACATTCAAATACGTTGCCCAAATACATAATTGCTACAAATAGTGATATTTTCTTAACGGTTGAATATACTGCAGTAGAAGTAGCAAAACCCACTTTTGGGCTCAGATATATTTATTTTAATTAATTGATTCATAAATGTACTTACATCAATATTCTTTATTACATATTTAGACTGACTTACATTGATACTACTTTACAATAACAAATGGATGACCTTTACATCTGGGAAATGCCTGTCATAGTGTTACTATTTTTACAATTTGCAACTTGATGCGTCACTACTATAATAAGTAATAAAATAGTATTTGTGATGCCTAATAATCTTCTACTTCTTCATCGTCGGTTACTCGTTTCGAGCATCGTGACACTATGGATCATCGTAAACTTGTGTATCCGGCTGCCATGAAGTCCTATTTATTGCCTGATCGATCATCTCACGCAATGACCCGGCGCCAACTATCTTTTTGATTCCATCTATGTATCTTGTTGGGGGTCTCTCTCTTTTCCGGCGACCCTCTACCATTCCCGCTATAACCAATTTTTCCGATCCATCCTGTCGTATAATGTGCCCAGAGAGGGTCGCTATCCGTCTCTGTACAACGTGCTACAACCTACGATCGACATTGACTTATACTATCGACAAGTTATTTCTTTTCGCGATCCACGGGACCCTTAGTATACGCCTCCAACAGTGCGTTTCAAATACGTTAATGCGCTTAACATCACTCTTCTTTAGAATCCAGCATAGAAAAACTGAGAGCACCAGTGTATTAATGAGACGCACTTTTGTGCTCATTGTTATGTAGTGGTTCTTCCATATTTTTGTTAATTGTGATAATGCCAGCTTTACTATCGCTATTCGGGTTTAATTTCTTCAGTTGAGCCACCACTTTTTCTAATCGGCGTTCCCCAGTATGTGAATCTATCGATCACTTGCAGGCCGCCTAGACTTTGTGGACTCTGTGGCTAGCTGTTGCTGTCTTATTAGTAAGTCATATTCTTTACTTGCATTTTCTAGTTTTTCGAGAAAGAAAATGAGTTTTGGTTCCAATGAAACGATAATTACAGTGTCTTCCGATCGCAAGTTATTAATTGGTTTTCTTGCAATTTTTACACCATCTTCCCATTCTTCTAGAGTTCTTCGCCTTATCCACCCATCATAAATGTTGAACAATATCGGACTTAATATGCAACCCTGTCGTACTCCTTTTCCTGCTTTAAATTCGTTCGTCAGTTTGTTATCTATTTTAACTCTACCATTGTTAGACATTGATAAGACTAATTAAATGATGCGGAACTCCCAGGGCATTTAGTATTCTCCATAGTTGTTCCCGTTGGACACAGTCAAATGCTTTAATATAGTCGATGAAACACAAGTACGCTGTAACATTGAATTCTCTACATTTTCCAACTATTTGTTTTAAATTCATTATTTGAACTCACGTGGCTCTTTAGGCATGAAACCCGATTGCTCCGGCGGTATCTGTGTTAGTCTATTCAGCCTAATTTTTCTTCCAAATCCTGCCTTCCCCCACCCGTTACTTTTTTCTTGTCTCCATCACTCGCCTAGTCTGGTCATTCTCGGTTAATTCCGTATTTTCGTTTCTATATTTCAATAAAACAGCATTTCATCTATTCTTCATTTCTTTCTACTGAGCATTTTCTTCTTTATTCACCTTCGTCAAACCGGCGGTATCTGTGGTAATATGTACAGCTTTAGCCGTTCGTGTATGACATGCAGTATTACTTTTCTAACGGCTATGTCAGTGCTTTTGTTCTGTCGTTTTCACGCAGATCACGTTCTCCTTTTTTGCGGATTGGTGTATGTAGATAGATCGTGTCCAGTCGCTTAGCCAGATATTTGTATCCCATATTCTCTGGCATATTTCATGTAAGACTGCTACTGCTATATATCACCTACCTTTACGAACATCTCTGCAATAATTTGATCTTCTCCTGCAGCTTTGCGGGTCCTTAATTTATGTAAAACTCAACTAATGTCTTCTTTCAATAGCGGCGGTTCCTTGTTAGTTACTGTTATTTGCGTCTGTAGTATACTTCTTTCAACGTGTTTTCCTCCCATTAGTATTTTTCTTCCATCAGTCAGTGTTTTTCCCTCTTCATTTCTTATTATCGCATAACGTGGGATGAAAACGCTCGTTATTTGTCTTACTTTCTAAAACATATCTCTAGTCTGGTTGTTATTTTTATGTTCTTCGATGTCTTTGCACATGTTGTTTAAAAATTTGTTTTTATCAGCTCTGCACCTTTGCTTCACCCGTTTTTTGCATCGTGATATTTCTTGAAGTCTTCTTCACATTTCCAACCTTTATTGCTTTCCTTTTATTTATTTCTTCCCATGTTTCGTCACTCATCTACGTTTTTTTTTTTTCTGTGGTGGGGTACGCTGAACTCTAGCGCTGCCTGTTCTGTGCATTTTTTACGGATTCCCACATCGTATTGGCGTCTCTCGGTTGTTCTGATGATTCTATAATGGCTACAAATCTTCGTGTTGCTTCTCGTCTATATCCTTCGTGGCAACCTAGATACCATCTGTTGTAAATCGGTTTCTGCGCTTAGCAATTGCGTAGTTTAACTTTTATTTCCGCCGTTAGTAGCTGATGATCACTACCACAGTCCTTGCCCGGGTAACTTTTGGCGTCTTTAACTGCTGCTCTCCATTTTTTGTTAATTAAGATGTAGTCTATTTGATTTCGGCACCTGTTGTCGGGTGAACGTGTACGGTCGTCTAGGATGATGCTAGAATCCCGAATTGCATATGTACATCCCACTGTTAACACAGGACTGCAGCAGGTATTCGCCCCTATTATTTCTAGTACCCAGCCCAGATTTCCCCACGATACTACATAGATCATTCATTGCCTGAGTTAGTGTTTCCGATTTTCGCATTAAAATCGTCAATAATTATGGTAATTTCTCACGACGGTATCTTCTTCATTATTTCTTCTAAAATTACATAAAAATCCTCCAGACATCCTGATCCGCCTCGCTATTCGGAGCGTAAATTTGTATTATGTTCATATGCACCGGGGATACTTTTATCTGTACAGTTATTATCTGATCGTTTATTAGCTCATATCCGATTACTTTATTGCGAGAGTTTTTATTTATAATAATTGCTACGCTATTAACAGACTGGTTTTCATTTCCTGAGTAATATATTGCGTCCTTTATCTTTCCAGTAAGTTTCAGATATGCCAACAGCTACATATTCCATTGTCTCTTTCTCGACAACAACCAGCTTCTCTGCTTCATTTAGCCCACGTAAATTTCACGTTCCGATTTTATTGATAGTTTTCCGCGTTTTTATTCCAGTCCCATGATTTCCATGGGTTGCCTGGTCTCTGGCATCACCATGGCCGGCCGCATATTTCACACTTTTAAGTCCGGTACCCGAGTAGCGCCGAATGCCAGTCGGATCACATGACCTAACATTCGTCGTTTTAGAGTAATCCAGTTTTTCGTGAGGCACAAGAAACGCAGCGGGGCCTCGCTTCCTTCTGTGTATAAAAGAAGCCACCCTTAACATAGGGAACAAACGTTTTTGGTAGCCACTTCCTTAATGAGGTACGCTTTTTCTGTCTTCTTTGTTGAGACATGTTTGACTTGGGTGGTCCTTCTGGTAACTAGGTTACCGCCAACATCGTCGAAGCACTCCAGCCCCTCCACTACGTCAAGGTATTGCCCTAGAAGGGACCTAATAATACACACACAAATATATATGTGTGTGTGTATATGTATATATAATTGTACATAATATTAAATGTTTTTTCAGCGGCGGTTAATTAGGAAATGTTTTAATTATTTTTGTGTTATAATAATTTGAAATTATTTAAGCATTTTAAAATTATGTAATTCATTTCTAGATCGTCCACCACCTTCAAGAAAACGACATGCTGTTTCTTCAGAATCAAATTCAGATTCTGATAAATCTGCTCGAAAGGTAACTTTTATCTAATGCTGTTAATATTAATAATAAGTATTAATTGCAATAAATATAGTAAAATTTCGCTGATGCGCAGGATAAGGCTCAATCCATTCTGAATTTGCTAAATACTAAAATTGAAAGAGTCATTTTAAATAGTAATTTTGTTCAAAATAGTGGCATAAGTAGTAATGTTACGTATATTATACTTAACTTAGCTTTTTAAAATAAATATTGCTTATTCCTTAATTAGAATTCAATATGTCGCAAGAATAAAAAAAGAAAAGTAAAGTAATCAGCTTTAATAAAAAGATATAACACGGTTATTAAAAAACATCTATTTTTAATTAATTAGAAATCAGTGACAAAAAATAAACTTGTAATTATCTTTCGGACATGAATTTAAAAATAATCATGCATGAAAAAATAATGCAACGGTGCGACTCACCGCAGTCGTATTTTAAACAGCTTCAAAGTGATTATGCAACCGTTAAATTCTGCAACCATAAATTTTTATTTCCTCGGTAATTAAAAAATGTTATTTTGACGAATGTTGAATTAATGAAAGTTTTACTTAAGTATTATTTCAGTTATAATAGTTATTAAAATTTCTTGTTTGTTAATGAAAATAGGGTTCAAAGGGCGTACCCTCTAGGAGAGAAGAACTTCTAAAACAATTGAAAGCCGTCGAAGATGCAATAGCTCGTAAACGATCAAAGATTACGTAAAAATCGACATGACATCATACGTACAAAATTGTTTCATACTTATTTGTATAGAATATGTATATTACATATATATATATATATATATATATATATATATATATATATATATTACATATATATACTGTTGTCCGTGTAGAACGAATTTCGGCGTCGTTCGTGTCTTTGAATTTTTTTTTAAAAAAAAAACAAAAACTTTTTAGTCCCTATACTGAATGCACTTAACATGTTTATCAGTTTGACTATACGGAGCAAGTTCCTTGTTGTCGACATTCTAAGTGTATGTAGATTTTTTTAGCATTTTATTTTTGTAATGATTAAATGTTGTGTATATCAAACGCCGCCAGAGAATGGAAAAAAAATTCAATTTCGAAACGTATTTTCGATAAACCGTAACGATGATAAATGATTAGAAGATAAATTAAATATCTTTGTTTTTCTTTTCGTTGTTCTTTTATTCTTTTAATCAGTTCACGTGATCGTTTTGAAGAAATCTACACTAATACTATGAAAAGTATTGTAGTGTGTTAAAGTTTCTTTCTGCAGATTTATCGAATGTTTTAAAGATTTTTACATTCTTTATAAAAAAAAATCTAAAATTTTTCGATATATGGATATTATTTTACACGTGTTTTAAATTCAATAAAGATGTAATTCTGTATTTATTTGTTGCATATAATTTTTCAATTTCCTGCATAAAAAATTATTCCGCTTAGGATCGTCAGTTGCTGTCATATCAAGATTTCTTTGCTGCTAATTAGTAATATTCTTGCTTATTTCGCAACACTGAAAAGATGACAATAACGCGGTTGCTAAATATAATGCTGATGTATTTATTCTGTATAAGGGGAAGCCAAAAGCAATATTGAACCTTAATACCGACAATGAATTACTTTTTTCTTCAATCTAAAAATACGGTCAGCCACATCGGTGAATTAAAAAAAAAAAAAAAAAAAAAAACGACCTTTCAATTATAAACAGCATACAAACTATACTGTTAACTACGCAATTGTCAATAAAGTAGTATTTTGTTTAAAAAAACTGGTTTATAGGTTTATTCAAAAAATTGAATAAAAATGCACTAAAAAGTAAAAAAATAATTATTTGATGAAAAATAATTTATTTCAAAAATATACGTAAGGAATATTATGATAGCTCTTAGGCTGAATATCCAACAGCGGTACGTGACCGTGACAAGACCGCAACGATACTGAAAGTAAGCGACCTATCGGCAACTATTTTTTTACTTGTCTATCCTCCACTGCTAGGCGACGCTGACGCTACCACGACCACCATTATGTAACTTTATTGATATCATTTATGAAGCAATAATATAGAATATGTCGACTAATGAAGCCCATTTTACATATACAGATCGAAAGCAAGTCCCGTCACCGTCGCCTTGGTGGACAGTTCTCTATTTAAAAGTATGTCGCGCAGCGCTGATGAATACTCAGCCTTAAGCAACATTAACTTTCTGAAATTGGAAACAAATTGAAATTACAATAATATTTAGAAATAATTTAATAAGTATAATAATAAAATCATTCGTTTTCTATAAGTCACTAGAAACATCGGGAATATTTAATGCGGTTTTTAATTATTGTTAAAGTTTGAATTCGGTACCGATTCCAAAAATTTGATGTTTGAGAATTATCATTGTATCCTTACGTGTAGAGTACACTTTGAAAAAAATTATTTTTCATCAGTAAATTACTTTTTACTGCTTGGTTCATTTTTATTCAATTTTTAGTTTTAGTATAAATATTTTTGGGTGGTAATATGGATATACCAGCTTAAAATGAAGGCTGCTTTTGAAACCGAATAAATCTGGGTATTAATTCAGCCAAAATGTTCAAATTTCATCAGTGATAAGCTTACAAATTACGCTCCGGGGATTTCATACTCATTATTTTTGTTTAAATCTACATTTCCACGGGAAACTAACAATACTTTAAGCCATTTTCATTTATCGCTCTTTTAATTTAAAAATTTTAGCTATTCATATTATCCTTGTATTCGAATGAAACCTTTTTGGCTAATTTTTATTTTAAAAAGTATATCTCTAAGAAGATTCCTTTTTTTAACGTTATTTGATGACTGTTCAGTTCGTACTCATCGATACTCATCAGTATTCATGTGGGATTGCCACTAACGAGTACAATTATTAATATACAAAGAGTAACATTTGAATCAATTCACATGGTCAAAAGTTATACGCAATAATGATAAGACAAGTAATGAGCTTGTAAATGGCGCTGTAGCGGTTGGACTTTCACCGGGCAGCAACTGCTATTTAATTTTTTAAATTTATATAATACGAAAAATAAATAAATACTCTTCTTTCCCTATCTGATCAACTCCTTATAAGAAACTCAGAAGGTCTTCCTCGTTGTAGTGGAATGAGGACTGTAAGGCCACCTTTAATTTAAGTAAGTCTACTTATAGATCTTTTCGCTTCTGGGTTTCTTTTTCCAACTTTTTGGATCACAAGAATGCAAAAGGCCAGATTTGTTTTTAAAACAGCTAAGAAAACTTACGGAAACTCTTCCTTTTCTCGATCCATTCTTGTTTCTCATATGTGGAAAATAGCTAAAGCTTTTAAATCCTCTCTTTCCAAATGTCCTTCCAATCATAACTTTACTCCTAAAAAACTAATGCCGTTTATTGATTTTATAGCTCCTAACCATGTTTCTAGATTCCTGGAATCCTGCCCTTTCCTGTTTGCTCCTAGCTCTCCACATTTTCTTACCTCTCCATTTACCATAGAACTTTTTTCATCTTTAAGCAATTCCACTAATTCCTCTCTGGGCTTTAATGGGATCACTTTTTCTGTTCTTAAAAATCTTTCTGATTTCTCTCTCCAGATACTTTTAAATATTTTAAACTTTTGGTTTCGAATCTACTTCTTCCTGTAACACTTTTATTATTATTCTCATTCTTCTTCGTATCGTCCTACTCAGTGGAGTAGCTAGGGGTGGGCGGCGGGAGCGGGCCGCACCGGGTGTCACCCACTTAGGGGTGACACCCGACTGTGAACATCAGTTATAGTACCACCTATAAAAATTCGTAAAACTGGCAGATTGCATAACCGCCACTAATAAAATAATTTATATAATAATAATTATGTAGATGCCTATTGACTAGTAAGTTTTTCTTCATTCAGGACCATTGTATTGTAAGGATTTTAATTTGGTTTCACAGTGAGCTTAAATAGGTGTCACCAGCATAATAAATTGCTAAATACAATCACAAAATCCTACCGCTAAAAATATAATTCCAGTCATAACCATCATTTCCAATTGCAATAGATGACGCAGCCTTGCAATTAATGAATACGGAAAAACAGAAGTGGAAAAATCTTTTATCTAGATTATTGGATATAACTTTGTTTCTGGCTAAACAAAACGTAGCATTTCGTGGACATGATGAGGGACAAGGGTCTTCTAATAAAGATAATTTTTTACAGCTAGTTAAACTGCTCTCAAAGTATGATGCAGTATTGAAAGAACATATCTTATATTCAGAGCAGGAAAAATCACCTAAAGTAACATATTTATCGCCAGAAATACAAAATGAGTTCATAAATGTTTTAGCCAATCACATAAAATGTCAGCTTGCCAACGAAATTAAATCGGCTAAATACTCGTATTTTGGAATCATGTTTGATAGCACACCCGACGTTTCACATGTCGATCAAATGTCTGAAGTGATTCGTTACGTGAAAATTAATAATAGAAAAGTAGAAGTCAAAGAAGTATTCCTAGGATTTTTTCCTTTACATGGAAAAAAAGCAGCTGATTTAAGCGCTGAAATACTTGAGAAGTTCGAAAACAATGGTTTAGATATTATGATGTGTCGTTCTCAAGGTTATGATAATGCAGCAGTTATGAGTGGAATACACGGAGGAGTGCAAGCTATTATAAAAGAAAAAAACAAAAAGCAATTTTTATTGGTTGTATAAGATCATTCAATTAATTTATGTGACTAACATTCGTTCGCACAAAATGTGACTTGTGTTACATTTTTCGGAGCAGTGGAGACAATATTCAATTTTTTTTGTGCTTTCACAAGCTGCTGGGAAGTGCTCCTCAGTCACAGCAAAGCATCTGTTAAAAGACTTTCGACAACGCGCTGGAGTGCTCATTATGCTGCAATAAAAGTATTGGCAGAAAATTTTGATAGGATTATTTCTGCAATTGAGGAACTATGTGACCAAGGAGCAAATTTAGACACCAGAGGAGCTGCACAAAACCTTATGCCTGCTGCGTGCAATTTCTCATTTCTTTGCTATCTTTGCTAAGGAAAGTGAACAATACTCAGATTGCATTACATAGTAAAGGCTTGAGTGTTGATCAAATAGCCGTAAAACTAGAAGCACTTCGTCTTTTCACTGAAGAGAAACGGTTGCATCTAGTAGAAGAGGCAATAGATTTTGCTGTAAAAAAATCGGAAGAATATAACATTTCGATGGAACGATGAATTTGTCACAAGAAACGCATGCCCGGTGAGTTAGCATCGTCCACCAAAGCTGGACTTACACTTAGAGCGGAACTTCAAAAGGACATGTTAGAATGTCTTGACAGATTTAATATTGAACTCGAAACAAGATTAAAGTCCATTAATGATGTAGCTTCATTATTTGAGGTTGTGCAGTCACAGACTTTGCTTTTGGCAAACACTGAACAGTTAAAATTTGCTATATCAAAATTTACTGGCTTTTACGATGAGGTATCAGGAACAGAACTTCTCTTAGAGATACCAAGACTGAGAAGACATTTAAAAGCGGCCAATATTACTGTTTCTAATTGGGTGACTCTGGACTATTTGAAATTAATTGTGGAATGGGATTTTACAGAATCTCTTCCAAATCTAACGGTCGCACTAAAGTTATTTATAACAATATGTGTATCAGTTGCTTCATGTGAGAGGAGTTTCAGCAAATTAAAATTAATTAAAAATTACTTGCGATCTACAATGACTGAAACCAGATTAAACAATCTTGGTATTTTAACGATAGAACATGAAGCAACACAAAATATAAATTTTGATGACGCGATTTCGGAGTTTGCAAGTGTTAAAGCTAGGAGGAAGAAATTTTAATTTTTTACTAACTAAATTTGTTTCACATAATATATAAAAATAATTTGTAATATTTTAATAAAGCGTAAATTATTATTACTTTTATTTTTTATTTTAACAGTTTTGATTGAGTTTTGGGGTGACACCTACAATATCCGCCCCGGGTGCCACCCATACTAGCTACGCCACTGGTCCTACTTCCTTTGATTCATGTGTTAGGAAGCTTTTGGAAAGTTTAATTAAGTCTCGTTTGGTGGCTTGAGCATAGCAATCTGTTACCTAAAAATGTGTTCAGTTTTCATCCTGGACGTGGTCGACCAGATTGTATCAGCATATTTGTATCGAACGTTTATATGTCATTTATTAATAAAAAATATTTAATTACT
This sequence comes from Icerya purchasi, assembly GCA_039619475.1. Taxonomy (NCBI): domain Eukaryota; kingdom Metazoa; phylum Arthropoda; class Insecta; order Hemiptera; family Monophlebidae; genus Icerya; species Icerya purchasi. The sequence continues at coordinate 19,458,416 of CM077115.1, read as the reverse complement.
GCTTTTGTTGATATTTCTTAATAACATCTAACTTCCTACACTCTTTGATGTAATGCTCTCAATTAACATTCCTATCCACTTTACTTCTCTTATCATTACTCTCGTACAATACAGAACTGTAACTCTTTCCTCCCCTTTCTCCTCCGACTCTTTCACCAGGTTAATCTTTCGGGAGTTCCCTCATAGCTCCTGTCTTATTGTTAGTCCTACTTCGCTTTTCTTTGCTGATGATGAGCTCATCTACTCCGAATGCAATATCTCGATAGCTAACTCAGTTCTCTAGAGCTCTCTAATGTTACTAGAAAATTCTCTTTCTAATATTCATCTCTCTATTTCTCCTCCTAAATCCTCGTCTGTTTTGATGCTTCTTTGATTAATCCTACCTTAAATAGCATTTTGTAAATTGTTTTCACTATTTAGGAATCTTTCTTGACAGCCGTCTCTCCTTTTACGATCACATTAATCATCTGTATTTATCCTCTCTTAAAAAACTCAGCCTGTTAAAAATTCTTCCGGGTCTCTTCCTTCGAAATTGGATTGTATTCAAAATACCGGTCTTCGCCTTGAGATCTACCCCAGTACCGGCTATCCTTGCTGAATCCCACATTCCTCCTCTCTTTATTCACAGATTCTATTTGAGCTGTCGCTTTTCGATTAAGCGCCTGCCTATTTATTCTTCTTCACTTGTTTCTTCCTACTCTTCGATCCCTCATAAATGGCGATTTTCCTCTAATAATCTCTTATTTCTGTTCGTCTTCGTCAATTTTCGCCTTTTATTTATAGTCACGATAAATTTCCTTATTTCACTTTCAGTATTTCTAGTTTCCTTCATCCTATTAGAGTTGTCTTTTATTAATCGATCTGTTCTAAATCCGTTCCTGAAAAGGTCGCCAGAGCTGAATTCTCCTATGCTTTAGGTTCTATTTTACCTTCACACATCACTATCTATACGGACGGTTCCAAAGAGCCAAGCGGTTCTGGTTCTGCCTTCTTTTGCTCCACCTTGAATTATTCTGAATCTTTTAAGTCTCCCTCCGTTTGTTCAATTTTCTGTGCGGAATCTGTTGCTATTCTACGCGTTGTTATTTTTTCCCCCTCGTCATTAGCTTTTCATAAAGTTCTCATTATGTCAGATTAAAAGTGTTCTGCAAGCTATCTTATCTTCTCTTCCTGTTCCCTCTTCCGAGTACGCAATACTTCTTATACGCTTTGTCATTCATAATCTTTTTCTCCTCCACTCGATCAAGGTCGATCTGTGGATTCCTGGTTATTTGGGTATTGAGGGCAATGAGGTGGTGGATTCCTTAGCTTGCTCTTCCATTGACAGGGGGCACATTTTCAGCCCATAATATTGCTCTTCTTTCTTCAGTTGCTCATTCCAAACTATGGCTCAACTCCCATTCATCTTCATTTTCTAATCGTGCCTCCTTTTATCTCTCTGCTCAGCCATCAGTTACTTGACTTCCCCTTTCTTAAACGCTCTACAATCACTTCTATGTGTCGCCTTCGCTTTAACCACAGTCTCTTTCCTGCATCATTTCCTCGTTTTTCATCAGCATCTACTTCATTTTGTCCATTTCACCCCGTCGTTCCATATATTTTCATGTGATGCTGATATTATGTTTTATTTGAATGTGTGGTCTTCTCTGCTGAGCAATCGTCCTTCTATTCTTCACTGTTAAAACATGATATCCCTATTCCCCTTATCGGTGTTGCTTGTATTCTCTCACTTCCTCCGGGTTTCGGTTATTCTTGCCCGTGAAGTATTTTTATCCTCTGTCCCCTTAAACGCATAAAAATATAACGTTATTACTCCTCCTTCCCATTTCTTAAGCTAATGTCCTTGTTGACAAACCCAGTTAAAATTAAAAATAAAATAAAAATTAAAAATATGTACATTCCTGTATATTTTTATAGTTTGGAGCATCCGGGTTTCCAACGTCAAAATTAGGCCCTGGGGGCGCGGAAAACGCGAAATTTTTGAGAAAAATTTTCTTTTTTGCCCGGGCATGTGATATATCAATTGAGAGATCATTATTTGTCGGCTAGAGAAAACCGTATTTCATTTCCTTAACGAAATTTTCGAGATGGCGAAAATTTCCAAAAATCTCAAAAAATAACGTTCCTCTTTCTCTTTGCTGCGGGAAAAAGCAAACTCCTTCGAATTTAGCATATGTGAATATAAATATTATAGTTATCTATAAATTAACATACGGAGTAACCCTGAGCGCATGAAACGTCATGCTTGACTGAACTTGTTAATAATTCAACTGGTTTTGGTTCTATTCTAAAGTTCTTTATGTTTTGTTTTACCATCATCTGTTTTTATTACTTCCCATTTCCTCATCTATGTCTTGTATTATATTTGTTGTTATTTCGATTTTTTTATATATCTTTTGTTTTTACACGTTGTTTTTTCTACCGCACTTATGATTGCTCGCTGTATCGTTCGCTGTTTCCCTACTGTGCTGTTTATTTGTTATTTCTTAGCAATTCTTTTAATTCCTGCTTACAATAATTTTCTTTAATTTTTAATACTGATAGGTTCCACTTTTCCTTATTTCTATAACAGCACTTTTTTCTTAGTATCAATTTGGAATTGGCAATGATGGAATATGATTGTGGTCGATGTATAATCAATCTGGTATCTGCTCGTATCCAAGCGTTATCTGTGTATATCTTCTCTTATGGTTTTTGAATAACGTATGCAGTTCTAAAATTACAGGATTTTAAAGTGTAAATGGCATTCCCGTCGTCATCAACAGAAATTTAAATATTAATCTCTTAAACATGTGGAACAGAATTTAAAATCAATTCAGCTACAGCACATGGACTACTGCGCAGTGATTTAATTTTTGCTAGGCAATTACACTTCACATAATTTCGTATTAATTTGATACAATTTATATATATATATTTGTATTTTATACACTCTTGTAATTCAACCAAGTAAGCGCATCCTTTATTGTCGTAATATTATCTATCGACTTAGAAATGTTTACTTAATTGTCTTGTCCAAGTGTTTCTTGTAAGTGTCTTTGTGTGTACGTGTGTTATCTTGTACATGATTTAAGCGAGTGAATCTATCGACTCCAATTTTCTTCCGTGCCGTGTATATCGTGATAAAAGAGGAACCGTCTTATCGCTATAACGAACTAGGCTGCGACTTAGCAGAGCCATTTCGTTTATATCCGGCAGTTCGATGTTAAAAACCCCCGTTATTAAACTTACTAGCAGTTCGTCTGTAACAAACACCATCGCCAACTCTACTGCCATTACAACAACTCCTACTACTAATACTACTGCTATTAATCCTACTATAGTATTATAAGTATTGCATGAAAATAATGGAGACTACATTGCTAACTCAGAAAGCCTCTGCATACAAAAATTCAGATAACGGTGTTCCTCCGATCCATCTATCGCTTAGAAAAAATGATCAGCAATGGAATATTGTTCCTCCTAAACGCAGGCGGTCGCAAAATAAGCCGATTAGTTCCTTTAACACTCCGTCGATCGCGATAACTAATCTGATAATTATAGTAACACTGATAAGGTTATGATCCAGGTAGATAATGATAAATTTAATGGCGATTCCGATGCTGTAAAATAATAATTTTAAAAAATTAAATAACGACAAACAAAATAAACTTTTTACGAAACCTCCACTGATTATGGCCAAAAATGGAACTAATTTCAGTGCACTTATGAACTTTACGCATATCTGATATTGTAACATTTGGAAAGAAGTTTGCGAGGAATGCATTACATTTTTCTCGATTATCTGTTAAGATTTTATTGTCATTACTTTTATTATCGGGAATAGTAGTGTCCCGATTTTTGGTCTACCCCATGCGGTGTTATTTCGAACTAGTTCTTTCCATTTATTCAACTTGGACTTAGATATTAAATTTTTATATTCCTCATTAACAGCCTTAAGTGTACTGTTGATAAAAAATAAAATATAACTGCTCTTGCATCTTGTTTTTTTTCCTACGAAGCATATTACTTTTGGATTTTAAGAACTGCAAATCTTTATTCCACCAATCTACTGATGGAGATTTTGCAGTAATTAACGAACGCGAAATAGTTTTGAACATATGTGTTTAATTGAGTGATAATGTGGTCCAGCTGCGAACCACAAGCACAACGAATAACCCTGTTTTCAATTTCGTGTAGAAAATCACGGTCAAAATTTTCATAAAATAGTCGTATATCAATTTTGTTATGTGATTGGTTTTCAGAGATAGGAAAGGAAATATATATGGTAGATTTTATATTTTTATGTGGAGTAAGGTCAAAGTCATTTAACGAAAATGTAACGCTAGATGAAATTCTTTAAGAAACCATAAGCGATAATCAATAATACTACTACCGTTGTGGTTAGTAAATTTGAATGAATTATTATTTAGAATACACAGATTTTTACTATAGATTAATTCAGAAAAAGCAATGTTCTCTGAGTTAGGTTTAATTTTAGATTCGAAGGTGGGCAATCTAATATTAAAGTCGCCTACTAACAGTATAGAATAGTTGCTATATTTTTTACAAAGATTGTCAATAATGGTAATGTGATTGAATTTTGGTTTATTAGGGGAAATATAAACGCCAATAATTATTAATTTATCGATGCATAAAGCAATGATACTATTACTACATGATAGGAGCCTATGCGTGATATTGTTTTTAATAATAACGGCAATTCGGGAATTTAAATAGGAAGTGTAGTTAGAGTTGACGGAAAAAGCACCAGATGGAGCATACGGTTCAGCAAGAACTGCGATATCCGTAAACTCGTCATAAATTTCTTTGAGAAACAATAATTGACAAGCGTAGGCGTTATTAACATTAAGGTATGATACACTGGCGCCGTTTATGGTCTCTTAAAGCCGTTACAGCGGAAGAAAAAAAAAAGTTCATGTTACATGCAACTAAACATTTGTATTTTTTTTTTTTTTTTTGGAAGGCTACATAATCTGAATGCTATCACATATAGGGCGAAAGACATATGTAACATGTTAATTTTTCAACTGTTCTTTCTAATTTATTTTGCTAGTTGTTTCCCTAATAATAAGAAGTGTAATCTTAACGTTAAGAGTTTAATATGAATTCATTTTCAATTTATTCATTACCATGATTATGGATCGAATTAATCGAAAATAATCTGCGTTTTTTTAAATACAATTATTTTATTTTGTTGTTTTGTGTTTCTAATTAATTTATATAAATTTAATATGAATCGTTTTCACGTGGTTCTAACCGAAAATACACGTATGAATAACGTTATGAAGTATGCAATTGAAATTGTTACACAAACAGTAAATTAACTTATTTTAAAAATGACACAATCAATCGAAATTTACTCCTCCATAAATATCATAGAACTATTAATTTAAGCTTCAGAGAGTGCCCCCCTTATGGTTAGGTCCGTTATATATATATATATATATATATATATATATTGATACGGATTCGGTACTTTTGGCGCTATCTTTTATTCGACGTTCGAGCTATAAATTATTCTTCGATTTATTCATTAATTCTCGGCCTCTCGAACGTCGATATATTTTACATCGCTGCTTTGTCGTGTCTTGGTTGCTTATTTGGCCGATACCAAAAATCCCTGAGATAATTGACGTGATCATCGAGTACACGGTCGCGCTGGGGTAGAGACGTTATAGTGTCTGGGTGGTAATGGTCAGCAGTTAAGACAATGATATGCGCGTGCGGCAAGAAGTGCTGAATAAGACGTGCCGAGTAATGTCGAGCCGCGAGAATATTATAAAAACCCGCAAAGGCAGGCAGGGTAATTAACGCGGTGGTACTATCATTCGATTTATTACAATTAATTCGTTGTTCACTCGATTTAGTCGTAATATATTGGCCGGCAGCTCACGTCGTCGAGCAGAAAATATAGTATCTAGACGTCGCGTTGCTTTGTTCTAGTCGTGCAACGTTTTAACTAGTCGCTCCATATGCCGCGAAATTAATTTTTTTGTATAAATTTACCGTGTAATATTGTCATTGTTTCTTTTTGTCGTACGTACGAACTAGTCAGACACCAAATCCGGATTTACATATTATTTTGTTTTAATGTACGCGTTTCTTTGTGCTTCTAAGTATTTTCCGTTGGACACGTGGTGAAAGAGAGGGCCTCGTGAAATCTCCTACGTGGAGAAACTGCCGCTATTCCGGTTATTTTTTTTTGTTTTTGTTGTTTCCTCTTTTTTTTTTTTATTTCGAATAGTAATAACAATAATAAAAAAAAAAGCCTAATGTTAATAATTAACTCGATAACTGAATTCATATCAAATGGCGCTCCGAAAGAGGGACTCAAGAGCCCGAAATTCGTATCAATATATATATATATATAAATAAATACTATAATTTGTAATTCAGAAATTTCGTTTTAATTTTTTAAAATTAATTCAGCAAAATATGTTTTCATATATCTAGATACCAATAAATATTTTGCATCTGTCTAGAGATAAAATGTTTAATTTTACTGTTTTATTTTATTTTATTGGGCTTGTCAACGTTCGATTTCAAACACCATCCGTAACTACTTTCTCGTACATTATTATACAGATTACAGATAATTAGTGTTTATGCCTACATGTACACTAAGCAAACTTTAAAGATTAATTATGATCGTTTCATATCGTGATTCAAATTCGGTTCAGATGTACATGTTTGCAGCGAACCACAGATATTATTGATACATGTTATAGAATGCCGACTATTACGATCATTTACGTTTTTAATAATTTCTACCCACTGTCCCAGATAATCAAATTTACAACACAGAGTTAACGGTTCAATGCTATTTGTTTAAATCATAAAAACCGGATAATTTAAAAAAGCGTATGTATTATACAAATTTCTTATTTAATATATACTGGTAATAAAACAATAATCTGACTGTTTACGACAGTTCCGCAATGCCTATTTCGTCATCAAACTGTTCACTTGAAATCTGAAAACAATTCCGATTTCGAGGTATTAGAGTTACACATTACTTAAACGACATTAACTTACAATAATGGAAAATGTGCAGCATTTAAACGTTGTTTACACATTGTGAAAAACGAATGAAACCTATGTTATGTATATAAAATAAATGAAAAGCCAGCGAACGGTATTTACGATTTTCTTTTAATATTTGTATTGTTTCACTTTAACGTGCTTGAACTTTTGTCAGTGCCGCTGCAATGTGCAGCAGATTAAAATATACTTTTAAGATGGGATTCCTACATGCCATTTCATCTCCTCTTCCCTCCCACTCTATCTTCGCCATTCTATCCAGATTGATTTTTTATCGATGACACTCTTTCATCGTTACTATTTTATTTTTGTTTCAAGTATACGCCTTTTAACCATGCAATTTTAAGTCTTCATACGCAATGCTTTTCTTCTTCCCAACTATATGTGTATTATCTGATTTCGATTACAACGAGTCTATCAGTTTGTCTCTCTTAACAACCGTTCCTTCTCCTTCAATAAGCATATTAATTATCTTTATAATTCCTCCGTAAAATGTGTTAACCTCCTGCTCTCTCACAATTTAAATAGGCCGATTATCTTTCCATTTTCCTAATTCTCTATAAAACTATTATACGATCCAAACTTAATTATTGCTCCTTTATTTATGGTAATTCTTCCAAGTCGCTTCTTTCCAAACCTGATAAAATTCGTTTCCACTTTTGTCTTGGGGCTCGAAAATCTTCCCTTATTCCCATTATTTTATCCGAAACCAATATCATCCTCTCTATATTGATACGAATTCGGTATTTACGGCGCTATATAGCGATGATGTCGAGCTAGAAATTATTCTCCGATTAAAATCATTAATTTTCGATCTCTCGGCATCATCGCATTGTTCGTTGTCGGCGAAGAATAGGGCCGGGATGTTTACACGACCGAATTTGTTATTTCCGATTTCTGTCGAATTTCTCGGCTCGGGAAGGGTTAAGGGGTTGTGTAAGTGTCCTGGTATGTGCGGTCTGCGACAACAGGATAACGTCTGTCGGCCGCGTGAGCCGTGTGAGATGAGTGTTGCAACGGCTATGTAATATTAAGTGATAAGGATTTCGGCAGTGTACCGTTAGTTTGGTTAAACTATTATCGAGCTGATTTAGTGAAACAAATGTACCGTTAGTTACCGTTTAATTGAGTACGAAACGAGTCGTCGTTCAACATCAGTTAATACTAGTCAAAAGTACGTTAACCTAGTCGCCGTATTGTAATTTTCGTGTGGGGCAATTTTGGCCGAATTTCTTATAAAACTCATTTATTTTTCGGTTACGCGCGAACAGTCAATTTTTATGTGAATTTATGTTATTTACCGAATATACGCGTTTTTTGAGACAAGCTGTTTTTTAATTGAACTCGTGGTGCGGAGGGGCGGATTCGCAATTATTTTGATAAGTTTTCTGTGTGTTGATCGTATATGAAAATCTAGTCCTCTCGTAGAAGCAGAATCGTCAACAATAAGAATAAGAAGAAAATATAAGAGAAGAGAAATTCATTTCAATATCCGCCGATCGTTTTCTAACTAAACGTCTCCCGATTTCTCAGTCTAAAATTATATTCTATCTTGTTATGAAAGACCTTTGGCGCTTTATTCCTCAAAAATTCCCTGTCATCCCATGCAGCTGGTCAGCTTTCTTAAAGCTGAAATCTGGTATGTTCAAGACTTGGTAATTTGTAAATAACAGCAAAATTACGAAACTTGAAAAATTTTATAAAGGAAGCCCTGAATGGGCCTAAATTTAGAAATTTTTACGTATTTTCGGAAAAATCAAAATTCTCAGCAACATCAACAACACACAGAAAGCTGAAACTTAATGTGTACAACACACCTAGCATGTAAATGACAGAAAAATTATTTAACTTGATAAATTCCGTACACGAAACCCGCCCATACGGTTCGATTCTTAAGCATAATCTCAAAAATGTAATTTTGCAGCGTAGCTCCTACTAAACATAAAAAGTTATACAAAAAAATAATGATCTCTCAACAAAAACAAAATATTGTAAAAATACAGCCAAGTTTGTCAACTTTAAATTTTACTTGTACAAAAATATTACATAATTAGCCATTTTATCGGTAAAAAAAAATTGTGATATAAAAAATTAAGTGCCAATTTTTCATGAGTTATATGTTCATTGTCAGAATTTATAGTTCCATTTTAATTATACATTCCTTAGATTCCTATTACTTTTCACGCATTATAAAAATGAATAACTAAATAGAGTTTTAGATATCAGTGTAATAGTAACTGATTTGTTGTAAATTGACGTAGGAAAAAAGTTCACAATGTACTAAGCATAATGGAATTGAAGGAAATATCGCGTCAGTTTATTTCGGTGATCCGGCTTTATTTGCCCAGCCGGTTCCCAGTTTGATTACAGTTCGAGTAAATCTGGGAGCAACGATCGCAGTCTTTGGAGATTAAAAAAGTTTTTTAGTAGCAGCAGAATATCGGAACTACTGCGCTGTTGCGCTACAGTTATAAAAATTAATAGTAATCAAAAAATCGAAACTTCAGTTCTTGTAAACCTAAACTTTATAATTACCTTTTTATTTTTAAGCTTCTTCATCAACGAAATATCTTTGGCTAGCTCGTCGATTTCTTCTTGCGTAAATTTTGGTTTTCTCTTCCGTTTCTTACTTACTCCTTCGATTTTGAGTTTCGATATTTTTTCCCTCTTCAGATGTTTCTTCTCCTTCCTGTCAATCCTTCGTTGCTTCGATTCAGCCCACGGAGTGCTTTGTTTTTGGGGTTTCCTTTTACGTCTATTGCTCGGCCATACGCCGGTACGTTTATAACGTTCCAGTTTATTCAGTCTAACAGCTTCCCGTTTTTCATTGCTACACAAAATATGAATTAAACAGGCGATTAAATTCAGAATTACTGCGTTGCGTTCGACTTTCGACGCATTTTTCAACTATAAAAATAGAGCATAGTGTAAAACATGATAATTTTACGATTGTATTTTACAAAATAATAAGAAAAAGAATAAGAAAAATAAAACGATTAAACTCACAGATATTTTATCTCATTTATATCGATATCAACTGGCTGAAAATCGACCGGTTCCTTTCCTTTCAGTTCCGGCATTTTAGGCAATTTAATTAAACCAAATCCGGTCGCCAGTTTGCCAAAGTTTAAATCTGATTTCCCAACGAAATGCGAAAAAAAACAAAACAAAACAACATCAATCAAGCATGAAGTTTCATTCGCTCAAGATTATTCCGTGCGTTAAGATAAAGATAACTATAATTTACATGCGCACAATAGACTAAATTTAAAACAGACATTTTCAATTTTAAAGTTGTAATATCGCCTATGTATATTTCACGCAACATTCCTCTTCTGTAAATGTGTACATTTATAAATAACTAAAATTTTTTGTGTGTAATATATGAGTACGGAACGTGCATTAGTCACTTTTTTGAAATTTATTCAAACTTGCAAAAGTTTCGCTAACGGAAATCAAAGTACGGTTTCGTTACTTAAAAAATCTGAATATTTTATTGAATTATAATAGAAAAAAAAGAAACATATACTCGTATATCGGAGACTGCAATATGATGAGTTTGATTTTTTTTAAAAACAAAATTAAAAATAAAATATATACAACGAATGCGATCACGCATGTATAACCAAGACGGTAAGAAAAGTTTGTTTAATCTTCTACAGCAAAGTGGTCATCATTTTAAAATAACCTTGCAATTACGAAATAAGGTCTTCCTTTTTATTTACAACAACCGAATACTTTTCGTATTAAATCTTTTTTCGGTTAGATCTGCTTTGCATTTGTGCTTGCTCTGTACTGTTAGGCACTTATTTAAGGGTCATCAAACACACTAAAGTCGACCGTCATCTCCCCCATAAACACCTTCAGCTGTACCCTTCTAAAAAAAAAACAATAAGCATTTCTGTGTCAATGTAAATAACTAGTTTTGTTTGTATAACGATTCCATTTCCAATTACTTTTGCTTCAATAGCATTGTTTTATTCTATTTTTAACTTATAAAATAAAATAAATAAAAACTAAAAATTTTACGTTCATTAATTAAATAAACTATGGTAGCGCTGTTCCGTTCAAGTGAAACTCTAATCCCATTATTGACTGAGTTAATGTTTGTAGTGGAAATTCAAAAAAAAAAAAAAATTACATATTAACGTTTTATATTTATATGTTAATAAAAATATATCGATAAACAGTTAAGACAAAACTGCAGAAACGAAAAATACTTTTTTTACGAACTGAATATTATAATGAAAGAAATTATTACTTAAAATCATCGGTTAGCAAAATATTAAACCACAAATATTTATTTTTAAGTGCAATTGTACATAATTTAGAATATTTTTTGTTTTTTTTTTAATAATAAAAAAAAAAGAATAAAGAAAAATTACAATAAAAATGTTAAACTGTGACAATTATACCGATAAAAAATCGTGCAATTTACTAGGAAACCTGCACATTTTTTCTCTCCATCCAAAAAGGACAAACCTTTCTATCGATATTGAACATGCCTAATTATTTAATTTTAAATTCCGAAATTTGCAACGCTGCACTCCAGCTTGAAAAATTGAATGTTTCAAATTAGAAGAATTTTCTTGATTGTGTACATACTACACGTTTTATAGCCTGATTTAAAATTTTCAACTATAATACTACTCTGCAAAATGACGGGAGCGCGTTTTTTCGAACTTCCCGAAAGATTTACTAAGGAATCTAGATATTATTTCGTTACTTTCAAATAGTGACCCTTCCATCAATAATACCACAGGTCTGGAAAAAAAATTTTACTACGAGTACGTTTTTTGAATTTTTTTAGCGTCTCAAGAGAGTTCGAATATAAAGTTTAAATATCGTCTGTATTTTTCCTTTAAATTCCTTCTTTTTATGTACATATGCAAGATATGTTTTGTTATTTTCAATTTCTTTACTCGAGTCATCGTGAAATCATGCGTTTTTTTTCTCCTAAAAGGGGAGTCAAAAGTTGATCGATTTTTTTTTTTTATTTTAATGAAAAAGTTTTTGATTTTTATTATATATGTTCTTAAGACTTTAAGTTCTGTGGGTTGTTATTTTGACTGGAATGGAATAGTTCATTACGAATTTTTACCGACTGGTTGTGTAGTCATTAAGAAGTTCTACTTACAAGTTTTACGCAATTTTCGTGAAGCAATCGGAAAAAACTACCTGAACTTTGGATAAAAAAGCTCGTGGATTTTGCACCACCGCAACACACTCACTTATACTGCTTTGTTTATCCAACAATTCATGGTGAATCGCAAGATTGCTGTAGTGCCGCAACCACTCCATTCTTCAATAACTTTTTCCTATTCCCCGAACTCAAGAAGATACTCAAAAGACAACCTTTTTCAACAATAGATGAGATAGACGATTCACCCCTTTTTCTCTTATTAAAATTCAAACATACAGCGCTTTGATTTACATTTTTTACCTTCATTTGTAAAAATGTTCTCTTTGCCACAACAACATTTTAAAATATTTTCTTCTTCCTATTAGACGTGCTACTCAATTTCGAACATTCACCCGGATATATACAAAACCGAAATTTTAAATTGACCGTACATATTTGATTTTTAATGTTATAAGTGCAGTCCGAGTTTGCGTTAATCTGTACATCAATTTCCGCGGGCATTAGTTCGATCATTTTAGCAATTTAACTATTATCGAGGCGACAAAATAATACTAAAAACTATAAAAAATAACCCGATAATATGTTTTATTAATTGCGGCTGCCAATAGCAAAAGGGTCTTTAAAAAGATCAATTAGAGATGTTTATCCGTTAGCGAAAAGGGAGTATCGATTTCGTCCGTTTTTAAAATATAGCTAAAGGTGTAAAATGAAAAATTTAGCGTATTTATCAACAAATTTTCTTACCTTTCACGCGTAGTATCAAATTGCACTCGTGTTTAGAATATGACTGAACGTAGGAAACGAAAGCTTTATTGGCTTTATCGAAAATTTTTCGATCATTAATTTGAAGAGTATGCATTGCATCGATCACCGTCTCTTTTTCAGTATCCGTTACGTCTGTTGTCTGTAGTTCTTCTAGAGATACCTATTTTTCAAACGTAACACAAATAAAAACATTAAATCGTGGCAACAGCAAACATTTAAAAATATTATAGCTTGAAAATGTTACAAAAAAAAACGAAAAAAACATCGGTATAACCGATTGTTGTTCAATTATAAATCAGCAAACAGCGTTAGAACTTTATGAAATCTGTTCATTTTCTTTAGAACTAAACACATATTTTCGATGTTGCAGAAATTTACGTTTCGAACAGAAATCTTTTATTTATATTTATATTACCGACATTATTTTATTTATTATTATGTCGTAAATTGAGTTAACGTCTCCTTCTATGATAACAATGGACAACTAGATAATGGACGTGTCGTCGCGATAGCCTAGTTGCTAGAGCGCTTGACTTCCGATATGGCGGTCACGGGTTCGATCCCGAGCGACGACGAACTTATTACAAGAATTAAATAAATAAATAATCGCTAGTAATCACGTGGTGGCAATGGCAAACCACCACGTACAACATCATATGCTCGCTAGGTCAGTACACAGCAGATCCACACAGGACTGCACTTGTAGCGCGATAGCAAGCGACTAACAATCAGTTCCGAATGTAGTCTTGTGTGTGTACACCACTGGCGTTGCATATAACAATTGCCTATACCAACGTCAGACCCGGGCGACAGGTCAGTTGGTTCATTCACTTGTCGCATCTACTAAAAAATAGCAGACCCCGCTCGCGGGAAAATGCTCAAGAAAAAGAACTAGATAATGGGCGTGCGATTTTAGACGCTCGGAAACAATATCAGGTGCGTGATAAACAACAGTGTAGTAGCGTAATGCTTGTTATCAAAGTTAATCGGATCCTTTATAGCGTGCGCACACGTTCATCTCGGAAGAAAGCGGGAACCAACGTTAAAATATAGTACCGATGTGTCGAATTTTTCCGTGTATCAACATAATAGCCAGCTGAATCAGTAAGTCGACTTATTCATTTCTTTAATAAAAGTAAGTTTTCGACTTTTAGTGCCAGAGCGTACGGTGATGGGAACGTCGCGAACGCGCACTTTAAAACCGGTTCTACCATAGATGTCAAATAATCCTTTGTTTTTTACAGTAACTTAGTTCAGCGAAAAGAGCTCCTCTGCTAAAGTATCTCCCGAGGTAAATCTCTCTACTATTGCTTCTTTCACGTATCATCGTAAATTATGAATTAAAAGTACCGATATAAGCTTTTAAATTAAGTTGCTAATATGATAATATTGTACATTTCAATCGCTTTTTTAAAAAATGTAATTCGTTTTTATTTTAATTGTTAAATTAAGCATTTATTTTACATACAGTAACGTTCTAGGTATCTATTACAACTTAAGTATTAATATACGCTTTCTATAAAATATAGCCGAAGTACATTTCACGTTAAAAAAAAACAAAAAAACAAGTGCAAACTTTCATTATAATCAACTTATCTCTGTAAGAATATAAAACACGGTATTTATACTACTCGTATATTGTAAAACGTTCTAATAATGAGAAATATTAATATTCGTTTATTTTTTTTATTTTGGAACATTTTTAAAGGTTAGAATAATAAAATGTTTAAAAAAAAAGAAATACCGATAAAAATTTAATAAAAATGCAGTAAAAAGTAAAAAAATAATTATTCGATGAAAAATATATTTCGGAGTGATATAACTTAGAGGAATTAGAACGATTTTATTTATTAAACTATAAAAGCCTCCTTAAGGGGGTCGCACAGTTACTTTAAATTTTAAAGTAACCGCGACGCCCTTAAAGAGGCTTCGCGATCCCCTCGGGGGGTCGTGATCCACACGTTGAAAACCACTGTTATAAAACATTAACTTTTTATTCAATAAAAAATATATTTCACAACGGCATAGTTAAGGTGATATTATCGTTTTCTTATACAACATTAACTTTTTGAAGTCGGCATCAAATTCATATTACAATATCTAAGAACAATTTAATGAATATTTAATACAGTTTTTAATTATTATTTTAATATGAATTTGTTGCCGACTCCAAAAAGTTAATGTTGTATAAGAAAACGATAATATCACCTTAACTATGTCACTGTGAAATATATTTTTTATTGAATAAAAAGTTAATGTTGTATAAGAATTACGATAATATCACTCTAAGTTATATTACTCTGAAATACATTTTTCATCGAGTAATTATTTTTTACTTTTCAGTGCATTTTTATTAAATCATTATTTTTTAATTTTTCCTGCGGTTTTATTAAATTTTTATAATAAATCTGGAAGTCAGTATTTTTTTTAAAAAAAACATTTTATTTTACAATTTTTAGCATTGTACTTGAATTTTTTTCTTGCTAAAAATCAACTTTTTTGTCACGTTATTCTCCATATTTTACGCTTAAAAAAAAAGAAAAAAAAAAGAAAAACAATTTCTTTAGTTTAAATTGCTCTTCCACGAAAAAACATCAAAAGTTACATTTCCATAGTAATTTGGAAAATTTATAGTATTTTAAATCAAACGCTTCTGTTATAGTAACAAAAAAATATGAAGATTCACCGATTTTCATCAGTACTCATACGGTATCTAAGTTGAATAGTACTTTCTAATGGAAAAATAATCAGTAAAATCGGTTCATATGAATGTAAGTTATAAGCAAATAAACATAAAAAAAAAACAAAAAAAAACATGCGACGAACGTACGGTTTCCTTTTTTTGGAAGTCGGTAAAAATAGCCAGGGAAAAAAAATTATTTTTAATAACGATTCAGAGAATAAGTCCCGACTTATTGTGATCTTTTAATCAAGAATTTTTGTAAGAGCGGTTGACTTGAAACACTGTGCTTCAGCATCGCTCAAAGAAAAGAAAAATAAATTAAAATCATGCGACAAGAATGTTTTACGAATTTTTAACTAATTTCGCAGTGGAACTTTGTAAAATTTATTAGATGACACTACACGTACAACATAATTTAAAAAGTTTTTGAAATAAGCTTTACGTATAGCGCGTACTCTGCTCCTACGTATAATATCGTAGATTTGATAAAAATTATAGAACTAATAACAAATACTCCGAAGCGTATAGAAGAAATTGAAATAGCAGAATTCAGAATGATCGATTAAAAGTTTTAAGAATTCCGAAAAAGAGAAAATACAAAGAGTACTAGAGGACAAAAAACACAGTGAAATGAATAAGATAATGGAGATTTAAATTCACGCATCAGTTGTAAAATTTAGAAAAACGAAAAAAAAAAAAAAACGCTTGATGCAACTGAAATTAAAATGTTAAATTTATGAAATAGAAATTACTGTATTAAATAAAATGAGATCGTAGGAAACATTAAATAATTTGAATACACAGGAGCGAGGCTAATGAAGTAAAAAATGAAACAGCGAGATAAAAATAAAATAAGGAAAAATCGCAGTAAGGATGCAATTAACAATATAAGTAAACATAAAGAAAGATACTCGTTAACTATTAACAGGGTACGAATTAAAGATTTTGAGGTGCAAGTGTAGAGGATAAATAAAGAAAATCAGTTCTGAAGTATCGACAAGACACAAAAGCTTTGCAGATGCAGTTATGAAGACAAATTAGAGAAAGTACAAACTCAGAAGTGTTCCCCAGAGTCGCGGAAACCAGTGAAAGTGTAAGGAAAATTTAAAATTCACGGTTGTTAAATATAATCACAGAAAATAATGTTTATGTAAACATATCATTTTTGTAATATTACTAAATATGAACGCTATATTTAGAAATACTAATAAATTGATATCAATTATAATTTTAAAAAATTTACTTGTGCGTAATCGACAAATTTCAGATCGAGTACAGGCTAAAAACGTGAAATAATATATAAAATTCTGCAATTATAAAATTTGTACCCAAAACATAGTATTATTTTTGACCATCTGAAATTATTGTTATCATCTTTTTTAAATTATCATTCAAGAATAAAATGCTAAGATGTTAATTATTTATATAATTAAAATTGTTAATGATAGGAATCACGACTTTTTACAAGCGTAACGCTATACGCGTATTTAATTTATTGAATTTATGTAAACAATTTACTAAATTATTTGGCAATTTACTAAAATATTTTAATCGCCTTCATTTCATAACTTCGTATTTTACCATCACCTATTATACTGTTATCATTATTATAATTTCTTTCTTTTGTAAAACCCATTCTGAAGCTCATATTATTTCTATACTGCATAAATGAATAGAAATTTTCAATGTAATTCATTTAAATGCATGTACAAATTGTTCATAAATGATTGCAGATAAGAACAAAAAACTTCAATTTGATAATATCTAATTATTATTTGTCATCGTGCTGCATTAATCTAACCTTTTGATTTCGTAATATAAAGTTGACATAAGCATCTTCATTCGGCATTAAGGTAACAAGAGAATTTCCAACATTACCAATTCGAGCTGTCCTACCGATTCGATGTATAAAAGAAACAGCAGCTGATGGCGGGTCATACTGAATAACCCAATGTATCTGCGGAATATCAACACCGCGCGCCATTACATCGGTACATATGAGGATTCCTATATATACCATATCAAATATAAAGTAATATATATTTATGTATGTATACATATATTATAAACATGATAATTACACTTTCGTTAATACTAAAAATGTCTCTAATGTCAAATATTGCTAAAATTAAAACTAAACTGTTTTAAAGACAAAACATTCATGCACACTTAGCATGTATACGCACAAAATAGAATCTAAAAAAATAAATGTAGTTTACACTACTTTCATTTAATCAATCTACTTTAAAATACGACGCTTTATTTTCATGCCTGATAATACGCCAAAAGAATCAACTTAAGATGAATATTACAACTTACATTACACATAATGTGTTACTTAGTATCAGCAACGGTGTTTCGCCAAACCATAGGATTTCACAAGAGCATTAAAACGGTTTCTCAAAATATTTGGAAAAATTAAAAATATTTTAAACAAATTTTAATATAAAACCAACTTCTGCATATTTAACTGGCATGCAAAAAAAAAAAAAATTAACTTATATATTCTTATTTTATAATTGATATGCAAATTGTCATTCGATAGTATTCTGAATTGTCACAGTAATATTCGGCAATGACGATGATAATTGTTAAAGTTAAAACATCTATAAAACTGCAGTTTAAAAGATTTTTCGACGATTTCGTGTATTCGTTTTATCTCGGACAACACCACATTTTCTACCCGTTCACGTATTATACAAATTTTTCTTTCAGAAAACTTTTTTTTGTTTTTTAATCGTGATTTTAATAAACATCCTTGCTTAATTCTAAATATTCTTTTTTTTTTTCGTTGTTAAAGAAGCTCTTCCGAGCTTTAAATACGTAAAAATAAAATAAAATATATTTTAGGTCTTAACGACCCTTTCAGATTAAGTTATAAATAAAATAACCCCAAGAAGGAAGACCATCATTGATACGTATCAACTGGCTTTCTGTAACAGCGCTCCATCGAAATCATTCTGTCAATAATTATATATATATATATATATATATATATATATATATATATATATATATATATATATATATATATAAATATAAATATATATATATATAAATATAAATATATATTTATATAAATATAAATATATATATATATATATATATATAAATATATATATATATAAAGTTCTTCCAATTATCTAATGCTACAATTATCTCTTTCAATACTTTATCCGCGTTTTTAACAAAATGAAATATCTGGTAAATTTTTCACATTGATCTAACATATTTTTGATTTTTGTTCTTGCTTTTAACGGAAATCGAATTAATGTCAGATATTATGAGGAATTAATAATTTTAAGAGCGAAAAATTGAAAACATTTCAGACTCATCCAGACTAAAGCACAAGCATTTGCGGCAATATTGCTTTTTTGTTAGATGTCCATTAGAAACCCCCATTTTGAAATACATTATTCGCAAAGTGTCAATCAAAAAAATTTCTTTTCCAATTTGCATTTTTTTTTTTTTGCGTCGAATTACAGGCTTGTGATTATATAATTAGAATCTATTTTTAAATATCCAAGTAATAAGAGAAGACGGAAAAAATACTCTTGCGCAAGCTAAAGTTAATAAAAAGTAATAAATGTTTCATTTTGAAAGGTTCTTCGACTTAAAAAGTTAAGAGCCACCGCTCTATCCTGTCGCTTAAAATAAGGCGTATTTTTTTACATATTTAATTATATAAATACCTGATTTGCTTTCCCGAAACGAATCAAATATTTTATATCTGCGATCCTTCATTTTTCCGTGTAAGTCAAATATGACTACATCCGGTAATACTCTGAAAGCAATTGTAACAAAAATTTTACAAACCAGTTCATTTCCGTAATCCTTCTTCGCTCAGTTACCGCGATCGCAAAATCGTCCCTACAGTGTCTGTTAGGTATCATTAGCAACTTGCACCACGATTTGATTCCGGCATCGCACTTTCGGCACATCTTTTTTTTTTTTTTTCATAAAAAATAATACACCGGGAAAAGTGATAAAGTTTTACTAACTAAATTTTAACATCTTTTGATCGAACTGTACTTATTAAAATTCATCAGAAATAAGTCTATTATATTTTTAAAAATTGAATCTTTTCTTCATTTAAAATAAATAAAAGTCAAATTTCTAATCTAAAATTTTATCGCCATACAAAGTTTTTTTTTTCGATAATTCAAAGAAACAAAAATTTCTATGTATTATCGCTGCGCTTTTTAGATAATTGTGATTTAAAATGTTGCTTACGGTAAAATTTCCGTATTTTCTTTAATTAGAATATATAATATATATAAATAAAAACTTGATGTCTATTAATTAATTTCGACGCTAATGGATAAAAATTTGAATATTGCTTCTATTTACGTATACTACAACACGCGATCTGCCCTATTTTTAAAATTTTCCTTTTCATCTACTTTTTATTTTCACAGTAAAAAATTGTTTTAAGCTGATAACTACAAATTTCGATTATGAAAGTTCCGAATAATTTCCATATAAATGTATTACCACTTCCAAAAGGTTGTTTGTTATAACGATAATACTATAAATCATAATAATTGCTGTTACAAACACAAAAAGAAATGTTTAACATCTTCTTTAAAAATAATTATAATCTATGTTACAGTGATGGTCGAATCGAGAACAGTTCAGTAATTCAAAAAACTGTTAAATACACAGTTCTTTATGTAAAAAATCAATTCTTAGTTACTTTCAATTTTTTTCATCTCTCAGCTCTTCTTTAAAACAATGAATGAATGAATAGAAAGAGTATTATGTAGTTTTATTAAAAAAAAAACAGCACATAAATGAATGTAATAAAATACCAGTATCGAACAAATAAAATGTGTTTTTGCCAAAAATGAAAAGTTTACGATAACACCAGATGCTACAAAGGTTATCTTACATAAAATTACAGAAAAAACTAAATAAAATACTGTTAATCCAAATAGAGAACCCCTACGAAGAACAATGGAAGGGAAAGAACAAGCGTCTAAGGATAAAAATGTCTTAAATTAGATAGGGTTAATGGAAAATGACTTGCAAGAACAATAATAATAATAATAATAATAATAATAAAGTAAGAAATGATTATTATAAATTATAACGAGACATTTTTAAAGACGGAGGCGAAAACGAAAACTTTTTCCGGCAATTTTTTTAAAAAAATAAAACACTGTTCAATAAAAAAAAAAAAAAAATCGAACACTATAAAGTGAATATTAAAAACGAAGAAAAATGGGACAACACGGTAACATTTTATCTACAAATGAATCACATTTGCACGAATAAACAAAGACAAAGAAATGTTTCGTAATTGTTCTAACACACCACCACTATTGACAGTGTAGTTATAATGTGTAGGCTAAAAAGAAAAGGGAGCTAATGTTTTATATAGCGACGGAAAAAAAAACAAAAAAACAACTGATAATTATTATTTGTACTACTCTGGCCTTCAATTCAAAGTGACAAATTCATGAAATAGCAGATGAAAAGGAAATAAGTTACAAAAGGAAAAAATGATCATGACTGTGACGGGATTCAACAGTAAGATAGGTTTAGATACGCAATACGATATAGGCAATAAAAGCTAAAAAAAAAATTATTAAATATTGGAAACTGGTTTAAATAAGAAAATAATCTATGTGTAATACGAATGCACCGGTTTCCTTTTATGAGAACCGAATTAAAACCTTAAAAGAATTTTTAAAAAAATCTAGATAAACTTTAATTTTCTACGCAATCACCATTGGTTTGCAAATATTTCTGATACCGATTAAAGAAAAAACTTCAATATTCCATATCAGCAAAATTTCGCTGCCTGTGCTTTAGACGTCATAAGTCATTCCTTTACATGAATAAATGAGTGGGGTGGCACGAAATTGGGATTATAAGACAAAAACGAGTGATCTTTTCTTAGCCAAAAAAACTACTCCACAACTGATCAATCCCAATTATAATATCGTGTATAATCGAAAAACATTATTTCAAATTGCATGATTAAATTACGGGAATTATTTTCCATTGAATATCATTCCATAAGAATTAATCAACGAAAATCTTACTCGCTTAAACTAGAACCCCCCCCCCCCCCCCCCCAATTCATGGATGATGAATGTCGCACTACGGTACTAAGCGTTGCTTTTACCCGCCACGTGAGTAGTTTCACCTCCATTGATAACGTGTTCAACTAGCGTTCAATTGTTAACTGTAAAAAAAAATTTTAACGATAACAGAACGTGTTGCGCATGCATGCTGATCAAGATTTTCATTCAACATTATAAATCACTTTCTCATATCCTACAGTAATAACCGCTGTAATCTCAAAAAGTTATCGAAAACTTATTACAACATATTAAAGTACTGCGTATAAGCCATTTAATTTTGCCTGGCAATAAAAGACTTCCAAAAACTCCTTATGCATCAATGCTGAAAAAAATAAAAAAAAAAGATACTAATCTATGTATTTGTAAAAAGGGTGTTATTACTTTGGTAATCGTGCGGAATAGATTAATAAATATAAATATAGTTATTCGTCTGTTTACACGAATTCAATTTTTTTTTAATTTTCTTTTTTTTCTCTTTTTTTGGCAAACAGTTTTACTCTGTTTTTTTTTTTTTTTATTCGGGCGGCAAATTGTTTTATTGTTTTTATAAAGCTAGTAGCCTAGTAGTTCCTCTGCTCGATTACTAAACTTGATGTCTTTATTTTGCCTATTATGAGAAACTGTATTAACAAGGAAATCTGGAAAAAAGTAAAGGCAAATCACAAGAAAAAACAACTTAGATTTATCTGTTATCGTTAATATCCTTAGATTTAGTACATCATAAACGGTAACTTTGCCGAATCGTTGATTGTACCGAACTCGCTTCATTTTTAACATCGCAAGCTACTGTACCAGTTAACATATTTATAACTCAATAAAAATGCTGTAAATATATAATAAAAGATTTTAATAGCGTTCGTTACAAGCTCACGATGTTTTGAATCTCGAAAATCATCAATCGGTAGTTAAGACTACATTTCACATATACAAATCTAAAAAAAATTATCCAACAAAGACTTACGTTTTTAAAACTGTCGCAAAGTAATCGACACAGGCGCAAGTCGATAAAAACAATATATACTTTAAATTGCAGCCTCTAATTTTGATAAAATTAATAACGAAAGACAATTTCTGATCCGGCTCGAGGATACAGTAGTAGTTTGTCAATGTGTCAGGCGTTGAAACTATGTCAGCATTAATCCTGTAAATGTATAAAATTAGGCATGTATTTTTCAACTAGAAATAATCGAGAGTTAAGCTTTCAATTTTAAAAATTCTTATCGTTTATTAATATAGTTTAAGAATTAAATTGCAACAAAATTAGTGCAACGTCTTACTGATCGTTTGGTTCATGATTATCTCCGGTAATGTAAACGATATGCGGATTGCGCAAGCCAGCCCTGACAAGAGCGTTCAGCTGAGAATTCTGCGTGGCTGAAAAAAGTCCAGTACGACGCTGAGTCGGCAAATAACGTAGTATAGTCGTTAGTGACTTCTCAAATCCGAAATCTAGAAGTTTATCCGCTTCATCTAATACAAGAACTTCCTAAAATGTTTTAATATGTTTAATAATTTTCACTCGAACGAATGAATTCTTACATGACGTGGGCAAAAATAAGTAAGCTGCAAATAAAATGCTTGAAATTAATATTAGATCATAAATGCGTGACCAAAAGTGAAATAATTCAAAAAGAAGACGTTCTGAGCGTTAGAAAAATGTATTTATTTATAAAAGTACGGGAATACATAATGACAGGAAAGGAAATAGAATAGGAGGAAAGAAAAAAATAGAATACGAACTGAGGGAAAAATATTTATACAAACTGCCGTTAGCTAAAACAAAGATGCCGGAGAAACTAACAAATACATTATAACTCAGTTGTTAAATAAAATTCCTAAAGAAATAATAGAGGAGGAAACAGTTGGGGTAAAAAAAAGGAAAATAAAGGAATGGTTGCAGAAAGAGGGAAATATAGGATTAATAATAAGCGGTAGATAACAGAAAACGGTTCGGAAAACAGAGACTAAGAAAAGTGGAAACATAGAGAAAGGAAAAGGGATAGAATAAAATTTATATAAATAATAGATTAGTTATACTCGTAGATAAGTTGGAAATAATTAAAAAATAGGATAAGTTGTAACAAAATATTTGCGCGACGATAAGTATATATATATACACGTATAAGTAATACAGTATAGAAATTTTAGATATAAGGAAACTCGTCGACAAGCGTTTAGCTTGACGGGCTGTGTGTAAATGGTAATAAATTTGCGAAAGAAAAAAAAAAAGAAAACAAAAAAAAAATATACTACAACTGCGATAGAAATGAGACGGAAAATGTTTATCACAGGATATATATATATACCAGTGGCATATCCACGGGGGGTATAAGGGACATCCCCCCAAAGGACCAAAGCTTCTATGAAAAAATTTGTTATAACAGAGAAACGTAATTTATACTATAAAAGATTTTTATAAATGTTACCTATGGATTTAATTATAACTAATATTTAATACTGTTCTCTAGTAAAACTATTAATGTTCCGTTTTTATTTGATTTTAAATTCAACTGTCATCGATCTTTTGCCTTTCTTATTTATTTTTAATTTTTATTTTGTAATATAAATGAAAATAGATCAAAGATAAATATATATATATTTTTTGTACTTGCTCACAAACAAAGAATTAGGATCGATAAACTAACAAAAATAAAAAAGTAGTAAAGTCTAATAAAAATACTATCTTTTTTACTATTCAAACTCTAAACTACCGTTTTAGTTATAATTTTATAATTTTCTTATTTTTTACCTAAAAATAAAATAAAATTTAAATTAAATTGTAATAATTATGTATTTTTAAAGCATTTTTAAATTTCTAAACAGGTCGTTATTTGATTTTCTTTATGAAACAATGTATTTCTCAAGTCTACTGCGTACCAAAGAAGATATAATGTAATTATATAATCCCCCCCCCCAAAAAAATTGCCCTGAAATATGAGGCTTAAGCTACAAATTAACATTTCTGAAATCAAACAAACCAAACAATATTCCACTTTTCATAAAAAATAACGACGATAAAATCACCAATATGACAGAGAATCTTAACTACTCGCTATCTTCTCTTTTTCCGTTAGACAGCACTGACAAAGACAGCAACAAACAGAAAATACTAAGAGAAAACTTTAAATTTCCCATACAGGAAAACGTTGCTCACTCACAACAGACTCCTCTTGATACTTTCGCACTAAATAGCATTATAAAAAATTTAAAAAACAACAAAGCTGCTGGAGCTGACAATATTACAAATAAGACACTAAAATTAATCCAAAAGGTCTATACAAAACTCCTTCCACTCCTATATAAAAAAAATCTTCTTCTTAAACTATTTCCCTAAACCCTGGCGCGAAGCAAATGTAATCCTACTTCATAAATCAAACAAAGATGCAAATCTTATAAGTTCCTATCGCCCAATATGTCTTTTAAATACTGTAAGCAAAATTTACGAAAAACTTTAAAAAAATAGGATAACTTGCCATCTGAGCTCAACAAACTTTTTAGATAAAAGACAATTTGGATTCAGACAAGGTCTGTCCATTGAACATGCTGTGAATTATGCGATCAGCAAGATTAGTAGCAGCCTTAAGAAAAAATCGAACGTTCTCGTCATAGGAGTAGATATTAAAGGAGCCTCTGATAACTGCTGGCACCCTGATTTGTTTCACATTTTAAAATCTATTCTGATCAAAGACATACTATTGCTAAGTACAATATATTGCTACTTTAAAAACAGACGTGTAACTCTTCAAATAGGTAATCGTAGTGCAAACACTGAAACCAATAAAGGCTGCTCACAGGGTAGCGTTTTAGGTCCACTTTTCTGCAATATATTATTCAACCAAGCTCTACCATACGATAAGAACGTTGACCTATGCGCATATGTAGATGACTTACTATTCATAATAACGGACGATACAAAAGTCAATTTCGAATAAACAGCTAACAAAACGCTTGAGTTACTCGAAGCCTTTCTAAGTGAAGTAAAACTTAATATTTCCGTTGAAAAATGCTTTGTGTCCCTCTTCACAAACTCCCTGAAACAAAAGAAAAAATATTAAAGTACTTTATAGGGGGATCACTTTAAAAGTAGTCGAACATTTTAAATACCTAGGAGTTATATTAGACAATAAACTCTTCTTTAAACGACACATAGACTACACCATGTCTAAGTTGGACGCTAAATACTATCAATTACTAGAAGTGTGCAGAAATACATGGGGCTTTCATTACAGATACAGACGTGTACTGTACAAGTCACTTGTTGGGAATACAATGTGTTACGGTAGCTCTGTGTTTTTCCAACACCTAAAAAAGAAAACCTTAAAGTAAAAAATCTACTCTACACAACGTAAATACTTAATAAACGCCTGTAGAGCTTATAGAACAATTTCTCACAGCGCCGCTGTTGCTCTCATGGGAGTCCTTTCACTAGACCAGTCATGGGCAAAGTACGGCTCACGGGCCAAGCGCGGCCTTTCAGGTTAATTCATCCGGCCGCGGCCTGGTTTTGGATAACCCCTACACACATAGGACAAAATGTATTTTCTGCGTAGCTAGAATAGAATAACGGTTTCCTTCTCGTTGCGCTTTAAGTACGGTATTATCGCATGTAATATTAACTGAGTTTGTGTAGTGCCATAGTAGATGTCTATAGATCGGTAGCATGACGATGTGTGGAGTACTATGCGTGTGTTGCTCGGCTACTTTTGTGTTACTGAAGAATTAGCTTGCATGCGTTCATTAAAGGTAACGGCAAAAGGATCTGACATTTTTCAAGAATTTCAAGAATCTATCACGTCTTTGAAAGTACCTTTGACCAATATTTGTAACATTACTACTGACGGAGCACAGAATATGACAGGGACGAAATCTGGTTTTGTAGACATATTTAAGGAATCATTTCCTGGGAACGAAGTTGTGTTTCTTCATTGTGTCATACATCAAGAAGCTCTGTGTAAATCTGCTCTAGACATGAAACATGTGCTTGATTTTGTTATTAAGCTTGTTAATAGCATTCGTTCACGAGTACTCAATCATAGACAATTTCGACAGTTTCTTGACTCATTGTAGTCTGAATATTCTGATGTACTTTACTACACTAAAGTAAAGTGGCTCAGTGCAGGACGGGTTTTCGAACAAGTTTAGGATCTAAAAGACGAAATAATTTCTTTCATGGAAGAACAAGGAATGGACGAGTGTGAACATTTGAAAGATATTGTGTGGCTTTCGGACTTTGCATTTTTTACAGATCTTCTCAGTCACATCAATAAATTGAACCTTAAACTCCAGGGAAGCAATCAATTAATCCATGATATTTGGAGTCATATCAGGGGTTTCAAAATGCAGTTGCATGTATTATCCAAACAACTAGTCAAGAAAAACTTTACTCATTTTCCAAACCAAAAACTATTGCTGTTAGGGAAGACAAATTTAGGAGCTATGAGAAAAGCCTGAAATATCTTCATGAAGAATTTGAACGAAGATTCCAAGACTTCAAAGTTATCGAACAGGACCTGGACATTTTTAGCATGGCATTTAATGTGGATTGTGAATCAGTCTAACAAAAATTGCAGCTCGAACTGATTGAGTTGCAATGTAACACTGAATTGAAGCAACTATTTCTCAACGTTTCTAAAATTGAGTTCTACAAGACCCTGTCAAAATCAAGTTTCCCAAACGTAAAATCTCACGCTCAGAAGAGCAATTATCCATGTTTGCATCTTGCTACATCTGTGAACAGGTGTTTTCTACTGTTAGAAACCGATTGACTCAGCCCCATTTAGCTTTACTACTGCAAATCAGCTCATCCCAGTTTCTACCAGATTATAAACAACTTTTAGAAGCTCAGTCACAGTTTTATCTGTCACATACACCTTCATACTCAACTAAAGAATAATCAATTTTTGTAACTTTTTTTTCTAAGTTTTTTATTATTGTAGCATATAATAATATAAATGGTGTGTGATGTTCGAATTAAAAATGAAATTTATCACTTATAAAAATTTGTTTTGTTCAATTTTTTTTTTTTTTCCGGCTCGCCTAGATAATTTTTTATTATATCTAGCCTTCCCCTTAAAAAGTTTGCCCATGTCTGCACTAGACCTAAAAGTTAACTATAGATCAATCATTTTTACCATAAAAAACCGCAAAAATTTTGACTATATTAATGTCTATCAGATAATGAACTTTCTACTTTCAATAAATCCTCTTCAGAACAGTTCCTACATGCTAATCCACCATGACTTACATATAAAAATGTCACTAAAACAACTCAAAAGAAACATTAAAAACTATTTCATGTTCATATGGCAAAACTCCTGGGAACGAGATATAGCAGGTCGGCATACCCACAGGCTAATCCCAAATATTAGAACAGCTTACAGTTAACACCGGACTTTTACACTACCCAACTCCTCACTGACCGCTGACACTTTGGAGCCTATTTCAAAAAATACAAAATTACTGAAGGCGACAAATGTGACTGTGGGGAAATTGAAAAGGCCAATCATGTAATCTTTCATTGCAGTAAGTATAACGACATCAGACACTTCCACATAGAAAACCTCAATTTGAGCAATTCAACTTCGGCAAATAAATTTCAAAAATTGGCGTTCTTCCTTTGAAACCAAAATTTACTAGCAAAAATAACAACCTCCAGAAAGAAAAAAATAATAATAATAACATTATTGTTTATTAAATAAATACATAGTGCATAACCCACTAAATCATGTAGTATTAAGTTTCTGAAACCCGCATATAGAAAAAAAAAAAAATTAAAGTTTATTACTTAGGTTTTATTGTAAGAAAATTCTGGGTCAAGATTAAGTCTAACGGCGGTGCTTGGCTTGGCGCCTTTGTACGAAAACTCATATTGTAAAAAAAGCACTACTGAAGTACAGTTCCTAATCAACCCCCTCCCCCAAATACCTTTCTGGATCCGCCCCTGTATAAGCACATGTTCTAAATGAAATGAATTAAGATTAACGTACAATATAAACTGTTCATTACAACTGAATAAAACTAATCTATTGAAACAATCCCCAACGTCTGTATATGAATTACTTGAGATTAAACATGTCTACAAATAAACACTATTAGCAACCATATAGGTTACTTCAACTTTGTAAGTTGTGATATATAAGAAAAAAAAATATATATATATATAATATATCAGATCCTTCATTGCTGCTTTGAGACGGTCGACAAAATGGCTGCAATATGTAGAATCTTTTAGAATATTATATTTTCGTTTAATGTCTGTCATATTTATTTTTATATGCCTGCGATTCTGTTTTATTTAATTTTCATTAGTATTTTTATTATGTTACTAATTAATAAATTTTTTGATCCAAAAAACAATACACACACAACGTACTTAGTTCTTAAGTGCAATTATTAACAGGGTTGTCAAACGGTCTCATATGCGGAAAGAAATTGCTAATTAAACCCATGAAAAATCAAAATTAATGGAAATAAGATTACTTCTATTGATTATTATTATTTAGTGTGACCAAACGATTCATACATACGTATATAAATATATATTCAACTACAATGTTAGTTACCAGTTGTTTAATGGATCTGTGTAAATCTATACCAGAATAACTTTTACATAACAATTCTTCGAGACGTCCAGGTGTTGCTACTATTATGTTTCCTCCATGTTCGCGTAAGTTATTTACATCTTCGGTAACCGATCTTCCTCCAATTATAAGAACTGAAGATAATCCATTAACATTTTTAAAAAATTTATCTAAAACCTCGTTAGTCTGCGTAGCTAGTTCTCTCGTTGGGGATATAATGAGAGCTCCAATATCATACTTTTTCAGCGGTTCACTACGTTTCTAATTAATCAGTGAAAGTCAAATTATTAATTTATTTTTAAAACGTATATAAGTAAATAACAGTAATAATCCAATCACTATATTAAAAGATACATATCGCAGAAGAAAAAAATAAATCAACTATAATAAATGCGCACCAGTAACAATTCAATAACTGGAATTAAAAATGCTAAAGTTTTTCCGCTTCCGGTCACCGCCTGAGCTGCTACATCTTTATTTTGCAATAAATAAGGTATGCATACTTCCTGAAATAATTTTACAAAGTAACCATTAACGAATTCTATACTAATTACAGTAACGGAGTACATTTAATAACTCCAAATTCAATTCAATTAATGTACACAAAAATAGACAATAAATTTCAGATGAAACAAATATAACTATGTACTGATTAAATTTTATCTGAATTCCTTCAATAACGTTGAAAAAAAAATTATTAATTAATAAAAGTACAAGTATTTTTAAAGTTAAAATCTTTAAATATAAGTCATCAATGATGATAAACATGATAAAATGTTAATTAAAACACAGTTTTTATTATACATTTTTAAAAATTATTATTAATTCACTCCAGGATAAAATTTGTATTATATAAGTTTCGGCTAACAAACCCCGAATTATGCAAAGAAAAATTACTGAAAGTCGATTATTCTCTGATTGCACACAGTAGTGGATTTAGGTCTCTAGGCCTATGGGGCCTGCGCCTAGGGCGGCAATATTTGAGGGGCATCAAAATTTAAAAGGCGCTTGAACTCAAACGTTTTTTCCCGGACGCTTAAAAGTTGAAATTGATGAAATATTTTCCGTCAACGATAACATCTTGTGATTTTATGTATCACAGAATAATATATTTTTATCGTAATTAAAGTAAGTTTATTATTCATATATAAGAACTGTTAATTTTGACTTTAAAAATTGTTATCGAAACCCGTTGATATATATATATATATTTTTTTTTTTTCATTATAAGAAAGGCTGAATATCAGCACTGACCTAGAACGCCATCACCATCAAATTCATCACTAATTGCACATCAGACATATTCGGTTCGATATTAAACTTATATTAACTGGGACAAACTAAACATTATACACAAATACAGAAATTCACTATGAAATTTTAAATAAATATAAACCGATACAAATTTTTGTTTAACTAATAAACGTTATTTTATTAATAATATAACATTAAGTATAGCTAAGCGTTCATCCCTTACATTCTAATTTATAAAGCATTTTAATTCAATTAAAAGTATAATGCTAACAATATAATTACCAATTTATATTACAAATGTAAAAGAAAAAAATTCTTTACTTGCACTGGAGTAGGTTTTTGAAACCCTAATTCTTCTAAAGTTTGCAGTACCGGTTTTGAAAGCTTAACGCCCAAATTACGAAATGTTTTAGTCATTTAAAATACAAACCGACATATACAATCCCACAACGGCACACGTGATTTACATAAAGAAGGAATAAACCGGTGTTTATATAAAAACAAATAAATCTCAGTTTCGATTAGTAAAACGTATCGACTTATTGATAAATGCTGGAATGCATCGGTTATACCAAACTGTAAAATTTGCGCTGTGACACGATTGAACTGTTTTATATTCAATACTATAAAGAAGTATTTTAAAACGATTTCTTAAAGTAAGATTGCGATCTAGTGGTTAGGTCTGTAAAATAGAAGTGTCTTGTACGATGTGCGTGTATTCTCTCGTCATCGTTTTTTCTGAAACAAAGAAAAATTTTCGCATTTGTGCTTCTCAATTTCTCAGTAATATATGTACAGTTATGATTATAAATAAGTAATTGTTCGTGTAATTCATGAAAAGTTACTCTATTCTAGTGTGTCTCTATTATTTGTATAATATTTTACGTAGTGATAATTTAAAATTTTGAAATTAAAATTATAAACGAAAGAATTAGGTTTGAAATCCAACACCAGGGCTTGAAAGCCGAATAATAATACAGCTTAAGCTTTCGGGTTTTGGCTGTTTAAATTTGAAATATGGCTTAGAGTTTCGGCTTTCGGCTTACGAAATGAATTTTAATAGAAGTTAATTAAACTCATTTACTGATTACTATGCATCAAACTATTAAGCATTACTATTAAAACTTCAGCTTTTTTCTTTACACACAAAAATAAAAGTTTTTAAAAACAATTTCTTATGCAAATATTTATGTCAAAAATGCAAAATCAAGAAATTAAAAAAAAAAGATTAAGCGGAATATAAAGCTTAATTTAGCTTTTTTAGAAATACAGCTTAAGCTTTCGTCTTTCGACTGTTTAAATTTTGAATATAGCTTAAGCTTTAGGCTTTAAGCTTATGGAAATTTAAATATGGCTTTTGAATTAAGCTTATGACATCTAAAAATGATTGGCTTTCAGCTTTTGGCTTTTGTCTATTGGCTGGTTTTCAAGCCCTGTCCAACCCACACGTCGTACAAGACTTCTATTCTACAAACCTAACCTCCAGACCACAAGCTTAGTTTAAGAAATCGTTTCAAAATACTTCTTTATATTATTGAATGTAAAACAGTTTAACCATGTCACGGCGCGAATTTTACAGTTCGCTCTAACCGATGTAGTCTAGTATGTTTGATTATATATAGATTTTAAACAGAGTTTGAAGAACTAAACAAAATTTGGCTCATTCGACAACGTTGTACGCTTATTTCGCAAATTCATTGACTCAAGCGTTTACCTTTTCTAGCCTATTATGTGTGAACGAAAGCAATCGGGACAAACTTTGAGAAGCAAATAATGTAACGTCATAAGTTGGCTCTTCATTTTTTTTCCTATCAATATTTCTTATTTTCTTTTTTTCTCTTGTTAGTATTGCTGCACATGTTGTGTTATGTTCTGCTATTCATTGATTTTTGTACATTTTCATGTAGCTTTTGTTTTAAAACCTTTTCTACAAAGTTTAATTTAAGTCGACATATAAAAGCTCACATGTATTCAAAGTTCAAACAGTATCAGATTTTTTTTAGAAGACGGGAGTGATAACAATAATTTTAGAATTTTTGGGGTGATACACAACAAACGATGCAAAAAAAAAATTTTCTAGAAATATTTAATATTGTAGTGTGATAGGTACATCTGAGTTAAAAACTATATCATTGAATAAACTTATCCGATGTCAAATAAAATACAACTTTTTAATATCTACGATTTATCGAAACAGTTACTCCGCTATAAAACTTCCTGAAATATTTTATGGAATAACTTTTCACTGATTAAACAAATAATCATTCATTTATAATCATAGCTGTACATATTTTTTATACAACATTCATGAGTACATATAACGATTTCTCTTTTTTATACTTAACAATATGATAATGAAAAAATAAAACCTAAAATAGTAAAAAATAATAATATAAAAAAAAGTAAAAAAGCACTACCATAGTACCGGTTAATTCTTTTTCAACTTTTGAAGAAATTGTATTTAATTTTTTATTACAATGAAATAAATAGTACCCTTTTTTTAATATTTTTTGCAATGATCTGTGCTATAAATTTTCATAAATTTTAAGTTTACAACAATCATTTAACACGTTACGCTAATAGCATTAGCAGAATAAAGTATAACTACAAGGTGGGGCTATTAAATTACGAGACTGCGCGCGCTATTGGCGCCCTAAAGGAGTAAGGAGAGAAATAAATTCGGCAGAAGAGACCTTGAAGTGTCTACTAACACGGTCCCAAACCACGTTTTCGTAGCTATAATAGTATTTTTTCTATAAATCCTTTTATGTAAGGCCGTTCAAAGGTTGCTCCGTTTTTTGTTTTACCTCTTCGATTGATTCAAAATGAGTTAATTTTAGGGCAGACTTCATCTTCGGAAACAAAAAGAAGTCGCACGGACCCAAGTCTGGTGAAGAGGGCGCTAGTTTGAGTACTGGGATGTTTTTATCAGCTAAAACAGAGTTTCCAACTTTTTTTTCGTCGAGTCTCCCCAAATTATAAATAACATTTTTATGCCCCCCTTAATTTTTTCATTAAAATAAAAACGCACATTGGTGAACAGTTGTGTAGAAGGAAAGTGGAATTTGTTTCATAATGTATTATTTCTGAAAAAAACATTTGTATACATTAATTTCCGAAGTAGACCAACCTGAATGAAATATACATATAAACGACGTTTGTTCTTTAATTCCTTGAAACGAAATAGTTGAATCATTTAAATGTGTTACATATTCACAAACTTATATTGACATTTTGGATCAGAGTTCTTATGGATACATTTATATAAAGAATTCAGATTCACATGACGATGTTTTTAGTAAACGTCTAGTACTATCAATTTGGCACATCATTTGACACTTGTTAAAATTTTGAATACGTTTTTAAAAGAATTTTTAATCTTTATTATGCTTGTGTGTTAATTTGTTGTTATTTCCAGTGTAGAACTAAATTTCTAACTAAAAACATATTGAGCATTACTTTTCTCATAACTTGTGTCTATATTGGTTTTCATGAACTTGGTAATATAAAAAACCTCAATTTTTTATTTGGTTGTGCACAATATAAAAAATAAAAAAACGCTGATAGTGTATGTATGTGTTAAAAATATAAATATTTTATACAGACTTAAAACGAAGCAATAAATAGATATTATGAACTCTTTAAATCTATAAATAAGGAGCTACAGCGTTAAAAGCTCTGCCTCCGCGTATTATCAGACTGTTAAATGTATAAATTTCAACAAGAGTATGTGCTAAGAAGTCAGTTATCTTTTGGTTCAGAATAGAGACCCATTAATTAAAGCAAATTTATTTTAATTTTTATTAGTGTTGGAGAGGCTCAATTTTTCTCTCACCTGCTTTGTTTATCTGAACGTTTCAACTTACTTTGTTTATTTTTACAAAACGCATTGAGCGAACATTTTTTTTATTGGATATAAAACACTATCTAGTAACACTAAATAATATATAAATTTTTAAACAAGCACTAAACGGTAAAAAGAACAGAAAAAAATTAAACAAACTATTAATAGATACATACTAAAAAACCTATACGTTCGAAATTTTAAATTTTATTTTACATACACAAACAGCACAAAGTAATAGAAAATGAAACCTTAAATAATACAAAGTTACTAAAAAAACCAAAGCGATTACTGGTAATGGGAAGTTATTTGCATAGCTGTAGCTTCTAATACAAGGATAAAAAAGGAAACAGCCAGTTTGAATAAAATCAGTCAATGATCTGCTCATAATCGTCAGAACTTTTGTAATTCTGGGGGTCTGGAATCGACGGTCCTTCTGTTGAAATTAGCATTAAATCATTCACATGTGAACTGGATAGACGCGCTCTCTCAGAGCAGAGAATTATATTCATTGTAGAAAATGTCTGTTCTACCTGAGCAGTTCTACTGGAAAGTGCTGGGTATAAGGTACGCTGTTTAGAAGAGGTTGCAAACTTTAATAACTGTATTTGCGACTCAAGTTTTTCTGGATATCTTCTATAAATTTTGTATTCACTACACAAATCCTCAACTGTACACGTATTGCCCAATAATTTGACAATTTTTCCAAATTCGCTGGGTTTCACATCTTTGGCAGCAAGTATTCCTTCAAACTTCGAAAACTCCATTAAATCAACATCAAAACGGAATTTTAGGTTTGTTATTATTTTAAATTTATAATTTTTAATTTGCTGTTTAGGAATATAACATTTGTTATAATTTGAATTGGGATATTGTTGTTATGGTTGATCGTTGCTGTTGAAATTTCTATTAAATAAATATCAACTTTTAGTACTTATAGCCGGGGCCGTATCGAGGGGGGGGTCAAGCCCTTCCCCGAAATGTCTGCGAAATAATAACTCCTTGAATTAAATGAACCGAAATTCAGAATAAATTTATTTCTTTTCAATTTTTGACAAAAGAAAAGAAAATTAAAATTTTTATAAATTCTATGAAAATGGCTATTTTTTATTTGTTTTTATTGTAGTGTTCAAATATTGCATATACAATAATTGACTACAAGGCTTTAGTGTATTATTTATTAGCGGACCCGGCAGACGTTGTCCTGCCAGAATGTTGGCTTGTCTGCTATTAGCGGAAGTATCAGATGTGGTAGGTAGACAGTTTAGACTGGGGCAGCAATCCATTTTTTCGATTCTTTATCTTTTTACATATAACCTATTTATATATATATATTTTTTTAACTTATGAATAATCTAAACGATTAAACAAAAGAAAACAAAACAAAATGTATACATATCTTTTCTTAACATAGTATCATCCTAAACAAAAGACAACAAAAAAAAATTTCACACATCTTTTTTAAATATAGTATCAAATATTATTTTGTTGTTTTCTATATTCGCTTACACGTTCTGTTGTTATTTTAGGTCTGAAACGTAACGGGCATTTAGCAGTCGATGTGATAGGCGTCTTTAACATTTTTAATTTTTCATTTTTTGCTACGGGCATTCCTCACTTATTTACAAATGGAAAACAAAAAAACAAATTACATATATATATATATATATATATATATATATATATATATATATATATATATATATATATGTATAAACAACAATTATTTATTTCGCTATATTTATCTAACCAAAATACTTTTCTTCACATAAAGTTCTAACGTTTTATTTTTTTAAAATTGTTTTTACAAATGAAATTATGTATTATTTCGTTACAAAATCTAATTTCATTCTGCATTAAGTGAAATTGTTTAGTTTTCCTTTATTCCCACTTGTGTTTCGCGACCCGTTCCTTCGCACTTTAAATTATTTCACTTAGTAAATTTTCATAACGACAGCAGCGTTCACATATATTTATTTTTTTAAAAAAAAAAAAAGAAGTACACGAATACATCAATCAAAAAAGTAAAATTCAGATTAAAATATCTGAAACCCTGAAACCGTTAGCAAATATATGTGACAGGAATATGTTAAATTGAATTCTTTTTGAAATAAGATATTAGCATTATTTAATTTTTTAAATGCAATGATGAAATTTTTTTTTTTTTTTTTTATCAGAACCGAAGTGATAAGTCACTGTTGACCATCACTCTAAACATTTCAGAATTTATACGCTTAAATTATTTTTCAAAATTTGGGCTCTTTAATTATAAAATTTTGGAGGTCTCGTATTTTTCTTATATCCTAGTGATTGAAATACACTAATTAAAAAAAATAGGGACCCCCCAGCCACCATGAAAAGAGCTGTGGACTATTTTTTAGTTTCCAGTCTTTCCGCTTTAAAGGTGCAATTTTCCAAAATTCGGTTCCTAAATATCAAAATTTTTCGAATTTTATATTTTCCCCGTATTATAGAAACCTTGGTGCGCGGGTTAAAAATTAAATCAATAATTCATACAGAACTGGCTGTAGAATTTTTTAAACATTTTTTTTTTAAATTCGATTTTTATATATTTTTAAATTTGGACCGTTTAGTTTTAAAATTTTGAGGGATTTATAATTTTCTTATGATTTCATGACGATACTACGTCTGATTGAAAAAAAAATTAACCCTCTAGCTACTATAGAACGGGCTCTACGATTTTTTTTCTCGAAGCTTTATGAGATAGTTTTTTGAGTTTCTACAGATAAACCTGAAACGATACTTTGATGTTTTCTATATTCGCTTGTACGTTCCACTGTTAATTTAGATCTGAAACGCAACGGGCATTTAGCAGTCGATGTGATAAGCGTCTTTTTATATATAGCTTTTTTACAGAATTTTTAAATTTTTTTTTTTTTGCTAAGATAAATAATAAATCGCAATAACGACCGAAATATAAAATTGTCACTCGCCCCTCAAATATGAATATTTTCATACAATATTACCAATAGTTGCGAAAATACGGAACACACATTAAAAACGAATACACACGGATAATATGCGAGTAACGAATGGACAGATGAAGCACATTTACCGAAATGAAAATAGGAAGAAGTCTGAATAATTCGAAACACGAAAACACTATTGTAATGTTCGCAGTCGATCTTTCGATATCCTGCCGGTCACTAATTTTTCGGATCAAGGACTTTTCAGTTGTTATAAATTTCTCATTGCTAGGGTAATCTTTTTGTGCTCTTCAAATTTCTTTCGTGATCTGATTGCTGAGACGTGAATGTTTCATTTTTCTCGATAGTTCTCGCGGTACTTTTGAAGTTAGGTCATTTATTATTTTCTTATCTCTTTCCCGATTTAGGCTGTAGCGTGTTTAAGAGAAATGCAGACCGGTTTGCACCGTACTCGCTAAACAATCAACATCTTTTTATTATATATTTAGTTTATTGTTGCGACCATTTAACGACGGTAAATGTGGCCCGCTACAATTCAAAAATGTTAGAACGACCTTTTACTCATACCTCTATACCTGTTTTCTTTTCCGGTATATGGTAGAGGTTTTCTTTCTGTGTTTTTTTTTTTTCTAAGTGTGGTACGCTACAACTTTAAATTAAATATGATAAACTGATCATCGTTAGTTAGAGATAATTCCTCCCTCGAAAATAATAATTATCGCAACAAACGAATTTTATCTTTGTTTTTACTTATTTATTTATTTATTTTTGGGCTCATCAGCTATCGGGGTATTAATTTAGCGTGCACTATCGTTTCTGTTTACCCTTTTCTGTTAACTGAAGCAGCATTCGAACCATTGAACGAAGCATCATTGTCTAACCGAATCACGCGTCATGTTATTTAATTGTTAGTACCCGGCGCACCGAGCAGTTGCTCGGCTGACAAAATCATGCTGCCCCCAGAAATTAAATTACGCGATTCGCCTTTTTTTTCTCTTTTGAATATTTTATGAGAACATATCCAAATGTTGCGAAAATACCGAACACACATTAAACCACGAATACGAACGGATAATACGCGAGTAATGGACGGGCGGCAAAAAACAAATGTGGACCATGAGTGTAGATTACGAAAAAAGAGTAGCTCCGGTTATCCGGAGACTACTTTAAATATTATAGACCGAACATGTAATATATGCGGCAGTGATAGCAAGAATAGGGGAACAATGAAAACTATTCGAAGGCATTAAAAATCGAAAAATGAAATATCCTGGTCAAGAGAAAACGATTTGTTTACGATGACGGTATAAGGAAAGATACATTCCGCCTTCTTCTTCATGCAACCCGATTCGGATGTAACTTAACAAACTTTTCATGGACTCCACCATTTGATGAAATTTGTCTCGAATTTTTGCGACCTGCAATAATTCTCCTACTTTTGTAACTCCAGTTCATGTCTTAATATTTTGGAGTCAAAAAATCCTTCTTCTTCGCCCCCTTTTTCATTTTACCGTTTTTATCATTATTGTTTAGAGAAGGTGAAATGTTGGTCTTCTCATAAAATGTGCAAAAAAGTTTGTTTTTCGTTTTCTGATTATATCCATTAGTACCGGATCCGTTTTCATTAATTGTAGCGCACCGCCGCATTAGTGTAGTTGCGTAAGGATTTCGAATTTGGGTGTGAATAACATTCCCCGTAACAAATAGTAAAAATTCCGTTGCAGGATTTTTTATTTCTCTGTAAAAAATAATAGAAAACGTACCTTTTTTTAAACTCTCTGCAATGAGTACAGTAATTAGGCTAGAAGTGCGACTTGTTTGTGTAGATCATGTCATGGAGTTTTGATGTATTCAGTAACGCAAAAAGAAAAGTAACGGACCATAAATGATTTATTTCACTTACACCAGAAATTAATAAAATATTATTTAGAGTTTATCATTTACCATAGTAATCATTTTATTTAAATTTTAATTGATGAATTTTACGGTTTTAAATACACTAATGATATGAACACCACCGGTAACACACTGAACTATTGTTTTCAATTTAATTCTTTTTCGCAAAAAAATATCGATATTCAATGCGGAATTTGTTGTTGTTATGAAATCATGTGACAGCAGAACTGACAATCTGAGCGTCACATCGTGACGCCATTTTTGCCAAATTCTTTTAATGTTCCGACTTCTTCGATGAATTTTTCTAAAATTTTCTTTCATACAAACCTTGTCCTGACAATTACAAACAGAACAAAAAACAAAAAGACAGCCAAATCGGTCGAGCCATTCTCAAGTTATGATATTTTGTATCTGCGCAATTGATTTTTATATATACAATACTATTAAAGGAGCTCGCCGAAACCTGACGAACGACAAAATTCCTGACCGCGATCTAAATAACGTATACTGGAATAATTTCTTTACTGTGGCGCCGTCTGTCGGGAATTATGGTAATTGGTGTTTTGGCGCTAGTTGGCCGCATTTTCGATCGATTTTTATTAATTTCATAATTTACTTATTTATTTTTTCGACTTTGAAGTTGCCTACGCTGTTCCTCCCAACCCTATAATTAAACTGCCCAAATTTCATAAAAATCGGATGGATAGTTTCGGAGTTCATAGAGGATATACAGGTATACATACAGACATACATACATACATACATTCATTTTTATATATATAGATAAATAAATATATTTCATAACACACAGACACTCACTTACATATATATATATATATATTTTTTTTTTTTTTAAGAAATTAGAGAAACTCCGTAGGCAATAAACGCACACTAAATTCACAGGCAATATTTTTATTTGTATTAACAAACAATTTTTTGATCCCTCCAGAGGGGCGCTAAATAAATTTCCGACTGGGGGTGCTAATATAATTTCTAGAGAGGTTTAGACCCCCCTTCCTCTATAAGGGATCTGGATAAATCACTGCTTAAAGAGGTATATTATACGTGTGTGTGAAAACAGACACATACTATAATATTGCAACGAATGGGTAGGTAGGCACAGCAGTGGAAATTACGAAAAAAATTATGATAAGAGAACGAATGAGTGATCGAAGTAGGAGTTAGTTGTCGTCGTTGAAATTTATCTGTCGAGGCTAGTCGCGATTTACCATTTTCAAGGGACTGTTGTAGAAATCTAGGTGATCTTTCGAATTCAATTGCGGTTGTATTAAGCAGGTCGCCGCTAAATGTGAAAACTTTTTCGTCGATTGCCGCGTTTTGAACGTCGTTTCGCCGCGATATTCCTAATTTTTTTTTCTATGACTTATTTTAGTCGCAACTGTTTTTGCAAAATACGTGAGCACAATTTCGGTTTCTGTCAACAATTTATGCTAGATTCGCAGATTTCTTGTAAATATACGTTTTTTTCTGATTTTGAGTTTTAATTGAACACGCGGTGCGCGCATGCGTGAGATTTCCCAGTCAAAAAGAGGTGTTTTCGGTATTAAGGTAAAGTCGGTTTACAGTCGATTGCTCTATCTAGTGAGATTTTTCGTCCGACCTGTATTCTGAGATGAAAACTCGACATTAAATCCATAATATTGAAAAGCTTTACAAAATTAATTTTCATTGGCAGCCCCAAAAGAGATAGAAAATCATTTCAATATACATATATATATGTACACATGTATATGTATCTATGTATAATATTTCAATAAATTTGCCCCATCGGTTACATATGAATTGGGGAACCGAAAAAAAAAAAAAAAAAGAAAGCGAATACGTTTTGTGTAAATTTCTACAACAGACAAAACATGAATCAAACAGAAAACCCATTATCAACCTTTTTATATTTTCGTTTCGATGCCCTCAGCAATCAAAAATATTATACACTAACTTGTACAGCATTAGCATGTAGAGAGTTATTCGTTAAAACATTTATTTTCGTTCCTACAATATCAGTTTTTAATAGTGGTAATGCTGTGACACAACGTTTGCTTAAAATAATATATATTTGCGGTGGCGTAGTCAAAAGGAGGGCTCCGAGAGTATGCTCCTCTCAAATAATGTAATAAAAGGACCTTTCTGAATTATCCACATAGCCGGCTAGAGTTCTATCCCTGGCTATTTTTCTATTATATATTCAGACCAATAAATTATACTTTCTTTTTGACTTAACTTTTTTACATAACCAAGACTGGCGTCTGTCTTATCGCAGATTTCGTTTCTCCATTGGAGTGTGTGTCAGTGCGTGTAATACATTTTTTACTCGCATATGATGTGTAAAATGTCTGTAAGAAAAAAAAGAAAATAGGATAGTGATGTACTTTCAGTGCTATTCAACAATTTATAACATGATTGGCGCTTTTTCGTCAGATATGTTCTTTGGACACATCATTCAGAGGTGGTAGGTATTTTATGATTTTTATTTACACGTACACACATTGAGATATTGCGATTTTTAATAATTACCGTCTTTTGATTGTTTTTGCATTTAATAACTAACTTAATATTATTGTATGCATTAAAAATCTCGGAATTCGTTTGAAAGAAATTTACTTATTTTTTAATTTCGAAATTAACATTAAATATTTTTTATTATATACTTGTTCATTATGAAGCCGTAAGAATTAACCACAATTAAACGAAAAGATTACTTCCATTTTTTGAAGATTCTTTATCTTATTCATAAGAATTACGAGTACCTTATAAAAATGAAGGAAAAACCGGTCTTCATTTCGTTATTAATGTGATCTAGAAAGGTTGCACGATTTCACCCATGCCTATGAGCAAAATATAATAATATGTAACAACAAACCTACCTTTAAAATTACCCCTTTTTATATTCACATTTTTACTGCTAATCTTCTTTGCAATACATAAACTGCGGGGCACGGGTTGTTGTAACTAGAGTTACCTTCTCTAGTAAGTAGTCACTCGACCGTCATATGGTGCTAGTCCCACCGGCGGAGAAACGAAACAACAACCACATGAGTCTGTAAGTCCACGTCGTGCAGGGTGGTAATTCCCTATTTCGGCGGGCTTAGCGCTGATTAGGAAAGCTAAAGCAGAACTCACAAAAATAGTTGATAGGAAAACGGAGAGAGGATCACCTGCCGAAGGTGATCTTACTAATAAATACCGTTAAGCTTTATACTGCTTTAACAACAGCAGACTATCAGCAACTCATTCGTGACATATGTGCCCCAGTCAGACTGGCGCAATCTAGAGTGAGTAGGCGAGTATCCGGCGTCTTAAAACCGGGACTTTTCGGCTAAGGGAGTAAGCCCTAACAGAAAATCCAGTAGAAGGAAACGGGAAACCACCACTGTAAAAATAACATAAATACTGTACCTATGGGGCACACTTGTAAGAGTGCGCCAGGCAATAGGCGGCCTCCTGTAGCAATACAGGTTGGCTCGAGTCCTCCTGTACCCTTGTTGGTACAGCACTCTACAGGTGAGGACAAACACGTTGAAGAATCGAGATTTCAATCCCCAGGTTATCGTGCGATGGCAGAGAAGCAACTCTTAAATGGAAATAAGATACGAATAACCACAACCCATACCAATAAAAA
Organism: Icerya purchasi; assembly: GCA_039619475.1. Lineage (NCBI taxonomy): Eukaryota > Metazoa > Arthropoda > Insecta > Hemiptera > Monophlebidae > Icerya > Icerya purchasi. The sequence goes on along the minus strand of CM077115.1, from coordinate 19,415,530 downwards.
ACAATTTTACAACATCGGTACTTGGAACGTAAGAACCTTTTACGAAGCTGGAAGATTGCAAAATGCGTTGTTACAGATGAAACGCTTAAATCTCAATGTTATGGGTGAGCATAGGTGGCCAGGTACCGGAGTCCATCGGCAGGATGAGGGAATATTTTATTATTCTGGATATGAAGAAGAAGGCAACTGCACCAAAAACGGTGTAAGGATAATAGTATCACATAAGGTGGCGTAACATGTACTGGAATACACATCAATTTCAGATCGAATTATGCTGTTACAGATCCAAGGTGCCCAATGCCTAATAAATATAATTGAAGTTTATGCCCCAACATCTGATCCAAAATATGACCAATTAACAGAAGAACTATATGAATCCATTCAGAAAGTAATAGACAAACTTAATTGTCACGATATTCTAATAATAATGGGCGACTATAATGCAAAAGTAGGAAATGGCAAACGTGGAAGCTCGGTTGGATCATTTGGTCTTGGCACCAGCAATATGCGGGGAGACAAATTAGTAGAATTCTATGAACAAAACGGCTTGATCATAACAAACACCTGGTTTAAGTTACCAAAGCGACGTCTGTATACATGGAAAGGTCCTGGAGATAGTAATGAAGTCGTTATCAGAAAACAAATAGATTACATCATAGTGAACAATAGATTCCGGAATATGATTAAAAAAGTAACTTTCTTCTCAGGAGCAGACATTAACTCTGATCACAATCTTTTAGTCGCTAAACTTAGACTGGATTTCAAAAAGATCCAGAAGAGTAACAATTGTCGAAAGGATATAGATGTTAACAAGTTAAGATCAGCAGATGTGAGAGCTAAGATAGCTGAAGAGTTAAATCTCAATCTGAAACAAATAAATACGGAATTAACAGTAGAAAGATTAAATAAGGCAGTTTTAGCTACCTGTCAAAAATACCTGAAGAAAGATAAGGTCAAGAAGAAGAAGTGGCTGACCGACGAAATTATGGACTTGATGGATCAAAGGAGAAAGTACAAAAACGCGAATCTAACGGAGTATAATAGGCTAAATAAGGAAATAAACAAGAGAATTAGGCAAGCTAAAAATAACTGGATGGAAGAACAGTGTAAAGAAATCGAAGCATTAGCAAAAAAACACGATGCTTTTAAGATGCATAAACTAATTAAAACAGTGACAGGTAAAGGTTTTCGACACAAGTCTACTAGGCTAGTAGATAAAAACGGCGCGCCAGTTATTGAGGAAAAGGACAAGGAGGAAACTTAAAAGCTCTACCTAAAAAAGACTATTTTTTGATACCAGATCTAACAATTTAAACAGCTATAAAGAAGGAAACTTGCCGATCTTAGAATCTGAAGTAAGACACGCAATTAAACTGATACAACCCAGGAAGGCAACTGGACCGGAGAAAGTTCCGGGAGACATAATCCAATTTCTAAATGACGACAATATCAAGAAACTAACTGCACTCTTCAGTCAGATATATAGCTCTGGAAAGATTCCGATTGACTAGCTCAAATCTTCATTTGTGCTGATACCAAAGAAACAATACCCAAAGGAATGTGGGGATTATCGGACTATCAGCCTTATAAGCCACCTACTAAAAACCTTTTTGAAGATTATTCACCAACGAATCCGATCTAAATGTGAGATCGATTTCTCAGACACGCAATTTGGATTTCGCCCTTGTGTTGGAACTAGAGAAGCATTAACAGCAATGCACATTTTATTGCAAAAAAGTAGAGAAATTAATAAAGATACATTTATTTGCTTTATAGACTACGAAAGGGCATTTGACAACGTCCAACACGATAAATTAATTGAAATACTCGAAAGTACTAGAATTGATAAAAATGATATACAAATTATTAAGAATTTATATTGGAATCAGGAAGCGGATTTAATATTAGGACCACACCAAGATAAGATAAAAATCGAAGTCCGACGGGATGTCAGGCAAGGCTGCATTCTTTCTCCATTATTATTCAATCTCTATGCTGAACAAATTTTCAAGAAGTCTGTTTTAGATTTACCATACGGAATTCGGATAAATGGAAAAATAATTAATAACATCCGTTATGCTGATGATGCTGCTATTTTGGCGGATGACATTCAAGATCTCCAATATCTTATTAACAAACTCAATCTAGTTGGGCAGACGTACAACCTGAATATCAATGTTAAGAAAGAAAAATGGATGCTGGTTAGCAAGAAACAGTTCAGGCAGGCTCTATAATCACTGTTAATAATGAAATTGTTGATAGAGTTGACAAGTTCAAATACCTGGGATGTTACATCACAGAAAACCTAGATTTGGATATCGAAATAAAAATGAGATGTAACTATGCTAGGACAGCCTTCAATAACATGAAAAATTTACTCTGCGCGATAGATCTTTATGCCTAGGTATAAGACGATATATTGTGCAATCTTATATTTTTCCAATTTTGTTGTACGGTATAGAATCAGCGACGCTTAATAAAAAACAAATTGAGCGACTAGAAGCAGTGGAGATGTGGCTACATAGAAAAATGTTAAAAATTTCGTGGATAACCAAAACATCCAATAAAAGAATACTAGAAATGGCAAAGACCGAAAGAATGCTGGTTAAAAGGATAATAGATAGAAAAGTTAAATATTTTGGCCACATCATAAGAGGAAAAAAAATTAAGATCCTAAAGCTTATTATCCAGGGGAAAATAGAGGGAAAAAGAAGTGCAGGAAGACGGAGAACAGATTGGATAGAAAACATTAAGAACGGGACTGGCATCAGCTCAATCCATGAGCTCATCCAAGGAGCAAGAGAACGCAAGTTTTAGCTGCCATCTGATCGCCAACGCTCTGGGAAGAGTATGGCACATCAAGAAGAAGAAACAGGACCTCCCCCAAAAAAAGTTCTGCCCAAACCGTTGTATACGAGTATATGATTCCGATATAACTTAATTGATTTGTTAAGAATACCTTTTACCCAACGTGCTATCTAGAACACTACAAGAGTAAAGTTGTAGACGTTTTGCATATAAGCAAGCATTGAAAATTCAGTTTTAGTGTCACTCAGAGATGTAAACGCAATGCATAAAAAAAAAACAAAACATTCGAACGAAGTGAACACGGATTAGATAAAATTTAATTATATGAAATACGAACATGTCACGGTTGCTGAGAATAGGTACATAGTGTCAGAAAACAAGTTTTCGAGAAAAATGCGTTTAAAGTTTCACAGTATAATACACTTTACGGTAATTTTAAACATACAATTACGATTTACAACAGGAAAAAATTTGTTTCCACCAGTTTGACCTACTTCACGTTAAAGAGTATGCTTTCAAGTGTCCGAAACCGTTAAGTAAAAACCGCATTTTTTAAACATACTATGGTACCTTTTCTCAGCAGCCGTCACATATGTTACGTTCTCCAACACAACTGACATAGAACAAGGGCTAAAACAAAATATATTCCGAATTCCGTAGTTACATATTGTGGGGTATTATGTAGAAAAATATTCACAATGGCCGCTGATCTGATTTTACGATGCATCAAAATCTCATAGTAAAATCAAAATGCTTGCTAAATTTTCGTATTTTTTATTGGAAAAAATTTTAAGCACTAAACTAAAAATTTGTATACATAAATTAGTCACCCCACCCATATTAAAGTACGACACTACTGGTATGAATAACGAAATATTAATTAAAAGGCAACAATCAAAAATCCTACGTCTAATTATTTGAGCACCGAAATATATTTTATATTCACCGGATAAATTTATAAATTTAAAAATGCAAGTCAAAATGCTATTTTTCTTTTTTGGTTAATTTTAAAATGTCTTCAATAAATTTTTTGAAAAATTACTTCACAAGAATCAGAAAATAGAGAGGTTTTCTTAAACCGTTTTCAACATTAAAATAAATAAATAATTATTTATATGTAAGGTCAGATTAAGAAAAACTCGTTACGTTATTATTAGCTGAAGCAATTTGTTACAAAATGTTTGATTATTAATGTAATTTTAATTTTTCTATTTCTACATAAATACGTTATTTAAACTCATCTAAATTTGAAATGTAGAATGTTTGCAACAATGACTTTTTCCAAAATTCTGAATTGTTTATAGAATTTTAAACGATTTTATGTACTTTTAATTACAAAACAATTTTCAGAGCAGCTGAATTTATCCCTTCTTACCAATAAATCCAATTATATATGTATATTGCTTTTTTTTTTTTGGCTTCCTAAAATAATCCCTTTTTCAGCTTCTGACCCTTTTTTGTCATTTTCTTGTAGCCATTTAAATTTTACAACCTTAAATACGCTTTCAGATACTATTTTTACAGCAATTATGTTTAATTCTCCTCTTCAGTTGTTCCATTTTTTTTTTGTATTTGCCACACAGCCCATTGAAATTTCGTTATCACAAATAATTACTTTTGATATCTATATTAACGTCTATATTCAGCATTTAACTATTGCACTTTCCGGTAAATTTGTAATATACAGGTGGTGGTAATAAATATTGCGTAAATTGTATAACAATATTTAATAAATTTAAGAACACTGTACATAACACAAAATTGTTGTCATAAAACATAGATCATTATTCTACGTTAGTAATAAAACTCAATAAAACAGTTTAGATAAAATGTCACAAGTAAAAATTAATATTACAGAACTGGTTCCAAATTCGTAATTTGGACAACGTATTCGTTTAAAAATTTGTTCAGTACATAAATATCATGTGTATGATTGAATAACTACAGAATAATAATACTAATTTTTGGTTTTAAAATCAACTGTTTTATGTATATATATATATATTTAAAAGATTCTAAATTTTGCAATATGATATAAATAATAATAGTGTTATTTAATTATCGTTGGATTGTTTAAAAATAATACACATAAGTAATTACAAATAATGATGGGTATTGATGTTATAAAAAAATAATAAAAATAATGATTAGCAATTTATCTTAGAATTAATACACTAATACTTCACGTCTTTTTTTATTTGTATCTTTTTTTTTTTTTTTTTTTAAATATATATAAAGATATCGTAAACATTAAAAATATTCTAACAACAGGTCTTTATAGTTTTCATACAATTTACAGTATAAATAAATTTCGTATTTTCAGACTCAAATTCGAGCAAATTAATTACGTATTCTGCAAAAAGAAGAAAAAACTAAAATTAACTTTTTCATTACGATTACATTACAATTTTTATTAAGTTGCAATAGTAAAAATTCTAATCATGTTCAGTGAATTTTTAATATAAATTGTAAATAGTTTAAATAAAAACTCATCTGTACCTAGTACACTAATTAAAGGAATAGGACAGCGCGTCTAATAATGAATGAATATATTAATAAGCGAAGTGTCATCATATAATGCCAGCGATAAACATAACTAGTAAATGAAAATTTTTAAAGTAAAAATTTATAAGTCAATTGACCGACCGTTTATAGTATTCGTAAGAACACCGAATGATATAACCATACGAACGTAAGAGTTGCTTCTTAGTATTGCCTTGCTTTCTTTATAGTTGTTTTCTTTGTGGGGAATACATTTCAAAGCAGTCGTCAACAAACACGCTGAGATATTTAGCATTAAAAATCATAAAATACAGATATATGTATAATATAAGCATTTGCGTATCTACCGAGATGAAAATAAAAATAGTAGAAATAAAAAGATCTTTAAATTAGCAATTATATTATTATCACATAGACTTAAAAATAAATACTATCAATATCTGTTTTTTAAAATGTACGAAGACTAGTTCAGCGAAATTACACACCACTACCACATCGAAATAAAACGGAAAAATGCAATTTTTATACTCAAAATAATCTTCTGATTACAATAACGAATTAAAATATATTATTATTTAAAAATAATACAAATAATGAAAAGTGTGATGTAAAAGTAATAGAATAAAATTGTAGGCGAATAAATTTCACTAAACATACTTTCGAATAACAGTTTGCGATTCGATGAATCTTTTAAAATACGTAATTTCTACGACTGTTCAAAAGAGATAATGTTAAAACAAATTGTTTTTTTTTTTTGTTCACAGCGCTTTATATTTAAATTACTTCTTTTTAAAGAGTATCTTTTAAATAATTACCATCAAAAAAAAAATGTATAATGAAAATGTAAAAGAATATATAAGAAGAGAATAAAAATATAAGGATATATAAAACAAATATACATAATAAATCAGTGTTAATACATTTAGCTAGAAGTTCAACAGCAACTACATATCGCGCAAAATATACAAACAAATGCAATCATAAAGTTTTTACATATACATATACATATACATATATATATACATATATATATATAAAAAGTAGATTCTGGTTAATGAGACCTTAGGGATAAATGACGCAATCGCGTTTTATTAGAAAATGAATATAATGCACAATTTTGAATATAGAACATAAAATCGATAACTAAATAACGGAGCACAATTTGAATCGTATTATAACAAAACCTCAATCATCATCGTGATTAAGAACTTTTTTGTACAAATTATTAAATAATGTAATAAACAACATGAAACTGTAAGTTAAATTTTTACACATACCGAATTAATTTATATATACTCGGGGCCGAATTTTTTCACATTTAACTTTTTCCTCTTCTTTTTATAGTAAATTTTTTTTTTGGGAAGGGGGGGGGGGGGGGGGTTATACTATGGACATTAATCCAACGAAAGTAATAATTTTGATATTTTCAGTGTACGACACCTAGATTTCAATCGGGTTCCGAGTGAATGAAACATCACTGGCTAACCAACTAAGCTACAGTAGCTGCTCAATTTTTTAAAAATAGATCACGTCAGAAAGGATCTATAAGCAACTTCCAATCATAAGTAGTGTTTTATATCGTTTTTTTTTAAATTTTCAATTATCACATAGAACGACAATAATTTACTATTTCAGAAAACTTTCCATAAAAATTAGTTATGGCAAAAAATATTTCGATGACTCACTCTGTTTATTATTATTTATAATTTGATTAACCACTGTACCCTTTTTCTATCACATCACTGGAAACCACTTTATAAACATATTTCTTATGTTATTACGAAATAATTTCAATATTTAAAATATTTACTGTTTCAAATAAAATAAAATCTTAATCAATTACAGTATCTAACAAACATGTTTTTAAGATAGGTTTTATTCTTTGATCAGATGTTTCATTCAGTGACATAAATTTGTTCATCAGTTCTTTTACTATAATTATATATAAATATTTACCTATTACCAAGTTTTTAGTTTCTTTGTACTATTTCATTTCAATGTATCTTTTTTCGTTGTCATCAGTAAAAAACTATGGGGGGTAAATCTCTATAGGTGATATGAATGTTAAGTTCAAAACAAAATGAGAAACAATAAAAGAAAGATTATTAACACGTTAAGTCTTTTCTTTCGCCAGTGTGTCGAATTAATTTTTTTGATCCTTTATCACTTTACTAAAGAATTCATTAATTGGATTAATTGGATTACTCTAGTCCCGAAATGCGGTCCAACTATCCAGAATCCAGTTTTAGATGTATAAATTTGCACATTTATGACAATAAGAATTTGGATTTACACTTCGTCAGGAGCCAATTCACGGTTTTCATTTGACGACACAGAAGTTCCATCTTCGTCGGCTGAACTGTGACCATCATTAGGATGTTGCGAAGAAGGGTCTTTTTTATCATCACTATCTGGTTTGCCGTTTTTATCGTGTGTTTCTTCGGGAGACACCTGCGCCGCTTCTAAAGCTCTAATGCGATTTTCGTGTTTAACTATTATAGTTTTCAACTTTCGTATTTCTTCGGTAAATTCTTTAATTTTGTCTTCCTAAAAAAGATAGAATAATAATAGTTTATTATATGAATTCGAAAAAAAAAAAAAAAAAATATGACATCTACACTTAACAATAAAATATTTAAAGCTAATTAAAGATGTTAACTTAATATCGAATCGGTTGTTGTTTTAATTATTATCTGCATTTTGCACGTGTATTGTTATCCTGAGTTTCAATTTAAATTAAACATTTTATTTTGGAAAAGGTTTAAAATTTAGTATGAAAAAAAATATTAGCATCAATCTGTATTTGCAATTCCTCACGAAAATAAACATAATATTGTTTAATAGCTATTTTAAATAGGAATATAAATGAATGAAACGGAAAAAATTTCGTTTTTGCGGTGTATTTGCGTATTAATCAGTCACAATAATAATCATTCGTATTAGTCTCTCAATTATAAATTTTACAAAAATATTCTGCCAGCTTTGTTTAGACTGAAATTGTTCTTTGACATGAATAAAATGTTCTTGAAATGCAAACTATGCAACAAGTTTCATCTAAATTTCTTAGATTACCGTTAACTGTAATGAAACTTTTATATTACTCTTGCTAGCTACAAAATTTTTTTTTTCAAAATAATCTGTGGAGCCGTAGATAACGCTGTTAAAAAAATGTTCTTTTTGCATCATAGTCATGACCTTTCTTTTTATATTCTTACGTAACGAAATTAAAAGGATTTATTTGCCTTTATTACTATACGTGTATCTAATGTTCTTTCAAGCTTTCCGTTACCACTGTGGCGTTCTGCAATCGATTTTTTTTTTTTTTTTTGATATTTCAATTTTCCGATATCAAGTTGTAATCATTAAGTTCGATTCCTAAGGTTCCTGTTTTTATATTTTTAGCTTTCTACATTCTCTTGTTTTTTTTTCCAAACATATTTCTTAAAGTTACCGTACTGATTACTGTTTTGAAATTTAGTTTATTTGTTTTCAATAACTTAAAAATAACCTCTGAAATGAAAAAATTATCTGCAAAAATTTAAATTCAAGAAATAAAATACTACAAACGAAATTTAAATAAAAAATAATATTAACACAAAACTCCATTTACCACTAAAGATGAAGTAGAATTATTTAAGTTACTAATAGCACCGGCACCGGTATCTCGAGTTGATGACCTAAGTGAACTACTTTTATCCAATAGATTAGATCGTTTCGTAACTTTGAACTCAGATGTTTTACTAGAAGGTGGAATAAATCCGCCTTTTAGTGATACTAAAGTAGGATCGGCATCTTTACCCTCGAACCATTCTTCAGCTGATACTGCTGGATTATCTCCGACTGTGTCCGGATAAAGATCTTCTTGGAATAACTCGGACTAAATATTTGGGGAGGGAAAAAAAATAAAAGTTATTTCATTATTTACGTTGGAATATAAAAATTGATTAAAAATTGTATAAAAATATTTCATATTGACCGAAGAATTTACCTTCGTAGGATAATCTAGTATTTTAATTGTTAAATACGGGAACAAAACATGTAATACATTAACTACCCGGAATTTAATAAAGTGTTACAGGAGAAATTATTTTAAAATATATATCTTTTTATTTATTTATTATTATTATTATTATTATTATTATTATTATTATTAATATAAATCAATTCACGAGTTCTGTAGGCGCCTAAAAATTTTATATTTATTTTAATAAATCAGTTATAATTTAATCTATTTAAAACATAAAAACGAACTTTGTAAATACACGCATTACCAATTAAAAAAATAAAGTTACATGTAACAAATATACAAAAATTATTAAGAAAAATGGATAGATAAGGATTAATAATAATAAGATGCAGATACATACATACACTCACATTATTATTATAATTATTGTGGAACCTATTAAAAATTTATACTCAAACAAAAATTATTCCTATCATAACAATTTGTAATTAGGCATGCACTCGCAATTCACTGATTTTACAAACAAAATATACTGATTTGACTTGAGTTAAAAAGATATGTATGTTTAAATAATACGTTTGGAAACTAAATTTCGGCAATAATTTTAACTGTTTCTGAAAAATAACCGTTGTAAATAATTTATAACAGAGGAATAAGCTCAGCGTTGTTAATAACTTAAACAAAATCAAAATAGTACAATCTCTTCCAACACATAACACAATATTTGCTTCTGTCAACATTACTACCAAACACAATGTTATGGTACAATATCAATTTAACTAAAAAATAATAATTTATTTGTGCGTAACTATTTAAGAATACATCTTAAAATTGTTTCTAGATAAATTTTAAACAAAAATCGGCTAAACGAAATTTCTTATTATCACATATTATTTACCTTTCTGGGAACCGTCATAGATATCACTTGACAAAATCCGGAATTATTCAATCTGTAGAATCTGGTTATTTCGCAAGAATTAACATCACAGCCCCTTTTCGGCATCATACCAATTCCTCTTTGAGGATCTGGTGTTTGAAACGTATTGATATAATGCACAAACGGCGGTTCTGTAGTGATTTCGAAGTATCTTATTACACTATCACCCTGTAAATACGAACAATTATAATGAAATATTCACATTTTTTACCGAAAATATTTTTCATCTTATCGCACCATACTACCGTGTTAATAAACACGACATAAAGGAAAAATCATTAAATATATATAGCTCCAGTATATGAAAATAATTTTGTTTACATTATTTATTTTTGTAATTTCCAGTAAATAATCCGTTCTATATTTTTTATAAATTCATATACGCATATAGCGTATATAACTTACGACTCTTTTGTTCTCGCTGGCCCATGCTTAAATTAAATTAAATTGAATTTTATTAATATTTACTTCTAAGACAAAAAGTCTACACGACGCTAAAATATTTCGCGAATAACTGTAAATAGAACATATCATTTTAATAATAAATGAATGAAAATATAGAAAAAATTAGATTAATTGACAGATTGATAAATATCGTAACGTATCAAAATAAAACTTGAAGATAACTGCACTGAAATATAGATCAGGATCCCTATGACTAACGAAAGTACGCGAGTATATGTAATTATTAGGAGCGATCGAAAAAACTATCTTGTAACAAGACACCGACAATTAAACAAAGATTAATTCAGAATTTCCTACATCATAATTAAAGCCACCTACTGTTTGTTTTACTGACCAGTGTAGTTTTTGCAAATTTCAAGATTTTATATTAATAATTGAGTACACAACTTTAAACGACGCTTCCAACATTTGCGGTCACTTTACTCGATATCTGCTCTCAGTGTTAACCATTCAACACCACACATAGAAAACTAAATATTTTTAACTCGACGACTATGCACAATTAATAGTGAAAATTATTTTTTATGATACAAATTAAATTTTAAAACAATCTCAATAATTTATTTAAACACAATGTCGAAAGAAACAGAACAAAATCGTACTTTACATTAAAAATGAAACATTTAATAAACAAAATATCTCCGATAGTTTATGTGCGTACGTATACAATATACACACGTACTCCCACACACTGCATATATATATATATATATATATATATATATTTACTTTTCCACAAAGGTAGACTAGATTTGTATCAGGGTCATATAGTGGAAACATTACTCCATTACTAGTATCCAATTCTACTACAATAATTGGTTCCGATAAATGTTCTGGTGCTCTTAGCGAGTATTGCCTTTCCGACATTTTACTGAAACCGGTGGTAAAAACCAGACCGCTGCGTAAAAATATAGCGCGACTTGCTTTACTACCTTCATGGCATAAAGCCTCCTAAAAATAACAAAAATAATAAAAATAAAAAGAAAGCGGTTAAATTTCGGTAGTAAAATGTAAACATGGCAGATTTTCTACCTCTTGAAAATTTTAAAATGATTTTAAATATGAAAAGGTTTAAAATTCGCATGATTGAAAGAAAGGCACAGCAAATACCAGAATTATTATAGTTTGCAGTTTTAAATAAAACAAACCATTACTAAAATTAATTTACTGCCTTTTATCCACTCGAAGGATTTTTTTCCTTTCTTTTTTTTGGGTAAAAAAAGTGTTTTCGTTAATTAACAATCTGCTCAATAAGAAATTTTGTGGCAAAAATTTCTTTCTGATTTCATTTGCTTTATTCTTTTCGTATCACTTTTATTTTCATCGCCCTTTTTTGTTTCTTTCTCTTATAATAAATTTGTTTTTATATTAAATTTTTTATTATCGAATTTGTTGTATTCATAGCTTTCTTAATTTTTGCTGCTTTTCTTTAAAATAAACACTAGTTTCTTTTTAAATTTAGTATTTTTTCTATTTTACATATTCGCTTTTTTCTTTTCTTTAATTAGCGCTTTTTTCTTAGTTTTCTTCTTTCTTGCGCTGTCGTTACTTTTTTGAAATCTTTCTTGTTTCTATTTTTTTGCAAAATATTCTTTCCCCTATCTTTTAATAAATTTAGTAAACGATGCACTCAATTAATAAACATTATCAAAGGCAACAAAATCGTTTTATTCATGATGCTTTGAGCCTTTACATCTTATAACTGAGAATAAAATCTGTATTTTTGAAAAATAGAAATAAATAAATGCATCACGTTCCGTTTAAACCTAGAAATAATGTGTTTAGATTTGAAATCGTTACTCGGGTAACCGGTATTTAATTTTAAACACAACAGTTAAAAAAGTGCAGATTTAGCTAATTGTTTAATCCGATATCGTTAATTAAAAATATATATGTATATATATATATATATTTCCCCTAACCTTATTATAAACAAAAATATACGTACCTGTTCCACTTCACCTGTACGCGGATTGATGATACGCATTCGTTTGTCTTTACAGGTAGTTAAAAGTTGCGAGCCATTCCAATTCCAGGATGCACTATACACTATATCCGGATGGCACTCAATCTGCACAAGTACCTCGCCAGTACCAACATTCCAAATAAGTACTTGATTATCCGAGCCTAAATTATTTATTAACATACACATTATAAAGCAATAGAAATAAACCGGACCACAGGTAAATCCAAAGAACTGATAACTACCAAATGCATGTTAAAGAAGTACACAACGGCTATTCTGGAAAGATATAGAAAAGCGTACGCTACAAACCTGCAGTTAATAAAACATTCTGAGCAGTAGGATGCCATAAAACAAGTCCTACTCTTCGTTGATGATAAAGCAAATCTACAACAGGCTCTGTTAATGTCCTAAAACGTACATAATACGTGCAAATGAGATAATAATGAAAACAGAAAATAAGCTTAATGGCACTAAGCAAAATAAAATGTTTACTACAACTTAATTTTGTAAAACACGCATGCGTACACTAAAGCGCACTGCGTGATAATAACCTCATTATGTAATATACATGTAACTACGATGATATAACCGACAAATGAACCACAAAAATCACTTAGGTAATTATTAGTGGAACCGGTTTCAAAATGCTGATTAAACGTTGAAAACGATTATCTCGCACGATAGTATTATTTTAACCTCAAAGTAGTCTGCCATTCGGACGATATTTTCATTTTACGCATAAATGATGTATAAAAGTTAAGTAGAATATGCAGACTTTTACTTACTATTGTACCTTTTTAACGTTGCGGATATTGTTTGTAAATGTCCAGTATTAGCTTGCAAATGAGAAACACATACTACGATTACTTTTTTTTCTACTTTCAATAGCATCCTTGTCGCTACATGTCACCACATTTTTCAAATATAGTCGATTCCAAATAAAATATATTTCGTTATAAACGAAGATATAATTTGCTTCATTAATTTCACCAAATTTAATTGTTACACCAACGATCGAAATTTAATTAACGTTAGTTTTTCCGTATTTTTAAATTCCGAGATTTACAACCTTTATAATGAAGTACAGAAAAAAGACTCTTTATTAATTTCTTAAAAGGTACGTATTTAAGAAATGTTTAATAAAATTAAGGCACTACCACTCCGATTTCTCTGGTTTTAATGTGACAATATCTTATATGGTTTAAATTTTATGTATATATGTAACCACTAAACTTTAAAAGTTCGTGTGATAATAAGAAGTGGAAAAGGTTTTAAAGAAAATCAAAATAGGAATCGCTGCAGGACCAAACTATATCACATGTGGGGTTTACAAACTTGATGGGGGGGGGGGGGGGGCTATAATCGATATTAAATACAAAATATGCTATGAAATATGGAGGATGGGAAAATTTCCTGATAACTGGTACCACTCTAACTAAATTCATACAATTGTATAAAAAAGGACTAGCAGCTCAATGCAACAACTACAGATAACATTAATGTTCCACTTGAGCTTATTAACATGGATTAAAACCATACAAATTTCTTAAGAACAAAAAGGCTTTGTGCCTAGTAAAGGTACCACAGAAAAAATCATAAACGCAAGACAATATAAAAAGTCCGTAAGTTCAATATAGTGATGTTTATGTGCTCTATAGATTTTCACAAGGCGTTTGATTCAATAACATGGAAGAGGCTGTGATGAATATTAGAATATATAGAAGCACCTAAACATCTTACAGATCTAATTAGAAAATCGTAAGAAAACAGTTCAGCTGCAGTGCGTATAAACAATTCAAATTATTGAAAATGATGGTACTTCCGATAAAACCATCGGGTTTATTGAGACGGTCACTGAATCGAATGTGTTCACATTCAACGGGAGGTTTTCTAAGAAAAATGATGGAATGGCGATGAGTTCCATACTGGCTCCGATTTTGGCTAACATTTTTATGGAGAAATTAGATGATCAAAAATGGAAACCAAAAAGTTTGGTTCAGATATGCAGATGATACTTTTGTAGTGTGGCAACACGGAAGGACTGAACTAGATAAGTTTTTATGTTTTTAAACTCCAATCACAGGAACATCTAGTTCACTAAGAAAGAAGAAAGTAACGGTATGCTAACATTTTTAGATGTTTTAGTACATAGGAATAATGTTAGTACGTTAAGTACCTTAGTGTTCCGGAAAAGCACTCACACGAATAGATGCATCGAGATTATACTCATTGCCTAAGTCAGAGATTGGGTATTATATTTAAGATTCTCACGGCCAGGGCTAAAAGGATTTGTAACGCAGCTAATTTTGTTAAAGAGTTGGCACATATGAAAGGAGTTATAGTGAAGAATGGTTAGAATAGGTCTGAAGTTAATGTGCGTATAAAAATATTTAGCAGATCTATAGAAGGAACGAAGTTGGAAAAAGCAAAAGAAACATAGTCGAAGAGCACTACCCTCCCTTTTTGTCAAGGAGTTACCGAACAAATAGGTGGTATTCTAAGAAAAAAACGCACTCGACCGGTTTTCACTACATTAAGTAACAACAAGGATAAACTTCCTCCATTTCACACCCCTGGTGTGTGTATAGGGTGCCTTGTTCGTGTGGTCTAGATTACATTAGTCAAACAGGTTGAACGGTTGATGTTCGAATTAAAGAACATATAGCCGATTGCAACTATAATTGGGTTGAGAAATCAGCATTAGCAGAACACCAAGAAAAAACAAAACACGGTATCTTGTTCAATTAGAGTGAAGTTTTGATTAAGGAGAATTATGACTGAAAAAGACTGTGTAGAGAAGCAATTGAGATAGAGAAATGGTCAAATTTTAACCGTGAAGATAGTTTTCGCATTCCGCCCATTCGATTGTGTTTAATGTATTTTTTTTTTTAGGTTTCCCGGATTTTCGTTCGCTTCAGTCTTTACGGTTTTCTCTTCATGTTGGATTTCCGCTATTTTGTGAATTTCGCTGGTTATTTTTTATGTTTTTAGTGTTTCAGGTAAATTTTCCAGTAAATTTTCAGGTTCCTCAGATTTCCATCTCCTTCGTTCTTTTGCCTTTGCAATTTTCTGTTCCTTTCTTGGATCTTTGTTGGTATTGCATCTTCTGAGCTTCGTTTTTTGTTTACCCTCTTTGAGAGGATTTCCTTTCTGGCGGTGTTCATTTTTTATTTCAGGTGGTTTTTTGTGTTTTTCTAATTTATTATGTATTATATTAGTCTTATTTTTAAGTCCGTTGTTTTTTTTTTTGTGTTTTTCTAATTTATTATGTATTATATTAGTCTTATTTTTAAGTCCGTTGTTTTTTATATTTCCTTTTTTACTTGTTCTTTGTTCGTATTTTCCTCGTTAGTCTTCGTTTAAGAGTTTTCGGCGGTTATCGACATTCTTTCGCCGGTTTTTATATTTATTTCTTGCCCCCCCCCACCCCCTTTTTTTTAGTGTTTTCTTCCTGTGTTTAGGCATATTTAGTGGCTTGGGTTTTCCGTGATGTGTTTTTTTCATTTTTGTCGCTATTGTCGATTGTAATTTTCGTTCCGTTGCTTTAGTTTGCTTCTGATGATGGTCAGTGTAAGCTGTCCGAAACGTTGAGCATTAGAATAAAAGAAATTTTATAACACTACTGTAAATTATTTTTTTTTAAATTGTTTCGACCATGAAAGTTTTAGATGTTTAACAAAAGTGTCTCATGCCATCTGTACTGTTCAATATATGTACAGAATATTATTATTCAGAGGATACTAAATGACTGGGACGATGCCATTTCAATAGGAGGTCGGAAAATTAACAACTTGAGTCATACTGAGGATATAATTATTATAAACAGTTCTAAATAATAACTGAAAACTATTATATCATGAAAAGATTAGAAGATCAATGAATTACGGTTTACTTATAAACAGAAATAAAGCTAAGGTCATGACAGTAATCAGAAATAAAAATAGCAAGCACAAAAAAGTTGGTAGTTTTGAGGTAACAGACAATTCTGTATATTTAAGGTCACCGATATCCAACAGCGGAACTTGCTTAATGGGCATAAAGCGTAGATCACTTATGGTACGCAATAATTTTATCCATAAATACAAAACCGAATTTAATGACCTGTCTAATCTTTCTAATGGCTATATATACACAGCTGAAATTCGACTCCCGACTGCTGCAAATTGTAACAGAATAAACAGATTCGAAAACTGGGTATGTAAGAAAATGTTACAAACTACCTGGCTCACCGAAGAACGAGTACCTATATCCTGGATAAATTAAACGTATAAATACGCTTAATAGATAAGATAAAGAAGAGATTTTTAAGCTTTTTTGGGCATATGGTGTAAAATATAAACTCTTTGATTCTTGGAAAAATTAACGTAAACAGACAAGAGACAGACCAAGAACATGGTGAATGATCGGTCAACTAAAACCATTTATTGGACTGAGCTTGCATGAGGCAGTGATAGTAGTCTAAGATAAGATCAATCTGGATGACTATGGTGCATCTTTCAAAACATTACTATACCCTTTCAACGATATAAAGGAAGAATTAATGAACGCATTAGGTCAGACGAAGTATTACTTCAGAATTAAACATACATGTTTCACAGCTTAATTTAAATTCTAAAGTTTAGTATTTCTTAATTTTTAACTTAGTAGTAGTATTTTCTATTATTTGCCAGATAAAGGAAATCTAATCACTAATTTAGTCTTCATTATCATCGGTGCCATGATCGTTCAACGGTCAATAGCTATATTACAGAGGCTGTTAATACACAAAAAAATTACAAAATAAAAGAAAGATTGTCTTTCTCCTCCTTTGATTAAGGAATTAATTTCATTCGACATTCTTATGTATTAAAAAGGTCTTTGGATGTAACATAAATAATTTCTCATTCGAAACTTCGTAAACAACAAATGAAAAAATGATTAATTTATAAATACTGGAAATAATTTATAGCTGCAAACTGAAAAAAAAAAAAAAAAACAACAAAAAAATCCGTAAGTAGCCAAATAGCTAAATGTAGAAGCGAAATTATGAATTCGATGAAATAAAACAAGCAATGATAGAACAGTATGTGCTGTTACAAATAAAATACTAATTAATTAATGTGTACCGTTGAATAATAACGTAATGAAAAAAAAAGTATAATTAAAAAAGCAAAGAGTAAAAATACGATAACTACACATTAATAACCGGTTAATTTATATAAAACCGGTAATACGAATTACGTATTACAACTTAAGCAACCGGAAAATGTAGGTTTGAATTAACTGTGTATAATAAAACTGCTTGCAGTTCCATAAAACTCAAAATTAACAGAGGCACCTTAAAATCTGAATAACTACCGCAGAATGAACGTACGTAAATATAAAACAAAATATTAATTAAATCATTCCCAATAATTTAAGAAAATGAAAAAATAAAATATATTACTAATTAATTAAGGGAAGAGCTTAAAAAGAAAAAAAAATTTTTGTTTAAATTTTATTTACAGCAATATTTTGTCTTAAACTAAGTGATCAACCAGGATCTCTTTTGAAGATACGAGTTCAAAGTGAAATAAACTGTTTACAAATATTTAATTGTAAATTTGAGCACTTTAATAAACTTTTTATAAAAACTGTATAATCGCATTTTCCCGAACTATCAAACAATAAACTATATTATATTACGCTACTTTAATTCATAATAACGCTCCATTACGATTTTACGGAATAGTAAACTAAACATTTCTGAATAAAATTATGACATTAGAAGACAATTTTAATTCGAAATACTGAACACTTTCGAAATTAATGTACAATAAAATGAATAACTAAAAGGAAAAACTCAAAAATGGCCTGACAGTAAATTACTTTTCTCAGAAAAAAATTAAAAAGACGACATTGAACTAAAAATAAAATATTTTGTTTGTTATTTTGAATTAAGAAAAAAAACAAAAAAACAATTTCATCAATGACCAACAACTGACTGAACCGCAAGATATATTCATTTATTAGAAACGTTAACACTGCATTATCTGACGTAAGAAAAAATAAGAACAAAGAAATAAAGATAAAAATAAAAATAAAAAAATGCAATAAAACAGGGAAGAGTGTACCGTGAGAAAACCCAAATTTATTAATTGAGAACCAGAAGTGACCACTCAAGGATGGTAAAGTAACACTGAAAATAAAAACCGACAAACAAAATAATATAATAGTACATGGTACTGTAGATTATATACCGTACTAAATAAAAACACAATATTTGGGACTACTTCAATACTATTGGTATATAAAACGATAATTCAATTTAAAAGACTAAACCGAAGTAAATATAAAAATATATTTACAATTAGCAAAACACCATCATTTGAAGCAATACCAAAAAAATGATTAATTCTCAAACGGAAATAGCTCAAACTAATTTTTCTAAAAATAGAAAAAGATTATAATCGTTGCTCCCCTCAAGGCACGCAACCACCAGCAGGATGTTTTTCTGGAGAAGGGAGGAAGAGATAAGACTCAAAAAGATATTCTTGGTTGTAGAAAACATTTCACTCTCATATATATATAAAAAAAAAAAAAAAAAACACTGAAGTTCAGTAATCATCAAAAATTTAATACGACGATGAAAGATATTTTCCTTGCCACTGATCAATTATTTTACATCAACTGGATACGGAATTTATGAAATATTTTAAGCGAATTTGTTTAAAATAGGGTATAGGAAATTTTCAAATTACGCGGAACTTATCAGAATAAATTAAATCATAACGAGCTACAGAAACGCCACTGGGGTAGGCTGTGGTAATTAGAGCTAGTTCTGTAATAAGTAGTAATTTAACTGTCCATGGTGCTAGTAACTGAAACGAAACCATAGCCATGAGGTCTCCGTACGTCCGCGTCGTGTGGGGTGGTAACCTTTATACGATCGACTTAGTGCTGTTTACAGGGCTAAATCAGATACATCCCATGTCGACATTAAATGCCGTTAAGCATTAACTACGTAAGAACTTGCAGACCACTGGGACCTTGTTCATTGCTACAATACCCCTGGCAGGTAAACGCCATAAAACTGGGTCTTCCAACTTCTAGAAGGCAACGGGAAACCAGCGGAGTATTCTCCCATTTTTTCATCATGACTAAGAATCCGGAAAACAACGGTCGTTAGTCCGGGGCACCCCTTAAATGGAGCGACGGTGCTAAAAATCCCCCCGCTAACTACTGATGGATGCATTTCAACAATGAAAGTAGTGAACAAGAAAACCCGCATTGCTACATGGAACGTTCGCAGCCTCTTCATGCCTGGGAAATTACAGAATGTTAATGCAGAACGCAAGCGTCTCAAATAGGATATTCTTGGATTAGGTGAAATGAGATGGCCTGGGGTAACGGATGTACAAAAGTAGAAGACGCCGATTTCTACTACTCGGGTACTATTGATGGTTCCCAGAAAGTTGATGTAGGTATCTTAATTGATAAAAATATACGAAATTCTGTCTTGGAATTTATTCCACTATCCGAAAGGGCAATGATGGTCAGATTAAACACGAACTACAGACCTCTGAACATAATTCGTATCTATGCTCCCACTGCCGATAAAGAGGAGGAAGAAATTGAAGAATTATACGAACAGATTTCAACACTCGTGGAGCTGACAAACCGGGTGAAGTAACAATAGTAGAAGGTGATTGGAATGCGAAAATCGGATCTGGTGCCTATGAACAGATAGTTAGAAAATTTGAACTTGGCAATAGGAACGAGTACGGGGATCGTTTAGTCCGATTCTGTGAAGAGCACGATATGTTAATCGCAAACGCATGCTTTCAATTACCATCAAGGAGGCTGTACACCTCAGTTTCGCCATCCGGAGAACACCGTAATCAAATTGACTATATTCTCATCAAGAACCAGTTCAGAAAGGTATGTACCTACCCAGTGACTGATATCAACTCCGATTATATTCCAGTGGTGATAGTTCTTAGAGTTGGTTACCGCAAAATGATCAGGCCACTACTACACGTCGCACTAATGTACGCAAGCTTAAAGACCCCGCAGCGAGAAATAAAGTTTCTTAAGAAATACATCGAACCCCCAGCAAATCTCAGGATAACGAAGATATGTAATAGCTTGGTCAAAATGGAAATAATTCCAACAGACTATTCAAGAAGTAATTGGGTACGTAGGGAGGAATAAAAATAAGCAATCGGATGAAAGATGAGATTCTATCATTAATGGAAGAGATAAGGAAACCAAAAAGTGACCCGGCTGAATACCGGGCTATAATTAAAAGTATTCGTCAGAAAATACGCGAAGCTAAAGATGCCTGGTTGACCGAGAAGTGTCAAGAAATTGAAAAGATACAAGCTAAATGTTTAACCCTCACAAAAAAGTTAAAGAATTTACAAATAGGAAAGGAACGTTTAATAGTAATAGATTGAAGGACAAGAGTGGTAAAATCATTTTAGAAAAAGTTACGCGACTCTCACGGTGGAAAAAATACATCACCGATTTATTTGAGGATTCCAGGCCCGCATTAATTGAAGAATCTAGTTAAGGCGAACCCATGAACGCATTTTTAGAGAACAAAGTACTGACTGCTATCCAGAATATGAAACCAGGTAAAGCTGATGAATGACAAATTGCAGTGCGAACTGATTAAATTACTCCAATTTAATCGTCCTGCGCCCACGTTCCTAGTCAAGTTTTTCAATTCGGTGCTACTTACAGGCATTTTACCGGTAGACTGGCTGAAATCTACCTTCATTACGTTACCTAAAAAAGCCAATGCCACGGATTGTGAAGACTACAATAATCCTCATGTCACATATATTGAAGATCTTTCTAAAAGTAATTCCTCAACGAATTTATGAAAAATGCGATGAGAATACCGGGACATATCAGTTTGGATTCAGATGCGGCTATGGTACAATGGAGGCAACATGCGCTCTGAAAATATTGGCCCAGCGATGTCGTGATGTCAGACATCAACTCTACTGTTGTTTCATTGATTATCGCAAAGTCTTCGACTGCGTGAAACATGAAAAATTTATGTAAATACTCAAATAAATTGGTATCAGTTGGGAAATTCGAAGATTTATAGGCAATCTATACTGGAACCAGATCGCCGTAATAAGTGAAAACGAAATATCAGAGGAAATCTCGATTAAAAAAGGCGTTCGCCAGGGATGTATACTATCTCCAATTCTATTTAACATCTACTCTGAGTCAATCTTCAGAAAAGCCTTGAACGTGGAGGATGGTATAACAATAGGGACAGAAAGGTTGTCAAACATCCGATATGTAGACAATACCGTTCTAATCGCAGACAGCTTCGAGAAGTTACACGACATGTTGGGCCGTGTGACACAGATTAGTGCCACAGATATAAATATCAGTAAAACTAAATGCTAGCAGTGCATCGGAAGACAGAGGATAAAACAATACGGAAGAAAAAATTACTTATTGAAGGTAAAGCGCTTGAATGAGTCTCCAAATTTCGGTACCTGGGAACTTGGTTTCACGAAGAAATTGACCAATCAGTGTTGATAAGAACACGAATAGAGAAAGCAAGGAAGACTTTTTTTAACATGAAAAATTTGATGACCCGGAAGGATTTGAATTTACAACTACGAACGTGTCTGGTGCATTGCTACATCTAGTCCATACTATTGTACGGCATGGAAAGCTGGGTTCTCACGCAAACTTTAGAGAAGAAAATTGAAGCCTTTGAAATGTACATTTATCGCAGGCCGCTTAAAATTTCTTATCGTGACCGCGTGACCAACAAAGAAGTATTGAACAGGATGTCGAACCAAGCTGAGGTGCTCCATATAATCCAAACAAGGAAATTGGAATATTATGGTCATGTACACGGACACCCTGAAAAATATCGTCTTTTCTATCTCGTGTAATATGGAGAAATTACTGGCCATCGAAGACCTGGTAGACGCAGACTTTCCTAAGTATCAGACATGAGATGGCACGAAACGTCAACATCCGAACTTCAAAAGGCATCCAAGAATAAAGAATCAATAGCTATGATGATCGCCGACCTTCGACCGGAGATGGCGTAACAAGAAGAAAAGGAAGAGCTACAGAAATAAGTTTTCGTTTATTTTTTCCTTTAGCTTTTTTTCAATATTCCGATTTCAAACATCCTTTCAAATCTGTTACTTGTATTTCAAAGTATTTACTTACCCGACGAAATACTAACTACAATATAAGAAATCTGAATAATTGCATAAAACAACTAACTGGATGAAAATAATTTCAAGATTAAAGTGTAATAAATCACGGTGTACGTGATTTATTTCAGAGCCAATCGGATTTTTAGAATATTATATGAAAAAAACAACGTATTACGGTATTTTAACAGAAAAATTATTTCACCTATATAACATTTAATCTTTTTCGATGATTTTAATCAAATCTGTTAATTTCTTATCCCACCTACAATTCAATCGTTTATATCAATGTCGCCGAAAATCGGTCATTAGGCTAACAATTTTACCTTTTTAAATATAAAATAATCAACGACAATGCCTACTTCAAAACAATGCGCCATCTAAATAAGTGAATTACTTTTATTTCCGATTACTCTATTATTGTTTGAATATACGAAAGAAAAAATTATTATGCATTTTTTTTTTTATAGAACACCTGGATATCCCGCCGTCCGGAATATGCCACACTTTGACGACGCAATCTTCTGATCCGCTGGCTATTACATTATCATTATGAGGACACCATGCGATATCCAATACAGGTCCTTTATGACCGCCAACCAACGCATGATCTGCAGCTATTCGACCAGTCTAAGTATACAAACAGAAGAAGTTTCAAAACATTTTTTATTTATTTTATATTTATAATTTCTGAATATACTGGAAACAAAATTAGATTACTTATACACAAGAGAATAACAACAGTTGCAATCACTTAAGTAATTTAATGCAGCTTTTCAATGACAGTTAATATAATATTTTCGTTTTTAATTCACGTGCATCTCTTCGCTCATATTCATTCATCTCATACATAGAATGTATAAAAATAAATAGAACTTCATTACTTTTGCTCTCCTAATTGAATTTTAATTATATAAATATTAATTTTAAAAGTAACAAATAACTTTTTAATTCGTATCGATAAATTATTTTATTAGAAGCGTGCGCGCGTATGTATTATTATTAAAGTTTTCGATTTTTATGTGACCTGCCGTCAGAGGAAGGGAGATTATAGTTTTTTTCATTGTTTGGGTATTCTTTTATTTGATCATAAGAAAAATACTATGCAATATTTTTCCATAAGCGTAAAGAAGGATGCACACAACGATCTGTCAGTGTAGTCGGGAAAAATTCACATGTTAATTTCGAATTACTAAATTAAATTTTTGTAGTTATCTCTCTAAATATGTATATCCAGAGGCGGATACAGAAGAACACAGGGGAGGGGGGGATTATATAATTACGTAAAATCTTCTACGGTAGGCAGTAGATTTGAGAAATACCCCTTGTTTCATAAAGAAAATCAAATACCGACCTTTATAGAAATTTAAAAATGTTTTAAAAATACATGATTACTATTACAATTTTTAATTTAACTTTTGTCTTTTATTTAGTTATGAAAAAAATAAAACGAAATTATAAAATCCTAGCTAAAATGATAGTTTAGAAATAATAAGAATGATAGTATTTTTATTAGACTTTACTTCTCGTTTATTTTTGTTAGTAATCCGATCCGAATTCTTTGTTCGTGAGCAAGTTAAATATATATATATATTTCTCATTCAACTATTTTTAATTAAAATTAAAAATAAATAAAAATGGCAAAAGATCGACGACAGTTGTGTTTAAAATAGAATTAAAAAGCAAAATTAATAGTTTTACTAGAAAATAGTATTAAATATTAAAATCCGTAGGTAAAATTCATATAAATCTTTCATAGCATAAATTAAGTTTCTCTGCTATAAAAAATTTTTTTCATAAAGGCTTTGGTTCTTTGAGGGGGAAATGCCCTAGATCCGCCGCTGGTATATCACAGACTTGCAACATACCCACATATATATAATTACGAAAGTACAGTAAAAATAATAATATTAACTTAGAACGTAATAATTAATATTCTAAAATCAAAAATCAAATCAAAAGGGCAGTGAGTTCAATTCAAAATTGTGCAAAATATCAAATTGCAAGCATTAAAATAAATAACTTTAAACAATTAAATTAATCGCAAAAAATTATCTAAAAACTGTAAAATTATCGGAAGAAATACATTTTTTATAATCAATGAAAGCTAACATATTATTCATATTTTATACAAAGTTCACGAGTTTGCGTTAGGTGAATACCTCTATGCTGTAATTAAAAAATGTTCTAAAATTATTATTTAGATTTTAGGGTTTTTTTTTTTTTTTTTTTTCAAGTAGCTTAACTCTTCCGAAAAGTTTCCATTAGGTTTTTCAACGTTATTTTTCATTTCAAATTTATTTATTTATTTACATGTTTTTCTATACTTTTAAGTTAAGAAGCAACCGAATTTAACTAGAAAATTTATAAGAAAATACAATATCTGTTTTAACATTGTATCGATGAAAAGCCGATTTATTCTTATAGTAAAAAAAAGCTTCGAATAAATTTTAACATTTTTAGCGTACTGACATATTTTTATATTTCTAACATGCTTAATTTATTTACTTATTCCGTAGTTAGTTCTTATGCGGCTGCAAGATAACAGACGGCAAATACGGTGGAGGAGTAAATTTCCTAATGAGGAATGTGTGATATTTAAGATGTCGATAACAATAGAGTATAGTCACTTCATAATTAACTTGAAATTGTAATACAAATAAAAGAAAACCTCCGGAAGGGACGCTACATTAATTTCGAATAAATGCGGCACAGAGTGAATCAATGAATGGAACATGGTTAATTATCGTTAGGGGAAATTAATTGCTCAGATAAGCTATTATCAATTCTAAACAAATTATAAACGGATATTTCCACGTTTGAAACAAACAAACAAAAAAAAAAAAAAAAAAAAAAAAAAAAAGCATCAATATACACGCACAATAACAATTTAGAACGATTATTTACTTTACACGAATAAACAAGCAAACAAACAATATGGTAAAAGATTAACACGGTGTAGTTTGCGGGATGGGCCCACCCATTCTTAACGAATACTCGCAGTTTTGTCCTTTGTTCGGCTTGGTCGCTCTACGGTGTTTGTTTAAAATGCGTCAAAAACTTTTAATTAATCAATTGTACGTGCTAATATAAACAAAATATTACAACATCAATAACGGAGAAATTATAAACAAATACGTGGCTTCTACTATTAATTTCGGTTAATACACTTTATTAAATAATGATTTTTATGAAATTACAATATTCGTTTAGTAAATGAGTCGAACAATTTTCTACCTGAACTACAGCCAAAAAAATAGTTTCGTACTTTTTCCATTTTTCGTTCATCTACTTCCGTGATCAAAAACCAGATTCTAATTTTACTTCTAAATTACTAATATTATCATAAATTTAAATAAAAAATCATCATAATTAATATGCGAGCTAAAAATTTTCGGATAAAAAATGAAGTATAAAAAAATGTTACCTAACGAATAATATTTTAAGACCATAATTATTTCATTTATAAAATTCAAAACGGCACACTGTTTTTATAAATATT
Organism: Icerya purchasi; assembly: GCA_039619475.1. Taxonomy (NCBI): domain Eukaryota; kingdom Metazoa; phylum Arthropoda; class Insecta; order Hemiptera; family Monophlebidae; genus Icerya; species Icerya purchasi. Next base: position 19,389,220 of record CM077115.1, on the reverse strand, counting down.
AATAATAAACATATTTGATGTTTCATTGAAAATTATTGTATCTACTCGACTTAAAAGAAATAACTTTCTATTCTAGCGTTGAATATTTTTAATAGTTTTACATATATATTAATTACTGTGTTATTTATGAAAATCCTTTTTTAATCCGTAACCATTTTTTAACATGCTTATAAGAAATTTATTTCATTTAGTCAATTAAAATTGTTTCTTTTATAAGAATCATAGAATGCTATCATATTGGAGTTCACGAGGTGTCCCCACGGCAAGGTCAGAAGGATCAGTTATATATATCACATACACGAGCTCGCGTATCTATCTATCTATCTGTATAATATATATATATATATATATATATATATATATATATAAAGTGCTTTTTCGTAAACTGAATGTCGAAGGAAGTTAACAATTAGTCATGCACTGCTTAGAAATTATAGCGTTCAACTGATTTTACACCAAAAATACAGAACGCACAGCAGAATATAACTTTTTAATTAGACTATATACAATCTAATATAAAGCTAGAATTCAATTTTAGATTTAAATTTTGTAAAAAAAATAATGCCAAATAAAAATAAAATATACAAAAACTTCCTAACTTTGGTGTTACAAATATTTCAAAGTTCGTAGTTTCATAAAATTTGAATAAAACGGCATAATAATGCACGATTTAAAATTAAAATAACAACTAAGGAGTTTTCCAAAATATTTAATTAGACCTTTTAATACCATTACTTACAAGCAATTTGTAAAAACACGAAAAAAAATTCTATTAAATTTTTATTAAAAATAAACTTTAAATTTAAAAAGTAAATAATTTTTATTAAAAAATTAAATCACTTTAAACGTATAAAATTAAAAAATATATATATATATATATATATATATACATATTTAAAGACTACACTGATTATCGACGCACCTACGTCACTAAATGTGTAGAAAGTTTAAACACTCAACTGTGGAACGTGATTTTACATTTTTACTTTTCTTTTTCAGGGCACCGTTGTCAAAGACAGTTCATCTATTATATTTAAAAACCTAATTTGTTTTTTGCCAAAAAATTTTACATTTCATGCGGAATTGACTAAGAACCGCTCTCTGGCATCTTCTTTTTTTTTTTTTTTACTTGAACAATTACCCTCAGTTACATAAAAAATAATGCTTTTAAAGTTTACGTAAAAGTCATCATAATCCGCAACTAAAATAATAATAACAAAAAAAAAAAAAAAGAAAAAGAAAAGAAGCTAGGTTATCTAAATTCTAAAAAACTGTTTAGACAGTTACCTTTTTATATATCAAATATTTACGTTCTTTTGGGATTTTAAATGTAATTCTACAATCAAATATATTTTTTTATCAGTTAAAAAGTTAAACAACTTCGAAAGAGAAATTAAATAAATAGATTTTAATATTACATTATTCTACCAAAGAATTAAACAATCGACCTTCGGGCAAGAAAATAAAAGTAAAAAAGTAAACAAACACTTTCATGTATTTAAAAAAAAAACGCATTTATCCTTAATCAATATTACGTATAAATTTATATCACTCTTAATAATTTAAAATCTGCGTATTTACTTTAAATAAAAATTACTTCATTCTTTATTTTACCTTTTTATCTGCAAGTATTATACCTTCGGCCTAATTTCAATAGGATCTGACAATTTTACCAAAGTCTGCTCGTATCCCAATAAAAAATTATAATATACTTACGTCTTCGACTTGAATATTTATTAAATTTACCGCGAAAAAAGTAAAAAAATACACAAATTCGCAATTAGATCGGATAGTGAAATCGAAAAACTTTTAAAATATGCTGTAAAAACCGCAATTATGTAATACGCAGCAGTGATATATATAATGAGTTGGTATTACGTGGTAAATTAAAATTAAGTAGCTTTATATGCTAGTCGTATAAAAGAAGATTGAATATCTCACGGCCAACTACGCTTGAATCGACAATTTGATGTATGCTACATAGTTTACATTTGCCATTCTCGAAATTAATTCATTTTCATTTTTGTTCAATTTACTATTTTTTTTTTTTTGTACCGTGATATAATATTCTTCATTAATGACGGAATTTAAAGATCGTTTTTAAGTAATTTGTTCGTCTCAAATCAGAAAACAATAGTAATTTTTCGTATTACTTTTATTTGCATGGATGTGATTTTTCTTTGCAAATCCCCAAAAGCTCAATGCCGTATTAATCATGTTGGTTTGATTCCAAATCTCTATATAAGTATTTTACTTTCTAAGGTTAATTTTAGGTGGTTATGCCGAATATCGTACAGTTGGCGAACTTCCCTGATATCGCCAGTGATGTGTTGTGTGCCCACACGATTTTGTTTAAATATATGCCACGAGGAATTTAACATTATTAACCGGACTAATGATTATATATACAGATGACGGTATTCCCATTTTTGGAATGTAAGCGTTATGCGATTACTCTTTTGTACTTCGGTTTTCCTAGTTTTAAACCATGACATAACTAATCTAAGCCGTAATGTGGTATCCAGATCGGTTGGAAAATCCTATGTGAAAGCAGTATTGAATTAGACTTTTAAAATGGGCCTTACGGAACTCCTGTAAGTACTATTTTAATCGACAAATCCTCGTCTTGTTACCTCGCTTTAAAAGATTTTTCTTCAAGGTATAATTTAATAAACAGATATAGCATATTTTTCAGTTTATATAATGGTCCACATAGATAATCGAAAGCTTAAATCCTGTATACAGTAATGTTTTTTTCCGAACGGGATAGATATATTTAATCATTACGCGGTGATAATGGTAGATTGAGTAACATTTTAGTTCGATAAAAAACCATCTGTTGTTTCAACTTTACGTAGTGGTGAATACATCACATATCCCCTAGAACCCTGCGGAGAAATGAGCGCTAAGTTAAATTGGTGGCATTACAATATATTTATTGTAAAATCCACTAAGATGTTATCGCAAGGATTACTGACTCAACGTTTAATGGAAAATGTCTACAATGTTAATTGTTATTGGTTATTTATTTTTTTTGTCATGGGGCAAAAAAAAAAAAGTAAATGTTTATAAAGTCCTAGTTAGGAGAACAATGAACAGTGTTAACATAAAATTTTAAGACGTAGATGGGAATAACCCTTTACTAAACAGCTGTCGTAGATGAAAAAGATATATAATAGTGTTGTTCCACGTTAGGTATTAAAATCGCAGTTTCATCACGAGCACTGTCATCGATCAAATCAATAGGGATTATTTGAAGACATGGAAGTTGACATTAGTTGTAAGTTATATTTTGTAAATAAATGTAATATTAATTTTTCTTTGTGAAGTAAAGTATTGGGTTGACTAAAACGAGATTTCATTTCACCGATTTTCTATAAAAGAACGACTAATCAATCTGTCCGAATGTAAAAAATTAATAATGTGAATCGTGACTTGAATTATTGTAGAAATTCTAATATCAGTAGATTCAGGATTTTTTTTTTTTATTTAGAAGATTAAAAAGAAAAGACATTTTGAGATATATCTGAGTAAGGGATGACTTATGTGTACTCAGATTAATAGTTAATAGAATTAAGTGACTTCAGATAATGAATTTTGAAGATTTTACTTGAAGAAAGATAAGCGTATAATAATACACTTACAAACACAAACACCTACGCATAGCTTTTAAATCTACATTATTTTGCAACCTTACCTACAGACCTTTTCATCGAGATACGGCAACTAACATGCTTCATATTATTCTTTTAGTCAACGAACTAGTAAGAATATTAAGGAACTAACAATTTCAAAGATTCAAAAACAGTATAGTCTATTTTGAAAATAAAAGTAAATTGATGAGTCGATTTTCAATAATATACGGCATAAGATATTTTCTACGCTAATTATAATTTTTTATTTGTAATTTCAATGTAGCATTAGAAGGGAAGGACGGCCGTGTACAAAACTCGTATTTGAATATGGCAATGTAAATTTCACTGAAAGTCACAAAAATTCAGTGATTTTCATACTTCCAGTAGGAGGTTGAGAAGTCAAGATTTCTGGTGTACTAAGAAGACTTTTTTTTGTTAGTCAATCGATTTCAGCCTGAGTAATTTTTAGTCCAGAACGAGACTAATCTTGAAAATGCGAGTTCCAGTTTGGTAGCCGAGTACCTTAATTAATAGGCTATCGCCTAACTGATTTTACAATATACAACAGAAACATGGAATTTTGATCTATTATTAAAACATATGACGGGGGGAGTTCCATTTATACAGCTAAGGCCAGTAATGGAAATTTCTGTTGATTCTTTGTAAGCTATCACCTGTCTACAAATATATTTTGAGTATTACTCCGGGGATGAGCATTAATATTAAAAACAACAAGAACGGTTTAAGCAATAAGTTATACAATTTAATTAGCGCAATTTATTAGCTACATAACAAAAATGTTTATCACGAACTAATGGTTCAGATATATTTAAATATACTTCAGACCGTAGGCTCTTTACGAGAATGTATTTTTATTCCAAGATATTTTTATATTATTCCAATTTTGGACTTACTAAAATTTACGATAACGTGATTCTCGCTCAACCAACAGTTAATTTTCTTTACGGTTAATTGAATCAGTTTTTCTAATACGATGAAGGCTTGCAAATTTACCGCGGAATTAATTATGAAATATTTTATTTGAAACAAAAATTACAAAATTGAAAAAGTTAATGTAAAGTTATTAAAAAAAAATCGCAAAATTTACCCAAATATACGTATAAAATAAAATCTCATGTTTTCATTAATTCCATTACGACAGTTAAACAAAACTAATTAATAAACCAATAAATATCTTATAAGTGGTCTCACGTATAATTCAGGATTCAACACAAAAAACTCACTTTCCGAAGTCTGTTCACACGTCATCTCACTACACTGAACCGAAGACAAATTTCTATTGACCTTCTCGTTTCCTTTTTTCGAAATTATATTAATAGCCACAATAAGAAAAACAATTTTCTACATTAACAAAAATTCAAAATTATACAAAGAATTTAGAGATCAAACTTTTAAACATGTGCTTATTTTGAGGTTTGATCTAATAATCAATTTTTACGATTTACAAATTAAATGTGAATATATACAGCAAAAAATCCTCTATGGGGTTTGAATTTAAGTCCCTGTTTTTGGTAATAAACTTTTCAGGTACAATTTAATCGGTCTTTTCTTGATTAAAATGCATCTTTAACTTCATATTTTGAAATTTGTTAAGTTTTTTGGAATTATCTTAAAAATTACGCGTGCGCACACATACACACACACACATATATATATTGTAATTTTGTATACGTATACCACGCATAAACTGCTTCATAAAAAAATTAATTATTCAAAACATTATTTCCAAAAAAAAGCCTTAATTTTTGTAGTATATAAATTATACAAATTAAATGATGAAAAAGAAGTTTTACTTATTCACTGTTTATTTTATAAAGTGTTGAACTGCACACATACTCATACGAGCAAAGATGTATCACACGCTTAAACATGCGTATATATATATATATATATATATATACACACACACACACACACGCACGCACACACTTTTATATATACATACACGCACACACTCAGAAATAAAAAGTTAATTCTAAAACTAGAAAACCATATATTAAAACTAAAAGTTGGCAGGAATGTTTTGGCAATGGATGTCATGTCGCATCGCTGGATGAGTCGATGAAAAAGCAGTGAAAAGGAACAGAAAGTTGTTTGCGGTGGCCATTAACATGTAGAAACGGAAATAGTGGGAGAATTTTTAGCGCGAATTTTACACGGCACAACGGGATGAGCCGTGTGCATCCTTTTCCAATAAAACGCGCGTACGCACTCTAGCAATAACAGGCAGTTTCATCATTTTTCAGATATTATCAACAACACATCGCACTTATAAATGTAAATTATGATGTTAAAAAACAAATAAACAATCAAGTTAAAAATAACGCACTATTAAAAATATTCAATAGTGGGTAATATCGTACCGCGACTTATTCATTCACTAACGAATAAGTACCTATTTTTAGTGACACAGAAATACACGATCATGCGCACGTTTTAGGTAATTGTTTATTTCCCGTTGCGCAGCCAGGAGAAAGCCGTATTAAAGTTCACACTTTAAATCTCCTTCGGAATCGCAAATATTATTATAATTTTAATTATAATTACTTAAAAATGCTACTAAATAGATATAATAAGTACGCTTATTATTATTTTACACATACACCCGCACACACACACATATATATATTATCTGTTATTCGCGGCTTCGCACGTATATTAATACCATTTAAATAGAAATTAACATTTTAATTTTCAAATCGTTAGCCATGATATATATTACTCCTGTTCAGAGTAAACACTACATTGTTTGGAGTGTTAATAAACACCGAAGAAACCAAAACATAGAAGACACCCATTCGGAAAGAGAACATGTTATTAAATCACTCGAGAGAAAAAATAAATTCTATTTCGTAATCAAATGAAAATACCGTTCTCTCTTCTTAATATTAACGAATAACCACGCCAAAACTTAACATACTAACAAATACGTGAGTGGTCTTATTTTTTTGAGATACGATATGAACTGTTTGACCTATTTGAATTTTAAATTATTGCAGTTCTCAAACTGTTTGTGGTATCAATGCAGAAACAATGCTTAATATGTAATATTCATTTATTTTCCGTTACAAGTATCATTCTTGCTGCCTGCAGTGTAATATTAAGTTTTTCTAAAGATAATGTACAACCCTTCTCCGCCCTTAAATAATTGAAGTTAAAAAAAAATGCGGACTTTTGATACATAATATAAACAATCTTTATGCAAAATTATAATATAAGCTTATTTTTTACGAAATTACACTTTATGATTTTTTTTTCTTTTTTAGGAAACAGTTTGTATCTTCTTTCATGTCCCATAACATAAAGTTTGGATTTTCAAAAAAAAATTTTTATTCTATGCAAATGGATTCAGCTGCAGCGTGATCATTATTTTATGCTAAAAAAAGGAGAAGCCCTTTTCCACCTTAAAATTTAGAGGATCTAAAAATATGCTGCACTCGTCTAGTAGACCATATAAGAAAGCTTAATGCAAATTATAATTTTGTAAACCTATTTATACCGAAAATATCGCACTTCATGTATTTTTTTGAAAACAGTTGTTTGTAAACTCTTTTTACTTCTTAAAATTCGAATTTTTAAAAAAGCTTTCTTATTTGACATCGCAATATACTTTATATTCACGTGATATTTCACATTATAATCACCGTTCATATTTCTTTTTCAAAAACAAAGCGCAGCTTCTTCCAACCCTTATATTGTAAAAAACTTTAAAAAAAAGCTTTGCACTTTTTTAACAGACTATATAAGGCATTTTTATGCAAAAATCAATTTGGTAAACTCATTTGTATTGAAAATGTAACAATTCACGTATGTTTTGGAATTATTTGAGTAATGCTCACATGAAATTCAATTATCTGATGTAAACGGCTTCGGTCATAGCTTCTTTATTAGTTTTTTAAAAAACAATTTTCCGCCCTTCGCTCCTTTTTCGCAGAGTGAAAGTACATTGTGCCGTTACAATAAATGTAAATTTTCAGCTTCATAGACCCGGTAGTTTCAACAGTATATTAATCATTGTTAGGCTGCTGAAATATTTACAGATTTTTTCCTTTATAAGAAACCTCGCCTATTCTCTTTATATATAAAATTAGATAAAAAAAAAAAACCCTATTCATTGCTATATGAAGTATTAGTGTGTGAATACCATCTAACCAGCTATTCTAATTTTTTCCCCGTAGTATAGTTTACTCGAACTGCATTAAAACAGTTTTTTTCTTTTTATTTTTCTGTGGCTTGTTTTATATAACGTTTTTATATTTTATAACTTAACAATTTAATAATTATTGTATGATTTTCGTTTCTCCGGCAGTTTATAATAGAGAAAGGGTTTTCTTTTTTTTTTAATATATAAATTATGAATGACTCTTTTTCATTTTGCGAAGGAAAATGCAACGGCTCCTTTACTACCTATGGTGCCATAAAGTTGATACATTGCGAATTTTAACTTCACAATTAAGGAACTCAAGCAAAAAACGTCTAGTTACTTAAACTATAGGTATGTACAGTTATAATTTGCGTTAAAAACAAAAAAAAAAATCAAATACAAGAAGCAACAAAGTATATTTTGAATAGTAATGAAGAGGACTAAGTTTCTGAGGAACAGTCTGAAGATTAAAGTACAGAACTGCAGAGGCATAGGAAAGTTTTTAATTAAATTGAATTTAAATAAGTACTGTGCTATGCAAACACACAAGTCGATCAAAAGGTTCCTATTTGTGAGAAACGGAGGAAGCTGGATAAGCAGTGTTGTTGCTGTAAAAAGTTAAACAAACTTACTAATAATAAATATGGTATTATTTCATTGAATTAAACTTTATCAAATGTAATTAGTAAATTGTAAATTTTTTTAATTATGAAAAACTTTTATGATTTTGAAGGACTATAGGACGTTAGAGGATTCTCTTAATCCGATAAACCAAAGATGTGTGTACGAACATTGAAATAATAAAAATAGGAAAATTTGTTAAAATTATTTACAAATTGAGCTCAATAAAAAAATTTATTTTTAATGTTACAATACTAAAGCATGATTTTAAATAAATAAAAAAAAAAAAAAAAAATCAATTACAGAAAGAAATGCAATTTATTCTGGCCTAACAAAAAAAAAACTTAAAATATACATAATTTGAAAGAAAATTTGTTATCAGTAAAGACGTAAACATTTAAGAAATTCAGATAAACGATGAAAAAATAAATGCAATATTCAATATTACAAATACTAATCCATTAATCTAGACTGGATAAATTTACAAATGCGCATATAGAATTTTCTTAAGATTAAATTTCAACAACTATTGTACGTAACTTTTCAAAGCTACGTAAAATAAAAGTTGACAACTTTCTTTAATAAAACTTATTGTTAATTTTTCAGTAAAGTGAATTTTTAATACGTAAGTTCCAGTTTAGATCATTTTTTTAGAGAAATACAGAGCAAGACCAATCGAACCGATAAATAAGTAAGTCTCTCAACAACATGATCATTATACGACGGCGCACTATTATTTACAATCTGCAGGCAATACAAATTTAATTTAATTGAAATTTACGTTACCTTATTTAGAGGTAATACGATGAAAGCTCCGCCTCCTGCAGATTCAACAATAATAGCCAAAAATTTGGGATTTACAGCACAGAATGTCGAATCCCACGACGATTTAGAAACTCTTATGTTATCATAGCAATGTTCCCTTTTTAATGTGGTTCCGTACACATGACGAAATTTACTAGTTCGTACAACTTTGAAAGACATCTGCTGAAAAACAAAATGAATTATTATAAAAAATCAATAAAACAACGTAAGTAGCTTAATCGGTTCACGACAATGTTGTACTATACATTTATTAATAACAAACTATTATAGTTCGTAACTAATTTCGTATTTTAGATTATATATGTTTGATCTTATAATTTAGTATTTATCAGCAAAAATCCAAGTTGTAGACTAGCAAAACTTATAAACAACATAAATCTAAAAAAACAGAACATCGTATTCCTTTTTTTTTGTAATTTACCATTTTCTACTAGATCTAATAAAACATATTTATATATTTAATTTTAATGAAGTTATAAAAAACCCGGAAGGTTCACAGGTTTCCCTACAAATTAGGTTTTTGCATACTGGATTCTACTTCAGGTTCAGTTTGAATAAATGTTTGACTGTTCAGTTATTTTGGTGATAGATTTCTTATCCAATATTTATCAACATTAAATTAAGGTATACCGAATATTACGATCTAAATAGACGCATATATATAAACTTATTAAATATTTTAATATTTCTCGTTCAGTCTTAAACAATATCTCTCATTGATATATACTATTTTATTATTTCAATAAATTTTAGTATTATTATTTTTTTCTTATATCTATCAAATTTTTCCAATCTAATGGCCATTTCGTTTACAAATAGTTCGCAATAGTCTGGCGGATTCGCCTCTTTACTCTAATCCAAAATCTGTTAAATTTTATGGCTATTCAACAGATCTAACATTCGGCATTACCCACCAGGCTTGTTATTATATATAAATTAAATAACTCTGTAAAATTCCTAAACCAGAATAAACTTCAATTAAAAAACAAACGAAAAGTGTAAACCGTGTATGGTGAACAATTTTCATAAGTTACTAATAGAGCAAACATACAAAAAAAAAAAAAAGTTTCAACAAAACTGATGACCAGTGTTGTAAGTGTTAAGAAATTTGTTTTATTGAAGGTAATAAAAAATACATATGGGGGGGATGATCATGTATTAAAGTAACTAAACAAACTGATATCTGTATTAAGTAAATTAAGCACACCAGTAAAAATTATTTAATTTTTATTATACACCCGACTTATTTCGAAGACAAAGCTTCATGATCATGGGAGTTCTCCCGTGATCATGAAGCTTTGTCTTCGAAATAAGTCGGGTGTATAATAAAAATAAAATAAGTGTTTTACTGGTGTGCTTAATTTACTTAATATAGAATAAACATAAACAATGAGTATATTAAATCGAAACTGATCTCTGTTGTTCATTGTTTTTCTGGTTTATTTTCTTTCCTAAGCAATTTTAATGAGTTTTCATTTGCACAAGCTATATCGCGTTCCTTATCTATGTAAACCTAATAACTTTTTTAGGCAATGTTTTACCTAGAATATTATTACAATCCATTTCCCACAGAGAGTTTAGCTACATAACATTTGCACCATAAATCTACAATACCTTTCAAATTTTACCGAAATGTTAATTTCAAGCAAATCACTTTCAGAACGTTACTCAAATTACAATGGTAAGTTCTTCTACATACGTAATTTTAAGATAAGTCAACAAAATATACTTTTTTTTTTTTTTTTATAAGGAGAAAAGAACAGAGTTTTATTTATACTACATAAATAAATATATATATATTTTTTTTTTTAAATATCTACCTGACTAAACGTAAACTATGCGTAAGAGTATAGAAAAATTTACTTTTCAAGTACACCTAATTAAATTCCAATGAGTAACGCCACAGCGCACTTGCTGCCAAAACATTTGACTTTTCTCCTTAAAATTTATCTTTCTTTCCTATAAACTCAGTATCACTCAGTCGTACTTATGCGGTACTGTCCACTTAATGCCGCCTAATATCCTTCTTCTTCATTTTTTTCCTTTATGTGTTCTGTTAATTATCTGTTCCTCCCATCTGTTAATAATCTATAGCTATGATACTTTAAGCCCAATCCCTCATTGGAGAGATTTGGATCAATTCACTTCTTTATGGTCACAGTACAAATATTAAAACCAACCTTAGCACTGTTTGTGTTCTTCTCGACTGATACAGTGAAAAAAAAAATTATAGTTTTGAACTTTATTACAACAGTAAATATTCATCAGATAATTTCTCTCTCGAATGAAGAATCCTGGATTCTGATTTGACGAATATTATTTTAATTATTAACAGAAAAATTATATCACCTTTAACAAACTGTTACACTGCCGACACTTAAACGTCATCTATTAAATATGAACATGTCTATATTTGTAATATACGTCAAATGTTTGTGTGATGGCAATTCAGAAGATGTAACAAATATACCAATAACATATTAATTATATTAGTTAAATATTTCTTGAATGCAGGTAACATTTTAATATCTATACTTAATGATATAAAGAATTTTTTTTTTTTATCAGTCTACAATTATTTTATTGTAAATTTTAAAAAGTCTATGTACTTATTTTATAATTACGGTTTGTATCGTAACTTATAAGTACGATAACTCGTACCTACATGTTAATCGTTTTATCTTAATTTTTTACTCTGTTTAGCTGTGTCGCGTTTCGGATTGTTCGTATAATTTTATCTCTTTATACTGATATACTCCAATTCACTGACATTTTAATCGCTGTTACTATCGAGCTCATTTACGCAAAACAATGTGATAGATGTAACCCTTATTGTCTTCAATTCGAAATGACAAACATTGAAATAAATGTAAATAACATTTTATTTAATTACAAAGCAGACTAAGAATGGAACTGATCCAAGTGTTCTCCCCTTTATTACAGTTGTCGCTCATTTATCATTAAACATGTGACAACAAAATATCCAAATACTAAAATCATAGATGGACCATGAATGTAAACTATTTGAGAAATCGAAATGGCTTAATGAAACGACGCTGAACTAGTGATAGGACAATACGTGGAAAACAACCATTATTTTTAGTATTTTCTTCTCAGTATTCACAAAATAGCTGTGTACAGAAAATTTTGTCTCTGGAATTTACCAATTGGACAAAAAAAGCTTTTTTTAATAATCGGTAACATCGCGATTAGACTAACTGGTTCATGTAATTCTCTCAGGTAAAAAAATATAATTTTACTTAGTGGAAAAAACGTTTTAATAAACAATTACATTACCATTTGCCTGACATTTTTTTTTTTTTCTAAATTAATAATTTTTATTGAGACACGAAGCAGTAACCATTATAAGTATAAATTTATAAAAATACTAAAAAAACATTACTAATATATATTATCGAAATTTGATTTAAAAAAAAAAAAAAAAAAAAAAAACAATGAAAATAAAGATAAAATAATCGATACCATTGTTACCGTAATCCCACTAATGTTACATAAAATAGCAAAAATTATTTCATATTAAGCAAAGAATGAATAGGCGTAAAAAATAAGTTTCCAAAAGTAAAAGACAAAAAACCAAGTAAATTAGATGAATCGAACTATATATATTAAATAGGCAATTCTTTCGATTGATTAAGGTTTCGTCTCCTTAAAAATTTTATTAAATAAGCAATTCTAATATCACGTGGAAACGTGTGAATACGTAAAACAAAGCCACGAATTTCAAGAATTTATATATTACTTTCAAGTAAATTTCGCAGAAGTGTTTTTCCAATTAATAGGTTTTTTTTTTTGTTTTTTAATTTATTTTAAAACAAATTTCTAACAAAAAATTGTTCAATTATTCTTCAATTTAACAATATAAATTTCTCACTAGCCTGTAATGTGTAAAAATTTTAATTACTTTAATTCGAAACAACTAAAAATTCTTTTTTATTTGGTAAATATTTGTAATATTACTCACAATATATAATTTAACACTGATTAAAAATTTCACACATTACCTTTAATAAAAATACATTTATACAGTATATTACAAAAAAATAATCACTTAATTAAAAACACTATCACAAAATATTTACAAATTTTAAAATAAAGAAATGATGTAACCGCACCTTCGCGCGTGCAGTAAACAGAATTCACATGTCACTCATATTAAACAAGTTAAAGATATAAAACTAAAACACAAAATATAATACACGATCAATCAAATCAACACATAAGTAAACACATCACATATCACACTAAACGAATACAAAGTAAGCGTATGTGAAATGAAAGAAGTGCTAACTCCGAACAACTGCAATATTACGAGAAATAACCATCTTGCATGCCGGGTGAATTAAATCATTGCACAGACTCTATTAATAGGTCTATGATATCAATGTCTATACCTTTAAAGGAATTCCTTTAAATTATTGCCTATTTATTAAACATTATTTATTTCAATGGGTGTTTATTTATTAATTACATATTTAAATTTTAACACGTTAAGGTATTTTTTATGTTCTCAACTATATTTACATAATTTTATTAAAATCGAGTAACTACAAATTTCATTTAACGAATAATTATGTAAGATTTTACGTTTACTCTAATATTAAACTTAAATTATATCAAGAAAATATAAAAATCAACCAAAAACATTTTTTGGTGGTCTAATTAATTATGAACTGCACATTTTATCTAATAATAAAAACTCTTACACAACTGATGCCAAAAATTTAAATATTCTCATACAAATTAAAGATAGACCGAAAATTTTGCACAATTTACATATGATTATGTAAATTTATAAAATATTTAAAAAATCTGTACAATGCTGAAGTGTTTTAAGCAATTTATAAAAGAAGCATCTAAATAAAAAATAGCAAAACATGTCACTTTCTGCTTTAGGTGAAAGATAATTCTTTAGATTTAAAAAAATTACTTATTATAATATTTAAATTGTTAATTTATTGTTTGGAGCTTTGAGATGTACTTGGAATTTAATTACATATTTATTATTCCAGTTCTGAGATATTTAATATTTTACTTCTTCAGAAATTTTGTAGCAGATAAGTTACAAAATTACATTTATAAATTAGAAAACATTTCTTTTAAATTTGGCTTAAAATCTTTCGTTTAATTTACAAATATTTAGAGGACAATCTAAAGTTTATCTGTAGGTTTATTCATCTTTAAGTGATATAAAAACATTTTTTTTTTTTTTTTTATACGTATCTAATAAAAATAATTTAATACATTTCATTTTAAGTTCTATAAAAATACATTTAGTTATATTATTACATTGATTAACATTTAAAATAGATAAAATAAAAAATTTTAACATTATTAATCGAATTAAGCGTTCAGCTGTTCTGAATTACCGTTGATTTTGTTTTGGTATAACTAAATTGTCGAACACTATTATTTACTAATCAAGAACATCAGTTAATCTTAATAATGTTTTTCCCTTTTTGTTTTCTTCTTCTACAACGAAGTTTATATAATTGAGCATATCAGTCCCTCCAGTTCAAGTTGGCTTTTTTGGTTCATATTATTAGGAACAATGTTGTCTTTTTTTAGTTCATTTCTAGTTCATTTTTAGTTCAACCGTTCTACGAAGACCTATTGATAAATTTATTTCATATCTTACTGAAAAATAAAAATTTTAAATTTGTATGTTTTGGTAATTTAGTAAGCAAAATAGTCTACAATTTTAAAAAGTTTCACACTATTCTGCGATATACATTTTCCAAAGGTATTTAAAAGTAATTGTAAAAATTTTAACTTTAAACTGGAAGGTACAATTATTTTAAAATAATATAATTATTTACTGCCGGTTTAAAAAAAGTTATCATAAATTAGTAAATTATTTTACATTCGGGGATAAATTTTTTTCTTTTTTTTTTACTTAAAAATTTTAAGTTTGTATTTTAAGGACATTTAAAAATCATTTATTTACAAAAAGTATTAGTTTAATTTAAAATTTAATTGTACTTTTTAAAATAATTCGCTTAGGTCGGTTAAAGTTGGTTACTTCTATTTCACTCCTACAATATGTATAGTGTGATTTACTGCTCACTTGTTCCCGTTGTTTATTAGCCACTTGTACATCCATTATCTGTTCATTTATATCCTAATATCAGTGTAACCTATTGCATTGGTTTCTTTTCTATTTTGTTTCGATTTTTCCTGGGTTTTTTTCCATTTTTTTTTCTTTTGAGGTTATGCTCAAAGAAATTAAATTATGCGACACGTCATATAATTCAGCACTTATTAAAATTAATTAGGTTTACAGAAGAAAGAATAATTTATTCAGCATTGAATCTTCTTATTTCATGTTAAATTCACTTTTACTGATTTTTTTCTGTTATATATTATTCTTTTAATTAATTTAATTTCCATTTTTCTTTTGGTTTTTGTTTTTTAATAAAATATGGTTTGTTTATAGCTCAAGGCTGGCTTTAGAATTTGCTAACAAATAAGTATAAAAAACTATGGAGTGGCAGTGTCTAAAATGTAAATATCAAAAGTAGGTTAAAGTTGGGACATCGCTTTTTTGCTGTAAGGTACCTATGTTATTGTTACAATTCTCTACTGTCGTAATCCTCGAAAATATTCATTTACCGAGTTGGAATTAATCAATAAACCAATTATTAACTGGATCTCCTTCTGCTGTAAAATTACGTAAATTAATAAAAATTTGATTCCTTTAGAAGGTAAAGGCCAAACTGCTCAGGTTAATGAAATAAATCAATATGTCCCTTAATTTTTTAAATGTTCACTTTTTTTCACTTCAGTTTCATTTTAATTTGTTTATTTTTGCTCTTATTCATAGTTTGTATTAGTTCTTGCATTATGAATAAGTGCAAAAATGAACGAACTGAAATTTCAACCAGAAATGAACTGGAGGGACTGATGTAGTTGCTTACCAAAGCTTAATAGTAACAACTAACATATAAACATGCAAGAATTAAGTTCTTTTCGTACTTAGCTGCGTGTAAAGCTGTAAATGTAATAATTTTTTTGAATTATTTTTATACCGATACAATGCCAGCAATAAAAGAAATGCGGACATTGTATAATTTATGTTTGGATATTGAATCTGAGAATATATTTAATTTTCTTAATGATGTTATACGAGAATGGAAGTTTCGAAGAGTGCATAAGTACTATGTTAATATTGTTCCGGGCATTGTTAGACAACATTTAATCAATTTCACCATGTCAAAGGATAAGTAAGTGTATTTCATTTGAATTTATATAAATAAAACTATTGTAAGTTCTGATTTTGTATCATAGGTGTCAAGAAAACGGCACATCGAGTTAAAATAATACTAAAGCAGTGATTAATTGCACTTGTTTGTTTTTTTTATATATATAGATATCCGATGCAATACCTATTAGATCTTATTCGTTTGTTGTGCGATTCAGGTATTACAAAACTATGGCCTTCCGCAAATAACTTCACTATATCTTGTCAACATTATAAACTTCTCATAGACTATTTGCGAGAAAATAAATGTACCGGTTTAGTGGAATTTATTGCCAGGGTACGTTAACGTGTACGTAATGCTTTTTAATTTATTTAAGTGTTGTACAGTGAAGGTTTATTGCATAAAACTAAGAAATGGCAACTTGATTGATGAAATTGTTGAGAAGATAATTTTGTATGTAAATGAAATTAATCTAATAAGTGTAATTCTTAAGCTTGTAATGTATTTGTCGTTAATTTCTTTGTTATTGATCGTTTCATTTTTATTATTTCATTTTTGAATTTAGTTATGTTCTGGAAAAAGTAGACACGATAAACGAATTTATTTCACGTTACATGAAAACCAACGCACGTAACTTCTACGAAGTATCTTGAATTTTTTTACGTTTGGCCACATTTTTGAAAACTATGTGACCGAAGTTTTTATAGCCGTATTTTTATAACAATGTTTTTTGTAACTCACTAACGAAACTAAACTCATGATGATATTACAAAAGTAAGGTGTTTCTGTGGTGTTAAATTTAGATTAATTTATAGCATTTGTATTACTTATTCTCGTGTAAATATATCGTTTCATACATCGTCAGTTACAAAACTCATTAATAATTGTAGAGTACTATTGGATAATATCTTTTCTCTATCCTATTTTTTCGAATGAAGATCAAAAATATTTTTGCCAACTTTATTTTAATAGTGGGTTATTGATTACATATTTCCAAAATTTATTTTCATGATATGTATAACTAAGATCTCGTTAAAGAAATTATGGAATCTAAAGTGAAAAACAAAAATCTTTTATCCATCTTGATTCGTTCAAATTTTTAATAGTACCTTCTACTATGGAATTTTTTTAATAATTAGCATTACTGGTTCATTTTTCATTAGCTTCAAAGAACATCGTTTGAATGTCATTTAATTTTTTAAGAGTCTCATTTGGTGATTAATTATTAAAGGAAAGATAAATCTTCCAAAGATTTTCAAGCTTGGTAAATAAATGTGTTCTAATTCTTGATTGTATTAATAGAAGTTATTCTTTATAGTAAATTATTCTTCGGGAAAGATTAATGGATTTGCAGGAAATTTGGGGAATCTTTAGTAAAATGTGAGAAAAGTGAACACGGAGAAATCAGCAAATATGACAGAAAATAGAAACTGCTGAAAATGAATCATTAGTTTGGGATGTATATGTCATTTGGACAAAAAGATATGATGAAATCATACAAATTTCTTTAATTATAAATGAATTGAAGAATGATAAATGTTTTGTATCTATATCGTCTGGTAGTAAATGAAAAAACTTTTATGACAAAATACGAAACTGGAGATTGAAGTAAAGGGAGTTGGAATCTTTAAATTGGTAGTTTTTAAATTAAGAATGGACATCAGATCTTTTGAATTTGTGTTGAAAGTAAAAGGTAATGCTTAAATAATTTTTTAGTTATAAGCTAAAAATTATTTAAATACATTAACATTTTGATAATAATTCCTTACAAATTTTATATTTTCACGAATGCGCTCGTAAACATAAATAATTTTTTCTAATATTATTTCAATTTTTGTTTGATTTCTGTTTAAATATTATTTATTAGTTAAGCATTATTTCATACTCGCTTTTAAAATAAGACAGTATTCAGCACATACATAAAAATTAAAATTTTCCGAATTGTATTAAGGATGACTTACCTCCATACTAGATGGCTGGCGTTTATAAGATTTTGTATATATGTGGTAATTGTTATTCTGGACAAACAAACAGGACAATAAGCGCTTGTATCAAACAACTATAGCGGATTGAAAAATCGGCGTTAGCGAATTTCAAACTATCCCAAGACACATTTGAAAATTTGAAGAAACCGAAGATCGTAAAAGTGGATTATTTCAAAAATAGACACTGGTTATAGAGGCTATATTGAAACCGAAGTTGAAATAGTCATTTTAATCAGCGGAGACGTTTATAATTAAAAGTTTATCTTGAGGATTGGTTATCAGTTTATTAAAAATACTCATAGGAAGTAGGAAAGATAAGGGAATAATCAATCAAAATAAAAAATTGGCGGAAATCTCGAGGGTAATTAACAGTTTAATTAATAATAATGACTTCCTTATGTTTAATCTGATGAAAAAAATATCATTCAAAGTTACAAAATTAGCGAAGACAGCTTAATTAGGGTTTATTTTACACTCTGACGGTAGATAAACGTGTCCGGTATGTTAAGTAATGTTTCAGTTAGTGATATGGTTTGTACCGAAAATGTGAATTGTAATCTTATTAATAGTAACGGTGGAATATGTATTTTAGTTAACTATCTATAAGGGGAAATATTTTTAAATTTACTTGACAGTTGGAGAGATTTGGATTTTGGGATTGTCGAATGATTTAGTCTATTAAATATTACCGAAATTGCTGCATTTTCTAGGATAAAACATAATTTATCTAAGGGGGGGGGGGAATAAGAAAGTTGGCGATCTTAAGTCAAAAATTGGTCATTTTGGGGTTTAAACATGTCCGGTTTTTGATGTTTAAACTAGAAATGTTACGAATGAAATTTAAATTAGTGTTGAACTGTCTGACAATACGCTGCTGATTTGACTGGGAAAATCTTTGAGAGGTAGACAAGTAAAAGAGTTCGAAAGATTATTTCAACACCTTAAGTTAGATGGTGCACCTTTAGAACAATGTAAAAATGTGGTCAACTTGACAGTATCAATGTTAACAAATACTTAATCCGCACACTAAATGTAGGGTAATGATACGCAGTTGTCCCAGAGAAGATAATTATTAAAGAACTCATTAGCAAAATTGAAGTTGCTTTAAAATTTACGAACCGCCGAAATAATAGAAATACTCGTCTATTGTGAGAACATATCGACCACCTTGTCCTAAAAATAACAAAGAAATTAAACTGTGTTGTAATTATGAAAAAGGATATGTATTAAACAACAACTTTTTCATTTGTTAAACGATGGTTTGCGTATACAGATAAAAAACATCTGTTAAAAATATATATTAAATATGTAAAATCCCAAACGCAATTAATATATAAAACTGGTCTGCAAGTTTTACATATTAATTAATTAATTGTTTGTGATTTTATATGTGATATATATTTTTTAATAAAACCATGTAAAGTGAAAATTATACAATTTATTTAAATATGGAATAACCTACATATGCAAAAATGCTGGAGAATTGTTAAAAATATCCAGTTTGAAATCAATTCTTAAAAGGTTATAACACTTATTTGAAAAAAAAATTTTAAGCATTTTTTTTTTGATTGGCTTAAATGATGTAAAAACATTTCAAAAATGATATCCAATAGCAATTATAGTCCAAAAAAATTTTAAATGACCTCCTCAGAACTAAATTTCTGAATCAATCTCAGATGCTACGAAACGTCTTTGGACGCTTACAATACTCGCTACAAAAATTATATAGGGACCGGGGTTCGTTGATGGTAAACGATGTAATGATGTAACAATTTTAAAAAAAGAGTGTATTGGGCACGTCCAAAAAAAAATGTGTTGGGCGCGTCCAAAAAAGAATGGAGTCTCGATTAAGAAATTTAAAAAAGGAAAATAAAAATGTTGGCGGGCGAGGTAAGCTGATTGCGAAATTGATCGACGAGCTGTCGATTTATTGCAGACACCCAGACTCAGTTGAGGACGTGCGGAATAAAATTTCTACGGATCAAAATCTGCAGCATAAAAAATGTTTCGCCGGAGAAGATTCTTGATGATCTTGGCGGAGAGTTCGCGCCAACAACAGTCTTACGGAAACTCGTATAAACTAGCTTATTAAAGATTTTAAAGTTGCGAAGAAAATTTATGATGATTTGAGTGTCAAAGAATTACTTTCACGATGCCTCGGAGCGTACACGCAAAATTAGTAACGAGTCTTTCAACTCGGTCGTTTAGACCATAGCGTCTAAAACAATATCTAATGGCACACATATCTTAGATATGGGATGCGCGACATAGCTACAGTTTTATATAGCGATAGTTTTCAAGGATTACTCACAATTATGAAAGTATTGCAGTTACAGATCTTCAATGAACTATACAATTATTGATCTGAAATCGACGAGATTCGCGTGAAAGCCGCGAACCGCTCATCAAAAACGAGAGAAGACGTTAGGCAGGACATAAAATCCTCATGGAAAGAAGCTGAGAACGAAAATCTTAACTTGAAAGAATTGCTTTATGGTCCTGGGATAGCGGAATAAAGGTTAAAAAATCCACAAGCTCCTATTTTAAATTTTTTACTTAGTAAATCGATTTCACAACTATACGCGTTTTTCTCAAAACCATGTTTTGACATTTTTATGTTTTTGCTTTGATATATAAACTCGAAAAGCGTCACGAAAGGGAGAAGTGTTTCCTATAACGACTTGTAAAGAACTGTGAAGATCGTAGGTTTGTGTATTTCTCACGCCATTTTCTTCTTTACATTTGCTGAGCGCACAAAACAATTACCGTAGTAATTATAAATTAAATGTAACTTTAGTCTCGTGTAAACCATTGCGGCGTGTACACTGCGTTCCTCCATTCCAACGTTTCCTGCGAAAAGGACGTCGGTGATGTATGCAAAGCCGAAACGACGATCGATAGAGAACGCATGTTACTTTTTTCGACGTACGTCTCAAACGGGACAACGTTGAACGATAAGATCAAGTTCTTCGAACGTTACCCACTACCGTACTCGATCAAGCCGAAAGGTCTGTTTCTCTTTATCGATGAAATAAAGCTGTATGATTTACCACCGATCGTAGTCTGTGGTGATTTCAACATCGATTTCCGTTTGGACGGGGGATTGCGATTCCGTCAATTCATGAGTGTAACGTTCGGTTGTGAGATGAATAATTCGGTGGACCTCTCGACAATGCGAAATATGACGTGCATCGACGGAATCTTTACTCGAAACGTATGGAACGTACAAACGTTAGCTTACGTGTCGTACTTTTCTCACCATCGGCCATTACTCAGTATTACCACCCCTAACGATAATGATGTAAATAAGGAACCTTGTACTAGCGGTAGTTAGTTGTTAAACATATATTTTTACGAATACATTGAAATATAATATGTACAAGGCATTTAGAGATGCAGTACGTAGGTTCAATCTTGAAACGCTTTATACGTTGCGATATAATACGTACAAGGCATTTACAGGTTGCACGGCGACATTCTATGTCGACGAAGGCCGCGAAGCGAACGACATTCTAATGTCGGCGGACGCCTGAATGGTCGTACAAAGCCTACTTTTACGGGAATGAAAATGTCTCATTGTGTTGCGAACTTGTACGCAAGCTGTTTTTTTTTTCAATCGGCATGCAAAATAACTTTTGCAATTTTCATTCGATCGGCTTGAAATTTGAACTGTAGCCTCTTAGGTACATTTTAAAGAGAAGTACGCGCGATTTTAATGATTGATTAACAATTACGTTTTTTATAAACATTTTAACGTAAATTTTCCTGGAAAAAAAGGGGAAAAATTCAAATTTATGTAAATTTACGAAAAACGATTTTTTTTTAATAATCCGTGTGTATTTCTCTGAAAAATTTAGTGTAAATTATGAAGAAAAAAAAAATAAATAGTGCGCTCGGCATCAGGAACGAAATTTTCTTTTTTTAAACTCTAAATGTGATTTTTTTTTCACTTTCGATACTCTTTTTGACGCTGAGCATATTATTTCACTATTATCTAATAGTGAAATCCTCTCTGTAGTTTATATAAATAGTAAATAGTAGATAATGAACACTCGAATCACATGTATATTAAATGTATGTAAACAGTATTGTATTAAGTTATATGATTAATAAATCTTACTTTTCTAAGTTTGCATTATTTATATTTGCTGCAGTTTTCTGTTTCTCGACTTTCTATTATAAAATTGCAATAATGACACAATATGAATCCCGTATGAATTAATTAAAACAAAAACAATAAATAAATCATCAGCCTCGTTGAAGTGTGGTAACGTTGCTCAAAAAAAACGCGCCAACTTTCAAATTCAATAAAATGTACACATTTTTAGAATTGAGCTTATACAGCTGACCGCGCACAATGCTTGCTGCTCGAATCTCGATACTCGCACACACGCACCCGTATATAATAGAAAGAGACAGAGTGAAGGTTGCCTGGAAGACGCATAACGCTTTTTCGTGACCTAACCTTTTTTGCCAGTTTACTCCTACCGACAAGCCGCGTAAAAGAACTTCGTTTCAAAAAATTTTGTCCTAAGTGCAGATGAAAAAAAGTTATTCTGCATGCCAAAGACCTCCTCCAAAAAAAAGACATGCCGCTTCAAACGTCTGTGCTGCTGCCATTTTGAGGAAAAAACAAATTCAAAAAATTATATTCTACACCTCATTATATGTGATCTTCAAAATTTCATTTATATCATTTTGATTGCAAAAAAAAAAAAGAATGTTTATTCTTCGAGAATTCAAATAGATATAACCCCTTAAAAAATTGTTTAATTTCTTGCAGACCCATTATTTCACGAATGTATGGTCTTCTTAACAAAATATCTTATGTACCCATAGTGTGTTTAATAAATAATCCGAATTATTTCTTAAACGGTTATATTTAAACCATTATAAAAATAATTTACATATAACGAACTTCTATTTATTAATAAGGTGAATAATAATGTTATTATGGGAAGTTATCTCTAATAGTAAGCTTTAGTATATTTCCACTTGAAAACGCAGATAAACTATCAAAAAATAGCGTGGACTGGTTTAATTGATGTGTTATAAAAGCTAACATGTATACTTTCAATGATAATTTGTATAAACAAGAAGACATGGCGATTCTAGTTTGACTTTCATTTTTGCTAACTTATTTGTGGAAGAAATTGATAATTTTGCTATGAATAAATGGAAACCAAAATATCAGTTTCGTTACGTTGATGTGATACATTTGTAATTTAATCATCTGGCAGAATTAAATTACAAAAATTCTGCCATAACTTTAATAATTTCCGTGAAAGTATAATTTTTTTTCCCGCCACCCTGGTCCTGGGACTACGATTGGTGCTGAGGTTTTATTATTTAATTCGTGGTTTTATAATAAAAGTAATAATTTCCACATGTCCCGATAGAATTAGACACGGCGAAAATATAGAATTTGCATTGTAATGGGGGGGGGGGGGGGAATATTAATCTTTTTAGATGCTTCAATTAAAAGAAAAGTTCTAAGAGTAATTTCAATGTCAGTTTCTTAGAAACAATCGCATTTAGGTAAATACCTCCACAAAGAAATATTGCTGCAGCCAGAAATTTGCCGTTTTTAAAATGTCAGTATCAAGGGTAAAACGCATCGCTGATGAGAGGTGTCTTTATGAAGAAATTTGGAGAAATTAAAAAAAAAAAATAATAAAGGAAAATAATAGAAAAGAAGCTACGTGTATTACATTAATAAGATCGTTAACGATAGTGAAATAAAAGAAAAACCAATGATTTAATTGGCTTGTCCTATGTAAAGAGAGTGACAGGTAGAATTGGGAAAATTCTCAGAAAAAATAACATAAGACTAATATCCAGCATATGTATAAAAATAAACAAAAACAATTTTTCAAATTGTATTAAGGATAACTTGATATCAGATAGCTGACGTTATAAGATCTTGTGTGTGTTGTGGTAACTGATATATATTAATAAAATTAAAGAACATGTGTCGGCAAAACTGGCTTCCTTTCTTTATTTAGTCGAAAACTTCATCTTGGTGAATGGTTTCTTCATATCTCTCATTCTAAACTCGTGAATTTTTATCAATATATTCTGGATAACTGGCGTTTCCCCAAAGAAAAATTCCAATTTTTTTCTCTCATCTCTTCTCGACTTGTGATATTTTTTCACTTCATCCTCTCATATAACAAATCTCCATATTTCACCTACAACTTCTCAGAACTGTCGTGTATTCTCCTAAGCTATTCTCTCTCCCTTCTAACATTAAATCCCTTTCACGTCCTGCAATACATATCTAATTTAGCCAAATTTTATCCTCACTATTTCCAGCTCACAACACAGTTTTTACGGACGGAACAATATTGGCTTCAGGTGTCGAAGCCGCTTTTATTCTCGCTGACCTCAATTATTCTGAGTCCTTTAAACTCGCTTCCTTTTGTTCTATCTTCTTAGTCGAATTCATGGCTGTTTTATGCGCGATCCTTTTTATATCTTCAGCATACAATTTATCGAAAATCCTCCTATGCTCTGATTCGAAATGCGTTTTAGTAACTATCTCGTCGCCATTCCCCAAACTCTCGTCAGACCCTATTCTTCATGTTCGTTCCTTAATTTACAATTTATTAGCATTGTGTTCTATGCTGATTGGTCTGCTTTGGATTCCTGGCTACTGCGGTATTGTTGGTAACGATCTTGTCGACTCTTCTGCATGTTCAGCTGCGGTAAGTGGTCGTTTCGTACGCAGATTCCCCTCCTAAAGTTTTTGCTTTCTCTCTTATCGTTCTTACCGTGACTTTTGGACTGATCTCTATCCGTTTCCTTTTTCCAACCATTGAACTGGAAAATTAATTGCCGTAAGTTTATATTTTGGAGTTGGTAAATTAACATTACCAAAAGAACGATCGGTGTAGGAAGCTAAGGTATTATAGTGTTTTTGAATAAAGGATGCAAAAAGACTGATATAATCGGGAAGACCAATACCAAGTCGAAAGCTGAACATATTACTAGGAAATGTAGTACTGTGCTCCAACGACAAAATAAGACGATTGTTTAACACATACCTTTAAACAATTTTTTAAACCAGAATGCCGAGAAAATATGACATAAGGAAGAATTTTTCTTAAAAATAGGAATGATGATAAGAGAATTCCAGGGGGCGAGAGTATTTATATCTTTGGAAAGGAAAAAAATTGAGAAGAAAACTAAGGGAATGTTCGGACAGGTTTTTAAAAACGAGAAAAGCTACATCATTAATGCCCGGAGTGAGACAAGAAGGTTTAGAAAGAACAAACTTTAATTTATTGGAAGTGTGCCTCGGGTGTTAAAGGGGCTATTATAATTTACATAAGTCGTAATTTAAACTGAGGAGACGGCTTAGAATCGAGTTCGTTTTAGGGACCGGTTATCAGTTTTTTATGAAGAAACATAGGGAATATAAGGGAACTATCAATCAGAATACAATATTGCAGAAAATTTCGAGGATAATTAATAGTTAAATCACTAATAATGAATCTCTTACGTCGCAATCTGGCGATGAAAAAATGTTATGGTTTAAGAAGTTGAATTAAGGTTTATTTTACATTCTGATAATGGACAAATGTGTTCGGAATGCTAAATAATGTTTTAAACAGTGACACGTGTTTTTTATCGAAAATTTGAATTATGATTTTATTAATAGTAACCACGAAAGATCTTTACGTGTTTCAGTTACTTGCCGTTTCGTATTGAAATGTTTTTGAAACGAAATGATTTTGTTATAGGTTAGATATGAGCAGAACGATCATATGAGAGCCATCATTGTCGATGCTAGCAGAAAATTTTCTAGCCTTTTGTATGTAGGCCTAGGAGAAAATTTACGTGTATTAGTTTTACATCGTGTATGCGACAATGGCGTTTTAAGAAGTATCGGTTTGCATTGTAAACGATTAATACATTTAGATGTTTCATCTTCGTGGCTGGTTGACGATGACGGATTTAAGTGTTTACTATTTAATGTATGTTCACGTATTTATATTTAAAATTAATAAAAAAATTCTTTTGTTTTTAATGTATTTTCCTCTGTTTTTAAAGTAACAAAAATTATCGAGTATTCTTTTTAGGATCTTATAAAATTACCACTTCCGAATATTATAGAAGATTTGGAGTTACCGAATTTATTGAAAATTTCAGACGATTTGTTGAATCCCTGTTGCTTCAGTTTGGAAGATATCCGGATACAGGATACCAACAGTACCATTTTATCAGTTGTGCTATTGCTCATTCATGTTAAACGTTTAAAATCAATGGGCGGTTTTATATATTACAGGTATTTAATGTTATCGTTTATTTAATATAATTAAAAAAAAACAAGTAAATAGACGTACTATCTAATTTTATACAGAAAGCTAGCTGCAATACTCGGCGTTGCCCGGGTCAGAATATAATATTGCACGCTTAATGTCATGAGGACCCATCCTATACATTATATATACATATTTATGTATATATCTTTATGTACAGTTACTTTTTTTTATTTCTTCTCGTCGCACTTGATTATACGCTATATTTGTGGTTTTCTTGTTCGGACTATAAATGAACAAATTTCGAGGTAATCCAACTTGTGAGCACGTGTGACGTTCAATTGGCTGTGTGAAAAGCATGATTCCTTTAAGTTAACTCTACAATATTGGAATGTTTGGCCCTGTGATTTGTCGATGGTCATGCTGTAAGTCATCTTTACTGAGAATTGCAATCACTTAAAACTGAAGGGCAATCCGGTTGATATTAACGGTATCAGCGGAATAAATACCGTCTGCCCTTTTTCGTTGCCAGTCATTATACTAACTTTGATGATGTTATTCTGCAGTTGTTTGATGCAGAGTCTTGTACTATTACACAGTTTCGGTGAATTTAAATTCCGCAGTAAAATGACCAGCAAGCTAATCTTTAATTTGAGGCATTGTAATGGTACGCCTGGAACATTTAACAAATGTAAAATGACTAGCAAGCTAATCTTTAATTTGAGGCATTGTAATGGTACGCCTGGAACATTTAACAAATGTAAAATGACTAGCAAGCTAATCTTTAATTTGAGGCATTGTAATCAATTGATATGTAAATTTTCTGCTTCCCCCCGCAATCATCTCCTGCACGGTCTTATTGACTTCGTTGACAATTTCGTTTTTCGTCGATTGAATAACTCGCTCACATAACCAATCTGAACTGGTATAATTTTCGACGATATTCTTCGAGTATACATATTTCGCTTATGAGTTGTTCAGGTGTTTCAACGACGTTAAATTTTCATCTAATAAACAGGTACCCTTCTCCTATTTGTAAAATATTTTCGGCAAATACTTGCGCTCTTTCGTCTCCCGAAATTTGTGCTCTCATACCTGTTGTTAACATGCTGCCGTTTGAACGCTTTTTTAAGCAAGCGTTTATTTCGTTTGCTGCCGTCGATTTCAAAATAGACAACGTTTGACGAAAATCGCTTGACAATATTAGTAATACAGCTCCCATTTAACTAGTGTTATCTCGTAAGTTTTGGAGTGTTCTATTCAGTGCTTCCAAAGACTTTCTGTGGGCTATTGTACTTTCGTCCCATATGATGGCCTTGCACTGTTTCAATATTTTTCCACGTGCTGATGGTTTTGCAATGTCACGTTCAGCTACATTTAAAGGTAATTTCAACGCAAAATGTGCTGTTCGTCTGCCATCCGCAAGTGTAGCCACTATTCCCGATGATGCTGGAGCGAGTACTATTTCTTTGTTTGCACGGATTTCATCTAGGATTAAATTAATTAAAAATGTTTTCGCGGTACCGCCGGGTGCATCCAAAAATATTATGCTACCTTGTTGTTTTTTTTTTTAAATAATACATTTTTATGTCATATGATTCGGAATTAAGGGTTTGTTGTGCTGGATGTAAAACTACAATTCGTCGACATTGTGACTGTTTCCCTTAATAATTCACTGTTTGCAGCATCAAATTGACTTCGTCGTGGTGACTAAACTCCCTGCCGTATTAGCGTTTGTTTGGATATTGCTGAACATTCGTCTTCCAGTAATATCAAGACTTTGTTAAAAAGTTCATCGTTGAAATCAATTTCTAAGTCCAGACTTTGTCGTCGTAGTTCAGTCAGGATATCGTCGTTCATACGTTTTCGATATTTCAGCCATAGTCGATTTGGATTTGATGAATTACGTGTAGTTAATATAATCGCAAACAGTTCCCGAATTTGATTTGCTGTTGCCGTTTGTACTGCTTCGTTCATAGCCAATTTTCAGTGATTGCCGTTTTCTAGCAGACCTAATCGTTGTTATGCTTCTCTATATGTTTCACAAATGTAAAACTGTCGACAGTTCTTAGATCTTCAAAAACCGGTCGGGCCGCGAATAGTATGAAGCAATAGACGTAAATAGAAGATTCAGCGCTTTTTAGATGCACTTTGTAGACTCGCTCTATCGTGTTACTCTTAAACATTTGATCATGTTCTTGCAATGGCGTTTCACGTTTTTGTGGGTAAAACGTTTTACTCGATACATCCCATTCGTAAAAGCCTTGGTACTTCCGAGTCGAGTAAAGTCTCGGCAAATGAACCGTTTTGAAATAGCCCGAAGAAAGCAGAAAAAGTTGTCTATACTGGTGGTTCGGTCGCGACTTTTTCTACTCTTTCTCTGGTGACATATACACACGTTGTCCATTTTCTAAGTGGACGGATAAATAAACAAACCCCGGTGGATTTCGATCGTGTATCGAGAAACATAAAATTCGCCAAACTGCTTTATTGGCATTAATATAACGACCCATTTGATACTGTACTATATTATCGTAATTGCCTTTTCTAGTCGCTGTAAAGACAGCAATATCACTGCCTTTGTTGATATACTTCCATACGTATTTGGCGGATTTAACAGATAGTATTCGACATTGGTATGGACTTTGAATATTTTAGACAGAAGTGCATTGTGTGGAACTACTCATTGATTGTTAAATTCAATTTCTTCATGTCCTCCTATTTTAATTTTTGTCGTGCATTTGCCTTGTGCTGGTGATCGATGTCTGTATTTTCGTTACCCGTCTTCGCCAGTTAGCGTTTCACTCACAAATTAATAAAAGGAAAAAAAAGTTTTATATTCAATTTTTTCAGAATCATTCGAATTTATTATTTGAATATTCATTTTAACTTTTTGATAATTTTCTCTTTGATCCACAGTTGACCGTTGCTAAAATGTAACTGACGAAAGCGCACATAGCTATGCCTTATATATGTATATCATGGATGATCAAAATTTCTGGTTCCAAAACATTCTGGAACATTCAGATATATTTGATTTCGAAAATTGAAGAAATTTCGTGAGAATTTCATATAAGTTTATAGCTTTATATACACATCTTTAAAAATGGAAATTTCTGGAATATTACAAAATAATTTCCAGCATCTAAAGTTTTTTGAATCTTTTAAAATTTTCTGGGTAAATAAATTTTAGAAATTTCTAGAAAATCCTAAAATAGTTTTAAAAAATTATGAAAGATTTAAACTAATTTTTTAAAGATTAAAAAAAAAATTATACAATTCCTTTCTGTGCTATTGTATTTTTTTTTTTGCAAAATTAATCAGAATAAATATTCGATTAAGAAAAGAAGCTGTATATTTTCTTTAATATACTAATCGCAGCATGAATGGTAAAGATTATCTCAGGAAATTTTATCGGTGTTGTTACGTTTAACTATAATGTATATTCCTGTTTTGTTTTTTTTTTTTTTGTTTTTTTCTGATATTTGTATCTGATACATAATTATGCCTTCAAGACAAGTTCACAAATACGTGATAAGTTTTTAAAGTAATGTAATAAGCAGCATGGTGTAGCCCCTAGTAGTTAAAGTGCTTGTCTACCAAACCAGAGGTGAGGTTATCGAGACTTGTCTCATTTCGGATCCAAGTCACTCTCACGTTTACCCAGGCTGAAATAATTGGGTATCAGGGAAATCTGGGAAAGTAAAGGCGGCCGGGAGAAAGGAATCGGCTCCTCTACTCTCATTAGTGCTATTGGACTTAGTACATTGTGAACCTTAACTTAACAATCCCGGACGCCCTGTCACGGGTATGGGACTTACTTTACTCAATAAGAATTTATGTCATTATTATTAATACATTATGTACTTTTTATTAGTACATTTTTGTGAAGTAATACAAAATATATCTTATATTGTTTAAAATTACAGAAACGTAGGCGATGCGTTAGCATTGTTATCGAGAAATTTTAAATACAACGAAACATTAAATTTGAGAGAGCTGTGGGACACTAATTTACCGGAACAGAAATTGAACTCTTTAATACCGTTGATTCCGAATTTGACTTCTTTGTACACTCGTGTTATGTACTTAATTCCTGGACCATCTCCATTTAAATTCTTATCTTCTTTAATAATAGATTTCGATTATAAATCGTACGAAGATTCTTTTATGAAGTATCTAGAATGCAATGGTGCTAATTTAGAGAAACTTTCACTAATTGATCAAGTAAGTAAACAAAAGTAATAACTAAATGTTTATTCACTATTTTATGTCGGATTATGAGTAGTGTATGTGGCTGTGTGTGACTTTATTTTGTCATAGCTGAATTTAATTTTTTCAGGTTATTTTCTAAACCTGTTCATTCATTTTGTTTAAAAAAAAAAAGCAAAAAAGGAAAGCAGTAACCATTGTTACCAATAAATTTTGAAACACTAACGAAAATAGAAAATGTTTTCTTTTGCAGATAGAATGCAATTTATGATTTCAGTTTTAAAGTTACAAATATAATTTCTAGTGTATGCACGTTGTTATTCAATATATATGAGTATATATATATAGAGAGAGAGAGAGAGAGAGAGAGAGAGAGAGAGAGAGGGAGAGAGTAAGCGTTCAGACAATGGGAGGAAATTAGTAACAACGGAATTAATATTGGCGGAATGAAGATAAAATTACTTTGATTTGCCGACGACATAGCGGTAATAGCAGTTCGATGCGTTGACTAAGCTAAATTCGATACTTAAAGGGTACAATATGACAATAAATAAAAAGAAAACGGTTCAGAATAATAAGGAACTGGAAATAAAATTAGATAATGAAAGAATACAAAATGTAAAAACCCGCAGATACCTAGGCTCAGTAATATCAGAGGATGGAAGATCTGACCAAGAAATAAGGTCCAGAATAGCGCAGGCGAAGACCGCGTTCATCAGAAAGAATTCTTTGCTAACGTTCAAAGCCATAAATGTAGAACTGCGGAAAAAATTAATAAAGACATACGTCTGGAGCGTGCTCTTATACGGAGCAGAGACTTGGACGATAAATGAGGGGAAGGCAAAAACAACTGGAGGCTTTCGAATTATGGCGTGTTGGAGAAAAATGCAGAAAATTAAATGGCTAGATAAAATTAAAAATACGGAAGTGCTCGAGCACATTAATGAAGAAAGCTGTTTAATGAAGAGCAATAGAAATGGTAACAAAAGAAAAAAAAAAAAAAAGTATCGTAATCCTAGAAATAACCACTTATAACATTGACTACGTTGACATTCGTTACTATCTCCAGTTTTAAGCTGCTAATGAGAGAGTGGCAGTTGTATAAAAATTATATTGTATTATTGTAATATATAAGTTATCATATTAAGGTATTGTAATAGGAAATATTATTTTAGATGATGGTATAATTGTAATATAAATGATAAATAATGAGAGAGTGGATTTTGTAGCATAGTAATATATAAGTTAATACTTTTTATGCTGTAACTATTGTACAAATAAATGATATAATTATGTTGGGAACCCACAGACGGGCTAGTGCCTTGTGGGACCCGCAAATTATTAAAAAAGAAAAAAAAAAAAATGAGGACCATAAGAGAAAGAAGATGTAATTGGATTGGGTATGTTATAAAAAATAGTAGATACCTAACAACCATAAAATAGAAGGGTTAATAATTGGAAAAAGATCAAGGGAAAGACCGAGACAGAAATTGATTACCCAAATATTGGAAGACACCAAAGCGGATAATTATCAGTTAATGGAACAGAAAGCGAAAGCTAGAGATTTAAAAGCATTGCGATTCTGCGTATTGTGCTTCCAAGAAAATTGGCCACCAATCGGAAGATTGAGGAATAGAAGAAGGAGACACCTATTCATCGTCCTGTAGGCGTATGATGATATGCGTGATGGTTTGCTATTATCTTCCACGCGACTGTTAGCGATTATTTATTTTAATTTTACTCGTCGTGGCTTGTTTTCAAACTTGTAACTCCGATATGTGGAACGTGTAAATATGCATATACAAAAAACTTCATTACCCCGTGATTAGTTTAGATTTGTTTTCTTTATTATAAAATTTTGCACTGTCGAAGCGAGAGACTGAGGCATTTATTACAATTTGGTACTTTGTGCAGTTTATAATAAATCGCCATAACGGTACAGGAATGTGTTACAATTTCGCTTAGCTGTACAGTTATTGCAATATGTTAAATACGAGTAGGATAGATTAAAAATTTTACGAAATCTGGTCTTAAATTGAAAGATTGAAAACTAAACGAAATGTATTGGGAAATTCAAAACGATGTTAATGGCCGTCAGCTTTTATTTTCAAGTGTTCATATATATTCTTTTCGTTTCAGAGATGTTCTATTGATATGACCGACATAATGAAGTTTTGTCCTCGTCTGAAAGAATTTTCCGGTTTAGTTACGGTTAAAGATACAAAATTAGAAATGCCTGAATTGTATAAAGTTTCTTTAAAAATGGATTCCTGGAAGTCGTTATATTGGGTATTTCAAAATGCACCTAACCTCGAAATAGTTAATGTGAGTGTTTATTTTAATTTTATAATTATAACTGAATTAGAATGAAATATTTTTAAAAAGAGAACATTTCTGTTACGCAATGATGCGGTCATAGAATAAACCTGGAAAAGTAATTTTATATGAAACGAAGAAATACACATGATTTTACAGAATAATCATCATTCGCGATTCTCATTACAATATTGCCGTGTTCTTGCTACGTAATAAACGACAGAATCATAAGAATGTTTTACACTTCCGCTTGTACGAAATTATTAGAAAAATTTGCAAAGCAGAATTTCTAATATTTTTTAATTTAAGGGGAGGTTCTCATCTGGAGGCCCCAAAACGACGTAATTTTCTCGAATTTTTTTCTAATAGAGGGAAATAAATTAGACATTCCAACTTTTTGTCACTTGCTTAGTGTGTTATAAACTACAAAAAAAAATAATTTTTTATTAAAAAATATTGCTGACACGACTTGTAACGTGAACATCTCAAAAAAAGTTACTTTACTGTTGGCCACTCTAGCACCTGCAAAAATGATCAAAAATCAATAATCGAAATTTTTTTATAAACTATATGAGTGTAGTTGGAGCCCCTACTAGATAGAATCATTCATGAAAGTCAAAATTTACCAAAATGACGGACGTCTGAATTTTTACAGCTGCCCTTACTCCCTCCAACAAACTGCTCTCAGCCGCAGTAACGCGTTTCTTATCAGCTAAGTGGGCAAATTATTGGTTTCGAGCCCAACTGTAATTCCTAAGATGTCCATAATTTTTAACAGCGCTGTATATCCTTCATTAAATAGACTAGTAGCGATGTAAGCGGCAATTTCTACAGTCTTTGCACCGCAGTGAAGGTGTTTCGAAGCGAGCTTCCAGACGCAAGAGTTCACTGACTTGTTCGAGTTTTGTGTGTTTCCTCCAGTGTAACGCTCCATCAAATCATCCAATAACAAAGACTCAAATATAGGCTTGATTGCATTTTGAACGTTGTCTGCAAGAGGTGGTTTGCGCTCAAATAACTTAAGAGTACCGTTGGCTTCTGCTACGCACCATTTATACCAGCTATCCTTTCCAGCCGGACAATATTGGTGCTGCGGATTTCTATCGGTTGAGATATTATGGTAAAAGACAGCCCACACGACGTCCTTCATTGCCCCTGCCAAATCTGGATTTCGTCGAATCGCCAATCCATAATATGTTGTTAAGTTACAAATTACTTTATCAGTCAATTTACCTGTACCTTTACCTCCGAGATTCTTTGTTTTCTTTTTTAAAGCCCTGAGACGAGTTCCCAATCGTTTCTGGACATGGCCCACGCATTTTTTTTTTTTTACTATGGGGTCGTCGTAAGGATTTATATCTAATATGGCCTTAAACGTTTTTATCCATCACCAATGTATGAGTCATACTTTATAACGAGTAATTCTTGAGAACGAGAGAACATTTCTGTGATTGCGTCCACTTCCATCTTTCCGGAACAACCATGATGGTTTGCCGTGCATGTCTCTTCATGACTTTCTTTCCATAAACTAAATCTGACGGTTCCTTTTTTGCTTTTTTTATTGGCACTAGCTTGACAGAAAGAAGATTTCACGCAAACATTAAGAACCTTACTGGTATTTTTTCCGATAACCGTGGCAAAACCAAGAGTCGTACCTTCAAATTTTTTCGGAGTCATAGCATACATGCGACATCTGGTGGTACTTTTGGTAACTCTACTTACCATATTATGGATATATGGACGCATTATTCAAAAATATTAATGTAAAATACACTCCGCTCGAACTACCGCTCGATTTTAATTTTTGACTAAAAAGGTGGGTCTCGTTTTTGTTCCATAAATTTAAAAAAAAACAACATATATTCGAGCAAACGGTTTTGGGAATATATTCTACATTTTACTACAAAAAATTGAAAAAAAAATAAATCGATTTTTTGGTCGGTCCTGATGAGAACCTCCCCGCTAACACTGGTCTATCATTTCATATTAAATTATAATAATGTTTCAAATAATGTTTTTACAATATTCAATGCAATTGTAATTATATATATATATATATATAATACACTATTTCCCGTTGCTTACTGTAAAAATATTATCGTGACATATATTTAACGATCAAATTCGAATACGTCTTATTTATTTTTAGTTTAATCAGAACATCCGTCACGGCGCATAAAAACGTTTTACTTCATTCGAGCGTAAAGGTTACGCGCTAATTTTTTTTTTTTCGTTGTCGCTTTAACAATTACGTAGGATAATAAAATTAGATAAATTTCTAATTTTGCAAATCAAAATTGTCTAAATAAAACTATAAACTTATTTTGAAATATTACTTTCTCGCATAAAATCTAAATAATAATTTTAACAATTATATTAATGAATTTAATTATTATGTTTTTATATTTGAAATGCAGGTGTTTATTTTGTTTCATGAGGAGGAAATTTTTTTAACGGAATACAATAGATTTTTCGTATCAGCTTTAACGAATAAAGTACGTTGTTCTGATACTTTACATTATTTAAATATCAGAGGTCCGATGAAATATAAAGTAAGTAAATTAAAAATTCAAATGGTAACTTTTTCCTATCATTTTTAAGTATTACGTAATAAACGAAAATTAATTTATTTGAAAATTTTTATGTTGGTCCTGAATTGGCTTATTCAGCTCCAGTTTGGATTTCAAACTTCGATTTTAATAAACTTCAGTAGCTTCTTATCGCTGTTCCTACCATAACGCTTATCAAGAATATAGGCGATTACAATTCCAATCATCTAGCCTGGATGTACATTAAATATAAGCATCGTCGGATTAAACCCCCCCTACTCCCATTAGTGCCGTTGGATAAGAGCTCATTGTGAACCTTAACTTCACAATCCATGATATCTTATCAAGGATATCCATGGGACTTACTTTACTTTAGTGATACCGCTAATGTATTAAGTAATGTTTTTAATGGTATAAATTGGTTGTAATTTTGAGTTTTTTGTTATACTTT
This sequence comes from Icerya purchasi, assembly GCA_039619475.1. Lineage (NCBI taxonomy): Eukaryota > Metazoa > Arthropoda > Insecta > Hemiptera > Monophlebidae > Icerya > Icerya purchasi. The sequence goes on along the minus strand of CM077115.1, from coordinate 19,352,977 downwards.
TTGCCTTTTGTTTTTTGTATAGTATTTATATTTTCGTTAACAATATGTAAGGGTTCTACTTTTTTTATCACTAATGTCTTTCGAGCTGGTACGCATTTTGTGTACTCTGTACTTAGCTAAATATACGTTCTGTTCTGTTCTGAGTGTAAATTAGACCAATATGTATATATATATATATATATATATATATATATATATCATCATCATCATCATTATATCCTCAACTATTCGTTGGTGGACAACCTATTCTCACATTTTTAGATGTACAGATATAGGTTGTATACTAAGCAATTATTATAATATGCAACGCAGGTAGTTGTACACACGCAAGACTACATTCGGAACTGATAGTAGCCGCTTGTTATCGCGCTACCAGTGCAGTCCCGTGTGGGTCTGCTGTGTACTGACCTAGCGCGCATATGATGTTGAACGTGGTGGTTTGCTATTGCCTTCCACGTGATTACTAGCGATTATTTATATATATTGAATCAAATTCGAAGTTGGTGACTAGTTTTAAGTCTGTTTCGGTGCCAGTGAAAAAAAATGGCTTACTTTATTCCGGTTTTTTTTTTTTTATTTATGTTTTCCCATTTTAACATGAAGGTCTCAACTATTACAAAAACTATAAAGCTTCGATTCAACGGATAGCAAAAACGGAAAAAATAAAAAAATATGTTATTTACATTTTTAATTGTTGACGTTGCCGAGATACGCAATGTAGCAGTGTTTATACATACGTGCGGTACGTAGAGGCGAGGAGCAAGCATATTCCGCATAATATGAAGAAATAAAATTTAAACGTAAATGAAAATGATTTTCTTTACCGAATAGTGAAATATAAATGGCAATTTTCATTAGAGAAAAATCAGTTAACTTACCGTCAGTATATGCAGTCGAGTTAGAAAAATTAGCTAGAAGGTGACGGAATGTTTTAAAGAAAAAATGGCCAGTACAGGACTCCTCTAGGAATCACAACTACGAGAGAAGTAATTAGCAACAAAATAAACCGCAACTTCGAATGTAACATGCTGCGCATTCGATTATGTAACTCCACTCGATTCTTAACAATTATACATGTGTGGACTTCGAAAAACGATAATCAAATCGAATCTGATAGTGATTAATTTCTCAGATAAAGAGCAGTGTTGTGCTTCTCTGTTCCAACGATTTGTTCAAAGAAGATATAACCTACGAAAGAAATAATTTTGAACTTAGAATTACCAAAAAAAGATACCGCGAACCTTGACTCATGTCATTATATATATTCATTATTTTTGAAAGGTAAGTTCTTGTCATTGCTGTAATAATACGGTGGGTTTTTGAACAAAATTTACTTATAAGAAGTATATATATTTTTCAAAAGATAATAATAGTAAGACAAATTAAGTGAAATGAAGAACGATGTTTAAAAAAATGGGGAGATTGATTATAAAATAAACATACTTTTAACGTTATTAAAAAAAAAAAAAAAAATACTTCATTATCAGTAGAGCGGTATAGCGAAATTTGTAGAAACTGGTATTTCATATGTATTTACACGCGTATTTAATACGCCGACTTCTTATTGATCGTTTATTTTAAATTATGCGTATCCTATTTTTATTCGTATTAGTTTTTAGATAATTTTTTATTTGTTGTAGTAACACTTCAAATTTGAAAATTATAAGCTAATTTAGTTGCGTATTTTTGTAAAAATTTCTAAACGTATAATTTTTTGTTTCCTTTTTCTTTTTAGATGTCCGGCTCTAAACTTCTACAAGTAATCGATTCTTTACCGAAACTAAAATTTTTTGGTGACTTTAAAAGCTTCTCAATACCACCGCAAATGTTTAAAAAACTGCAAGATCACATTAATTACAGAAAGTACGACATATTTTTAATCAGAGAAGGACAATTTATTCCTTACTTAGATGTTTCTCCGTATCAGTTTCATACATGGAATCAGCCTCATTGTTAATGCGCAAACGTGGCTAGTTAATGGTGATAAGACTTAAGTGCGCCCTACTCGGCGATAATCCGTTGTGATTTCATTTTTCGTCTTTTCTCGCTGTCTCTATGGGATGAGTTAGCAATTTTTTTTCTGATTTTGCTATGCAATAACTTGTCTCTTGGTAAAACATTTTTTCTACCGTTAAAAGTAATAGCGATTGCATTTCTTCTGACGTTTTGTGATGTAAGCTTTAGAAAATAGGGACTTTCTGTTTCTAGTGGATGCCTATTTACACAGTTAGATGCGTGCCACGAGGACAATTTCGATTTATTGTTGACCTAGTCAACTTTTATTAAACAATTTTTTAAATTTTAGAAATTTCGTAACTTTTTTACTTTAACTTTAATAAAAATTACGGTGAATTTGTATAATCGGTTATATTCGTGTTATTTTTATTCGAACTTGATATAGGTACAATTATTTTTTCGATAGATGTATAATTTTTTTTCGTTTCTTTTTTAACTGAATATAAAACGAAAATTTGTTTCGTTATCGCAGAATAGTGAATTATTTAGTCACCCGTTAGATGATAATTTTTATTAATAGGATAAATTTGTCCCGATGTGATTTTCTACTTGACTGCCACAGCTTCGGCTTATTTTTATTTACAAATTAGTGTAAAATTTTTTTGCTTTCATCGATGTAAACTTCTAAAAATAAAATTAATTTATAAATATTGCACATTCTTTTAATTGCTTAGACGTGACATTGTCATAAGAAATGTGTACAATATTATTTTTTTCTCTTTGGCGTCGGCTCAGAAGTCCGTTTTAAGCAATTTATGGCAAAAAAACCCGATTATTCTCGGTTTTTGTTATTTGAAAACTATAAAGTAATTCTTACTTGCATTGTTGGAAAGTTTAATTAAGAATAAAAAATGTAGTGCTACGTTTGAAAAGAAACTGAATATTTCATATTCTTAAAACTTGGAAAGATCGCAAATTTTCTTTTTTTTGTTTTATTTTATTTTAATGTTTTTATAGTTGAGTACACCGTTTACTGAGTTTAAATGTGTATTTTTCATTATGGAACGATATCAGATATAGCCAGTTTAGAATAGAAATATGAAAATTTTTTAGACGAAGAATTATAAATTTTTTAACTATAATTACGAAATCGATTATTAACGAATATGATTAATTTTGAATCGAATAATTTTTTGCCTTTGTTTGTTACGTAGTATTTATCCTTTTTTACGCGCATTTTTATATATTTTTTTCTAAATTTATTTGTTTCGCAATAATATTTTATTTTTTTTTAATATTATTCTACCTTTAAATAAATATTGTTTCAGTATTCATAAAAATTTTATGAGTTTCACAGTTTTTTCGATTAAACAAAAAAATTAATCGTCAAAAAGTTTTTAAAAACTATTGTGCAAATGCCGTAACTGATTCGAATAAAGCAAAATAAAAATGCAAAGTGTAGTAATTATTATTATTATTATTATTCGTATGTCTACAAGTATCAAAAATGGAGGGGAGGGGGTGAAACAGCGAACAAATTACTATTACTTAAACGAATTAACCAATAATTGAATAAATTCTCGTATTGGCATCGTCACCAACTATATATATATATATATATTTTTATACATGTTATACTGTAACGTCAAGATTTTGTAGCCACTCCGTCGCTAGGTACGTCAATTTAATAATCTCTTTCCAGCCATCCTCCAGAGCTCGCTTCCGACATTTCTTAATGATCTATTGTCTGTTCCATCTCGCCATAATTACATGCCGCTTCATTTTTAATTCCATATCTCTTCATCATTTTCCGGCACCTCCCATGTTCCGTTCGGTAGCCGTTCAACCTTGATGTTTCTTGGTAGTGGCTTATCATATAGATTGAGAATGATCCCTCTTTTGTCTGGATTGTCCTAACTCCATTTCTTTCTCCACTCCTGAATCCCATTACAATTCTTGGCGATTAGTTTTACTGTAGTTTTATGTGTGGGCTTTCTTGATTTTAAGCGATCCGTTGCGTTTGTGTCCCGATGTATTGGCAGGTTTGTATTTTCCTTATACTTTACCTAATTAGTAAATTAGTGCAACGAGAAATACCGAATCGTTAAGTTTTTTTTTAGTGATAGCAGGCACATGTAAGTTCTAAATTTTTTAAACGAAAGATGCGTAACTTAAGTAAACAACAATTACAATTTTATCTTTTACCTGTATAAATATTTTATTAACAGAAACGCAAAATTCTGTCCATTTTCGGATGTTTTCAGTTTTTAATTATTTTTGGTTATTTGATTAATACTGAAATTCTTTTCAAATTTTGAAGCCATTCACAGTACAAATAAAAATATGATTAAAATTTTTTAGTGTACAGTATAAAACTAAACTTTTCGGACATAACGATAATACCCTATAGAGCTTATATAATATCTATGGAATAGTAAATTTCAATTGACTGCGTTATTCTTTTTAAAAAAAAAAATTTACAGTTTACATAGTAATTTATTTCAAAACGTAACAAAAAAGTGTTACATATTTTATAACTGTTTTTTTTTTTTTTGTATTATTCCCGACGTGAAAATGACGATAATAGAGACGACGTTATTTTTACGTCTATATTAACATGAAAAATGTTGAACGTTTTGGTATTGAATATTCTATGACGTTTAACTATAACCTTTTTTATCGTGTTTATAAGAAAGAATATAGCTGGGTAAGTATGTAGAATCGCCTCCCCTCCCCCGGGCGATTTGACTGAAATTTGGCCCATTTGTTTGCCTTGCTAAAAAATTACGATCCTGAAAGTTTTGCGTTTTGGGACTTAAATTTCAGCTTCTAATCTCAAAAAATGCGTTTTCCAGTTTTTAACCATATCTTAGCGAATTATGAACTGATTTTGAAGAACTCGAGTATTGTGAGACGTGCATAACCTATGGAGTCTCTTGAGGCAAAAATATAACCTAAAAAGTCAAATTCAGACTCGCCTAAAAATTAACGCTATGACGGAAATGTTGATATTGAAGATCATAAAAACATTTGATAGGACAAAAATTAGTACTCTGAATTTTTTCAGATCTTTTGGAGAGGTGAAGAGTGGTCAAAACTACAAGAAACTGAAATTTTCAGCGATTTTTGATGTTTTAAGAACTTTAATGAATACCAAACGCAATTTTAATCTCGAAAATGAGTTCAGCGACCTAAAAAACCCTCTAGTATACGAGTACATACTTTGCTTGTTCTCACAAATCACCGAATAACCTACCTGGAAGTTTTTTTCGCTAAATAAGGTTAGTTTCAACTCTACATATAATGTGCAAAAATATTTATTTGGGCCTGGTAGCAAAAGATTTTTGAAGTTAGTGTTAGCTTAATACAAAAAATCCTATGAAATACATCAAAACATAAATATCTGGATTTCTTCAGGCCGTTAAACTTGTCTTTCCGGTGTTAATTTAATGTTTTTAAGCTACATACCGCGACAAACTGAACCAAGTATGTATACTATCGGATTTGAAACATCGAAAATCGCTGAAAATTTCAGTTTTTTGTAATTTCAAAAGATCTGAAAAAATTTAGAGTATTAACTTTTATCTGACAAAATGTTTTTATAAGCTTTAATATTAAATTCTGTTATAGTGTTAATTTTTAGGCGAGTTCGAAATTTTCAATTGTATTTTTAGATTATGCTTTTGCCTCGAGTGGCTCCATAAATGATCAGGTTATGTGCGCCTCGCAATTTTCTTCAACCTCGACTTGAGTTTTTCAAAATCCGTTCATAATTCGCAAAGATATGGTTAAAAAACTGAAAAACGCGTTTTTTGAGATTAGAGGCTTAAATTTAAGCCCCAAGACTCAAAACTTCCAGGATCGTAGTTTTTCGGCATGGCAAACATATGGGCCAAATTTCAACCGAATCGCCGGGAGATGTCGATTTTACATACTTATTCGGTTAGACTCTTTATTTTGTTTTGCGAAAAATTAACATAGTTCTTTCCATAAGAATTATAAAATACTATTATCTGAGGTTCGCAGAGTGCCCCAATGGCGATGTCTGAAGGATCGTCTTTTTTATTCATATCTATATATATATGTAGTGTGGGGGGGAAAATAATCTCACACATTTCAAATCGTAATAACAGGAGTTCAAATATAGATAAATTTAACAAAATTGCACAAAAATAAAGTATATTTCATAAAAGTTACAATGCAGCCGTTTATTTCTTAAAAATTATTTCACACAATTCTCTAAACGTTTTTTAAAACTAGTACACTTTTTAACTTTTGGTGCGTGTAACGGTTTTTCACACACTTCTTGCGGATTAGTATCACTAATGTCGACAGTTTTGACGATTTACCGTACCTTTCAAATAAAAATGTGCTTCGTCCGTAGTCAATAAAAAATCCAATAGCGTGGGTTCATTTTCGATTTTATGCATTATTGCTTGTCAAAAATTTCTTCGTCCTGTATGATCGGTGGGTTTCAACTTCTGGGCCATTAAAATCTTATAGGACGGTCATCAACCACTGCCAATGAAAATCACGTCCAACAAATCCGAGATTTGGTGTTCCAAAACCGTCAGTTAACAATTAGGGACCTTTTTGATGATGTCGGCATTTCAAAAGGATCAGTCAACTCCATTTTAAGAGATATTTTGGGCCTCAGATGTGTCAAAATATCGATTGGTACCAAAAACGCTCAATTTTTTCGAGAAAGGCGGTTGCGTTAAAATGTATGAAGAAATGATTTCTAACTACCAGCACGTTATAAAACGCATTATTATGGGAGATGAAACTTTGATCTATGCTTATGTTCCAGAAACAACCGACCAATCGAGTAAATATCGTGCCAAAGGTGAAGCAAGACCGAAAAGATCGCGCCAAAGATGGTAATTTTGCTTTGCGACTTCATAATTGTATTGAAAATCAGGGCCGGCATTTAATGATGTTATCTTTAAGACTGCACATTTGTCGACATAAATAAATACATCAGGAAAAATGTTCTTTTTTTTTCTCTTTTTATCGCAACCAAGCTCGGTGTTCTAACTTACATACAGATGACGCTATTACGTTTTGAAATACGATCCGTTTCTCTGCCGCACCCTATATATATATACATATATATATATATAAACTCTAAGTGCTCTCCTCCCGAGAAGGAGTACTCCTAGAAAACATGATCAGCGTCGTACAAGATAGTATTATTTTGCAGAGGGGATTAAGAGGAGAAAATACAATAGAAAAGCGATATAATGAAACGGGAAGTGCCCGATTCGAAGACGGCAAATAAAAATAATCGCGCGATGAAAGTTTTGAAAATTTAAATACCGCGGTTTACCGGCGGATGAGAATGAAGTAATAAATACTGAGAACATGGATTGGAGAAGGGTGACATAGAAAGATTTTTAATTAGCAGTTTGGATTTTCTTGACTATTCAGTATCTCGTGAGCAGTAATCGTGCGACGTAATACTCAGATATGATAGCTGAGCGAGCAAGACATTCGGCCCTATAACATTACTCGGGACCTAAATAAAGCCAATATAAACGGGTAGAGATTAAGGATTGAATGCGTAGGATAGTAGAGTCAGAAGATGGATAAATATGTAAAGAGGAAATACAGTTGAAACACCTTTACAGTTGGAAATCAAAACGAACGATTTCGGATTAGGAACAGAAAAGAAGAAACTGAATAGCCCGTAATGATGCTAACGTTTTTGCATAGTAAACTGAACAGAATAAAGGTAATTTGAGTAGAATGGTGTGGTTAAGCGCAAAACTATAGACAGATGCGCCCACCGTACTATTTTTGACTCATCAGTATAGATGAGGGTGTGGTTAGGAAAAATAGGTGTTACTGTATGATTAAATTCATTATTACAGAGGAAAGAAAATATTTCATATCGGGAACAATAGAAACAGGATTGGAGAATGCATGATGTTCGCGAACTGGAAATAGAAAAACGGGTGCTTATCAAAGGAGGTAACAAAGGGACAGAATTTAATTAGGTGAGCATGTCAGGGAATAGGAAATTCGTTAACGGTAAAACGCCTGATTACACGTGTTAACATTTGCCCGTGATGAGGTACATTGCGACATAGACGGTTATTCGTTATCCAATACAATATCAATGAAATATATTTATAAACAGGTATATAATACGGTTCCTCTACTCTAAATATGTAGTAAGAGAATAACCAGAATTCTTCATTTAGAAAGAGAAATAATAGGAATTGTGTAGATCGTTCTGTAAGTGTAATTCTTTTTTCTTTTTTTTTTTTTCATTTTATAAACTGTCGTATTTTTATTTATGTATCGATTTATTTATTAGCCATTACAATAAAAAACACACAAAATTAACTAAAAACAAAAATTAAAGGGCATATTCTAGACAAAACTTTTTAAATGACCCACTCCCTTCGGTTTTTTTTTTTTTTTTTAATAATTTGCGGGTCCTACAAGGCATTAGCCCGTCTGTGGGTTCCCAACATAATTATATCATTTATTTGTACAATAGTTACAGCATAAAAAGTATTAACTTATATATTACTATACTATAAAATCCACACTCTCATTATTTATCATTTATATTACAATTATACCATCATCTAAAATAATATTTCCTATTACAATATGTTAATATGATAACACTTATATATTACAATAATACAATATAATTTTTATACAACTACCACTCTCTCATTAACAGCTTAAACTGGAGATAGTAACGAGTCTCATGTCAACGTAGTCAATGTTATAAGTGGTTATTACTAGTATTACAATACCTTTTTTTTTTCTTTTTTTTTTTTGTTACTATTTCTATTGCTCTTTACACCATGCTATCAACCAAATTTTAACCTTGTTTTGCCATCTCTCCAGATTTTTTTCATTTCGAATTTCCTTTGGTATGTTCCCCATTAATTTTATTAATACCTCTTCCTCTACATTGTCTATTTTATTGTTAATCCCTCTAGATCGTACATAGCAAGGTTTATCGCAATTTCTAGTCCTGTACGTTCTTGTTCTAGTTGGTAACTATCTATCTTCCAGTTTAGCACTGAGTAATTTGCTGTAATAATATAGAGCATTTTTGGTGACATTTCGTTATTTTTGTTCCATCAAGTGATGTTAGCTAATGCGTTTTTCTCTCGTTGTGTAAGACCAGTTTTAAACATTTTTTTTTGAAATTTGCTGATTTTTCTCATTTCTGTAATTTTCGCCTCACCCCAAATTCCGATTCCGTATTTAATTCTGGACATTATTACAGCTTCGAAATATAACCTTAGGCTTTTGTATGTCATACCTTGTTCTAATTTATATAGTACAAGAATATAGTTTACCTGACTTTTCCCGCAATATTGTCAATATGGTTTCTCCATGTTAAACCTTTATCTAATGTTATCCCAAGATATTTAAATTCATTCACATTTTCTAACTTTTCACAACCACATATTTCCTTTCTATGTAAACACTGTATTGTGTAAAATTAATTTGGGGACGAACGTTTTAAACCGGCTTGGCGTTCTTATATGCATCACTTGTTTTTTTAGCATTAATTTGTAACATTTTTTCAGCACTTTCAATGTCGGAGTGTTCAATAACTAGTGCGATATCATCTGCATAAACATACACTTTAGAGTTCTTTACATATCGGTAGAGCGAATTCGTATATATCAAAAATAGTATAGGTGCCAATATTGTCCCTTGTCCAACTCCATAATTCATTATTTCTTTTCTACTGTGTTCATTCCCGATCTTTACGAAAAATTCTCTTCCTCTTATGTAACTCCAAAACCATTTTAGATACCTCCCTTTTACACCCATTTTTCTTATGTCCTCAATTAGTATTTCTTGGTCCACTAGATCAAAAGCCTTAGTAAGGTATAAAAAAACTAACAGAAATTGTTTACCCACTGCTAATCCTTTATTTATATCTGATATTAGTGTTCTAAGTAGTAATATCGTCGATTTTCCCTCTCTAAAACCAAATTGATTACTATTTATCAACTTATTTCCCTCCAAGTAATTTTTCAAATATTTTCCCACGTACTGTTCAATTATTTTTGCTATGACTGAAATTAATGTGATCGGTCTGTAGTTTTCACACTGTTTTCTATCTCCACTTTTGTAAATTGGCCGTACCATACCGATTTTTAACTCTCTGGGAAATATTCCTTCTTTCAAGGAGTAATTAATCATTTTCGTTAGTATTGGGGTTAGTAGATCAATATGTGCAATCGTACGATCTGAAATTATCAGTGGCGTAGCGTGAATTTCAGAACTGGGGAAGCGCCACGATCAAATATTTTTTTTACATAAAAATAAGCACGCGTAGTAAAATTCGGTTAAATACAGAGCAGAATTAAAAATTAATTAAGTGGATCGAAATGTCTCATTTTTTTGTAAATTATTCAATTTTTCGGTTCTTGTTTGTGGAAGTGTCAATTACATCATCACGGAAAGATGGTAATTTTCTAATGTTTGATAATAATTCTTTTTCAATACTAAAAAAAGCTAATGAAGATTTTGATTTTGTAATCGAATTTCCTACCATCTATTAAGTACGTATTTTCTTTTTCTTTTTTTTTTTTTTACATACCTTTTGATTTTGTAATCGAATTTTCTAAACTAGGCGTTGGTTTATCATTTGGAATACTATTTTCATTTTTTCTTGAAAACTTAATGAACTAAAACTAATCATTGGAAGTTTTTCAATAATACATATACAATTGTGTGTAGCCTCAATTTCAAAGGCGTTTGCATTTTAACAGACTGTGGTACATTTGCAGTCGCGTAAATAAGATAAACAAGCCGGTATAGCTTCTTCTGTCCTATATCAAAACAGACTGAAAAGCGCGACCGATGACTATCGCTTCCAGTTCCGCCGTTACTAAACGACAGCATATAAAAAACGATCCAAAAAAGAAAATCTACTGCAAATAATACTCTATGGTCGTACGCACACACACTGACATGCATAAAAATCGCGCTTTATGATCGGTGTACGTAACCGTGAAGCAATTTGACTCAGCGCTTCCAGACTGAACATTAGCGCATGCATTTTTTCTTCTTCGCTCTCGATACACATTGCTCCGGAATCGCGCGGATAAAAATTCACGCAAATGACGTGATCTTGAAGCAACACAACCTGGCGCATTCGAATATGCGTGCGCAACCTTTTTCTACCATCGGTGGTACGCAGCAGATCGTCGTTCAGAGACAACTCTAGGCAGTAGTAACGTGAAATAGTAAGGGCTATTTCTGTCGCTCGCTCTTGCAGATGCTCTTTCATTTAGCGCTGCTCTTTTTCTAATCATTTTTAATTCTGGCACTTAAATTCAACAAGTGTTACTTCATCTTTTTTCTAAGGTTCGCATTCCCCTTTTCGCAAATAGTAAACAACAATTTCGTACTAATTTGTTAGGGGAAGCGGCGCTTCCATCGCTTCCATTGACGCTACGCCCCTGGAAATTATACAGGATCATTTATTTCGGACAAACTTTTTAATGTCGTTCCCGTGTTTTCATCACTTAAATGAATTTGTGTACATTTTTCATTTTCAACCTATTCCACGTGACATTTTATTTTACTCATTCCAAGTCCTTCAGCTTCTGAAACCGTATTCTCAAGTTTTAAACGATTATACATATTTAGATTTAAAATATTGACACATTGTCATGATAATGTTTTACCTCGTGTCGATTTGTTGCACCTTTTTGGTGTAATATACGAACAGCTTTTGATAGACTTGATGAAAATTAGGGATGGACGCAGGGCCGTGCCCAGAATTATGAGGGGGGGGGGGTCAAAAATTTTCTTCACATGTTTATTTTAAACATAATAATACATTTTTTACTAATATTCATAATAATAATAATTTTCACTATTTTGATTTATATATTAATAGTTTACATAAATGAACTTCCTTATATTTATAAAAGTTACATATGTTATTAATTATAATGACAAGTTACACATAAAATATTAATGAACTACCTAAATATATGGAACAGATTTTAAAATAATACAAACTAAACATTTAAAACAGAATGTTATAAAAAATAAGATATTTAAGAATATACGGGGGGAAATTTTAAGAAGTTAAGAATTCAACATCTACAATGGGAATAATTAAAATTAAAAGCTAACTGAAAGATATGTAGATCTTAAGTAAATAAGGCAAGAAAAGAAAATCATTTTTTATAAAAAATTATTTAAAAAATTAAAATAAACATACTTACGCAGACTAGATTCAAAAAAAAAAAAATAAAAACTTACCTAGTGAAATAACAAAAGAAAGAAATATACGCAGGTTTGAAAACTTCATTTTTTATGTCTACATCAAATTTATCAAAAAAAAATTGCAAATCCAAAATTATTATGACAAATTAGCTTAATAGTATTTTTCGTTTTGAATTTGCAAATTCATTTACTACGTCTTCTCAGTAGAAATATCAATGTTTCTATGAATATTTAATAAAGCAAGGCCATTTAGTCGTTCATCAGACATTGAATTTCTTACGATAATTTTTAAGTCGTCGTAGCGTTGAAAATGATCTCTCGGCTGTAGCTGTTGTAATAGGCAACATAGCTAAAATTTTCAGTAGTGTATCTACACACACTAGAAAATGCTTTATTACCACTACAAACATCTATTACATGACAGATATCCCATTTTCCTTCAAGTGTTTCTTTCATTCTTTTTCGCCACATCTTCACTTCTGTAATGAAGCTAACTTCACTGAATGTTTCAATCAGCGATTCATAAGTTTCAAAAAAGATCGCGGCAACTCGCTTCATTAAAATTAGGCTGACTTCGGGTTAATAAGCAATCAAAGTTTCCAAGTAAGTTTTTGTCTTGACTAAATTTAGGTTCAATGTGAGTAACCAGTTCATCCAGAAATGGTATAAAAACAGAAATTCTGTAATAATTTTCTGGTGAATTCACTTGAATGTTACTTCTATATTGTCGTTTTCGAACTACAACCGGGGGCACATTAATAACGATTTCTGCAGCTTCCATTCGTGATTTTGCTTTTTCATATAGTTTTTTTAAATTCATTGTCTGCAGAATTTCTCATACATTTTAGTTCAGTTAAGGCATCATTAGCAAGATATGCACAGCTTCACTTAGTTTTAGTTCTTCATTCTGTAATATAACACTTAAAGGTGATGTTACGGCGTGGCAAGTTAGTAAGATGTGGCAACTGAACTGAAATGTACAATTTTTAATTGCACATGTTAGTTGAAAGGCTTCGCGGTTGCTTTCTTTGAATTTCGTGTTTGAGAAATTCTATTTAGCGCTTCTAACACACCATCCTGTAGTTCATAGTAAACCATAAATGCTTTGATGTTGTTCCACCCACCTAGTTGAACAATATTTTTTGAGTTTTGAGTATTTCACTTCAGGTAAAATTTCGGATAAAACTTCTTGTAACACTGACTTCCGTTTGGGACCATTAAAAAAATTATAAATTGCCTCGATTTAAACAATTTCTAATAGCTGGTATATTGCTTGCAGAACTTAGAAGCTAGATTTAAACAATGTGAAGCACAATGTACGTATAATGCCAATGGAAAGTCTGCTCGAATGTAAGCTCGAACCCTATGGAATATTCCACTCATTGCAGCTGCACCATCACATCCCTGGCCATACAAATATGTTGTATTAATTCCACTTTCTTGAAGGTATTTTATAATAGTAAAGGCTAATGATTTACCAGTACAATCAGTTACAGGTACGAACCGAATAAAATCTTCTTTAATGATATGTTTTTCTTCTTCTTTTTCTATGTAACGTACACAAACTGAGAGCTGCTCTGTACAGGAAATATCTGTTGTTTCATCAGCTAGTACAGAAAAAGCTCTAGATTCATTAATTTTTTGTACTAAATTTTTCAGAATTTTTTTTCGGAAAATTGAAATGATCTCGTTTTGAATATTGTTACTTGTGTACATTGCATTCTTTGTTGAAGATTCTAAATGTTCTTTTAGAAGTTCATCAGAGAGTGTACGAAAACATAAGAGAGCTCGAAAATTTCCATCATTGATAGCAGTAAATTCTGTTATTCGACCACTTTCCTTTGAACCTCTCAAAGCTAAACCTTGTTGTCCACAAAGTTTAATAGTTTCCACAATAACTTGCAGTTTTTTTTTGTTTTCTTCTATCATCTTTTTTTTTTTTTTTTCCGTTATTTAACTGTACATCAATGGAAATTGCTTGTCCTTCAACAACTTTTCTAATATTTTCCAATTCTATGAGGCTATTTTTATGATACGCTTCGTAATTTGCAAAATATTCCAGAGCTTTCTTCCAATTTCTATATGGTTCATTTACTAAACTTTTAAGAAACTGGCAACCTATACCAGCCTCTTTTTTTTTTGTTAGTATACATGCCTTACAAAGAGCTGCATCCTCTTTCTTTGAGTAAGCTAACCAATTGAAAATATTTAGCCACTGCTTTTGAAAACGGAGATTTCTTTTTCCAGACTTTGGAAATTTATATTTTTCTGGAGGAGTCCATATGGACTTAAATGTTTCATACGCATTTGTTTTTAATTCTGTATTTAAGAACAAAGCTACATCATATGGATGGATATCACTTAAACTATCACAAGTTATCGGTTGAATCATTTCCGCAACTTTACTTTGCAATTTTTTTATGAAAATATATATATAAAAACCAAAAAATTCATGTTCTTCAGATGGGTTATAGTAATGAAAAAGTTCTAAAACAAGTGTTTCTTAAAATTATAATTTAATTTCAACCCTTAGTTACACGCTAAGTTTTAGTTGATTTGAATTTTTGCAGTAACTTTTTAGTTCACCTGGGAGAACTGCGGTGTAGCCCTCAACGGACATGTGCATTATCATGGTAAGGCGGTGCCGACTCTCTGTGTTGTAGTCAGTGTCTAGTAAAAGTTCAAACTGAGAAAGCCCATTTTGGCGGCATCCCATGCCACCAGCGTGTATAATCGGCTTGGTTTGTGCGGCATTCACTGCCGCTTGTTATTTCTTGAAGCCCCGAATTTCATCTTTTGACAACATGGTAGGAAAATACATTCAAATTATAGTAACCTTAAAAAGAAGTAAACGTCAGAAATGAAAGAAAAATACTACTACGGAATTCTATGCCGCTAGTTGGTAACAATAATATTCTGAGAAACGCGTGTAACTAAGGGTTAAAAAAGAAACAACAAATTAACGCTTTATTGATATTAAAAAAAAATTAAATAAACAATTACATACCTCTTCATTTTGTGCATGTTTTTTAGAAAAGTAATTTAATAAGGAATTCTTCCGTTTATGCATTTTATTTATACTATTTTTTCATTTAAAAACAAAAAAAAATCAGAAATTTCAAAAAATTTCTTATATCATTAGGAAAGTAAAAGTAACTTTGACTTCCTGTTTTACAGTTAGCAGCACCTAATACTGGAATGGTTCACAAAAATTATTTCTAGTAAATTAGTATATATTAAGCATGTGTAACTTCAGACATAATCGAATTCACCGCTGGCGGAGTAATTTGATATATTTTCACTCAGAAAGGCGACAGCTGGGCGCATAACTGTCAAAATTTACCTTATTATTACTGTTTCATGGAATTACGTCGTGTTCATAGACTGCTTTATAGAAAGGTAATGGCGACGGTGTGATTTATATTTTCAAATCTGAATGAGTAATGTGATCCACGAATTTAATGCTGTGTGTTATTTGACGCGATGCGAACTGGCTATTTTATCAAAAAAAGTACTGGTAAATCGGAAGTGCACGAAGAAAATACACACCGCGTCCAAGGACGTTCTGCTGCTTTGTGCGTTCCAAGTATTACGCGGAGTTGAAGTTGAATTTTTATGTATTTATAACTATTTCAGTTCTCATCGTGGACACGGCCTTGGATGGACGTATATAATATTATTTTACTTATATCGATAACTAGAGTCCTTTCAATGTGTACGATTTTTGGTAAGGCTTGTTCTCCAAACGCAAGGCCGTGTCTACGGCGGGGGGTTAACCCCCCCCCCCATGAGAACTGAAATAGTTATTATAAATACAAAAAAAAACTGAAAAAAATCACAAATTTAAAATAAATATTGATGATTTTTTAGGGTGTTTTTACCTACTTTTAAAAGAAAAAAGAAAAAACATGCTGCATATTTTTAGGTACTTCATTAATATTTTATGCAAAAAAAATTTTATTACGAGTATAATTAATAACCTATATGTAACTTTTATTAATGTTCATATACGGGGTAATTCATTTATGTAAATTATTAATATATAAATCAAAATGATGGAAATTATTAATAGTACAAATATTAGTGAAAAATGTATTATGAAATAAATAGGCAAAGAAAATTTTCAAAACCCCCCCCCTTTCCAAAATTCTGGGCACGGACCTGTCCAAACTGAATTAAAACACTAAAGGATCGTCTCAATTATTTTTAATAAGGGAATTAAAATAGGGGGCCTTTGATCAGGAGGAAAGTTACATTAGTATTGATATTTAAAAGCTTAATGGTATTTATTTAAATTACACTTTTGGGATATGTTGCTTTTGCGGGATTTTACCATCAACTGATTAGAACATTTAAGAATAGACTTCTTTATGATAGCTGCCGACTTTTACATTTCGTGCTTTTTCGATTAATTCTGCTAACATTGACCTAACTTCTTTTTTATTCTAGGTCTAATTACTTTTTTATTTCTATACTGTATATTTCACTTTTTTTTATTCAATTAAAATTACCGTAATTTATTCAATTAATACTTAAAAATTTTACTTAATAAAAACATATCTACTACTAGTAATTCTAATAGTATTCTTGATTACGAAAGATTGCTAGTAATTATTTTTTAAAAGTATTTAGTTTAAATGTGCATGCATATATGTAGATTTTTTTAAAAGAGTAGGTCAGAAGTTTAAAGTTATACAGATTAGGACTAAGCTTGTGAATATAGCTTTAAATCTGAATTACTTGTTATCAGTCCAGTGTTGTTGTTATCGATAAATGATGTTTATGCGATGCCGGTCCGCTCATAATTTTTCAGTGGAGTTTAGTAGTACGATTACTTAAATAATGAACTTATTATGGTCAATGTTTTGTGAAATTTCTAATTTATTTCGCGATAAAGAATGTATAATATTTTACGAAGAATCAGAACAGAAAACAATTAGTTACAATTACGTTTATAGTTTAGTCGAAAATGTATCGGAGAGCATTAAAAGTAGTTTCGGACGTTATTTTATCGGATTGTTATGTTACGATGTTTCTCCCGCTGTTATCGTTTTTATATTAAGGTATGTGTTAGTACTTTAAAAAAAAAAATTTAGTTTTTAATAAACAGTTTCGATAGATGCAGCGCATTTTAGAGTATCGGTCAAAGTTTTGAAGTATAATTGTTTAGTAAAATTTTAGTCGCACTTTTGAATTATCAACAGTAATTGAACATTTTTTGTTGTTAATTTATACTAAACTTTCGACTTCGATAGTACGGTATAGTGTATAACATTTTTTTGAAAAAGAATATGTAATATAATTTACATTTTTATTATAATATTATTTTCCTTTTAACATTTATTTTTATTTCAGCATTATCAAACATGATTCGGGATTTGTTTTTATTGATTCTAATGCGAATAATGCGGTTAAGAAGAAATACGGAGAGTTAAAAGTACCGTTTGTAATTGTACAAGAAGATACAACGTTAATTTCACATATGAAATCGGTATTTCAGACACTTAATTGTGTAACGAAGTTTAAATTGTTGAATGTAAATTACGAACTATGGCAATGTAATCCAAAATGTAGCGCAGACGATGAAGAGCTTAATTACATTTTTGCCGTTTGTACATCAGGCAGTACTGGAATTCCTAAACTAGTTAAAGTTACCAGCGACAGTGTGATGCCGAATATACTCTATTTTAAGTAAGCAATCTCAACTTAAAATAGCATATTTATCGTGCTTTTATAAAATATTTGTCATTTTTCAACATTCTAGGAATTGGTGAATTTTTTAAGGATGCTCTATTTACGCGTATCGGTAGATGTTTCAAAGCTTTTTTTTTTTTTTTTAATCCGTTCCAGAATTATTTAGAAACCATATTGTAAATTTTTGATTAGTTTTCATTCTTTTCAGATAAGTTTAGAACTAGTATGTTTCGTTTTGACACTTGCTCTTTCATGTAGAAACGTGCTGCCCCCCTATTTTTGATTAAAAAGTTTCTGCCAGATAATATGTAGGAAAGATTGTCTAAAAAAAGAGTAAATCAATAAAACGTTTTTGTATTTATTTTTTAATTTCGGAATCACGTAATGCGCCGAATTTAATAAATTAACCTACTTTTGCACGTTTTTCAGAGATAAGTTTGGTATAACGGAAAACGATGTGCTATACGGTACTGCTCCGTTGACGTTTGATCCGTCCGTTGTAGATATTTTTACCGTGTTATGTTCCGGTGCCAGTTTGCTGTTATGTTCGAAGGAAAGTAAAATTAATTCGCATCAACTTTATCGCGAAATGTTTCTAAACGGTTTGAGCAAAGTTACCGTATTTTCAACGACACCGTCGTTGTTTCTTAGATGGAATGATTATCTAATTGCCCAGCTTAACAGTACACCATTAAGAATATTGTTACTCGGAGGCGAACCGTGTCCTTCGTTCGAGATAATTACTCGTTGGAATATAATGGAAAATGTTAAAATATTTAATTTGTACGGTATAACTGAAGTTTCATGTTGGGCGTCCGTTTGCTGTATCAACGAAATCACCGACGGAAATATTCATTTAGGCGCACCATTTGCAAATACCGAATTGCAAGTCAGAAATGAAGTCGGTGACATTTTAAGGTCCGATGGTGTCGGTGAAGTGTATATTGGTTAGTAAATATGTAAAATGTTCAACACATTTTGCGTACACCGGTACGCAATTTAATTCGTGAATTTATTGGCTTTTCCGCTTATGCGTTGAAATCTATCGTATTACTCTAGCTTTCATTTCGCGGCAGTGTAGTAAAGTTAGGTAAATAGTTGATCAATTTTTATAGTAAATTGGAAACTACGTTTATTTTGCATATATATTTTTTGAAACGGCTCAAGTTCTGGTTTAGAAAAATTTCAATGATTAATATTATATGACTTTTAAACACGGACAAAAAAAAAGAATTTTTGAGATAAAAAATTTCTTACTAATAAACGCCGCACTATCTTATTCTAATATTTTATTAAACGTTTTTAAATTAAAAAAGAGTTAACGGAGTAGCAACACTAATTTAACATTAAATAAATGATTTTTACTTAGTTAACGTTAAACTCGTAAGGTTATAATTAAAATGTTATTATCGATGTTGCGAACATTTAAGAACTAAAAAAAAACAATTAATAGTAACTTGGCATCTTGAGGAAGATGGAAAGTTTCTTTTTGATGACATCAAGCAGGGTAGCTTCTTGTAAATTGTTACTTTAATCGTCGCAGATTCATGAACGGACATTTAAAATTTTTAAACACTACTTATTAACTGGTTAAATAGATTTTTCCTTACTACATAATCTCCTGTGGCCCTTCATGAAATGTGTCTTACTGACGGTGGTGTAAAGTTTCAATTGAAATGTTCAACGTAAAGTATAAGACATAGATGTAGACAAATAAAAAGAAGTGCAAGATAATTTGACAAATAAATTCAAAAAAAAAACAAAAAAAAAACGGGTTCAACCGAAAAAAACTAAATATTTGGTTTTTTTATTTTTATGCTTCAATTTTCGTACCATAATAGCGTATATGTATAAAATTCGACCCTGTGCCATTGTAATATAGTTTTCTATAATTTTGACTGTACCACTTTTTGCAAAATGAAATATGTCTCTTATAAGCGTGATAAAAAAAAAAAAAGAAAAAAAGAAAAAGAAAAAAAGGTTACAGATTCAGCGTCACAGACTCTCATACGAGTACAACATTTTCATAGTACTCCCAACGAAAAATGGCTTTTAAAATATTGAAACGGATCTAGTATGTGCTCGCTTATATTTCGGTGTTATTCGAGCTATAAATTAATTTTGGCGATATTCATTTAATTTCGGCCAGTCGTATATCGTCTGTTGTTTGACTGTCGATCAGATAGTTTGTTTCGATGTAGAGGCTGTGTAAGTGTCTTTGTTAGATGGCTGATGACAGTAGCGTCAGAGCATATATCCGTGGCAAGTAACATATTATGGAGCTGAGAGAAGGAATGTAAATCCCCTTTTTTGTCAGATCAAGTGCTTTCGATTATTTTAACGTAAATCTGTTGAATAATCTACACTGTGCAATGTGGACGCAATTGTTATTTTGAAAAATTTTCCATTTTTTTTATCGTTACTTTATTTTTTACGATACATATGTGCACGTGGTAAATCATGAATTTTTTTAATGTTACAGGAAGTAAAAGCCGTATTTGTGTGGTTGATAATGAAGCTGTCGATCGAGCTAGAAAAAATTACTTTCGCGCAACCGGAGATATTGTTGAAGTGAGTAATTAATGATTTAAAAATAAAATAATACTTTAGAGTCGGTGTACTGTCCAATAGTCGAATATGAATTCTGCTGATCCTGCTTGTGTGTAAGTTATTACTTCCTGTTTCGCGAATTCGTGTCAAGTATTTGTGAAAATATTCGTCTTTTAAATAAGTTTTCGAGAACTCATTAAAAAATTCGGATGAAATAAATGTCGAATTCGATCACTGAATAATTATTGACGGTGAATGTTAAATAAAACAGTAGTAATAATATAAATATTTTTAACTGCTTACAGTGGTATTATTTTGAAGTTCTTTCTGTGCATGTTAATTGTTGCGAATTGATTTGAGGAAACCGTTCGTTATTGAACCATGTCGAATGTGTATGTAGATGGATAATTGTAGTAATAGAATTTTAGGAAAAAGGTTCTTTAAAATATTTCAGAAAAATTTTATCTTTTTAATTGCATCGTTCAAACGTACGTAATAATGCGTAATGTAAGGAAATGAATTTACCAGGCGCGAATTCGACAGTTTATTTTCTGAAAAGTACTAAAATCAACGGTAGATTAAAAACAGAATACAAAACAAATGAAGTAACTAGAAAGCTGTTCTGTTTGAACGTTAATTAACAATTGACAGAACGAAAATGAAATGAGGTACGTAAATCGCGTCGAGAAATAATCTGGATAACGAGAAAACGACCATATCAAATGATATTGATTACATCTGAATAACAGCCTTTAAGAGACGTAGGGTAGAGCTTGGGCTAGTTGATCAATTTTTCACTTGATGGTCGGTCACATCTCCTAAACGGTAAGTCGAAATCGCTTGATATGTATTTTGACTGATAAATAATTTATACTTTCTTAAAAGTTTTCTCAGAAATCTGCTTTAAGAGCTGTAGTCGTTTGAGTAAAAAAGGGTCGGACATGCTCAAGTTACCGCATAGGTGAGGTAAGTTGAGCAATTAGAAAAATAGGCTACGCAGTGACGTGAATATTTACCGGGCATGTAATGAAATCGCTACTTTACCATCAACATAAGTAAAACATTTCATACGTTTAATTTTTAGAACAGACTCAGTGACTTTCTGCGTAAAATCATACTTTTACAGTTATAAAATGATCAATGCGATTTAAATGTAAAAAAAAAAAAACCATTAATGTGACGACACCCATGGGAAATTAATTATCACTGTCGCTGTTGCAATTAATGCAAACACAAGTAAGAGTAGCTTTTGGTGCACATTTTGTGTTCTCTATTCCTCACAGACTTGGCGCTGGATGTCTTTTTCCCCTTAGTAAACTTTTGGAATAGTCTTCGCAACAAATCAGGCAAGTATGGTTATCGAATTTACTTTCATCACTTGACTGAAGAATGTTTTTAAAAACACTTTTCCCTTTTTTTTTTTGTGAAGCTTTTGCTTTTGTTTTTTAACTTTTTTAATTTTTTTGTTTTGTTCCTCTTGAAATGTGTTTTTTTCCCCCCCCTGGAATGTCTGTTAGAATATCTGATAGGTGTGCCCATCTTTCTTGGACCTGCCTTTGGGTATGGTCGAACAAGTTCTGGAGAAAATACCTGCGATGGGTCTATTTGTACCTTTTTTTTTTTTTTGTAGGTTGTACTGGCTTCTTCTTCGGGTTGACCAGCTAATGGAGGTTGTAGCATTATTTGGTTCACTAGAACGCATTATAGCTTGCTCTGAAGGATTTTTTTTTCCAACCGGACAGATTCAGGATCTGGATGGTCGGTTACAAATGATGACGAAAACTCATCGTTTGTAAAAGTGTCCGCATTAAGTGGAGAGATACCTCTATCTTTTGAAAACCATTCATGATGTCTATACTTGTGTTTGAGTTAAGGGCGGTGAATCTGCAACAATTATTGATATATATATATATCGTAAATTTTCCCGAGGGGTATTTCGGATTCGGGTATTTCTGTCCGCATCGTAAAATAACAGAAAAACACTTATATTTCTTTTGTTTCAAACCGTGAAGTCAGTTGAGCAACAGTTTCTCAACTAGTCCCAATCGAAATATTAGAAAAAAAAAAAAGTGAGGTTATGAAAAAATCGTTTGACTGAGGACCAAATCTATTTCTTGATATCATAAATACAATAGATTTATGAAAGTTTAATACTTATGCGATTGAAAACGAATAATTTCTAACGCGTACAGAAGAAAAATGAACCGAAACTAATTTTTTACTGTTTTGTCGCAAAATAAACAAAACGTGCATCTATTGTATGTCACTCGATTGACAAGTCGTTACTGTCGGTTGTGTGATGAGTTCCTTTCCCATGACCGCGCTACTTTTCGCCATTTGGTAAGTCAACGTGTGGTGTGTAGTTTTCGAGATATTTCGATTGCTTCATTTATTCCTATGCTCAACTAGCCCCGCTCTACTCTACGTTAATTACGTGTACTTCTATATATTTACCGGTTATTACTTTTTGTCGGTTTCTTTATTGTCTTTAAATTGCTGTGAAATAAGAAAAGCGGGAACAGAGTTGGTCGTTTCCTAATCATCGAGCAAATTTTATAAGTTTAAAACAAAAATGACAGAAAAAAAAAAAAAAACGCCGTTAAAATTAACATATAGCCCCGAGGAAACGGATAAGATATATTTTTAAACGAAACAAATATTTAATTAAAATACCGGAAAGGATTATCGAAAGAAAAAGATGCAGAGGTCGAATAAAGCAAAATACATTAAAGAGATGGAAAAAGATAAAGTAACCAAATATGACGAAGCGGAGGAAATGATTGGATGGAAGAAACTTTAATATGCAAGAAGGTTATCTCATATTTTATGTATATTAATCTAATCTCGAATTGAAGAATTAAACTTGGGATTTTTATTTTTATATTTGTTTTTGAATCATGCCGCCGATTTATGATGGATTTTCTTTTTTTTTCCTACTTTTAACCCTTTGCGGTTC
Source organism: Icerya purchasi (assembly GCA_039619475.1). Lineage (NCBI taxonomy): Eukaryota > Metazoa > Arthropoda > Insecta > Hemiptera > Monophlebidae > Icerya > Icerya purchasi. Next base: position 19,329,588 of record CM077115.1, on the reverse strand, counting down.
GTTTTAATTTTGAATTATGTGACATCGAGTTACGGTATTAATTTGTGAATGTTGGTTATTTTATCCGGTTTATAAAAATGACGCGTATAACAGTAACTAATAATTCGTTAAAATTAATATCTTAAACTTTTGAAACTTTATGTGACAATTTTTAAAAGAAAATTATAATTCATCCTCGTATAATCTATAACATCATTAGAAATGTTTAATTATTGGGCCCGGAATTCATTGATTGTTATTGTTTTTTTATTCAGCGCAACTATTAAATTTTAATATTCTCATTCTGTTGCCGTAAAATTTCTACTCTGCTGCAATTGAGCGGAAAATCACTGTTCAACCAACTAAGCTATGGTAATTATTACTGGTTGAAAGGTTTTTTTTATATAAATCAAATAAACGAAATGAGCCGGTTGAACATCATGTTCTCTAAATGAATAATAAATAAACTATTAAATTATACACCGTATTATTGCACCGCGGTCAGCAACCTATAATGGTATAGAATATCTTGAATCAGTACAGACGTGACGCGTATTTATTTCTTTTTCTGAATAGTATATTTAGAAAACTATATATATATATATATATATATATGTATATATATATATATATATATATATATATATATATATAAATTGTATAAATTAAAAATATTTGCGAATACTGGTTTCCAATTTTCCGCGAAAGTATCGCCATAATTGAAGTTTAATATTTAACGTAAACAAGAATCAAATACGAAGAAAAATATTAAATACCTGCAATGTACAAAGTAAAACTAATTGAAGGTAATTCAGGTCAAATTAAATCTACTTTACCTAAGTATCAAACGATTACCGTCTAATATAATAATACGGAAAGAATTGTTAACAGTCTATCTACTATCCATGAACGTAGCCAAAATAGTAACGTACACTTATTTTTCTTAAAAGAAAGTCAACGATTGTTTCATCCTACGATATTTCTACTTGGTATAATATTGTCGCTTGCCGGTATTATGAATACGTTCACTGCAATGCAATAATTAATTATTACAAAATTTATCGGTGTTAACTTTATGGTTTTGGCCAACTAAAGACGACTACTCAGATCCAGAGTGATAAGTTAATCAACGGTTTTAAATTTTAACTTTATTGTTCCTATGCTCCTAGTATCGAAGAGCTGGAATCCTGCTAATAAAACTTCCATTGAAAGATGCAGATCTGGCAAGGAGGTCGACGGCTACGTTTCCATTAAAGCTTGAATGTCGGAGGACTCAAAGAAAGGCAATTTGGGTAGACGTTGAAGAGGATAGATCATGGAGAAGAGAGCCAATAGAAAGGATGAAAGGAGAAAGGGAAGGTGGAGATAACGCTAGAAGAACACTTAAAGAATCAGAAATAATAAAGAGTTCGGAAGAACCTGTAGAAGAGGAAATGTAAATAATGGTTTTGTAAGATGGCAATAGATTCAGTATATCTAGGGCACATTGTGAGAAACCAAAAATATGAAATTTTAAAATTAGCCATTGAAGGAAAAATAGAAGGAAAAAGAGCTCGAGGAAGAAGAAGAAGAACCCGGATGGAGGATGCGAGAGAATGGACGGGAATTCGGATACCGGAATTGCTACACAGCATGGCCGACAGAGAAAACGCCAGAAGAATAGTCGCTAACATCTAATGCGGATACAGCACCAACAAGAAGAAGTAAAGGTAGAACAAAAGCTAGGAAGCTTAAATCACTTCGAGAATGGCCGTACTGAGGTTACTAGAATGAGGCCTTAACTCCGCAAGGTTCTTCGATTCGTTGGTAAACATTAAAGAGTGACCGCAGAACAAATATTATATTAATAAATTCCACACTGGCGTTACGGAACGGAGAGAATTTAAGGAAGCATGACACGGAATTGATATTTGGTAGCTTTAACAATTTGGAATAGACGTAAGAAAAGAATGGCAGTTTGGGATGGGAAATGACAAAAGAGGAAAAGTTGGAAAGACAAACAGAAATATGAGATGGAATAAGAATTTTATTGGGGCGAAAAACGCCAGTGGCGAAGGATAAAAGAATAATAGACACTGATATTTGGAGGGGAAGTGGAAAAACGTTTGATGAGGTAACCCAAATAAAATCTCCGAATTAACAGAGAACTGATGTTGGATTCAGATAGAATGGCTGGGATATGACCTTAAAGCTGCGATACAAAGCCAAAGGCAAGTGTGTTTTGGAAGTGATCTAATTTGTAGAGGACAGATGTGGAAGAGTTACCATGTAAGAAACTGCAATAATCCAATCTGGAGCGTATGGGAGATTTGTATAACATTATTAGCACATAAGGGATCACCTTCCTGCCTTGTAGGTGTGAGGGTTTTAAGGAGGTTTAAGACTTTAAGCGAGGAAGCATATAAATGGTTGACATGTTCATGGAATGACAGTCGAGAGGGGAGATTAGATGGTGTCCGAATAACGGAAAGCGCTGACCATTGAAATTGAATGATTTTTTAAATTTATCTCGAGCGAAGATGAAGAGATTAATATTAGAAAGGTCTGTTTCTAGTGTACTTAAGGAGCTGTTTAGTTCCTCATTGGCACTAAAACACTAGAGGATTAAACAAAATATCATCTGCAAGAAATAGAGATTTAGATTTTAAAGAAAGAAAGCCAACTTTAGAATCATATAGATTACATAAAGGAGGGGTAAGGAAAGAATCTCTTACAGACGGTCCTGGAAGAACTTCCTTTAGGCGGAAAAGAAAGAAGCAGAAAGAACGTGAGGTTTTTGATCGTAGGAAGATGAACGCTTTCGTAAGCGCTGGCCACATCAATAAAAGCTGTGAATTCCTTAGAAATAAATGATTTATAAATTTCGGCAAGGAAGAGACTGGATACAATCTGGAGAGTCTAAAAGCCGGGACGAAAAATAAACTGGTTGTCTGGGAGCAAGTTACTGTGTTCTAGCCACCAAAAAGCCGTTGGTTGATTGGGCTGTTGCTCTTCGTTGACATGCGCAAAAAGAAAAGAAAAAAAAAAATCTCGATTAGATGTTGATATAAGAAAGGAAGAAAAGATCGGTATAATTAGTACAGAAAGAAAGATAGTCTAATCCCCAATAGGTGAATATAAAAAATAGCGGGAAGATGGAAGTAAAGTGTGATTCAAGCGTAGACGACAAATTGCTGGGATTGCAGAGCACCTAAGAAAAGAAAAATCTTAGAACTATGGGAAAAATAGGAAATTAGGTTTGAATGTCGGGTAATGAGAATTAGGATTTGAGAAAGACGGCGCATTCAACCATAGTTTGTAATGATGGTTTTTAGGAGAAAGTCAAAATGTTATTTGTACGCATTTTTCTGACGGAATGAGCTGTATATACTGAAGAACGTTCGACGCGTCTATCATCTCATTTTCTTGAATTCCCGCACGACTACGGATCCATAAGCGATTGTATCATTATTTATTATCAAGTGTATAATTAGTCTGTAATTTAAGATCAGTATGCACGTAACTTTTGTTGAACAAGAAATATTTTACTAAACGTAGTCTGTTGAAGTTAATATAAAAACAAATACCTAAAGCGCATTTTCATATTAATGCTTTATATAGTACATAATCAGTTTTTTTTACAGTTTTTCGGGTGTGATTTCTTATATATATATATATATATATTGTTAGTCCGATTAATTATAGAAAGCTGAAATAGCGTTTTATTTAAATTAAATATTATTAAAAATATTTTATATTTTTATGGCAAAGTATTAACTACAATCTTATTCTATAACTTTATTATTTTATTATATTCATTGTATACGCTTATGTTTTATATACACGATACTTTGACTTCATTGTACAGGTTAGACAATGGAAGTATTATTTCGTCGGTCGTAAGAATCGAATCATAAAGCTGTACGGCAATAAAATCGATTTGTCTCGAATCGAAGTGATATCTTTAAAACTAAGTCAAGTGTCACACTCGTGTTGTTTTCACTTATTGGAAGAGCAAAAAATTATTCTAATGGTTCAGTCAAATAGGAAAAAAAGTGATAATTTTGAAAACGATCAACTTATTTTGGATTTGAAAAAATTACTTTTCGAAGAACACTCGATGTTACCAGATGACATTGTTGTCGTTCCGAACATACCACTCAATATACACGGTACGATTTCCGGAAGATATATTTTTCTTGTAGATTACTATAAGTTCAAAAGTGATAATATTTATACTCGTATTTATTTATTACCGTTTTCTCCGTTATCGTGTGAATTAGCGATAAATAAAATCCTCAAAATTATTTCTACTACTGTATATATCACTCTATAAATCATCTTTTCACCGCTGACAGAAATTTCGTGCAAAAAATATTTCTTTGTTATCGATTTATTTTTATTCGATGCCGAACAATTGTTCACTAAAACCGTATATCACCCCCTCTTTTAATATTTCATATACGATATCTCCGTAAGAAATAAAAGTTGTCTAGGAGCCCTTAAATCAACTTCGTTCCTTCAATACATGCTGAATGTAACGTTCCCCCTTTACCAATTCGTAGATCTTACTTGGATTATCGCTTCCTTTTAAACTGTCTTCCAATTTCTTCTTGAAAAACTTATTTCGTCCTACTCGTTCGTACTTCAAAATTGGTGATTCACTTCCAATAAAAATTCCCCTTCTTTCTTACATCTCAAATCGACTTGCGAAATTTCTTCCACAAATTATAACCTACAACAAACTTCCTTAATTTACCGTTCATTTTACAGATTTTCTCTTTCCGCGTAATTTATCTTTGTTGTCTCCTTATACCTAAATCCCTTCTACAATCCAATCAAGATTTCCTCAGTACTATTAACTCTCTATTTCCTTTTCATTCTCTTCTTTATCCTCACGACGTTGGAGCATCCTTCCTATATTCTGTTTGCAATTACTTTGAAAATTACAGACTTCCTCCAACCTGCTCTATTTTCTTCGCGGAGTCTGTTGCGATCATTCTTTATACATCCTTAGCACGAGACAATAATAAATTTCTAATCATCTCTGATGCTAAGAGTGTTTTACAAACTATCTGATCTGTTTTTCCTGATCTTTTTTGTAATCCTATCATTCTTCGTATTCGTTCGATTATCTATAACCTTTTCCAAACTTACCACATTCAGATTGAGTTCCTTTGGATTCCAGGCCATGTTGGTATAGAAGGAAATGAACGAGTTGATCATCGAGAGGAAGCTTTTAACGGACTCCCCATTAATAAGTTCGCTGCTAATAATTTACTTGCATTGTTTAAAAAATTCTATTATAAGTTTTGGTCAGACTCATACCCTTCCTCCTTTTCTAACCAATTTTCCGCTTAAATTTTTCTATTCAGCCGTATCTTCCAGTTAATCCGTGGTTTCATAAATTTCCGTCTTTGCAGCGCTATTTTATTTCCTCTTTATGTCGGTTGCGCTCTTCGATCATAGCTTGCTAGATCTCGCTATCGAGTTTCAGACTCTCCTTATTGTCTGCTACATCCTCCCAATGATATCCACGAATGTAATTCTAACCATATCTTTTTCGAATCGTTCCACTCTGTCGTCCGAACGTTTACTTCTTTACTCTCAGACTTCTGAGACACTTAATATTCCTGCTCCCTATAGTGATGTATCTGTTCTCTTCTTTCCTTCGCTATCCGTTGTCGCTCCCCTTGTATCCTTCATTGATATTATAACTGACCGTATACGAATCTAAATAATTAATTCAGCGTTACCTTTCTTTCTCATCGAACATGGGTCTCAATGCTCTTTGTCAGCGAGCTTAAAAAAAAAAGAAAATAAATAAAAATTAATTAAAATTACTTAGCGTCTGTTACGGAATAGAGTAATCTTACAAATTTTCAATGCGTTGTTGATGGTAAATTTTTATTTATTTATTTTTTTTTGTTAAATACGACTTCAAGATTTACTATAAAAATCTAATAAAAGTGCAATGAGAAGTAAAAAATTATATATTTTACGAGTGATATACCTTAAGGTGATATAATGATAATTTGTTATACGACATTAATTGTTTGAAGTCAGCACTAAATTCAAATTAAAATAATAATTAAAAACTGCATAAAATATTCATTAAATTGTTTCTAGATATTATAGTTTCAATTAGGAATTCTAAAATAGATTATTTTTTACTTTTTAGAGCATTTTTATTAATTTTTTTTTAGTAAATTTTGAAGTTGGTATTTTTTTTTTTTTTTGAAAACATTTTGTTTCACAATTTTCAGGGTAATACTTAAAGTCTTTGTCTTGCTAAAAAACAACTTTTTTAAAAGTGATAAGCTTGTAAATTGCGCTATGGTAGTTTAAAGTTCATTTGTTTTATTCAAAGTTACATTTCCATGGTAATTAACAGTGATGATATTTTAATTTTTTTTTAATTACATCTCTATAGTTCAGGCAAAAGAAGAAGAAGAAGAAGAAGAAGAAAGTAAATTAAAATTTTATGTCAGTCGCATCTTTTTTATTAATAAATAAACAAAATTATCTGAAGGGACCAAATTTTTTCACGTTTTTTGATAACTACTTAGTTTATATTCATCGATTTTCATCCGTACACGCATAGTACTATCACACTGACTGGTATGTCATTAGAATTGGTTTACAGAGGTACAAGTTGTTATATGTGAACAAACATAAAAAGCAACATGCGCCGTGAACATATAACTTTTTTTTTTTTTTAAATTTCTATTATATAAAGTTAAAATTTTTTGATGTTGAAAATACTGCTTTCGTAATTAACAAACATTATGGAAATGTTTAACTAGGAAGATTGTATTATACAGCACTGATTAATTAATATATTTATATGAACATAAGCAAAACAAAAAACTATAGTTACCGTTATACTAAATTAAAATTTTACTAAAAAAACAGTGTATAATTTTTTTTCTTAAACTGCTACTGTGTAAATTACTCTGATAAAATGTTCTTTCCTCGGAATATTATATGATAAATAAAAATAAAAATAAAAATATTTGAAGTATATAAAGAAATATTGTGTTGTTTATCGAATGGTTGGCTGCTGGTATCGTATTTTTATGGAGGTAATTTGCAAAAGAGTCTAAATAAAAACACTTGAACGATTTTTCGCCTAAACGAAATCTATTCGGACTCGCGCTTAAAAAAGCTGTCCTGGAAAAGTGTTTTCAATGTAACTGTCAAAATATTAATTACCAGAGAGGGCCTTTTTATTTCAAGAGTTTCAAATAATAAGTGGCCTGTTTTTGAAAATTTTCGCGTCATTTTATTTGTTACGTGTTTTACAAGTTGCATCTATTACGTGACGAAACTAATTCAGGAATTAGTAGCTGTTGCATGATCTTAGGCGCTAGCAGTACCGAATGTACGTTAAAAAAGGTTACAATTTAGGACCTTGCAAGTTCGGTAACTAATAAATTATGCTTAAAATTTCGTTTATGCAACTACTGGTAAAGTATTAAATTGTAAAGACAGATGATCTGAATAAAATTTTAGTTCACAAGAGGTTAATGAAAAAAATCTACTGTACGGGCTTCACCGCTTAATTCGGCTCTGTGTGTAAGTACCGAGTACAGAAAATTCTCAAGTAATACTGCAGGATTTTTGCAACTTAGTATATAAATGTTGGGTTAAAGACTAAGTACTTTTATCCTTCTGTTATTATTAGGTAAAACATCGGAAGCCGATTGTATGGAACTGTACAAAATTATCAAGAAACAGTCCGCCAATGAATATTGTAAAGTTGATAAAGAAAATTTTTTTTATTTTTTGTGGGATAAATATGCAGCGGTCTCGACCGGTACTTCCATTTTGAAGAATAATAATTCCGGTTTCAGCGAATTTGGTAACGATTCCGTACGCGCTATTCAATTCATCTCAGAGTTGTCCGACGTGTATCAGCCTGTATCGAAGCAATTAATTACGGCCTTATTAGCCGGAAAAAGTGCCAAGTATTGTTACAGTTTGTTATGTAAACATAGCGATAATTCTGTTGACATTGGTGCATTCGGGAAAGAAGAACGACATAATGAGGATAGTTCAACTAGTAAATTGCACTTGAGTGAGCTGCCGGTGAATCGTGAAACGAAAAATCCAAAAGGAAAATTAATGTCGTGGAAATGTCGTGGAGTAGAGAAACAGTTATTACCGCCTATAGCGGAACCAGAATATTTGGAGAACCATACGGATTTGAAATTATTTTGGAAACATAATTTAAATAAATGCATCGACTCTTCACCGCTCTTTTTGTTATATGGTTGGTATGTACTTTCTTAGCTAAATAGAAACAATTTATTATCGTTTACACAAGTGCGCATGATTGTTCGCAGACATCTCTCTAATGTTTTGAATAACTTTTTTACAAGTTTCAATTGTCTTTTTTTCTTTAGTATTACAAAATGTTTTCAATTGACCTTTTTTCTTTATAAAGTTCGTTTTTTTACTTTGTTAAAAGTTGCAATTTTTAGATGCCGGCTTTCCACATCGGTTTGATTTAAACAAAATTAACAATTTTTCCTATGTATATACACCTATCATATTTCATGTCATTCTTTTTTCGTTAATGTATCACAGTGAACAGATGATGGTGGTTGTTTGCGGATCACATTCCGGAGAATTTGTAACTGTTGACGTAGCTTCTGGCACCTTGATATCGAAATGCATTTTGCCGGACAGAATAGAATCTACTCCTTGTGCTTCATCAGATGGTTATTCTGTGTATATAGGTTGGTATTTTATTTTTAAAAAAACAAACATTTATGTATATATATATATATATATATATATATATATATATGTATTGTCATGTATGCGAAGTATGCACAAAACTATAAATAAATAACGCAGAATTGAAGAAAAGGAAGTATTTATATATACGAGGATCAGTCAAATATAAACGAGACTTCTAAAATTTATTGAAACATTTCAAAAATTAACACTAGCACTATTTTTCTACACAGTTACCACCTTTATTAATGCGTTTTTCCCAGAGTTTTGGTAATTTTTTAATGCCTTTATCAAAGAACGAATGCGCTAAATCAGAGAGCCAATTGTGCACATATTCCATACAACCTTCATCATCTTAAAATTTCTGCCCACCTAATGCCCCAAAGAAATGATAATCTTATGGACTTAAATTGGGACTGTATAGGCGGATGTTCAACGGTTGTCTAGTGCATTTGGTCAAGTTTAGCTTGGGTACGGGCAACTGCGCGTGGCCTAGCGTTGTCATGCAAGAGCAATACGAATCGGATTAGAACACGGCGTCTTTTGCAAGGATATGCTGCCGTGACTGAATCGAATGACGGTAGTATTCGGCATTAATAGTCCTTCGTCCGGTTAAAGAGTCGCAACGTAAACTACGTCTCGGTAATCTCAGAACACAGTCAAAAGAACCTTTCTCGCCGATAACTTGACGTTCGCCTTCTTTGGTGCAGCTTTATCCTTTCTTCGTCATTCCATATTGGCTCTTTTTGATTCGGGAGTGCCATGGTGCACCCAAAAAATCCGTTTCGAGAAAAGCATTTCCCTCTTTCTCAAATCGATTGAGTAGGAGCGCTGAGAAACTTCAACGTGTGCGGTTTTTTGTTCGTTACTCAGCAGCCGAGAAACCCACCTTGGCGAAACTTTACGAAAAACGAGTTAGTCACGGATAATGGTCTAGACACTACCGTGACTAATACCAACTGAAGACGCAATATTGTCGATAGTAAGCCGTCTGCCACGTTTAATGAGACTTTCAATGCACTTGATGTTTTCGCGGGTAATGCTCGTGTTCGGATAATGTGGATGAGTCAAATTTTCAGCTGTATTTCGACTGCTACTGAACGACCGATGCCACTTAAGACCTGACTCTTCGAGAATGTTTCATTTCTGAACCGTGATCACAATCTATCGAGAATTTCACTAGCTTTTACTACACCTTCGTTACTAAGAAACTTGATAATAATGCGTTGTGCAACGCTACTTGATACTCGTTGCTCACTTATTGTAAACAAACGCGGTATAACGTGTTTTGTTGCACCACTAATGTATACCAAACAAAATATCCGTTCCAAGTTACATAGCGCAACGTCCGTTCGCTCGGCCTCAGTTAAAAAAGTCTCGTTTATATTTGACTGCCTCTCGTATACATACATATATATATATCAAATAATTTCCTTCTGTTAACAACTGTACATACTAAAAAAAAAAAAATGTTTATAATCGTTTTACAAACAATGTATTAAAAAATGTTTACTTCACACGATATGACTGTTTTGACCAGCGTAGCCCCTCACAATCGCACATACACACATAAAAATAGACGACTACATGGACACACATATAAAAATTATTTCACGGAACGAAAAATGGTAACGATTTTGACTTCTCGGCTTTCCGAGCTGAATTTATTTACCGTTGCGGCGCATTTTGGCACATTCGCAAATATTATACGATATATTACAAGAATAGAGAAAAATTGATAACGTTTGCGATAGTAATGAAATGACTTAGACTTGCTTGCCGCTCGGCCTTTGTCGTGCCCAAAAACCACCAGTTCCGCTGTCGCAGTCGCAGTCGCAGGACTACTGAAATTGCTCTCACCGGTTTGAATCATATTGCTCTCAAAATTCAATTCTGCCGATCGTACCGCTGCATTGTAATATTCCCGATTTTACAAATAATTCATCCGCAAAAGTATCGATATAAATTTTTCGATCGAAATTATCATCACAGGAACGTAGCTTTTCTATATCAACTTAATGCTTTTATTACATTCGAGAACGAACGGAAAAGCGAAAAATAATAGCGCCGCGGTTGCTAACAAGTAATAATCGATAGCGACCACAACTGGACAGTCTGAATAATAAGTATGTATCTCTCCGTGCAGCCCATAATAATCTCTTGACAGACAGACAGTTACTGCCGTTTCTTATACAAACGCGGCTTATTCCTATTCTCTTACCGTCGAATACCAGAGCATAACCGTTAGCAGTTCGGTGTAAGTGACCAGTTTAGTTACCCTTATCCGATTATTATTGTTATTATATATTATTATTATTACTGGTCCATAGTCACACACACTTGGTTCACGACAGTATATATATATATATATATATATATATATATATATATATATATATATATATGTATGCATGTATGTATATCAGTATGTAAATACTAAGAGCTTTGTCTAATACTCGCTTCACTCGCTAACCCTGACGATGTTTGTTAGATAATTTTGAATGCGTCTTAATTTTTACTTAAATATTTATTCGTCGGATGACAACTCCGCGGAAAAGAATATGGTAATAACATTAAAATAATATATTCAGTTTGTCAGAAATAATTAAAACCGGTAATTTTCGTAATTTATCAATTGACCGCTATAATTGGCTGACTGACGGTAGGCTATGGATATACAACCGCTACATAACCTAATGTCAAAATATCAGCCTTTCTAAAAATTGTTTGCAGTTCTGGTCCCTCAGCTCTCGAACTAATAGATGTGCATCTTTGACGTGATTTTTCAGGATCGAATTAATTTCATAATTAGGGATGTGAGCGGTGCCTTTGTAAAGGTTTTTCGATGATTTGTGCGGAAAATCGGTTTGTACATTGTATCGTCCACGTTAAATTATGGTAAAATTAAATTTTAGAAGAACGCATGTGGTAATTAGCTTCATGGTGGTGAGGACAAAGCTGACAATGCTGAATTATTCTCCCGTCCTTGTCGAGAATATTTCAACCGACCAATATACAGCTGCAAACAGCACTAAATATAACAGAGTTGCCTGACGAAAAAAATCAGATTCATCATTTCGCTTCAAATAGCAGGTGAAATCGACAATAACAATTAATCCTAAAAAGTCGATTGTATCGACCAATCTCGTTGTTATCTGCTATCTCAAAACTATTAGTGAAATTACTTCTCAAACGTGTCAAACGTTCCGCGAAACTTTCTGATCGTCAGCTCGGCTTCTGTAGTAAGCATTCTATTATCGACCAAGTACGTCGTGTACTGTCCATAACAGAAAAAGCATTGAAAGACAGAAAATATTATTCATCTGTATTTCTCGTTATCGTCCGGGCATTTGATCGAGTTTGGCACCTGGGAAGTTAAGTTCCATCTTATCAGCAAATTGGTATCATCTACATCATCACATAGAATTATCAGATAAAATGTGTAGATCGTCGATTTCTTTATAAACTCGTATTTACTGAATAGGGTAGCATTTTTTTTCCGTTTTGGTAATTTTTTGATAACTATCAATAATATTGTGACAGAAAAATTGATACAGGCTGTAAGGGAATAAACTGGACGATGCACGCTGGGGGGAACTTCGGAAAATAGGTTGTAAAAATTTTATAAAAAGTTTCTCGCGCATAATTCTTTTTAGATATCGAAGTCAATAAAACAAAATAAAAAAAAAAAAATAACCTTATTATTTGATGGTTTATTAATTCATTTTAATATTTATTAATGAAATCATTTTTTGAAATACTCGATTTAATTCTTTTATGGTGTGTTTTTCTTTCGTCATTTTTTTATTAAACGTTTGGCGCGTGTTTTTCTTTTTTTTTTTACGTGATTTATATTTATGTTGAGAGTAATATGAAAAATCGCATAACATTTTTGTATCGATTATATGTAACGTTTAAAGTAACATAGTCAATTAAAACCGACTCTTCTCTTGAATATAGCTGTCCCTACGATAAGTTTTTTTTTTTTTTTCTTATGGGATCGCCAGCCGAATGCATTACCCAGCATTGGATTATATTAGTGAGAGGAGAGGGAGAAACGAATTAGAACTGAATGCTCTATTAAAGATAGAAGAAATGAAAGATTCTGTAATAGGAATGATCGCCGGGGATGGAAGTGAAAGAATAAACGAAGCATTATATTGATGGAGTAGACAAACCAAGATTCAGGAGTTTGAAATATCGAGTTTTATATGCACTTATATACAGTGTGTCAACAGTTATTACGAAAGCAGTATTTTCAACATCAAAAAATTTTAACTCTATATAATAGAAATTTAAAAAAAAAAAAAAAAAAACTATTCACACTAATTACAAAGCCAAATATAAACTAACGAAAAAAAAGTAAACGGCAAATTTACATAAACAATAAATCTGAACTTCGGCATAAAACAAAACACATACGGACGACTACAGTAAACAAGTGAGTCTGGCTATTAGTGATGTTTGAAAAAGTTGTAATTAATGATGTTACAAAAACGTATTTTCGAACCATTCAAATGATTTGGGTTATTTATTATGCCGAGTTTGCGATTGTCCCTCTGCTTGTAATGAAAGAACTGTCAAATCTGAATTAAACTTGAATTTTGGAACTTTCTGTGCTCGGAAGAAAATTACAGCTAAGGAAAGGATGGTTTATTTTTGGCTATAACATTACCTTCATCGCAGTAAATATTTCTGTTGCAAATTTGGAAAGTAGCATTTCGAATATTCTTTAAATGTTGCTAAACATGTATACATTTTTTAAGCATCAGTAAATATGCACGTGTAGGTTAATGAGAATTTTTTGCAAACATTATGAAGACCAACACAGTTCTCTCTTAAAAGAAGGCCTATTTATTGATTAAAATCTCAAGATGCTTATTTTAAGACCTGGTAGTGATAAATATCATTCAAAACGAAATAATCGCGATAACCGTTTACGTGCTAATGTGGAAAACATGTAACTATCACATATACGTTAATATCGATAAGGAGACATGTACAACTAAACCACGTTTGTATAACGATGGTTAAAAGTCAAACGATTCTAATCAATCACTAAAGTGTAGCCTTACTGACACAACCGTGTATTGCATACAGACTTGAACACACAGTACTTTTTATCTGGACATCAAAGGGATGTACCGATAGGTAATCACAGCGAGAACGAGACTGTTGATGCAAGATGGTAGTATGCGACGAAACTGACGCAACGACCGGTAAATGAAAATACAGCTAATAATAAATAATCTTAAGATACGATAAAATTAAATAAAAACAAATTCTGCTATTAATGCTGACGGTTTTATCACTTCTCTGTCCGGTTGTTCTTCTGGGCTATTTTTCGAAAAATGTTTGATTAAAGTTGTGAAATTGGTAACACGATTAAGAGTAGTAATTTTTTATGCAGACTCGACGAATTTGTCTCAGTGATCAGTGCTAGAGTCTCCGGTTGTTTTTAGTGTTCTTTCAATTGTTTAACCGTTGTTAAAGCTCGTCTATCTCGATCGATATACGGATTTACTGAAACCTTCAGATCCTCATATTCTCGCTACGGTGGTGGTATATAAAAGGTAAATGTCTTGTTTTCAAAAAATTTTGGAACATTCCGATAACAATTTTTGTCTAACTCCATTAATGTTTGCTAAATAAAATTTGGATTCTAAAATATTTTTCCTTAAATTGGCGCTACTGTTTAGGTTGTTACGATGGTTGCTTGTATTCAATCGATTTGCGAACTGGCCGAATTTCGTGGAATTTTAAAACGAACGATATTGTGAAAAGCGGACCAGTGCTATTTGACGGTCACGTATATTTCGGATCGTACGATCATTATCTGTATTGCGTAACTGAGGTGAGGAAATTTACTATCCGTTTAATGCGATATTCTTATTTGTCGATAACAGCGATAGGAGAAGAAATAAGAATTTTTTATCTTCTCTCCGTAGATCGGTGAATTAGTATGGAAAAGGAGCATTGATGACAGTTCGATTTACGCTTCGGTTGCAGTCTTTTCCGATACTTTTCTAATCGTAACCACTTTAAAAGGTACAGCGGCTGTTTGCAACTTTAGCGGTGATGTAATATGCACGCGTAAATTTGGAAATCCGATATTTTCTAATCCTTTAGCGATGGAAAATCTGAATGGCTTCTGCATTACTGATGTTTGCGGAACTTTGTATTACTGCTGCATGGACAAGGCCGAAATTTCAGTGGTAGGTTTGTTTTGTGCTTCTGTAATAGCCGTTAAAATTTAACAAGTTCCGCAGTTAAATTTTAGTTTTTTTTTCAATGTAATTTTTAATGTTTTTTAATTTCGAATGGTTTACACAAGATATATCGTTATTTTTCCTTTTAAGTTAACTCTAATAAAACGCGTAAACTAATTCTATAAATACCTTTATATTTCAGACACATACGAGTATAAAACATTAACCGCATCAAATAAACGGTTTTTCAAAATAGATGAAAACTTTTCTTTTTATTAAATAAGCGAATTAAAGCTGTAATTCTTCCGTTGTATTCTTTTGTGAAAGAATTTCTTGCTGCACGTTTAATGCGTATTAATTTTTGGCAGTTTCGTTCATACTTAAAAAAAACGTATAATAATGAATTTTCTGCGATCATATGTTTCGGTATTATTAGATTATTTTTAATTTTTGCAATTACGCTCGTTCTTAATCTTTTCTAAAACAGAAGTGGAAGTTTCAAACAGACGGAAATATCTTCTCTTCTCTCGCTATTGTTAAATGCAGCAGCGCGATTGATGATCTGGTTAAAATTGTGTTTGGTTGCTACGATAATTATGTGTACTGCGTATCGGTTTCGAAAGAATCGGCTAAATTAAACTGGAAGACAGATATGCAGTCTGCGGTTTATGCGACACCTTCCGTACATGATAAATACGTTGTCAGCGTTTCTACGAAAGGAACTCTGCACGTCTTAAACGCGGATGATGGGAATATAGTGTTTAGTTTTAAAGTTGACGGAGAAGTTTTTTCATCGCCGCTGTTCCACTACGGTTTCATTATATTCGGGTGCAGGAATGATAATTTGTACTGTTTAAAATCGGCTTGATGAGTTTGTTTTCTGAAACGATTCGGTGAGTATTATAATTCTAAATACAATATTTGTAAATGCGAAACGTATTCCTTGTTTTCTTCATTTCAGTCTACTGCTTGTAAATTCTAGTACATATGTACTTTCATTTTGTTGGGTTTTTTTCCTGCTAAACGAATTTTCATTTGCAAATTATTTTTTCATTAAAATTTTTAAGCTGTTTACTGTTTCTCTCTTCTTTAATAATTCCACTTGTCGATGATGACATTATTTTTATTACACTAAGAAGATGCATAAACTTTTAATAATACTGATTCAAATTCTAAATCGTAATATCATTTATGTAATCACGTAAGACTATTCGCTCCGATTAAGAAAATGTCAGCAGAAACAAACAACCCCCCCCCCCCCCTTTTTGATTTAATCACACTGATGGGCTCAAATGAAGTTGAGCCTGTTAAGAAATCTAATAAAATTTAGAGGGAACATTATAAGCAGAAGTGCATGTGCGCAGTATAGTGTTATATTCGAATGAGAGTGCTTGCTAATTGGAAAAGATTAGAACAGAGTGAGAACAAAAAAAAAAAAAAAAAAATGAACGAAAGAAAGAAAAGATGGCAATTTTTGTAAAGCAACTCTACTCGCGATGAATTCAAGCATAATAACAGTGAATTCCTCTGTTCTTTAAAAAAAAAAAAAAAAAAAAAAAAAAAAATATTAATGAATCGTAAAAACATTTTGATTATGAAATTATAAGACGTTTAAATTGTTATTATCTAACAGTTTTATAGATACGTTTTTGTTGCAAAATAATTTTTGTCAATTTTTCCCATATTTTTTTATTTTTCCATTTTTATTTTTTGTTTTTTCACTTTTAGATTTTTTTTGTCGATTAATAAATAATTGTTTCCAGGAAACGGGAAATAAAAAGTGCAAACAATGATTATTTCATTGTCACATAAAATAAAACTGACATATTTATTTTACAGCGCACATTTCACATTTTGACATCGATTTCACGGCCTAACGGTTCCGGTTAAGATTTTTTATTTTTATTTTTCAATAATGTACACGTAGTTTCATTCTGTCAATAATCTCAGCATTGCGAAGATGAATATTTTTGTTGTTGATAATATCGGTGAACCGCAAATTTCCGTTTATCATTTATTCATTTATTTAATATTAAAGATGTTTTACATTTTAGGAATAATTCCATTTTACGTTAAAAGAACAGGTAATTTTATCTTTTAATTACCAAATTTATTTTCCATTTTCACTGTAAACATCATTCGTGCAAATGTGAAAAGTTGCTTTTTGCAGCAATTTGTTTCATTTGCGTGAGCACACATGCGCGCATATATATGTACATACATGCTTTATTGATTCGGAGACGTAAATATGTCTAATCGAAAAAATATATTTCTTTGTGTTTTAGAACGAATACGTGATCGGTTTGATCTTTATACAGTTGTACGTACGATAATAATAAGCTCGATTATTTCCGTTAACTCGTTTTGTTGGCTGTATAATTATTTTATACAAATAAAAAAGCCAAATACGTGTTTTATATATTCGATTCGAGGATGTTTAAAATTATTAACGGTTATCGCTACAGTTCTGGCACCTTTGTCGTTTGCTTTGCAATTTGCGAAATTTAACGAATTTTATCGCAAATGGACTGTTTTTCAAGTAAGCAATTTGGCCGAACTTTTTATGTTGAACTTTATTCTTAATTTTGGCGAACTTTATATTTTATTCGAGTTGTAGTTTATGTACTTTCTCGCTTCTATTTCCGCAAATATTTGAATGTATTTTGTAAGAAAACTTGATGGAATCTGATGATATTCTATCTTCTCCCATTTTTATTCTGTCTTTTTTTGGAATAACATTTTCAAGTTCCACTACCACGTTAATATATTTCCTTTTTATTATACAACACTTTCTATTTTTATTTTTATGATTGGACATAACGTGTTACTTACACATATGTACAAACCTACATATATTCCGATCGACCACAAACACATGCTATATGAAATGCAGCGTGCTCTGCCAATATAACTCTGTATTAGCGACTGCACACGCAGCGATTTCCCTTTATCAACTTCTGTGCAAATCAAACATTGTTACTTAAACATTACTACTGTTTTTAATTATACAAATTAAGCTACAACCCTTCACAAAACATTGTGCAGCTTTCAATATAAAATTTATCTAATTTCGGACTAACTGTATTGAGAAGTTTAATTCATGTATGTAACCTTATTTTGATCCAATTAAAATAAAAGGCAGTAGTAGGAGATATATAGCGACTCTTGCACAGTGGATGAGGTAATGTCAGTGGGGAGAGGAAGTAAATTATCAAATGAATTGTAAGCGGAGTGAAATGAACTATAAGCCGTATAATTTTGACTCTTACTGAACTGTTTAATGTTGAATATTGTTCATTTTGAACTGTAAGTGCTTATTTTTGTTAATTTTAGTTTGAGTTTAGACCACTTTTGGGCTGTAAGCGCTTAATTTCATCCTATTTTGAATGATAAGCGACTCAAGTTAGTTCGTTTTATTTAAAAAATGAATAAATAAATTACAACTGATAAAATAAATATATCGATATTTCTATCAATACATTCGATCAACAATGATATTACCATCATCATCTTCCTACTACTAATGTATTAATTACAACATAATTCTTAGGCTACCCCCCATTCGAAAAAATGTCCCAATTTTATGTAACGTTTGTCATATTTTATAAGATTTTTGTTATTGTTATTTAAAAGATGTCACAATTTTGTGTAATGAAATATGTAACGAAAAATGTAATGAAAAAATGTCTTAATTTTATATAATGAAAGTTAAATGTTATGCCTGGGCTTGTCAACTACAGACGATTACCCATCAACACGTGTAAATAGTAACAATTAGGAGTCACAAGGAATATAATCTGACTAAGAACCCTATACCAAGGATGGAGAGATAATGACAATCAACGTCGATAAATGTAAAACATATGAATTCTGAAAAGAGAGAGGGAATGACATTGCCAAAGGTCAGAGCAAAGGAGTTAGCTGTTTCATACCATGGCCACATCTGACGGTTGAGTGAGAGTTGAAATTGTACCGTTTATAGTTAATTTTGTTCCACTTATGGTTCATTCAATAATTTTCTCCCCCTGCTGATATTACCCTGTCCACTGTGCAAGAGTCGCTATATATCTACTAACAGCATTAGAATATTATTTACTTTAATTACTTTCCTGTTATAGAGAGCCCGGTAACCTATGGTGGTATCAACACTCGATTTTGATAATAGTCCACATTCTGAAGTCAAGTCAGTTATGAATAATTGGGTACTAAATAAATTTGATTCATTTTGAAAGAAATTTGAGGACATTTTTTAACATGGAATGTAATTTTAGGGATATCAATACATCTCTTACTTCCAATCATTTTTTTGTCAAGCCAGAGGAGTTTTTACTAGTAATGAATAAATAATTTTTTTTGTTTTACTTTCATTATCTCTCTCTCTCTCTCTCTCTCTCTGTTTTTGAATTTCTTTTACATTTTTTTTTTATTCATAATGTAAAAATTTGATGAAAGACAAATTAATATATATCTTTGCAGGTTAATTATGAACGAATTGTTAAACGAAAGTTGCTTTTAGAAGAATGTACAAAACTAGTTCCTTTGGTTGTCGCTGTTATCTCGTTGTTTTATGCAACAATTTTATTTATAACATATTCAGTTTTCGAAGGAAAATCATCAATATCTGATTGGCAAGAATTGTTGAGTAATTTTTACTACTTACTTTTCCAAAATTTATTTGTTGCTTATTGGTTATACACTTCCAAAGCTATATGCAGCGTTGCAGTGCAGTATAAAAATAGTCTACATCACGTGAGTGCAACTAAATTACCTAAATAAAATTAATGATTTGCATTAATTTCCATTTTAATTTGATTATTATAATGAAATGCGCACTTCATATTTGATATAAAAAATTATGATTAAATAAAAATCGTTATAATAAATACATTAACTGATAAACAAGCAACAAACATTTAATTGATTTGTATATATATGTATATGTATATATATACACCTATATATATATATATATATTAGTGGTGAAAATTAAAAAATTTTTAAAGGGAAACTGGTTCAAAAACTAGTATGAGAAAGTTAGAGTAAGCTGCTATAATTAAAATTAGATACAGTTAAATTAATCAATACATAATTAAAATAATAAAAAATATAAATTCACACTTTGGTTTCAGTATTGTTTTAATGAACAAATACATTTGAAACTGGTCATGCAGTTTATATTTTTTATTATTTTAATGTATTGTTTGTTACAATTATAATTGTATTATTATATTTATTTAATAAAATACAAAAAAACACTTAAACATAATTAACAAATTATAAATATTCTACCTAGTTTCGCTTACATAGAGCTATCTAAATGAATCAAAGAATGCTTGTGTATTTTAAACTTTCATCATAATAACGATTCGTTTACTTTAGAGAAGCTCAAGAGTGTAGTTTTTGTTTAGTTTAGATGATTGGTAAACATATTCTATAGACACTCAGATACACGAGCCGGAGTATTCGTATCTTTTTTTTTTTAAAAAAAATATGAATACGTCAATTAAAAAAGTGAAATTTGGATTAAAAAATTTCAAAAACTAAAACCACTAGAACGGTAATGCATGTGAGATGAATACGTTTCGTTTAATTCTTTTTAAAATGAGATAATGACATACTTATTTCATTAAATTTACGCTTCAACAGTAAAATTCGTTTTCTTTCTTAGAACCTAAGCAATAATATTATTTGTAACTGGTTACCATCGTTCCAATCACTTCAAACTCTTAAATTTTACAATATTGGGAGTTCTGTATTTTTCCTAAGTGTACATTCTAATAATAAAAAGATGTCAATTAAAAACAAATCAACCATTAAGCCGCTATAAAACGGGTTTTACTTCCCCCTCCATAATGTACCCATGGATATAAAAGTAAAGTTTTTTTTTAACGTTATCGCATTTTTATTTTTATTTCATTTTATATATATATATTATGCGGGTAATGCATAAATGTTAAGGTTTTAAAAAGCGCTGTCGATTTTTTTTTTATTTTCTGGTTTTACCACTTAAAATTTTTATTTCTAAATTTGGGCTCTTAAGTTCCAAAATGTTTGGGCTTTTATATTTTTGCGGATTCGAAGAACAGAAATGCGAATTAAAAAAAAAAGGTGGAATTCCATACTATTATAGAACGGGTTGTGGAATTATTTTTTCTTAAGACGATTTGTACTATTTTTTTCAAAATTTATTTTATAATTTTTCAAGTTTTATAGTTTTACTATAATCTGACGAAATAAGTACGTCAATTAAAACAAAAAGTTAATTGTTTAGCTACTCATAAATAAAAATAAATTAAGGAGACAATTTTTTTTAAAAAGTCTCATAAAATAAAAGAATAAATTTATTTAAGAGAAGATTAATATCTAAATTTGGTTAAAGACAAAATTACAAACGGCTGTGTAAATCTCAAAGCTAGCCGTGCGTTTCTACAGTAATTTTTCGCTATTTGCTGCTGTGCTACGTCATTGTTTACATTTTCATTCCAGAATTTAACACGATTTTATCAGATATGAAAATATTAAAAAAAAACCTGAAATGATACTAATTTTTTAATAACCAAAAGATAAACCATTGTTACAAGAATTAAAATTTATGTTTATTGTCAATGTTTGCTCACTGATCCAGGCTTGAGTAAATTGGAATTAATTTGAAATATTTTTGAATATACATTTTTTATTTTTATTTTAACAAGAAATTTTAATTTATCAGTGTTTTATTGCTATTAATTAAACCGGTTATTAATACTGACACCGGTTTCCTGCATCTTGTTACGTGTGTATTACTGTACTTTTAGTGGTATTGTTTATTTTTCACGTTCATTTGTCAAAGTGTGCCTGTTTTGTAATGTCATGATGAAGTAAAATAGATATTTGCACATGAAATTGTCTATGTTGCCATATCATAATTTACATTGTATGTAAAATATTTTTACGAAGATTTTCGTCCGTAAAATAGTAAATTATTCATATTTAAAAAAAAATCAAATTTATACATAATATTTGATTTTAGGAAATCAAAAGAAACAAAGGACACGTTGTAACTGTCGAAGAATACAGATTATTGTGGATATCATTGTGCGATATAGCGAAAGATTTTGCGAGTTCAGTTTGCGTTTACTTAACAGTTTCTTTGGTCTTCATGATAATGTATCTGATATTATCAACGTTCAGAGAAGTGATTTTAATATCATCTCAGATTCGTAATAAAGAATATTTTCAACTCACTGTAGATCTCGGTGATGTAATGTATATGCTTTTCTTAATGTATGTATATTGCAATAGCGCTAGTCAAGTTACTGATGAGGTAGAGCTCACTTTTTATTAAATTATTTAATATTACTAATTTAATAGTATGAAAGTGTAGATGAATTATAAATATAAAGTACATAAATTTCTTAATAACAAACAAAAATAAGAATAAATTAAAATAAATGATTTACTTTAGAAACGTTTTTGGGCATAGCCCATCATCAGCTGACTCAGTTAAAACTAAAAACGAAATTACAGAAAAATAATGGCACTTAATGTGTACATATAGGTAAATAATAAATGGATGGCGGTATAACTACAATCAACGGCGAAAAAGCCTTTTCAAATAAATCAAAAGATGGTAAAATATATAAAAAATCAAAGGCGAGATTTTTTTTACAAAATAATAACGCATATAACGTTCAAATTTTCAAAACAAATATTAAGTATATAAACAAGATAAAAACCGAAAAGGAATTCAGTTTTTATATTAAAGAGAGGGAGGTTATTATTATTCGGTATTTGATCGTTTAGGAGATTATTTTTGTATTTATTTATATAATAATTTTCAGTTATATTCATTAAATTTGCTTTATTATAGGAAACTAAGAATGTTATTGTTTTTTCGTAGTAAATTCGGTTTATGTTTATTTTTTATTAGATGGTCAGCATTTGTAGATTTTTCAGTTTCATTATTATTAAATTATTTTATATGGTTCTTGTATCTGCATTTGATTTTTTCACCTGTTTGACTACAGTTTATTCTGTCTATTTTCGTAAATATTTTTTTTGTATTTAAAATGTTTAATTTAGTTCTTAAATTTTTGTAATTTTGAATACCATATTTAGTCCTTGTTTTTTAAATATATTGGTTAATTTATATATATATATTATTGATGAATGTGAATGTTATCCAATATTTATTATTATTATTTGTTTTTTGTGCGTACTTTGATTTTGATTTTATTTTGTAGATTAATTGATCCATTATTCATTCATCATAGCCATTATCTGCAAAAAAAAAAAAAAAAAAAAACTGAAAATGGTAAAATCATATAGAGTTAAAAACACAATTTACGACTACGAATAGTAAAAATTTCATAGCTCTAAGCGTCATACACTAGCATAAAAGGTCGAATTCGTGTACAAGACACCTACGGTTTTTATTACTAATAAAAATGGAACGAAAATTTCGGAAATGGTACGAAATTTTATGTTGGCGTCAAACTGAGCTTATTATTCATGAAAACATTGATTAAAGCAATGTTCGAAGATATTGTATCCCAATTGTGACTTTTTATTATGGTTTAAAGCTTTACAGTATATCTTCTTCTTTATAGTGCCATACTCAGCTTCTGAGCGTCTGTGACTACCTATTTGTACATCTCAGCAGTATAGACATAGGTAGTGTACTAGGCAATTGTTATATGCAACGCAGGTGTACACATGCAAGACTACATTCGGAACTGATAGTAGCCGCTTGTTATCGCGCTACCAGTGCAGTCCGGTGTGGGTCTGCTGTGTACTGACCTAGCGCGCATATGATGTTGAACGTGGTGGGGTTTGCCATTGCCTTCCATATGACTATTAGCGATTATTTTATTTATTTATTTAATTCTTGTAATAAGTTCGTCGTCGCTCGGGATCGAACCCGTAATCTTCATATCGGAAGTCAAGCGCTCTAGGAACTAGGCTATCGCGACGACTTTACAGTATATAGTGGAGAAAAAGTTTTAAAAAAGCTGTTCGTTCATAGTTCATACAGAAATTCTACTGAATATTGTTCCCGCCGTGAGCCGTAATAATGGTTCTACAGCTGTTTGGGAGTAGTGGAACGTTTAGAAGTATCGGTAGACAGGATTCCCGGACATTTTCCCGAGTCTATTATTTCAAAAGACAATCCCCTAAACAAAAAATTTCCCGAAATCATTGCCTCAAATTAACAAAGCCCGAATGAAAACACATTACTTTCTTATGTAAGTACAACATTGTGGCCAACGATGAGCAAGTAGTCAAGTACAGTGTCTGTCTGCTTTTGCTCGTCATATTTGGTCGCTATTGCCTGTATCCGTGTATGTTACTCCAACCATTTTCCTTTTGGAGCTGCTTTCACTCGCTATCCTAGTAAAAGTTCTGTTATGGCGATCTTCGTCTTCGTTTTCTGCACGGTGTGAGTCGAACAGTAGGGGGGGGGGGGGGCGTTCTCCGTGTAGAGTGCGCTGGTTCTTTTCTGGTAGGACTTCCAATTCATCAAGACTCCTCGGGTTTGGTGGTAATCGTCGTCGGCGCATTCTTCGCAAGCTCTTTGACAGAGCCTCTCTCTTGCGTAATTTACTTAACACGCTTTCGGAGATGCCTGCTAGCTCTGTTTTTAAAATCTGTGTCGGAACTTGTTCAGCATGTTCAGCTACCTTCTGCTTCAATATTTCAATTAGCATTTACGCAGTGCTTTCTTCTCTGTTCGGCGGATGCATGAGGTTCAACTGAGTAGACCATCCTTTTATCACGACAACGTTATTATCACTCAACGGTACGTTCGTCACTGCCCGTGCCGTACGCTCTTTGCTTCGCATGAGTTGATAGCCCCAGTGCAAATTTTCCTTCTACAATTTTCGCCATGTTCGTGCATTTTTCCGAACGCGTGAACAACGGCTGCAACGGAGTGTATCACCTTCTATTACATTCCACGGAAACCTAAATATAATTCAGTATTCAGGAACATATTGCTTCAGGGAATCGGTATTCGGAAAAACATTTTTTCGGGGAATTTGTTTTCTGAATTGGGCATTCGGGAAATATTTTTTTGGGATATTTTTCCTTTGTAAAATTGTCCTTCGGGAAAATGTCCGTGAATTGTAGGCTGTGTTTAACGTTATCCTGACAGATGATTAAGATGCAATGCCCCTCGTATGGTTGGAAATCTACAATTACTGACAAAGAAAGAAATGCAACTTAAATTTAATGACCATTTTGTAAATAATCCATTTTTTCGTTTGTTGTCAGGCTAGGTGATAACCCGGAAACAAAAAAACAAAGTCCTACTGGAAAAGTATACGTCAGCACACCGTAAAAAATGAAGGTTACTTGGTGTATGAGGAGGGTAATGACGATCATTTTGTTTGGTTATTTTTCTCTATCAACATTACATTCCACAAAGCAAAGTGGTTATCGCTTTATATTGTGTGGAGGTTTTCAAAATTATGCTGCAACAATATGGGGAAAAATATCCAAACAGTCAAGTGAATGGCATTCTTTACACCAACACCATGCTTATGCAAACGCCATGCAAGCGCTCTATAAATTTAATTTTGTACTTAAAAAAAATTGGTGAAGCAAGCGGCAGAATACGTGTATTAGAGCTTCTAATGGAAGTTATTTTGAAGAAAAAAAAACATATATTTTTTTCAATATTTTTTCTCATTACTTTTTGAACCAGCCTTAAAGTTCTAACATAATTCTAAGTGCTATGCATTTTTTTTATTTATATTTTTTGTTGTGGAAAAGAGGGTTGTAAAGAACTATAGCGGTAGCAGGTTGGAAGCGGTAATTTTATTGAAATAGAGCAGGAGGATGAGTCAACTCTAGCCAATGTATCAGTCAACTCATTACCGTCAATGCCCACATGATTAGAGGAATCCAGAGCAGATCAACGTGAATGGAATGGAGAACGTGAAGATTGTAGATAAGGAATCGAATACGAAGAGCGACAAAATCGCAAGAGTGAATGAGAAAAAGAGAGAAACAGCTTGGAAAGCACTCATGGAGTCAGAGACGAAATCCTTTCTTCGTCCTAAAATTCTCACTTTTCACAACCCCATTTCAATTCTTCACAGTTTCCTGCCCTCCCTTCTAACCGTCTCCCTTCTGCTTCTAATGGATGATCTCTTAATAGATCTGTATCTTCCTCTGGTAATTTTGCTAACATCAAAAGTAGAGTCACTCTGTACTTAGTACATCTAATCTTTCTTCCTTAGCTACTTTTAATTCTTCATCCGTTACTCCTTTTCCATTAGTTTCCTCTCTATCCGAAACTATCTTGGAGCTTTTGGTATCCAAAACCATTGCTTCTTCTCCTTTGCTGATTCCTTACCGCTTTTCCTATTCGGTTATATAAATTTTTATTAATTATTCTTCTTACCAACAATAAATAGTAAAAGAAAAGAAATTTGGGGCCCCTTTTCCCTTTCTTTTCGCTCATTTCTCTCGCATTTTTTTTCTTTTTCCCTTTTGTAGCTTTATACTAGCTTATAATTATTTATGTACTTATTATATTTCCTTTTCTACAAACTGTTGTATCTTTCCTCTCTTTTTTCTGTCGTTGTTGTAGCTTTTTTCTTTACTTTGGATTTTAAGACAGGCACGTTTTTTTTTCTTTTGAAACTGAGTTACACTTTTAATGCTTTAAACTACAATAAATTGTTTGTTATTCTTACTTTAGTGGGACTACTGCAGCATGTTACAATATTTATTCAATTCGCTTCGTTTTATACTTTAACCGAAACCGGCATCCATTCTGATGTTTTTAAAATCCGTTTCTCTCGCTAACGAAATTTTTGGTGGACATGAGTTAACAGTTATATGTCTATGGTAATGAAACGGTTGATCGTTATTTGATTTCGGTCTAATTTTTATTTTAATATTAATGTTACTAATAATTTAATAATTACTTAACGTTAGTAAAATATTTTAATGATAAAATACGTATTTAAAAAATTCTGCTTTATAAATAAAACGAACTGTTTAAAATTTTGTTAATGAAAGTTAGTGTGCTTGCTTTGTGTATATGGTTTAAAATGTGCCGAACGTCATTTATTTACTTCTGAAGCTAATTAAAAAATAACGAACATTTAAAATTACTAAGAAATTTGAATATTTTTTCCCGGATAATCTTTATATATATAATTCTTCTGTGCGCGTGTATGTGACTGAACTCCTCCTAAACGGCTGGGCCGATTTTGATGAAATTTTTTGTGTGTGTTCAAGTGGATCCAAGAATGGTTTAGATTCACAATTCGGTCCACTACACGAAATATGAGGGTTTTAAATAGTCGAGATGAGACCAGGGGCACAGAAATGTATACGGGACGAATAAAAAGAAATTAACAAAAAATTAATTTTTATAAAATTATAAATAAAACGATTACTATGGTTATTTTTAACCGACTTCAAAAAAGGAGGAGGTATTCAATTCGACTGTATTTTTTTTTTTTTTTTTTTTTTTTTTTTTTTTTTTTTTTATGTGTGTTACCACAGAACTTTCTTCTAGATGAACCGATTTTGATGATTCTTCTTTTATTTGAAAGGTGGCGTTTGTCATGTGGTCCCATTTAAATTTGATCAAGGTCCGACCGATAGTTTTTGAGTTATCCTTAATAATGCGGGAGATTGAAGCTTTTTGGATGCTTTTCATTCATGATTGTTTTCACCGTCGGATTAGATTTTTGACTTAGAATACTATAAATTTGCCAAATTACCATGGAAATGTAGCTTTTGGTGTTTTTACCGTGGAAATAAATGTTTTAATTTAATTGAATAAAAATGCACTAAAAAGTAAAAAATAAAATGCTTTTTTACAAAAAATAAATACCGACTTCAAGGTTTATTATAAAAATTTAAAAATGCACTAAAAAGTAAAAAATAATTACTCCCGATAAAATATATATATCAGAGTGATATAACTTAAGGTGATATCGTAATTCTTATACAACATTAATTTTTTGGAGTTGGCATCAAATTCATATTAAAAGAATAATTAAAAACTGCATTAAATGTTGATTAAATTGTTCCTAACATGAATTTAATTCCAACTCCAAAAAATTAATGTTGTATAAGAATTACGATATCACCTTAAGTTATATCACTCTGATATATATATTTTATCGGGAGTAATTATTTTTTACTTTTTAGTGCATTTTTAAATTTTTATAATAAACCTTGAAGTCGGTATTTTTTTTTTGTAAAAAAGCATTTTTATTAATTTCTGGGGTAAGTAAATACACCGCTTCTGTTACTTCACTTTTTGCGTTATTGAAAAATATACCTGTTATGAAAATAGCTTGAGTTTTATCTTTTTTACCCTTTAATTAAAACATGTTTTTTAGTTTCTATTCCACATAGCTTCTATATTCAACTTAGCTCATAGTATACACATGCTCGCACGCAATCGAAAGGTCGAATTGTGGTAACTGTACACGTTATGACGTCAGATATTGTAATAGCTTTCTTTATAAAAATTTTCATCAAAATATTGTTACAACTTATTCAAAAAAGTTTGAAATTTTCAGATTTAAGACGAATTTATGAAGAAAATTCATTTTTTTCCCCCTGTTTTTGGGCCAAAAGGGTGGTTAATTTTTGAATTTCTATAAAGGGCTCCTGTGTTTTGTTTTGTGTTTTGAATTTCGCTTTTAAAGAGTTATCTGTTGACGAATCACAGTTTTTTAAAGGGTATTTTTGAGGTCGTTCTAAATTCCATATTATATATTCTAGACGGTTTTTTGCGGCCCAGAATAATCGCTCAGTTTAAAGTTGTAAATTGTTACAGATAGAAGTTTAATTGTAATTTATGATCCAATTGCGATAAGTCAAACCGTTTCCGAGCTCTATTGTATAATTGATTATTTTTGTCGTTTCTGAACCATCTTATTCTCGGATTATTCCGTATTTTATAGTGTGTACGGAACCTTAAAAATCGGCATAAATTTACTTTAGGAAATTAGAGATCATTAGAAACACGTTGTTTTTTCGTGTATAGCCCATCATTAGCTAACTGCATAGAGTACACACTATTAAAAAGTATATAAATTGAGTATTTACTTTAAATTTTTAATATAAATTTATACTGATTTTTGTTACTAAGGTGAATAATGCCTTGCTGCCACGTGAATTATATTCATTTCAATGTAATTAAAATATTTGTCTTTTTGGTTTTTGCACATTTATTGAACTTAATTCATTTTGAGTATTAATAAAAACTAAATTTAATTCAGCTAATAAGTTAACACAAAATTTATTATTTCTGTGGCGGTACGAAGTTTGCCGAGTCAGCTAGTTATTATATAAAACCTGTCTTAGTATGGGTAAATGAAAATAGGATGATTTAAGTGAATAATTTTAAGTATAATGTATGCGCATTTAAATTAAAGTTTATAACCGTTCTGATTCATTCTTGAGAAGGAATGATGGAAATAAGTTTTGATATTTCTACGTACGCCGCACTATTTATTGTTACAATTTTTAACTTGATTACGCGAATTTAATGAAAAATTGGTATCAAGTGGAGATCAAATGTAGAGTTTTCGACAGATTAGATAAACCGAGTTATATATCTGATCTATTATGTATTTCAAACATAATAATTGAAATATAATATTTAAAAACAAAAAATTCAATAAAGCTGATGTTATTAATTACAATTATAACTCGAACCGTGGGCAGAATACGGTGAATCAGAAAGTACGGTTGTTTTTTTATTGTTTTCTTTGAAAAATTTATCAATTATTGATATACTACATTAATTTTTATAGTTGTGTCCTTTATCATTAGTGTGATAAATAAAATTAAATGAAATTGATATATTAAATTTTAAGGAGAAAAAACTATTTTACTTAATTAGCAATTTTTAAATATCAAGGAGGTGACTGCTCTCTTCTTTTATTAATCATCATTAGTAAAATTACCACTTTAGTTATACGCAATATAATGTAAAACATTTCCCATAGATACTTGTGTATTTTTTCCTTTTTTATTTCCTTTTTGAAATAGTAACACTTGATAAATATTTGAATTTTATTTGAATTTTAACGATATTAAAGTGTACCTTTTATTTGCACGGAATGTGAAAATATATTTTCATACAATTAAATTTTTATTTGTGAGTATTGTGCCGGCTTTTAATAAACAAAAACATATTTTACTATTTATTGTATAACTGATGTTTTATTATATTTTAATTTTAGTTTATTTTAGTTTTTATTTTTAATGTATTAATACAAATGTTTATAAATACTACACGCATTGTTTATATTATTATTGTAGCGGCTAATAAATAAATAAATAAATAAATATATTTTACATAAAATCGTTGAAACATTATTATTATTTTTCTTAACTTCATTTTTTTAATATTTTCTCGTTATGTATTTTTTATTTAGTTATTTTTGAAAACCATTTAGATCAATAAAAGAATTGGCATAGGTTATCTCGAGAAATGTTAATCCTTTGTTTTGTTTTCCTTAAATCATTTTCCAGAAAGAAAATGTATTTTCCTATCTTTTAATTAAAAATCGATTTTCATATTAGGTTTTAATTGTTTTTTTAACGTAATTTACAGTGTACTTCTGGCATGGTTGAAATGATAACGAAAATGGAATCCAATATGTTATCTGACGTAGCTTATGAATGTAAGGTAAGTTAGTTATTGCAAAAAAAGGTAAATTTTATAAAGTTTCTCCATCCTAATATTCCAATTGAAATGGCTGCTTTATAAGATAGTCTGAAGATATTAATATTGTAAATTTTGAATTTTGATTAGATTAAAGCAGTTTAGTCTCGCATTTAAAGGATTATATAACTTGTATTATGTTACTGGTTAATTTTTTTCTGTTTTTATAATCTTTGCTTTTCACGACCTACCTAAATAAGCCATAAACCATTAGTTGAGTTTGTTTGGTTTTAAGTTTAAGAAAGTCGTATGTGTACAATAAAAATACAAAGAGTTTTATTATGTTTCTTCGAGGTGAATCTTTGCATTATAATTTATTTATTGTTTTTTATTTTGGTTTCATCTAGTTTTAATTGTAAACGTTCTTCAAACTATTTAATTATTGCTTCCATGAATATTAATTCGCTTTCATTAACTTTTATGTGTGTTATCTGCGTGCATCTTAGGTTGGTTTTTAAATAATTAAAAAATTTGGCGTTATCGTGTTTTCTTTTTTACAGATCAATGTATTCTTGTTTGCGGTGAATGAATATAATGCTAATGTTAGTTTAGTTGGATTTTTCAATATTAATAAATCATTGCTTGTAACAGTAAGTGGTGCCATGAAATATAACTTTAATATTAGTAAAATTAATGCGAAAAAATTCTGTACTAATGTTCGATATTTTGAATTCAAATATATAATAATTGTGAATATGTATTGTATTGGGCTATCTTCCAGGCCAAGAAAAGAGTGTTGAATTTGTTCATTTTTTCTCTCCCTCAGTATGTTATATATGTATATATTAAACAGAAGAGCCCGATAGAAGTACATATATATATATATTTTTGAATATTAAAAAAGGCGGGAGAAAATTTCCCGTAAGCGAAAGGAAAGTACCACTTCTTGGCGATGGAGGTAATGATTACACTGTATTTCTCAATAATAAACGAAAGCTACTCTTTGTAACCAATTTTTGGCACGGGAGGATACTCTTGTAGTTTATAAATATTAATTGAAATTTAAATTGTCACGATGCAGTCGTTTATTTAAAATAATGATTATTCAGCTCTGATTATAAATTTAGAATTACACGATTTTTAGATTAACTTCTTTCTGAATTAATTTACTAATTAAATATTAAGAAGGATTAAATCATTTTGTAGGATAATATTTTCCAACACAGAATCATTGCTCTTGTAACCATTGCACAGCTCCAACAAAGAAGAGAGTGAGTGTTCCTATCATCGCTCAAAATAAAAGAAGAAGGAAGGGAATCAATGAAGAATTGAAAAGAGAATTTATGTAAGTCATAGTTAGGAGGTATGTAAGCGGAAATAAAGTTAAATGATTTAGAAGAATTATTAGAAATGGAGATGTGAACAAGATTCGGATTAGATTGATTAGATGGAATAGGAGGATAAATATCGTGAATTAGAAAATTAATATAATTTCTGCTTAAAATAGCATCATATCCGTTACTACGATTGGAGCTAATTAAAGGAAAACTTCGAATGTTCAGGTCAGAGGAATCTTTTAGCCAAGTTTCTGAAAGTAGCGCGATATCTATATTATATAAATCCAGCAAGCCTTCGAGAGAATTTTTATTCGCTCTAAAGCTGCAACAATTCTACTGTAATATTATAAATTAACAATACCAATGGATGCATATACACACTTTCATTGCGGGTGTAAATATATCAGCGTAACATATTTTTCCAGAAATGTTGGAATTTTTTGCCTTTTCCTGCATGCTTTCAGGAATTTTGTCTGTTAACAAACCTCTCACTACGCACACATACACGTGTGCGCTGAGCGCATTTGTTAAAAAAAATTAACAAATACCGTCTATGACCAAATCCCCCTATTGATTTTCCTGGGTAAAGGATTAGGGAGGCTCATAACTTCGTTCTGTTAAGTTTGAATAGTTAAAAGAAAATGACGATTAAAATTTATCGATCAGTCCGTTCAGATATTTCGAATTAAGTTTCCGGTCTCCTATTTAAACTTTTTAAATAAAATTGGTGTTTTTAAATTAAAATTATTATGAGTCGCACAGTTGAGCCTTTACTTTTTAACAATGTATTATTTAATTTTGCTTTCACTTATAAAATTGTGATTCGTATTTTTTTTATGTTTAATTAAACTTTTTAATGCTTAAATTTTGGATTATTAATTTGTATGGTAATTTTGTAATTTCATTATTTTTTCATATTTTTGTTGACGTAGAATTTTTAATAATAATAATTTTTAGACACATAAGTCAATTTTATATTTTGATTAATTTCGCAAAATACTTTAGTAAAATATTGAAATGGAATAAAATGATTTAAAAACGTTGAAATAGAGTGAGAATCGCGATTATCTTATTATTAATATTTTCCGAAATATATGGTTACAAATTTGAAAATAATACGTAATTTTACCGATAATCCATACTTTAAAAAATACTTCGGGACCTGCCTCCTAACAATATAGAAATCGATTACATGTTTAATTTGAATTATAATTTGTTTTGAATAATATGTTATAAAAATGTATTTTTCCTTTAAAAAATTGATGAAAAATCACTTTTAAAATTAATGCAGGACCGCAGTGTGCTCGCCGAGGTTATTTCCTAGGTTTAGCGCAGAAGGTCGGAAGTAAAATGATTAAGAATAAATATATTTTTTAATTTATATTCACGTATTTTTCTTATTTTAATTCTTATATCAATTGCAGATTATGTCGGTGCTGGTAACGTACCTGGTTGTAATTATGCAGTTCAAGAACGACGCTTAATTAAAATTTTATATTTACGTGTTTTTTTTTAAAATATCTATTTAATAATAAGCTTTATATTATATAATAATAATAATAATAATAATAATGATAGTTGAGTGATTAGGGTTAAACATTTTTCTGAAACACAATTGTTATATTCGTTAAAAACCACGATAAAAATTCATAACGCGGGGAGAAACGGGGACACCCAAATTGCGCACCAACATTTCACACAGTGACAAGTCGGACTCGAATTGCGCACCGACCCGAAATAGCCCACCTGCTGAGAACTCGAATTGCACACTGCTTTAAAAAAAGAACTTTGATTTCATAAAATCGTCGAAGGAATAAAATCAGTAAAAGTGTGTCGTTCTTCTTTCAGTGACTTCCAAAGTGTCTTATCATATCTCGATGGGGGGGGGGAGTTTGCTATTTGGAATAACCGCATTTCGGTTGCTTAGACAACAAACCCCTACAGGTTTGCGAAAAATAGGCTATTTTTTTAAGTATACGACGCGTAAAAATGTTGAAAGCCATTGAACATTCCAATGTTATATACGATAAAGCGGCCATCAGTTTTGGAGTCCAACAAATATCATGGGGTCCCGGTGCAGTTTTCGTTCGTTTTTTTATATTTTATACCGGTAAACTTCCGGTGCGCAATTCGAGTGTTTAGATTACTAAATCTGTTTTAACTGTCGGCCAGGTAAACAACGGTGCGCAATTCGAGTGTCGCCGGAGAAACTGGTTAATAATTATATAAAATTCTCCGACATTTTCGGAGACAAATTATGGCTGTATGAAGCTGCTTGTTTCCACAACGTGTGGGTTAGTTTTATTCAATAACTGACTAATTTTAAAATAATAATAATTATAATAAGTGAAGTCTCGAATATATTTTATAATTGTCATTTATTGAAAATTACTTTCTTGTTATTTTTTTTTTTTTTTTTCGTTATAATAAAAATAAAACTTAAGAATAGAATTAAAGATACTATGTTTAATTAGAATGTATTACAGCTGCATGAAAGATCTATGTATAAGATGCTTATGTAAACTCTTGGTACATGTTTGACTTGAATTATTTTTATATTATAAATTGAGTTACGACTATTCGTTCACTGTTTTCAGATGTAAATAAATGTTTGAAAATGTAGTTGTTAGTTGTATTTTTTGTCTTTCATGTACCAAATAACCTAACGGTGATAATTAAAATTTCTTCGAGTAAAAATTGAATTTTTTAAAAGAAATAAAGTTGAAATCCCTCTAAGACGAAACTGAAGCGACGAAAAATATGTTTTTTATTAACTGAATTTCGTGTTAAAAGAAATTTCATCTTAAAAGTAGTGTTTCCTGAAAATTAGCACTATAAATACGCTTCATACGAGAGTTTTATAATGAAACGTGTGAAACAAAATTGAAATATGTAATATAGTTATATAATTAAAAGACTGTGGTGACGTTCCATACTTTTCAAAATATGGGCATTGTTTTTTTGCACAACTTTTGTGTGTGTTTCCTATAATAAACTGTTCGAACCGGTTTAAATTGTTTTTAAAAATTCCAGAATTCGAATTGACATCGAAAAATCAGCATAAATCTTTTTTAACACGGAAAAAGTTTACTTCAGAATAATACGGCACTGTTTTGATGCAGAGCGATAAAATTGTATTACATAATACTAGTTGGCGCTAGTCACACGCACAGAGCGGTACCGCAACGTCATGATAGTTGTACATTTTTACAGTTTCCTGTGTGAGTGTTATCATAATGAAAGAAAATAGTGAATTGTAGTATTTCTATGTTAGAAGTACAAAAAAAACATTTTTATATTTGATTCGTTGACTGTATGGCATAGAAATGGAGAAGAATCCTTACAAATTCGTATTTGTTCATTACATGCGATAAAAAATTAAGTGGCGTGAAATTTTTCAGACCGGTATAGAGATAACTCTGTTTTTTTACGTGATTCAATTTAAAATATTTTTTTCACACTGTTTTAAACTCATTAAGTGGGGAGGTACTGTTTCTTTTTTTTCTTCTTTTTTTTTTTTCTTCAGTATCACAGTTCGGGAAGTAAACAGTAGGGAAGAAACTAAATTTTAATACGATTGCGAGGAAGGGAAGGAAACAATCGTAAGAATTATAAAAGATGCAGGGAGTGAGTGAAAGAAGCGCTATAGGGGGTGGAAAGAGAAAGGCTTAAGAGCTCAGAAGGTAAAAGCACAAGTTCGCAGAAAGAGCGGAACATTCGAAAAAAATGTGACTGGCGTCACAAATAAATCTCAAAGCATTTGGGTGGAAAGGACAAAATGGAAAGGAAATAAGAAAAAAGGAGGATTGAAGTTATAAAATTCTTATATAAGCAATACACTGACTAGAAAAACAATTAATATGTTAAAATCATTACACCGATATGTTTCGGAAACACTGCTCTTTAATCACGGTATCGGTGTAATAATTTTAATATATTAATTGTTTTTCCAAGTCACTTATATAATTTTATTAATTTGGAAAATATATTTTTGAAAAAAAAAAAAGCACTTTGCAAAGTAAGTTGTGATTAACAGAAATAAAAGAACGACCGAGATGTGGAAAATCATGGTACCATGGTGGAGACGATGGACAGGGCTGAATCGACAGATAAAAAGACTGAGAATTTGAAGAAAGGGATTGTCACAGTTTAGAGTGACATATTTTTGATAGGAAATTTATGTTAGTAGCAGAAAATTTAGTAAGGAAACGACAGTTACGTGCAGTGCAGCAGATCGAGCAAGCGCATCAGCCTGCTCATTGATCTCGATCTCCGCATAACCAGGGACCCGCAAGAAATCAATGACAGAAAAGCAATATGAATTATTTTCAAATTCTATTAAGGAGAATAATAGGATTTATCGACGGGGAAGGGAGAGGAGAAATTAATGGCTAGAAGAACACTTTTAGCGTTAGAAGCAATCAGCGAATTATTAGTGTAACTAGAAGAGGAAATATGAATGATAGCACGGATAATAAAAATGGAGCAAAAGAAAGGTAATTTAACAGATTCGAAGTGATCAAGGGAAGGTATAATAAAGGCACACCCCCGCTACCTCCGAGGACTCTTAAAACCATCAGTGTAAATACAAGAGTGAAGGGGGAAAATGGAATTAATGGTACAGTTAAATTAACGATAATCGAATCGGGAGATGTTTTCTTTCAGAACTGTGTTTCTTTCAGTTTTTCATTATATCGTTTTAGCGTGGAAATAGCGCGTAAAAAAGTGATATATGCAGCTTTCTTTCCAACCCTGTTGTCGTTATTTTTAGTCTGAAAAATTCAAGGTTTCTCAAAATAATAGGAATGGTTACAGGACGGAGAGAGCCGACGCCTTTGTATCTGATATTAATTTAAAAAAAGAAAAATTAGTATATATGTACATATATATTGTTTATTAAAAATTACCTACTCCGGTATATCACGTCATAGTTTCATATCACAACATGTGATCTTGGGTATGAGTAGAAAATGATGAATCCTTACATAACCTTAAGCGTATATAGTTTAACTTTTGAACTGTTCCGGCGTCTGTAGTTGCATCATTTTTTTTTTTTTCATCTGTAACAAATTCTAAAATAATTTTCAGCCTAATTAAAAATTGATTAAAAATTTGCAATTCCAATTTCGGGCCAATAATTTGTTTTATACTTTTACAAATTTACGTTACGGTAATTAAGTTATTCGCAGTAACGTAATAGCCGGTTCGATTAAGACAAGGTTTGTATTTACGAAAACTCTCTACCTACTGATTAAATAGTTTTCATTCAACTTCTTAATAATGTTTATTCGTATTCTATGGACATGTAAATCTTAGATAAGAAAATGTTAATAAGGGGGGTGATAGTTGTCTTCTAATTAAATATCATTACTGATAAAGACTAGTTGAAAATTTGTTCGTTCTATTATTTAATGTAGATTTATTTCGTCTTAGTGTATATACGCGCGCAACCTTTTGTCGCGAATTTTTTTAACAATACGGTCATTATTATTAGCCGTTTCTTTAACGATTAAGTATAAAAAAAGGAAAAGAAATAATGTTTTCTACTCTTTTTAATACCATACGGGTATTTCTCGTGTTATTGGTAGGCAGTTTCATAATAGTTTATGTGAGAATTTTAGTGGCACTGGAACAAGAATTACCGCTGGTTAAAATACCAGACGGCGAACTGACCGGAACCTACTACACCACCGAAGCCGGAAGAACCATTTACGCTTTCTACGGCATTCCGTATGCTAGTCCGCCGATCGGTGAATATCGTTTTAAGGTAAACCAAAAAAAAATTGGCAATTTTCTTTCGATCGTTTTCAATTATAGTTTATTTGATACGGGCGTTTTAATAATCATTGCGTATAATTACAGTTTTAGCGATTTTTTTTTTTTTTTTTACGGAGATGGTCTTTTATTTCGTTGCAGACTTTTAGTTATTGTGCAAACTTTTTGTAATACCCGAAATTGTATGCTAGTTAATTTTATACAAATAACTGCAAATAATGAGATATACCGAGTTGGGCGTAAAACGGGGCTGTTGGTAATTAATTGCAAAACAGAGATAATCGGTCACTATAAAGTGTAATTCGTTATACTACTTTAGCAACCTGGTAATAATTATTATAATGCGTTATTTCGAAAAAATTAAATTTGTCAAAAGAATCGCGTCTCTATCTATCAGTAGTGATTTCGTACGCGATAACATTAATATTTAAATGTTTATCCGGGTGATGATAATAGTTTCAGTTTTTATCCGCACAGATTACTGCTGTATGAAAGTATGTTTTGCTCGAAAAATAAAACAAATATAAAATAAATAAATAAATGAAGGAAACAAACTTACCACCGGGGCAGGCGGTTATTTTGTTATACCGAAAGATTGAAACGATTATCCCAATTGTGTTTAAGTATTAAAGTTACTAATCGTTCGTACCGATTAATCTTGATGAAGAGTAGTAAATTCGCCTTTCTTTTGGCAAATCCCCCTGATTACTTCTTTGTAATTTTATGCATTATAGTTATTAAATATGATTAATAAAGTACGTGTAATCGTTTACGTCATAGTCGCAATTGCGAAAATATTCTTTTTGGGTAATTAATTACCCTGAAAGATTAATCGATTACGCCCAATCATTCAGGATCAGATTACGTGTAATTTTGTAATCCAGAATTAATTCTACACTTCTGAAGATATAGAATTTTACCGCGCGAGTCAAGTCTTGGAATTTTATGATTAGTATAAACATTTATATTACGAAAAGGCCTATAGCTTGGAGTTTATCGATAAATAAATATTAGGCAGAAAGAAGGGACACTCTCAGATGAAAGATTCGTTTAATCGTTCAGTTAAAACTAGACGTAAGGCTTGCATCGAAACAAGTACTATTAACTTCTGTTAATATAAAAATGTAAAAAGAACATTTTAATTTCCGTTTTTTTTTTTTTTTTTTTTGAAACGGAAACATTTATATGCCAGTAAACTGACAAATTTTTGAAATATTATTTTTACAAATTGTTGTTAAAAGTGAGAGGGGACATGCCTAATTAAATGGACTGTCATTCTGAAAACGTACAGCAAAGAAATTATTCGCGCGATTTTAGTAAAAAATGTGTAAAACTTGTATTCTGTTATTTGTGCATTGTTTTTCCTGATGTAGCGAGGATAATATATTTCCTAAATTTAATTTAACAATATAAAATTTTCTAGTAAAACTATCGAAGTTCCTTTTGCAAGAAAAACGGAATTTTACTATTTTTAACGTTTTTCGATTTATTTTATTTTTTAATATTTTTTTGGAAAGGAAGGAGTCTGTTTTTTCTTCTCTCGTAAGTTCACTTCTATTGCTCAAGTTTTTATTCCGTCTTACGACGCGCCGAGCGCGATTAACGTCTTTTTCTATTTCCATACCTAATTAGAGGACACAATGGGAACCAATATGTTGAGCGATTACGGTCCCACGATATCCGCATCAGCCTGTAATTGTCTTTTTCTTTCTTTTTCTTTTTTTTTTTTTTTATACATCAAAATATTTTTGTTCCACCTCTTTCGTGTTTTTCTTCAACTTTTCCCTGCAGTATCAGTCGCAGCGTTTTATATTAATTCCGTATTTTCGTTAAGTTATTTGAATACATTAGTATTAGTTATTTTTGATGTTTGATCTTCAGTGAAATAAGTCAATATTTCGGAGATCTCCATTTTCTTCTGAACGCAAATTTCTGATCTATGCAGTAATTTCGGAACGTAATGTGACTGGTCGCATATTTAATTTTCAAATTAACACATTAAGTCATGAAAAAACATTTTCGACATTTAATTTCTGGTTTATTCGAACAAGCTGCTTATCTAAACTTTCCATTTT
This sequence comes from Icerya purchasi, assembly GCA_039619475.1. Classification (NCBI taxonomy): domain Eukaryota; kingdom Metazoa; phylum Arthropoda; class Insecta; order Hemiptera; family Monophlebidae; genus Icerya; species Icerya purchasi. The sequence continues at coordinate 19,289,858 of CM077115.1, read as the reverse complement.
TTCTCCTTCGATTATGATAGGAATTTTCCAGTCTTACAGTTTCTTTTTTCGAAATTGTTTCACATACTATTTGGTTTTCGTAATTATTTCCAAAATGCTTGTTTCTTTAGCAGCAATTTATACGTTTTGCCCTTTTCTACGTTATTTCACTATAATTCAGCATATCTGATGTTAATTATGATCTTTCCATTTTGCCATAAGTGGCTATAGTAGAGGGTTTAACTTGGCATTTCACCATGTGCGTTCCGAATAAATATTGACCAGTAGGCGCGAAAGAATATCTTGTTTTACCTCTTGTTCAATCGATCTATTATCTGAATCACCTAAACTGATATTACCTTTTTTGTTCCAAATATAAGTTTCCAATGCATTCAAAATCCATCTCATCAATTTCCGTTTTTTCTACGATCTATAGTTTATCACGCTGGATCTTATCAAAGTCTTTTTTATAGTCAATGAAACATATATATACATATATATATATATATATTAATTACGGCGTAGAAATGTTCAAAAATTGTATGTAACAAAAAAATGTCCCAATTTTATGTAACGAAAGTTAAATATGTTAAATGAAAACGTCATTCTTAATCGTGCACCTATTAGATTTTGTAACACAAAAAATGTATCGTGTCGGTAAGAATGACGTTGTAAATTTTGATAATTTTTTATAAAGTATAGGAAAGAAAGAGAAAGTGTAAGCAAGAGGAGTCAAGGGGCAGAGCCTCTTGTGAAGTCAAAATAGCCGAGTTATGTATATTGTGCTTTTAGTCGTAGTATTTTTGTTTTAATATTTGGACGCAAAATATTGCCTCACGGCTGGACCATACCGTTTCTATATTCGAAATGATTATTTTCGACTACTAGGCTCTCCAATTTCATATGTATCCCCCTACGCAATATTTTCAAAAAAAAAAAAAATCACTCAGTCTGTGACGATTTATTAAACTACTCAAAAGCAAATCATATTTTCTTGCGTCGCCATTTTCTTAGGAATTAGCAGGAAAGTGGATGTTATCCAGTCGACCGGAAATTTACCAGTGTTATCTCTCTTAGAACATAATATGTTGTAAATTTCTGTTTGTAATGTCTGGATATAATGCAGTATATTTCTTTGTTGCGTTCATAATTAACTTCCTGATTTGATTACGCATGATTTTAACGTATTATTTCAGTTCCTATTCTCCGCCGTATGAGAACATTTTTTAAATATTTTTTTGTTGTGTAATTTTTCTACAATTTTATCGTGCTTATCTTTCGTAATTACAGTGGATGAAATTTTTTTACGACTTATTTTAATTTTTTGCGTAAATGAAATTCGTCGCGGATTTTTTCTAGATTTATTTTAACGCTTAGTTTTTTTTTGAAGTTTTCTATCGTTTCTATCATTTGCTGTAAAGCTTTCTGTATCTTTTTCATGTTGGAAGTTTTTGCGCGCTCTTTAGAATTTCTTCACTCATCAATAATATTTTTTTTTTTTTATAATCTTAAACATCCAACTAACGCGTTGGTTACGACTTTTTCGGATTCCGTACACATTAATGTACGGAACCGTACTAAGATGGTTTAGAAACGACAAAAATATTAATTAATAATCAATAACTCACGAACGGATTGATTTATAAACTTCAAAATTGGATCATAAATTATAATTAAAGTTCTTTTTAAGTCAATGTATAATAACTTCAAGCTAATCGAGATTACCCTGGACGCCAGTGATGTTTTCTAATGTCCCAGTTTTTCCATAACTTGTTATTACATTGATTTGTCTATATGTTTTGAGCGGCGTCCTGATTACGACCATTAACTGTTTTCTTGCATTTAATAGGTATTTTTCGTATGCCGTTGTAGTCCGTATAATATTATCCTGGTGCGGATTTGTAGCTTCGGGTAGGAGCGGTAGTAAGTCGATTTACATGTAGGCAGCTGAAGTAGTTAATCTAACTCCGAACGGTTTATTTCTACCACGATAGATCTTATCTAGATTAGAATGAAACGTTTTGTAGTAATTTTTATATGAGCTTTGTTGCCGCTGAGTTCCACATAATGTTTCAGTGCTGATTCCACTGGTGTGGTTTAGTGACATTATGTTCCGCATGCAAACTTACAACCGGACTCGTACTGAGCGCCCCGCTGCTTATTCTACATTACATTCAGCTTCTTAAGTGTACTTTCCGCCGCTGTGTCATAATCGCAGCGTAGTCCATTATTGATCTGACATGAGTTCTAGTCTCGTAAGAGCATGCTTCTATCAAATGATTCCCACGACTTACCGTGCAGCTTTTTTTACACAGATTAAAAGCTTTTGCGCACCTTAATTTCGTATTTTCCACGTGTAGTTTCCAGCTTAATTTGTTGTAGAATAATTTTTACTGGTTACAAATGCTTTAGGTTTAGCTTGATATCGCGTACTGCAGTTCTCTTGATAAAATTTATTACACACGCTTTTCCAATGGGAAAGTGTTCTTGGTAATAGCCAATTTTTCAATTTCCGTTATAATGTTTTGTAATTTTTCTTCTATCTGCATGATATTATTTCCTCGTACCTTATACTTATCTTACAACTATTCCTTTTTTCGCGTGCTTTATTTCCATTTTAATAATTGTTTACTTGTATTCCGGTTTTGTTCTTATATTTTCGTCTTTTCTCCATTACTTGTAATATTCCTTCATTAATCCAGTCTTTCTTTTTTACTATTTTCCGGTATCCTAACTGTTCTTTTGCTGTGTCTTCGATTATGTCCTTCCCATTTATTTTCTATATGCTCCATATTTGTGTGATGTTACTATTGTTATTAAGTGTATATGTGGAAATTATTTCTTTTTCCTTTATTTCTCAATTTCCCAATATCCGCTTTCATTCGCATTGGCGACCTAATTATTCTCTTTAATTTTAAAAAACTTTTAACTAATCACAAGACTATGGTCAGAATTTATATCAGCTTCTGGTTAAGCCACTCAGTGCAGCGTTCTGAAATCGAGAATTTATCAATATAAAATCTACTTGGCTTCTGACTATTGAAAATGGTTTATCTTTTGACGATTTCCAGGTATAGAGGAACTTTCTTGGTGGAAGCATAAACCGTGTGTATTTTTAATAGTCAATTCGTATTTTTGATAAAACTTCGACAGTTGATTTCCTGTAGAGTTTCGATTTCCTAGTCTATAGTCACCGACGCCCATAACAATAAGTGCTTTGGATAAGATTTTCTAACTCCTTACAGAATTGTTTTGTGAATCTTCTTCGCCCTTTTTGTTTATGTTGAAAGGATGGCCATTGATTTGTATTAACATGCGTCTTTCTAAGTAGGGTAGGAAACTGCTGGCATATTTGACAATTTCGTTATTTAGAAGGAAAAGTTTTATCTTCAAAAATCGCATAGTTTCCATGTGAGGTCTGGTTTTCATCACAGCGAGATCGACGCATATTTTATATCACTAGACACTGAAACCGGATGGCGCCGATTTCTAGTGGGATCGTCTGACAGGATAATATTTTCTATTTTTCCTGTCACGCTAGTTTACTAGAAAGACTTCAGAGACCTTGCCAACATGATTTGTCTTCAGCTCTGAAAAGATTCTGGTGTTAGTTGCTACCCGCTACTAGAGCTACCGAGGATTACGGCGGCCAAAACTCGCCGAGGATGAAATTTTCCTCTGATTTTTACAGAGTTTTATTAAACAGTTCTTCAAGCTGTTAATCTGCATCCTCCTATCTTATCTCCCTATTACTATTGGAATCACCTGCGTGAGACTTTTCACCAGTCGCCGCTCTTGTTTCGCGACTGCTTATTTGACTGATGTCTTGTTCGCAGCTAGCCTACATACATATCTGTAGACCTTTCCACCGTCGGCCACTTGCGGACGCGCCCGATACCGATAAATCACAAGTAGTATAAATAGTAGGGGGCTCAACAATGTGCTACCCCTAAGTTTTGATTTCTTTAATGAACTCCCGCTTCCAACTTTAAATTTTATATTTTGAACAATTTTGTCATGACAAATTTTTTCGCGGGTTCCCTCTAAAACCTATTTCATATAGCGTATTTAAAATTTACTCTCTGCTATGAGTTTGCTCTCATATTGGTAGTCTTTTATCCGAATCAGTTACCGCAGTGATGGTGTTACCATTACTGTTATTTAGAGTCTTATTCGATTCCATACTGTTGGTACAGCAGTTTTTGAGTTTATGCTTGAAATGAAGTCCTGCCAACACTTCATCTTATATTGCATAATAGTTTTTCTTGCTACCGCTCTTGCCTTTTTAAATTATAGGAAGTTGTCACTTGTCGGATAACGCTTACACGTATTGGGAAGTTTATTTTTATTTTTATTAACAGTCACACACCCGTGATTCCATTAGCAAAAACCTTTTCTTCATAGATTGTAGTTTCGTTTTTGAGTGAAAAATTCTATTTAAGATTTCTTTGTTTATTACATCAGCAGATCGGATAAATTCTACACTTGTTTAAGGTCTATTGAATTTCTGAAGCCTCCCCAGTCTGCTTTACCGGTAATCCAGTTTTCATACATTTCTCTGTACTGCTGGTGATCTGCTAACAAATTTATAATCTATAGGAAGTGATCACTGCTGTATAATTTCTTGCACGATCGCTAGTGTAATATATGGCTGATGATTGAACACTGCAGACGGTTAGATCTATGGCTGATGCAATTGTAGAAATTAAGTCGTATTGAATGATCTGCATTCGTAATAATGATTGCAATCTAGAATTTTTTTTTATTACTTGTCCTCTACTGTCAGTGTTCTTAGATGACTGTTGAAGTCACCTGTAACATGTAGGGCCGTGGTTCAATTAATGATTTTAATTCTTTTAGAGATACTTGATCTTCGTTATGTACATATATTGTGCATAATATCCAGGAACAGCTTTACTGCGGTTACATCTATCCCTGCGGTGGAAATATACGAATTGATAACACTGATGACTCAGTTTTAATTAATTTAAATAAGTACAATACGCAATCATATACTACAGGAAAAAAAAAAATTGGTGTGTGAAAAAGGAGGTGCAAGAATGGCTGAAGGGTGTAAAGATTGAAGATCAATTTACGTCCTATATCTCGCTACTCTTTGATGCTTCATTATTTACGGATTTTGTTTTTGACTTTATCGTGTCCTTCCTGGATTTTCTCACGGAAAATCACCGTTTTCGATCTGGAAATATTAAGCTGTCTGCATGTACCGGTGTACAGATGCGCATATTACGTGACATGTTATGTATCGTCTATTAGTATTGTTATTTATGGAATAAGTTAAGACAGTTGTAATTTTTGTACTTTGTATCAATTTTAATAAACGTTGATAAAAGTGTTGGGCACTCACACAACGGGCATATATTTGCCTTGTGAGACCCACAGCTTATTTTTAAAATAAATAAAAAAAAAATAAAAATTGTTACACTGACTGAATCTGTATGTCCTCTTTTTCGATACTATTGCGACTAGCGATTACAACGCCACCTTTAAGGTTGTACCAGTCGTTATAAGGTCCGCTTCGAGTAATATTATAACTTTTTAATTTTATATCGTGACTTTAATTATGTTCCCTGGAGGGTATATTACAGTAGGCCCCAAGTCATAAGCAACTGTAAACTATAACGCAGTTTGTATTCCGTGATATTATATTTATCATGGCGTTTTAGTAGTATTAATATGATTAATTGTGATTTTTTCGTCAGGTTGGACAAGTTTTTCAGCCGGTCCTCCTTAGAATCCATTCTTGATACGTTTTGTAGCTCCACTTCTGCTTTTAATCTTTTCAGATATCACGCGAGAGTCTGCTTTGTATCCTCATTTTGATGAGGTTGCACTTCTTCTATCATACATGTAATTCTTTATATATCGTTCGTGTACTCTTTTTTGATTTCAATTTTATCTTTGTTGCCTTTTACGTTTTACTTGAAGTCATTCGTAATATAATGGGACATACATTGGGATAAGTTTTTCTATGAATGCACGTGTATTTTATCGATTTCGTTTTTATTTAAGTTCAGTTACGTGATACTATTTTTTGTTTTTAGTCTTTTTGTTTGTTGTTTTCTAACATTTTTTTTATCTATATTAGCTAATTCGGTAACTTCTGCTGCCGCGTCTTTAAAAGTATCTTCAAGTTTTAAATTTAAATTTGTACTTTTTAGGATTGTTAAATGTTCTTTCTGTTTAGAGTTTGAGTTTTCAGATTCGGAGCATGACCCTGAAGAGAGTGGGTTTAGCTGTTCTCTGTCAGTGGTAACTCAAGATTTTTATTCTCCGCAGCAACATCTGGTTTCTTCACTCTTAGTCCTTGACGGACACGTTTTTTTTTTTTGCTGGATGTGCAATATTTTTGAATGTAAAACAGACCACGTTTTTATCGGTAGTTAAAAAAAGTATTCTATAGTCTTAATTTATCAGTAATAAGTCAGGTTTGTAGGTGCCCACAGAATACTGTACGTCTGAAGCTGCGGATGTATTGAAATATTGGTTGTTGATGTCCTGCTTTTACGAACGACATGGGGAAATGTTAGCTTCAGATTCTTTTCAATAATGCGACGCGGGATGATCGAGGATACGTTAGATATAATCAGTTTTCTAAGCGAACTCATTAACGGTCGGGTCTATATTATTGCGTTATTTCCGAGATGAATACTTCAGCCGTTTTACTTGAATCAAAATAAAAGCACATTTTTTGTTATTAGGCATACGCGATAGGAAAGTTATTTTAGACGGTGCGGTGTATATTTACTAATCTCCACGAGATAATAATCTTCATTATTAAAATTTACCTGTAACCGGAAAAACAATGGATTATTCTTCTGTAGGGAAGTTGAAGGTACTGTTGGTAATTTTTGTATTTTTGCGGGGCATTTGAAAACCTAGCTGGTTCTTTCGATTGTTTACTTTCCACTGTGGTTACGGACATCGGAGGTTTTGGCGCATGACTATGTTTTGCTTGTTGTACAAAAATGGTCGAGCAAAAACTCCTGATTTTCTCGTAGGCTGGTTTTGCTTGTGATGAAGCCGGTACCGGATGGTGGTTTAATTTTCTTCATTTTACGGTCGCAATGGCCAAACTGATTTTAAAATATTTCGAGTAGCATTTCTACGGTATTTTTACCTGTATTTATCAATCATTCTGATACTTTTTTCAGAACGTTCTCTCTTTTATTCTCAGCTACTTTCGGATCTTGGTCTTCCTACTCCATACAATCACTCTTATGCTCTCTAATTTTCTTCCTTGTCAGTTGTGAACCTATTCTAGCTTCTTTCATTTATTCTATCTCGTACCAGATTAAAATCGGATCTGTTCCTTTTGAGCTGTTACTTAGATTCCTTGGTTGATTGGGTTGTTGCTCTTCTTTAGCGTACCTAAAAGAATTAATAAAAACAAAAAACAAAAATAAAGTGCTCTACAAGCAATGTATATTCGAGATGATAATTGTGTAATTAACCGATAATAGGACACCGTAGTCGAATTAAAACGACTTACCTACCGTTGATCTGAACACACGTACGAACTTCAGCAGACTAATCGGGTGGTACGTTCTCCAACTTTGCAACATATAAATTTTGTTCATTCTATGTAAGTTACACGTTTTCGTTGTGTTCGGTGTGTTTTCGCGTAACCGGTTTTCAATGCGTGACTTGGCACTACTCATCGCCTCTCATGGCCAGTCGCATATTTACCACATTGGCAGGTCTGGGAACCGCGCCGACTATTAGCCGAATCCCAATTTCACTGGTCACATTAGAGTCTCGGGCAGTAATTTACTACGGTAGTTTCTCTTTGTTTTCCGCAGTTAAAATAACTTTAAATTTTTTACGTTTATTGATTATTGATTTTCTTCTTGTCCGGATTGATCGTTCCGTATGTAATTATTGCGCGGTTTATCGTTAGGAGAAACTTTCCCTTCTTCGTCGGAAATTGATGCTTCTGGTTTAACAGAAGTTATCCGCATCTGAAGGTGAGTGTTTAAGGCTTGAAGAAGTTACTAGTCATTCCGTTGCGCTTATATACATATATTGTGCGCTGTAGTTTCTATAGTGCAACGGAATTTCCAATCGCCCTAACAGCAACAAGTGCTTATAGTTACGATATGTGTAATGCAGCGTTGTTCGACTGAGAATCGAACATGCCCAACGCTGCTGACTTTTAAAATAGATTTATTCTTGCTCTGTACGGAAATCCTTCAATTTAGTACATGACCATTATTTTTTATGATCATACCGTATCGGTTAATTTCTAGGGCTGCTTTAAAAATTGCCTACTTTTTATCGATAAATAAATTTATCAACGGTTATTTTGCTTTTTAGGAACCGCAACCCGTGAAACCTTGGACCGGCATCAAAAATGCAACTAAAGAATACATGTGCGCTCAGTATGACAGCTTCATTAATAAAATTGTCGGTGAAGAAGATTGTTTATATCTGAATATATTTACCACTAAGGTACAGTAGTTGGTTTTTCTGTTTATTAACGTTTTGCGAATATTCATGTTTAAAACGGTATTTTAAGAATGCGACCGTTACGAATGTAAGCCCTCGGTAGTCTATAAGGAAATATTCTATTCTTACGTTAAATATTATTATGTTTAATACTGATTGTAGTAAGTACATTTTATATGAAATAATAAATGTTTACGCATGAGTTAAATTTTCTTCAGAGTCGTGCAAGTAGAATTCTTCTGACTGTGAGCCTATTCCGTCTGGTCCTGTGCTGCGTTTTGATAGATTGTCCTGAATAAATCTACATACACACGTCTTTGTTTTTGCTTTTTCCTTTTGTTTCTCGGAAACAATTTTTTAAAATTTTATTCATCACCTCGTGTTTATGCAACCCCCGCTTTTCGTTTACTTTTCTTTCCTCTTTTATTTCGTAAATGAGACCATTCTATTTAGTTTTCGATTGTTCTTGATTATTATCTATTTGAACTTTCAATGTCAACGAAACGGTTTCATTTACGGAATAAAAGGGAAAACCGACGACGAGTCGCATAATGTCAGATACGAGATGATGATGAGTACTGGGGCTATTTTGTGCTTTTAACCCCTTTAATCAATTTACAGTTTCAAGTTCAACTCTGAGCATCATAAGTAACCGCAGGTACTCTACACAGCTATTGATTATTGTGGATTTTGATTTATCTCGATGTCCCGATCTGTTCTCTTCTTTCGGATCCGATGCTTTTTAGCTCACCGTTTCAAATTCGCAACCGTTCGATTTGTTTTCTGCGAGTTCGCAGCGAATTTATAGAATGTTTGACTTAAATGTATTATTCATAGTCTCATCTATTTTTTGCTCCTTTTCACGTAACTTCGTAATCATCTGAATGAATATTCGTTGTTATAATTTTTTCCGACGAACATTGTTAAGGTTGTTTAGAGATAATTTCAATTTATATTTATTCCCGTTTTCGTTTCGATTCGGTTCTCTAAAACAATTGCTCTAGGTCGGAATAGAAAATTATAGGAGCTCCTAGCTCCTCCTGTTTGATTAGCTTTTTTAATTACAAAAAAAAAAAAATCCATTTTTATCAGTTACGATTCGTGTTTTGAGGTCAGGGTACATTTCCTCTATCAGATTCATAAAAGTAAATGGAACACCTTATCTACTTGGCGATTTTATCATAAAGTGTGACAATCGAGGAAATTAAAAGTTTCTCTTTTTGTAATCGATGAAACTGAAGGTTCATCTGGAATTTGTTTATTTTTCCGGTCGATTGATTTGTTGCGAATAAATGGTCTGTCGTCGAAAACCGCTTTCTAAATCTAGCTTGCTTATAAGGCTTTCGAATATGTCTTTAATTATCTTTTTTTCACGAGTTTCAAAAATACTTTCGCGTTCATCAAACTTAAGCTTATTATAGAGTTATCTCGTATGTGTCTATTCTCTTTCTTATAAATTAGTATAATTTTTTCAATCTTTAGAAATCACTTGAGAATAACTAATTCTTTATTCGGACCGCATTTTAGTGTTTATTTGATATTTTGTCGTAACGCCTTATTATTTTTTAAGTTCTTAAGTTCTGATTTAATCTCATTTATTAGGAGAAAAGAGTTTCGAATTAAAATTAGCGGTACCGTTTGTTTGAAATTAAGCGGTAATTTTGTTTTACTGTAGATTTCGATGTACTTAAACTGTGGTGCTACATTATTAATCTGATTTCTAAAGTATTTTTTTTTTACCATTACTAATATATATATATATATATATATGTATACACCTATTATATATATTGGTATAGTTCTTTCGTTTTTTAACCGACTTCAAAAAAGCAGGAGGTGTTCAATTCAACTGTATTTTTATTTATTTATTTATTTTTTATTTTATTTTTTATGTGTGTTACCTCAGAACTTCCTTCTGGATGAACCGATTTTGATGATTCTTCTTTTATTTGAAAGGTGGTGTTTCTCATGTGGTCTTATTTAAATTTGATCAAGATCTGACCAGTAGTTTTTGAGTTATCCTTAATAATGCGGGAGATAGAAGCTTTTTGGATGCTTTTCATTCATGATTGTTTTCACCGTCGGGTTAGATTTATTGACTTAAAATACTATAAATTTGCCAAATTACCAAGGAAATGTAGCTTTTGATGTTTTCACACCGTGGAAATATCTGTTCTTATTAAAATGTTTTAATTTAATTGAATAAAAATGCACTAAAAAGTAAAAAATAAAATTCTTTTTTACAAAAAATAAATACCGATACTTGAAGGTTTATTATAAAAATTTAAAAATGCACTCTAAAAAGTAAAAAATAATTACTCCCGATAAAAAATATATATCAGAGTGATATATAACTTAAGATGATATTATCGTAATTCTTATACAACACTGATACCTTAATTAGAGTCCGCATCGAATTCATATTAAAATAATAATTAAAAACTGCATTAAAAATAGCCATTAAATTGTTCCTAGATATTGTAACATGAATTTGATGCGGACTCTGATTAAGGTATCAGTGTTGTATAAGAATTACGATATCACCTTAAGTTACATATCACTCTGATATATATTTTTTATCGGGAGTAATTATTTTTTACTTTTTAGAGTGCATTTTTAAATTTTTATAATAAACCTTCAAGTATCGGTATTTATTTTTTGTAAAAAAGCATTTTTTAATTATTTTTAAGTGTGTTAACTACCGACAATAACCCAACGCAAGTGAAATTTTTGAAAGTGTCCATTCGTACAGTTAATAAAATAATAAAATTATAAACACCCTAAACAGACGTATATTAATATAGTAGAACCGTTTTCGAAATTTCTTACATTCAAAACGGAAAAAAAAAAAAAAAATTATTTTCATTAATTCATTTTCTTTTTGTTTCTAGCTGAAGTTGAAAAATCCCCGAAAACGTTTCAAGCATATTATGTTTATTTGTGTTTGTTACGGTATTTATAATTTTATTATACACACGTGCCGATTTTGTATACAAACGGGGAAAATTTATTATAAAATTTGTCTATTTCATCTTCAATTTGCTGTTAGTGTATGCGCGTGATTAATTGCGATGTTTTTCCTTTAAATTCGAATTTTACCAGCGCATACCGTATGTTCTGATATTACTTTTTTTGTCTTGATCCGTTTGATTATTCGCGGAGCATCTATTTTTTCCTTTTCCTGCGCTGTTTCAAGTTCTTAGGTGTTTTTTAATTATTCCTAAGTGATCTTCTATTGAAGCTGGCGGCGCACACGTGATTATGTGTTTAACACTGCGGTAGTTTTGATGTGATCGTAAATGACCCCATAACGACCTTAATCGGGTGGTAATCGCAGTTCGATTCCTATTTGTTCGAATTTGATTTGATGCGTTTCGTTGTTTTATTAATTTTTTTAAAATTTTATTGCACTAAAGTCAGTTGTTTAACACTACTTTTTATTAATCTTAAATTTGAATTATCGGTTGATCATATCCTGTTTTTCTTATACTCGTAATTTACTGCATCAATGCATGTTGGTTATATCTTGTTGAGAGATGATTTTTTTTTGATTTCATTACACCATGCGTGAACTATCTATTTTGTTTTTTTTTTTTCAAATCAATCGTCCCTTTTTTAAATTGTTCCGGTTTTTTTCTTTTTGAGATCGCCAGCCGAGTGCATTTCCTAGCATTAGATTATGTTAGTGAGAAAGAGGAAGAAACGAATTAGAATTGAATATTACTAGAGGTGGAAGCAATGAAGGGCGCTATAATAGGAATGATCGCCGGGGAATGGAAGAGAAAGAATAAACGAGAAACATTATATGGAGCAGGAAAACCAAGATTCAGAAGTTGTCTACAGAAGTGGCTCTGTTCTATGGATATTATAGACGCGCATTCGAAGAAGATGTGATTTGTATCGCAAAGTAGATCAGAATCATCCGGTTGATGGAAAGGTATTTTGAGTTAAATGATCACGTCGTGCGTTATCTCTTGTTTGCTCGCGTTCTTGTCCGGCTTATCAGCTCGCATTGTTAACGGCATATCGGTGAGATCGTTTCTTTTGTTTATTTATAATACGCTAAATCTTCTCTATTCATACATAGATTTGATTTTATTTCGAAGAGTAATAAGTGTTGTTTCGAACAGTATTTATTTTTATTTATTTATTTTATTCTATTTTATTATTTTTTAATTTGTCTTTCTTTTACTATCATTTATTTATTTCCTTTTTTCTCCTCCCATTTTTTTTTTTGGATTAATCGATGAGTACGTCTAGTGGGGGCCGCCCTGCGGCCTCCGCCAAAGATACTAAACCGGCAAAAACGAATTTAACCCTTCAAATGGACATGGACGCTTCAACCAAGCGTAAACCAACCGGTCCCCTTTCACCGGCCGCGTCGATCCCTAGCAAAGATCTGCGACTATCAGAATCTGATTTATCAAAACTTTCCGGCAGTAATAATAATAGTAGCAGTAATAATAATAATAATCTTAGTAAAAATAATTCTAATGATAATGCTATCGAAGCTATTAAAAATTTCAATATAAAAACTTCCCACGACATTATCGATAATAGTACAAAAATTAATAATAAAAATGAGGTAATTCTTTTCCCTGTAGAGTATAATGGTTCTATACACATTATACTGCAATCGCTCTCTGAGCTTAATATAGGAAATTTACATCCCTTTGCTGTTGTTAAAATTCTCTTTAATAGAACTATCACAGAAATCCTCCGAGCGGGCAGTAATAGACTTAGACTCTTTTTTAGGGATATTAGCTCAGCAAATAATTTTCTTCTTGATTCTGACTTCCTTAATAAAAATGACTTTAAGGCCTTTATTCCTAATAATCTATTGTTCTCTTTTGGCATTATTCGTAATGTACCTGTAGATATTACCGAAGAAGAATTATTGGAAGATATTTCAGCGGAAGAGCCGGTAGCTTCAATTCGACGACTCAAGAAAAGATTTGGCGATGAATTTCTTTCAATTCCTCTAATTGAAATTAAATTCAAATCACTTTTCCTTCACAGTTATATTCATTTTTTCTATCTCCGTTGTGCAGTGGAACCCAGCCTAAGACCTATCCAATGCCGAGCTTGTTTTCGTTTTGGCTACACCGACAAGTTTTGTCGCAGTAAACCACGTTGTCTTAAGTGTAATGAGTTGTATTCCTTGGATTCTTGTTCAGCTCCTTAGCCGTCAGATTCTAAATGCCTCAACTGCAAGGGTAATCATTTAGCCACCGATAGACAATGTCCTGTTTTTCAAGACCAGCTTCATCTTCGTAAAATCATGGCTTATGAAAACGTGTCCTATAATGAAGCTAGTATAATTAAAAAATCCAATCTTACCAACTCAGCTTTTTCCTTTTCCGATATAGCTCAGAAAAACCTGCATTCTTCTCCTTCCAAGTTTTCTCGCCGACCCAATCGGCCACGATCTCCCAAATCTCTTCCCGTTCCTAATCAGCATTTCCCTCCTCTTCCGTCAAACAATCGTAATTATCGTAACGGCCTCTTCTTCCCCGAATCAACGCACAGTGCATCGTCTCATAACGTTCCTTCTTATTCTCTTCCCAACTCACCTAACTCTTGCTTGCAACAACAGGTACCAAGTACTCTAATTTTTCCTAATCCCAACTCCTCCGTTCCCGTGTCAGCAGAAGAAGCTGTCGATAAGCTAGACTTCAGCTTAAACCTTCAAAATACCCCTCCTAACCTACGTCAAAATCCTGAATTTCGCTTGGCATCGCTCAAGCTTTTCCAACTGTTATTTGCTCACTGTCCTCCGAATTCTACGGCTACGTAACTGGTCAACTTCCTGTATTTCCGTTAATGGTCCTTATGATTGTGAAATTCCATTCTAATTTCTTCTCTTGCATATGTGTAAAATTCGCTATGGTTCTTGTCATTGAATTTTATGTTTTTTCCCAAATTTCTACTCTGTCGTTCTCTTGCCATATTCCTTTATCTAGGCTAACCAGCATTCCGGAGCTCAGGCCGTTAATTCCTATCACATTTCCTTCTGTAATCTTATGTTTCTCCCGGATTGCATTACTGAGAATACAGATATCATACGCCTTATTCCAAAAATATATGTTTCCTATTCCTGTTATCACCATTGTCTCGTCTCGCAACTTGAAACCTGCGGGTGATGAGAGCGGTGGAGAATTGTTCATAATTTTTGTTTGGATCAATTTTCTTTTCTCAGCTATACTGTTAAAAGCGAGAAAAGTTAACAGATGTTTCTGTTCTGATCTATATGCTTTGCATTATTTTTATGACCATTGCCTCTTTCTGCGAACTTCGATTGGGTTCGACAGTAGTCGAGGACGGTGTATGGTTGATTGCAATGCACAATTGTATAAAACTTCTTTTTTCTTCGGTTTTAAACCGTGCAAATCAATACTAATTATTAGATGCATGATTCTCATCCTCAAATATCTGACTTTTTCCTTTTTTCATCTTTCCTTCGGTCTTCTTTCAAACACGCTGGGCTACGGTAAAGAAAGACGGTTAGTCTGTTTCAATTTAATCATTTTCAAAGTCCTTTTCGTTCCAGTTATGACCCTTTTTAAAGCGAATTTAATCTCTAATTATTCCTTGCTTAATCTTAATTTCTTCACTTTGACCCGCAGCCCTTTCCTCATCATTCCATACCTAATTAAGTCGGTAAGCAAGCGAGAGAGGAAGTGGTTTTTCCTCAGTGAGCATCGCAATAAGTTTTCATATTCCTCATTCGTAAGTTATCTGGGAAAACAGATGTCTCTCCATTGTCTCTTTTTTGCATCCTTTCTTCTGCCGTATCTTTCCTTGTCTTTATTCAATACTTTCAACTGGCTTTGCGTGGACTACCCGAGCCTACACTCATTCCTTCTCCGATTTTCCTCTCTCTTCCAAATCTGCAGGCTGTAAGGTATTATTTTCCTTCCTCTTCTACACTTACATGGTTCCTTCCCCTCCAACTATTTTTCTGTACTTTAAATGATGTCAAACAGGCTAAATATTCTTCAATGGAACTGTAGACGTCTTAATGCCAATAAATGCTCTCTCGAAGGTTTGTTGGATCAATATAACATTCAGGTTGCTCTCCTGTCAGAAACTTGGCTCAAACAATCTCCCAATATTCGAATTCGAGGATACTCCTTAGTCAGTTCGAATCGGGACGACGGCTATGGCGGAGCTGCTATTCTTATAAGAAAAGATGTACATTTCATCCATCATGATAGTTTTTTGCTTCCTTTCTTCCAGTCCTCTTAATCCGAATTTAGTTCACGTCTCAATCCCATTGTGTCACGGTAAAAGTTTTAATCTTGTCTCCTCCTACATCCCACCGTCCTATAACTTACGCGATTTCCCATTTGACTTGTTCTTGAATTCAATTCCTCGCCCTTTCATGGTCGGCGGCGACTGGAACTCCCACTCGCCTCTATGGGGTTGTTCCAGTTATAACAGGAATGGCACAATTATAGAGGAAGTAATTTTCAACTATAATTTAGTTCTCCTAAATGATGGTTCTCACACCTTCTTCAAATCATCGTCTACTTCTAGTTCTATCGATCTATCTTTTGTTTCCTCCGACACAGCTCTTAAATCCTCGTGGAAAACTCTAGATGGTACCTTCGGCAGTGACCACGTTCCGATCCTCATTGTTCTTAATGACTTCCATCTCCCTTCTCTTTCATCTTCATTTACGCCTTTGCATTATGCTGATTGGAACCTGCATAAAACTGATTGGAATGGATTTCGGTTTGTTGTGGACTCAGACCTTCCTGCAATACAAGTAGAAAACGATGCTATTTCACAATATTCATCCTTTACTAATTCTATCTCCTCTGCTCTAACACTGCCTTCCCCACTCTATCCTCAAGCCCGGAAAAGTCATTCTTTAAGGGCTTCATCACTGTGGTGGAATGGGGACTGCACAGCTGCTGTCAATCAAAGTTGGTCTAACTTTAAATCATTCCGCTCTCAACCTACTTTTAATAATTTCTTGACTTACAAGAGTTCGAACGCTAGAGCCAGATATATTCTCAAAAACGCCAAGAAAAATGCTTGGAAATCCTTTTGCTCTTCCTTTTCTCGATTGACTCCTATTTCCAAAGTGTGGAAGTTGGCTAAAGCTTTTAGAAATTCTATTTCCGAACGCCCGTCTAGCTCCAGTCTTCCTAAGGATACTCTTTCTTCTTTCTTTGACTCCATAGCTCCTGATTATGTCCCTAACTGTGATGAAGTGGATTCTTTAATTCCTCCTTACCAATTATCACCTCATTTCCTTTCCTCTAACTTTTCCCTCTCTGAATTTCTTTCTTCCTTGAAAAACTCCTCCAAATCCTGTCCGGGCCATAATAAAATTTCTTACTCCATCCTCAAAAACCTATCTGTAAAGTCTCTCAAAATTCTTTTAATCATTTTCAATTCCTTCCTACAGTCTGGTTCTATTTCTGATTTATGGAGAAGAGACCTTCGATGTTATCCCTATTCCCAAGAATAATTCCTCTGCCTTTCGGCCCATTTCTTTAGCTTCTTGCCTGAGAAAACTCTTTGAGAGCATGCTTAACAAACGGCTGCTCTGGTGGCTGGAACACAATAACTCGCTTCCAGACAACCAGTTTGGTTTTCGTCCTGGCTTAGGCCCTCCAGATTGTATCAGTCTTTTCCTTGCTGACATTTACAAATCATTTATTTCCAAAGAATTCACAATTGCAGCTTTTATTGATGTAGCCAGTGCATACGAAAGCGTCCATCTTCCCACGCTCAAAAACGTTATGATGTCTTTAAATATCCCTGCATCCATATCCTTCGTAATTATCAGTTTTTTTCAAAGTAGAACTCTCCTCCTTTCTGCTCCTTCCTTTTTCGCCTCAAAGAAGGTCTTCCAGGGCCTTCCGCAAGGTTCTTGCCTTAGCCCTACTTTATTTAATTTATATGTTTCCAAAATTGGTTTTCTCTCCTTAAAATCCAAAACTTTATTTTTTGCAGATGATATCCTTGTTTACTCCTCTTCCCGTAATCTTCTAGTTGCCAATGAGGAACTAAACAGATCCTTAAGTACTCTAGAAGAGGCCCTTTCTAACATTCATCTCTTCATTTCCGCTCCAAAATCAGCAGCTGTAGTCTTCACCCTTCGACCTTACAACCCGGGCTCATTTGAAATAAATCTTAAAAATCATTCCATTCCAATAGTCAGTTCTTTTCGTTATCTGGGTATCATTTTATCCCCTCGTCTGTCTTTCCACGAACGATATCAGTCATTTATATGCTTCCTCGCTTAAAGTCTTAAACCTTCTTAAAGCTCTCTCACCTACGAGATAGGGAGGTGATCCTTCTGTGTTAATAATGTTGTACAAATCTCTCATACGCTCTAGATTGGATTATTGCAGTTTCTTATATAGCAACTCTTCCAAATTCGTTCTCTACTAATTAGATCGTTTCTAAAACAGTTGCCTTCGGCTTTGTCTCGGAGCTCTGAGGTCATCTCCTATCCCAGCCATTCTATCTGAATTCAATATTTGTCCTCTGTTCATCCGAAGATCTTATTTGGGTTATCGCTTTCTCATCAAACGTTTTTCCACTTCCTCGTCAAATATCACAGTAGCTCTTATCCTTTTATCCTTCGTTACTGGCGTTTTTCCTCCAATAAAATTCCTATACTATCTCATATATCGTTTCGCCTTTCTAAATTTTCCCCTTTTGTCATTTCCCATCACAAGCTTCCATTCTTACGTCTATTCCAAATTGTTAAAGCCACCAAATATCGTCTTTATGCCATGCTTCCTTAAATCCTCTCCCTTTCATATCGTCAGTGTGGAATTTAATAATACAATAAACTCTCTATTCCGTGATCACTCTTTAATTTTTACTGACGGATCGAAGAGCCCGATCGGAGTTGGGGCGGCATTCTTGTGCCCTCAGTTCTTTCATTCTCGGTCTTTTAGACTTCCGTCCTTTTGTTCTGTCTTTACTGCAGAATCTGTTGCCATTCTACAAGCCATTATTTATATTTCCTCTTCTGCAAGTTCTTCCAAATTCCTTATTGTTTCTGATTCTTTAAGTGTTCTTCTAGCGCTTTCTCCACCTTCCCATTCTCCTTCCACTGATGCTATTATCCTTTCTATTCGTTCTCTTCTTCATGATCTATCCTCATCGACGTGTACCCAGATTGACTTTCTTTGGATTCCAGGACATGCAGGCATTGATGGAAATGTAGCCGTCGACCTCCTTGCTAAAGCTGCTGCTTCCAATGGGAATTTTATTAGGAGGGTTCCAGCACACAACTTTCTTCTTCCAACTAAATCCTGCCATCTTAGGCATTCTGTTTATGTATCTCTTTTCGCTAATCCTAATTCCTTTTATCTCTTGATTAATCCCGTTCCTCCTCCTCGTCCTTGGTTCTATTAGTTTCCCAGTTTCCGTCGGTCCATAATTACTAAATTATCTCGCCTCCGTTTCTCGCATAGTCTCCTTCCTTCTTCACTAAATCGCTTCTCTTTGGCTGCATCTTATAATTATCCATTGGATCCTGAAGGTTCCCAGTATGTTTGCGATGCGAATCACGTGCTCTTCGAGTGCTTCGGTTTATCTCGCGAGCGTGAGTTACTTTATTGTCATCTTTTAAAGCTTGGTCTTCCTGCTCCTTTCAACGCCTCTTATGTTCTTTACCTACTATCTCTGTTGTTCTTGTCCTAGGGGGGTGTTCCTTGATTCCATTGTCGACAGAATAAAAATATAATTTCTATTCTATTCCATGTGTCTATTCCTTTTTGCTGGGCTAATGCTCTTTGCTAGCAAACCCAAGGGGGGGTAAAAAAAAAAAGAAAAAAAAAAGAGTTAAATGATCGTTTACGTGAATACTGCTAGACACTTAATTATAGATTTTTATCATGAAGCTGTTGTTACTTGACATTTCTGATTAGAGCTAATTTGTTTCTCTTATTGTTTAAACCGGTAATTGTAGGCTGATACTTTTTTTTCAGCCGACGGAAATCCCGTTTGGTAATATTTAGATAGTTCGCTATTGTCGTAAACTACATCTCATATACATTTTTATCTTTTGTTTGCGGATGTGATTTTTTTCGCTTTCCGGTTGCATTAAAGATCATTTTTTCGTTTACTGATACATCGTATCTTTCGATCTTCGCTAGATTCGAAGTGAAGATAAATATAGAGTAAGTTGCGGGCTCGGTCAGAACGCCATTGATATTATCGACACGCGGTGAATTTTTTTTGTACGATTCAAGTTTTCCTCCTGATCACTATACTTTCCAAGTGAACAGTAAAAATTGAATCGTAATCTTAAAAAGAACAACGTACTTTGTATTTCTTTTTCTTTTTTTTTTTTTTGTTTTTATATAGAAATCCTACACTTTTTGATTTAGTTTTTTCTCTTAATCTTCGAAGACTTTTTAAGCTAGCTAGTATACGTCCAAATCCGTTCAGTGGGTCTCCGGTGTTAAGTCTATCTTAGATAGGAAACACTTTATACATCAAGTTCGGCGCTATCGGTGAGGATTTTTTCTTTGAAAAGAAATTCCTCAAATTTCTCATTCATTATTTGGCTTCCGTAATTGATTCCGAGAACAAATTATTACGAAAATAATTCTGTTAGAAATTGATTGTAATTTTTGGTTATCTGTCTCTCCGCACTGGCGCCAGTATGGTGGTATGGCATCGAAGTATATGGCGCAACGTCCAAGAGCAATATCAACAGAATTCAACAGCTTCAGTCTAAAATACTCAGACAAGTTGCCAGTGCTCCTTATTTCGTGTTCAATAGAACACTCCATCACGATTTGAAGATCCCATTCGTGCATGACTATTACAAAATTCGATATGGTACGTTCTTTAGTAAACTTGAACTCAGTGAAAACACAGGAGCGTCCAGCATGTTCTGTTCATCTCTCCCTGGGAATCCGCGGAGAAGACTCAAGAGATACTGGTGTAGAGACGCATTACCCCCGGATAACCTCGAGAAAATTACAACAGCATCCACGGAATTAATTTCACTCGCTCAAACCTAATTTGTGTTGAACAATGTCATAAAATGAACTTAATTTGTAAAAGTTTTTTTTTTTTTTTTTTTTTACTGTGATAAATATTGTCTATTGTGTGTAACGTAAAATAGTAGTAAGTTATTAGTATATGAGTTAAAAATCATGTCTTTTTTTCTAATGAGAAGAGATGTGAAGAAGTAATTGCTTAACATAGAAAAAGTCAAGATTTAGTTAACCAAACAGCAGCGCCTATTGTGGTTCAAAGACCGGAGTGGTGAAAAAAAAAAAAAAAAAAAATTTTTGGTTAATTCACAATTCTAATGTTACTATTGATTTTCGTGTGATGAGAAAAATCAAACTAAATCGGTTCATTATGACCGCGAAGAGTCGACGATTGTCTAGCGGTAAAATGCAAATCACTTTTTAGACTGTATCGTTCTAGAATTCTGCAAGAATATGTTTATCGATAGTGTTCGAAGTAAATTTTCATGTCGGTATTTAATTTTAAAGCGATACACGATCGTCGGTATTAGTTGTTAGGTGAAGACTGACGCTGAATTTAAGGTTATTTCTCGTTTAGCATAGTTAAATTCAAACTAGTCTCGGTTCTTTCTTCAAGTAGGCTATAGGAAATGAAAGTAATTTTTCTAAGGAAACGGGAGGAATATTCGCAAGGAGCGACATAATTATAAATGCAATTTAGAATGTTCAAAGTTTTGATCTGTCCGTAAGTCTAACTTTCATTAAATTCTGTTAAAAATCATATAATTCAAAATGTTAATTGCACATACTATATGTATTGCATATACTAGAGTGTCATAAATTTAATTTGGTTCTAAGAAAACGCGATTCTCTATAATATAAATGAAATATTTGTTCTCGACGTTTTGCAATAATATTACTCACAGAATGGTAAAGAAGTGGTAGTACGGAAACTTAGTTGAAACGTTATCAGTTATGCGTATGACTGAGAGATTTTGATAAGATTATTACGGATATTACGAATACATTTTTTGCGGCCTTCTTAGTTATCTTCTTTGATCATTTGGTTCACTGACGCAATAACACGTTTACTTCACAATGCAAACAACTGAGCTCGTTTATTCCAACAATGAAAGATCGCGCTAATTTTCGAAAAATTATCCTTTATTCTATAGTTTTTATTTTAGTGCCCGCTGAAGTGCGTACAAACCAATTTCCCGCATTACGGTTAATTATTTTTCCTTAATTCTTTAACCAGTAGCTTCCAACCATTTCTAGAACCTATTCTCATGTAATATTGCAGAATCAATTTAACATTTTAGATTTCTAACGAATATGGAACACTTATCTGTTCAGTTAAAGCGATACTCGAAGTAGTCACGTGTAAGGAGTACATTTCGATAGTGCTTTTAAGGTATTGTAACAACAGGTATCGTGTAGCGAGTACGAAAAATCGATTGTTTTATCAGAAGTAGCCAGAATTTCATTCCTCCAACTTTGTCTATGACTTACATTTTGCCTCACGGACGTTGCTTGCTTACAGTCTTTTATATATTAATTTATATTTGCGCTCGGTAGAATTTATACGCGCTTTCTCCCGATATCTTATGATCTTTACTTCGGTACAGAAATATGAATTGATGATCTGAAGGTATCGTTATTTTTTGCTAATGCTTTCTTTTTTTTTTTTTTTTTAATTTCTCGGTTGAATTTTTTTTCTTTTCTGAAATGATGTTTACGTATACTAAGGATGCACAATGTCCGAGGTCTTGCGAGTAAATGCTGGCGATTTCTTCTATTCCAATTTGCCGTATTATTGCAAATCTACGATTTTTCAAATTTATTTTAGGCACATAATTTTTTTTCCAACAACTTTACTATGTACTTGTGATATTGGTTTTTATCGTGAAATGCAAGTATATATTATATATGTATAAATTCGAAATGAAAAAAATCTAGTGAAATGGAAAAACAAAGTTAGAATTTGGTTGATAGCATGGTGTATAGAGCAATAGAAATATAAAAGTAATAATAATAATAATAAACAAATATATATGTAAAAAAAAAAATGCTATCGTAATAATAGTAATAACCACATATATATTGATAACATTGATATGAGACTCGCTACGATCTCCAGCTTTAAGATGCTAATGAGAGTGTGTTAGTTTCATAAAAATTATATTGTATCATTGTATATATAAGTTAATATATTAAGACATTATTATAATAAGAAGTAACAATTCAGATGGGGTGGTATAATTGTAACATATAATATGATAAATAATGAGAGTGTGGATTATTTTGTAATATAGTAAGATATAAGCTAACAATTTCTATATTGCAACATAAAAGTAGCACATAAGTTGATGTTATATTAAACAAATAAATAATATAATTATGTTGGGAACCCGCAGACGGGCTAGTGCCCCCCCGTGGGACCCGCAAATTATTTAAACAAAAAAAAAAAAAAAAAAAATATTTTTTTTTGTGTTATAATAAATGACGAATTAATACAAAGATATTGTAATGCATTATAAACATCCACTTTTAAAGCACTGTAGTTTAACGAGTTCGTAAATTTGAGTGAATAAAGTTACAGAAAAGCTTCGATGTTTCAATAAATTTTCCCAATATCGACAGTTCGCCCTACCATTTTGTTTATAATGTATTTATATTTTTCGGATGTGTAAATGATGTTTGCTATTATCGTTGTAGTTACCCGGTGACGGCGATGAAAATCCATCATTGGACGTAATAGTCAATATTCACGGAGGAGGTTTTTCGGTCGGATCAGGCAATGGTTATAACCCTGATTATTTCCTGAAATTTGCTGATGTGGTACTTGTGAATATTAACTACAGATTGGGTCCGATCGGTATAAATTATTTTTTTTCTTCTTATTATCGATTATGTTGTTTTGAATATTCTTTTTGGTTTCTTTTTCACATTTTGCTTTGTCATAAACTATATTACGCAAATTTTCTTAAACTATTACCGAGAAGAAAAATAGCAGTAGTTCATTTTCCGAAAAGCAATAGCTTTTTAAATGAAAAAAAAAATGAGATACTTTCCTTTTTTTTTTTTTTGAATGCTATAGTTAAACTGAGAATATGTGGTACGACTTGTATCTTTACAGATAGAAGTATAAAAAACTATTTCCGTTAAAATTACTTCAGTGCAAATTATTGAGCTAAGAACTTGGCACTTGGAATGTAAGCATTTATTTAATAGCAAAATCAATCGAGCAATATTGTTGTATATGTAGGTATATAAAAACAAAAACAAAACAAACAAACAAAACAAACAAAAAAAAAATTATGATTTAAAAATCCAAAAAAACAAGATTCTATATTCGTCACTGTTTTTTTCTTTCTTCCAGATGCATTTTGAAAAGTTATAAATTATTCACTAACACGTAACTCTAGCCGTCCTAAATTAGACGGAACGGATTTAACAGAATCAAATGAAAACACATAATTAATGGATAATAAAAGAAACTTTTTCTGAAGTAGCGTAAAAACTGATGACTCTACGCGCAAATATTGTTTGACAATTTCCGCAATCCATCGCGAGAAAAAGCATTTCTTTGAATTACATCGCAGAATGTTAATAAAAATTAGAAATGTAATTTTTGCATCTGTAAATTTAGTTATTAATAAATTCAAATCTAACCCTTTATCCTCCGCATTTCTCTACATACGCAATGCCAAATTTTTATGCATATGGACTTCTTCCGATTCAGTTCATTATAAATTTTTTATTCATTTAGATTAGCGGTAGACACGATTATTTCACTTTTTTACCCTTTGAATGATCATCCGAAGTGTACAATTTCGTAAATTTTGTGAATAGCAAATACCAGTCAACGAAATTCTTTTGTTCTTTATGATATATTCATGCGGCATTACGCTATCCTCATTCCCAATCCATTTTTAAAGTCAAATTGTACCTAGCTTTTTGTATTCATAGTTTTGGGGAAAGCATTTTTGATCAAATTAAACATGACTCTCTAACCATTAAAAACTTCGGAGCAACTTGATCTAGACGATGTTGACGTTTGTGTAATGAAGAACAGTCGCAGTTTAATAGTGACGATCTGGTATTGTCGGGGGGGATTTTGCGATGGGCCGCGAAGATGACGAACAGAGAAGTACTTGGTAAAATCGGGAAAGACTAGAAACTAATTAAAACGATGGAGAAAAGTTGAAAGGCGCAATATATTTCAGTGCCATATCTTACATAGTCCAAATGGTATAACGCGCCATCACCACGGCGGAAAAACTCGTGAAGGAAAAAGAAAAAGGTATAGTATTCAGCAATATGCAGGACTTAATGTGGGGCAACTGTTTCATTCTGCATGTAACAGGCAAACGTTCTTCGTGAAAAAGGGAACAGAGTTATGATGGCCACCGAAATTATAATTAACTAAGGCAAAGGAAGAAGTGTTCAATCGCTTTTGCCACTCTATCGTATAGCACTGAAAAAGATAATAAGTGAGAATGTACATAAGCTAAAAACAACAATAAAAACAAAGAATTTAGCAAAAAAAGCGTTTAAAATCGGCACTTGGAATGTTCAAAGCCTATATGAAGCTGGTAAGCTGAAAACATCGAAGAGGGTATTCGAAAGGTGGATTTATCGACGGCGTTTGAAGATCAGTTGGATCGAGAAAATGACACTAATAAAGAAGTGCTACGACGTCTACAAAAAACACTCAGGAACTACTTAGGGTCTAATTAAAAAGCGAAAAATCAACTATCTGGGCAGCCACATTATGCGAGGAGACAAATATGAGCTAGTGCAACTAATATTACAAGGAAAAGTAGACGGAAAACGAAAACGTGGCAGACCGAGAATGTCTTGGCTAGACAACATAAAGAGCTGGATAGGTATCAACAATACTATATATAAGGGGAAACTAATGGATGTGGCGCGTAATAGGGAATCATTGAACACATTGGTCGTCAACGTTCGCTAAGCGGATAAGACAAAAGAAGAAGAAGACATGCACTTTTGTTGTCGTAAATTTGAACTGGTTTATGCATTTACGGTTCTATTTCCAGATAAATGTAACTTGGCACTTTTTACGTTCCTACAAAGCTTGCGCCGCCACGTGTATAAATTGAAAAGCGGGAAAGCGTGCTGCTGGTCGCTGGAAACATTACGAAAACTTTCATAACAGGAGATAAAGATTTATGGCTACAGCATGAAAAGTAAAATTTTTTTTCGCCATCGACCTGTTACTCAGCTGGGAAAACATAAAAAAGGTGCATGGATACTCGAAATTTTTGTTGGCCGTTTCGATTATCGAAGAGTAGTAGTCCATCATGAATTCATGTCGCAGGGTCAGACTGTCGTCAACAGTGAGTTCCGAGTACAAGTTTTCACACATTTAAGATGAAGTGTACGTTGAAAAAACTCTCCTACAGCTGTAGGAAAATAAGAATTAGGGGTTACACTAAATGTTCGACAATATTTTTTTCTGCCCATGGGCCAATTTTTAAAGCTAAAAGAATATGTCCATCTTTCCCATCCTCTGTATTCTTTAGACTTAGTTCTTCCAGACTTTTTCCGGTTTTCGAAGCTGGAAACTAACATGAAAGGTCGTCGTTTTGAACGCATAGATGATATATAATAATAAAATTCAATAGAACAGCTACACGCTAGGAAATCGGTTCCAGAGAGATTCGGCAGCGGCAGTGGAAACGATGGGAGTGTTGCGCTGCAGACAAAGGGAAGTGCTTATATAATTTCGCTAATATGATAATAAAAATCCGCTTTTTTTTCCCCGGTCGATATATGCTTAGTAGAATAATGTTTCAGAATTTTTAAATAGCGAACTTTCTTTGTATCGCGTTTTCTAAAAAGATTCAGAACTTTTAATGGGTCATCTTGTAACACGATGTCCGATGTGTCCTTGTATTATTATTCGCCAAGTGAAAATGGAATTGATATTCATAATTTTTTCAGGGTTTTTTAGTACGGGTGATGACGTTGTTCCGGGTAATAACGGATTCAAAGATCAAGTGGCTGCACTGCGATGGGTAAAACGGAATATTGCCAATTTTGGTGGAAATGCAGATAGTATAACTTTATACGGATTATCAGCCGGTGCTACAAGCGTTCACTTACATTATGTTTCGCCTCTTAGTAAAGGTAATATTATCTCTGCCCATATATATAATATACATATATGTAGAGAGAAAGAGAGAGACTGGAAACTGATGAAGTGTTTAAAAATATAATTTAGTGAAATTGTTGAGCTGCGGATGTATTAAATGCTTTTAAATTGAAAATGATCTTTAAGTATACTATTAGGATAACAATATCGAATATATTAAATTTCTAAAATAATTTTTTATTTTAACTTAAACACATTATTCCTTGCTGTGATTTTTAGAAATAGCTTATTTTTATTTTCAATTCAAAAATAGATTTTAAAGCAAAAACACGATCAAGAGATTTGAAATGAAATTTGCAAGTACAGTGGAGTAAAGAAAGTAAAATTTTGTATATTTTAGTTTGTAAAAATTTAAGCAGTTACTCTTTTTTCCTTCCTGTGTTTGTCGAAATTCAGACACAAAGAAGCAATTTTGATAAAATAGATATTGAATAAATTTAAGGCAGGGCGCTCGGTGTCCTTTCATCCCTTCTACCGATTTATTTCGAAAAATTAAAAGAGAGAATCGACAAAACTGGATAAATATAAAGAACAACTCAAATTTAGGTAGGTTCTATAATACAGTTCAACCAGCTATCTCGTCGAGACCATGGTATTTAGAAAATTTGTTACCTTGATCTGTCGTCTTCGTATGGGACATACACGAGTTTCACAGAATTTTCAAGGACAAACATCAAATTTGATTCGCAACGATCACGAGATGATTAGTTACTCGGAGGGCATCAATTGTCTGTTATTTTCTTGCAAATTATTTGATAGACGCGGAGATACATTTTTCAGGCACTTAATTTCCTTGACCGTTTTCCTCCTTATAACGTGCAGTATTTGCTTTGTTGTAGGGACCAGGTTCTGGTCGTCCTATTTCGGTTCATAATCGATTGCAACATTGTGATTTAGATTGCAGTTGTTTAGAGTTATTTATTTTCTATTTCGTTTATGTGTACACTTTTATATTATTTTGTTTTATCTATTTATTCATTCTTATTTTATTTTTTATTTTTTTTTCCTTGTATTTTATTTATATATTTGAAATAAGAAGGTTGGTTTCCGTTTAGAGAATATTTGTGTTGAAAGCGGTCAAATGGTTTAGATGCCGGGCCGAAAAAAACAATCCTGCAGTAATCCACGAAAGATTAGTCTTGTGGCAGAATGGGAGGAAAGAATGTCCGTTCGGTAGAAGAAAAGATTAATAACAAGGGAAGAAAAATGAGCTGGAATGTCAAAGGAAAGCATCAAATCGAAAAGAGTAAGCACATTGTCGAAGGCTGCCGAGATATCAACAAAGGAAGTAATAAGAAATTTTTTGTTAATGAATGACTCGTAAACGGCTGCCAGGAATATACCAATACCGTCAGGAGGGTCGTGACCAAGGCGGAAACCAAACATATTACTAGGCAATTAGTTGTGATGTTCTAGCCACCAAACAAGGCGTCTGTTGATTAAGTTTTCGAGAAACTTCCTGACACAAAATGCAAGAAAAATTGAACAAAGCGAGGAAGAGTTGGGTTTAGGGATAGGGGTAACGATAAAGGTATTCCAAAATAAAGGAGTACAATCAAAGCGAAGAAAGGAATTAAAAACAAGTTTAAGAAGAACTGAAGAGAAAAATCAGAAAGATTTCTGAGAATAGGAAAAGAAATACCATCTACTCCGGGAGCAGAACCTGAAGAATTGCGTAAGGATGCTTCTAATTCCGTGAAGGTAAAAGCAGTGATCAGAAAATGCGAGAAGGTGGAAGAGGACGTAATGCGACGTAATTCATTAAAGTTAGGAATGAAACGAAGGAGCAACGGAGTCAATAAAATAGATTAATTCATAATCAGGGAGATTACAGGAAAAAGGATGATGGGGAACTTGAAAGCTTTGGCCATTTTCCAAACCTGAAAAACACAGGAGTAGAGCGTGAGAAGGAGGAAGAGAAGCTTTTTCATCGATTTTTCTTTTTCCCGTTTTGAGGATAAATGTGGCTCTAGCATTGGCTCTCTTATGAGAAAGATAGTTGTTGAGCGTTAGACTAGAACGAAAAGCTCTAAAAGTGGTAAAACTGAGATCGAAAGCAGCCTTACAATCCTGATTCCACCACAAAACGGAAGACGATTTCGCTTTTTTATGAGATGAATAACGGAGAGGAGAAGAACAAGTTAAGGCAAAAGAGATAGAATCAATGAAGAATTCATATTGTGAAAAAGAATTCAAGCTAGCAGGGGCAGAATAGAATGAGGAATCAATGGAGGAACGGAATAAAGGCCAATCAACTTTAGAAAAAACCCAATTAGGAGTATTAGGAGGAGTAGGAGGAGAAGACATCGTTCATTGAAATAATAACAGGAGAACGTGGCCACTTTCAAAGGTGCCGTCTAAAGTACACCATGAATATGATGCACATAGGAGAACTATCATTGAGAAGGAATAAACCGTTCTGAAGGATAAAATTCTCTAAGATCGTGTCATTACTATTGTAATTGGATAACCCCACCGCCTCTGAGAAAAGGAGGGGAAAGGGAATTGATTAGAGTTAGGAAAGGGAAATCACGAAAATCGAAAGTCGAAAGAATGCAAGCATAAATGAAATGAAAGGGCCTTGAAGATTAGTTAGGAATAGAGGTGTGCACATAGCTGAACCACCGTAGCCATCGCTGCGGTTGGAATAGATCAGAGAAAACCCATTAAAAATGATGTCGGCAGAGCTTGTTAACCGTTTTTGAGAAAGAAGCGCGATACTAATATCATATTTATCCGACAGCCATTCTAAGGAGATTTTCTGTTGGTCTTAATGTTGCGGCAGTTCCATTGTAGGACCTTAAGTTGGCAAAGCATAATGAATTCTTAGATAGGCGGTAGTTGGAAAAAGAAGTAGAACAAGGAAAGGTGGAAAAAATAATACACCAGGCCAAAAAAGGAAGGAAAGTGAAAAAGAAGATAAGAAAGTAACCACTATACCATTTCCAAAAAAAGTCCAATGAAATAAAAAATAAAATACCGAGAACAGAGGAAAAGATGGAAAAAAACAAGATAAAAAAAAAAAAGGAGACAAAACAATATAGCACCTTCTGAAGGCTGTGGTATGCTATCAACTAACCCGGTTAAAGACAGCAACATCGATACCGTTTTAACAGGGAAGTTACAGAAACGGGAAATAAGACAATGAAAAATAAAACATAAAAAAGGTGTATACAGCAAAAATTTCCATAAAAGTGGCTATCATCGCATCTGGGTCCCCGTGTGTTATCACCCAACCTAGTTAAAGGATATAAACAACACCGATGGAACGCTCTATAAAACCGTAAAAGCGGAAACAATAAAGTAAAAACTGAGAAGAAAAACCGTGACGTTGGTATTACGGAAATGGAATAAAACGGTACGTAAACGGAAGAGAACGTTTAGAGAAGAGAAACATAGGAAAAAGAGAACAAAGTAAAAATTTGAAATAGAAGAAAAGGCAACATTCACCACTCATAAGATTGCCGGACAGACGGATAATATTTTTTTTCCAAATTTTCAACCGAAACGACGATTTGACCAACACAGAGATCCGGAAAAGTGGAAGTAGTGAGTCTAAACTCGATAGGATAAGGGGGGAGAATTACTGATGGCATTATTAATGGAACCGGCCGAAATATCCACGTCGACGAACTCACTGATAATCTGAACCGGAAAGAATTATTATCTTTCGGAGCAAATAGAAGCGAACGAAGCAGATAATTGTTGGGAAGTTTTGTTTGTTTTAGACGTGGACTTGAACGAAGCGGTCGCATTACTGACACTCTTGCTAATCGAGCAAAGAGAATTAGAGGGAAGTTTACTTCCCCCATCAGACGAATCTGGCATAAATATAAATTAAGCAAAGTGATAAAGTGAATAGAAAAATCAGATATAACGACGGAGGGAGAAAAGGAAAAGATAAGAACGCACGAAATAAAATAAAACTAGAGAAATAAAAATAAGTAATACAGATAAATAAATCGAGATAAATAAATGTAACGATCTCACTGAGTTCTTCAGGTACAATTAAAGGCGACGCGAGTAGACTTTATCACAACCACGTAAAGCAGGAACACTACACGGTAGGGCGTTATTTAGTAAGACTAAATGATGACCGACGGATAAATATAACTACTTTTTGGTATTTTATTCGGTATGAAAAAGATAAGGTGTCGGATGAGCGGGCGAGGGGCCAATTTTAACAATTTATTCCATAACACAAAAGTTTCAAAGAGCAGTCTTTGATGGAGCAGGATGGAAGCGGTATTAGGAAATGTTTGCTATTATGAGCGAAGTAATTGCCTTTTTTTTTTTGGTTAATAAGTTATTTTTTATATAGTCTTCTCGATGAAGATTTATTTTGTTTAATGTATATAAGAAGTCAAATTTGAATTACTTGATAGCGTTTCCTTGTTGCTGAACCGTTGCTCTTTTGAATGTGTACATATTATCGGCTGCAGAACGAATGTTTTTGCGCGTAAAAATAAAACAGCACCTACTAATAAATTTTGTTTAGTGTACTTATTGTTTCGGTTGTTGTTAAAGGTCTCTTTCATCGTGGCATATCCAGTAGTGGTACAGTATTTACTTCAGTATTCAATACTACTGAAAGTTCGATGATGTTAGCGGCTGCCCTGGAATGTCCGATAAATTCTTCCATTGCTACGGTGAATTGTTTGCAACAGAAAGCTGTAAAGGATATCATAACAAAATTAGACGTGTTTCAGGTTTGAAATTATATTCAAATTCGACATTGCTCTACTAAAGCGTGGATTCGTGTTTAATTTATACGTGTATAAAAAGCATTGTAATTATTAATTTATAAATTAAATAATTCGAAATTTTTAGTAAGTGAAATTTATACGTGTACCTTCGAGCACAGTATTGTTAAAAATTTTTCCATTGTATTTAGCAAACCATTTTCTGGGTAATTGAATGATTAAAAATTAAAATGCATTTTATAACCCGTTGGCAGTTTATGTTTTGTTTACCTTTAATTCGAATAAAATTTTAATTTATGGAAACATCGGATATTCTGAATATGAATAGAATCAGTAGTGAAATATTTGAAATTTTAAATATGCATACGTACATTAATTCGTTTACGCCAACTTTCCTAAAATTGTGGTGTTCGCTTTTAATTGTAATTTTATAAATATCTTAAAAATATCTAAATTTTTCGTTGTCATTTTTTGCTCCGTCCCAAGTCAAGTCTCTCATCTGATCATTCTCCAGTGGTCATGATAATAAGTAACACAATAAGAAGGAAAAAATGATACACCAAGGTTACATAATAAATTAACCGATCGGAATATATTTAAAGAAAAGGTTGATAAAAATATCATGTTAAAAGTATCCTATTCAGAATGAAACTGAATTAGAAAATGTGTTACACAAAATTTTATTAAAGTTATTCAAGAATCGGCTTGGAGCAGTACGCCGCAAACACAAACAACTCCAGCTGTCTGTTATCCAGCACAGATCCTAAATAAGATTAAATACAAAAGAATCCTAAGGGGGCAAGGTGGTAAATAAGCAGACATCCGGAAGGTAAAAGGAAATTAAATAAATGGAAACGGTAAAACAGTTACTACTAAAGCTTAAAAATGATACGTTCAAAGGATACATATCGTTTTTATCTCCTATGGTAGGTGAGAATATTCCTTATGAAAGACAATGAGAAATCTGAGAAAACCAAAAAAAAAATTTGATATATCCGATCAGAAAAAGTTGATGGTAGCTGGGCACATAGTGATGAAGAAAAAGCAAACGAATTTTTCGAATATTTTGCTAACACCTTTAGTCCAAATCCCGGAGATAACCTATTATCAATAGAGCAATGTAGTTTGAACGTTTATCGTTTAATAAAACCTGCCTCGCTAGAAGAGATAAAAACTACTATTAAAACCATGAATTCAAAAAAAGCTTCCGAATGAACTGATAACAGCTAAGATATTAAAATAACTGACATGCACTGGTTCATGTTAACACGTAATTATTCGCTCCTCATTCACACTCTCTTCTCACTTCACGCTATCCGCATTGAAATGCTCTGGATCCCCAGTCATATGGGGATAGAGGGTAACGAAATGGCAGATTCCTTGGCTCAGATTGCTGTATCCTTCCACTTTTTTTTCTCTAAAATTCCCGTTTCTAATTTACTCCCATTGTGCAAAAAGTTTCATGTTAGATTTTGGTCAGATTTTTACGTTTCCTCCTTTTCTAATCATCCTTCCTTTTATTTTTCCATCCAACCTAATCTTCCCACGCGGCCTTGGTTTTACGATTTTCCTTCGCTTCACCGCTCCGTTATTGTCCCTATTATCCGTTTACGTCTGAATCATACTCTTCTTCCTTCCTCACGTTTTCGTTTTCATCTCGCTCTTTCCCCTTATTGCCCTCTTCACCCTGACGACGAAGCCGTCTGTGATCCTGACCATATTCTCTTTGAATGTTCATCCCTCGTGAACGAACGCACCTCTTTATATTTCAATCTGCTGTCACTCAAACTCCCTACTCCTTATTGTGCCTCGTATATCTTATCGTTTCCGTCGATCTCAGTTGTTCCTATCCTCAGTTCCTTTATCTTATCAATAGCTGACCGAATCTACATTTAACTGATCCTTCTCCTTCCTTTCGTTTCTGGGCGAAGATCCTTTGTTGACATGCCCAAAGGGGGGTTAAAAAAAAAAACAAAAAAAAACACGTAATATATTTAACGCAATAATAAGATTGTCGTATTATCCAGCGCAATTAAAGTTCTCGCAGATCTTAATGATACCGAAACCTGATACGCCAAGCCACCGATTGATAAAACCTCACACAGGCTGATTTCGTTATTCCCTGTAATATCGAAGTTATTTAAAATTTTTCTGATTAATGGAATACTTCCTCTGGTTTAAGAACAGTAAATTATCCTATTCCACCAGTTTGGATTCAGAACGAAACAGTATACAATTCAGCGGGTATATCTAATTTGACTTGGTGAAGAAGAGGGTGTGTGATGCAATTTTCTCGGATGTGGCTCAGGCGTTTGAATAACGGTCTCTTACGGAAATATTTCCCATATTAGTACAGTAAATTATTTAGGAATGATTTGCGTCCTAGCAACGACCATTGCCTAGCCCGAGTTATCATAAATCTTTTTGCGTATTTTACATGACCACACTGCGTCAAACGTTTATAGTCTACTCGTGTGCTGTTTGCATTTTATTAAATGTCAAGTTAGGACAGCTCACTTGTTTTTTTGTAAAGAAAATGTGTCGACATTTAGTTTGGTTGAACGATATGCGTCAAAGACACATGCCCATTTCGTCGGTCAATTTACGTGATTTTGAACAGCAGCGTTGGCATATGCAGTATTTATATTAAACGCCGGTACAGCAATACCGTCAGCAAATGTAGCTAGTAAAATTAGATATTAGAAATTAGCATGTTCGCGATATACATGGAATACAATAATGGTCCCCTACTAGCAGAGACACTGCCTTATGGTACTGACGATCTGGTAGAATGTACTTCTGAATATGAATATAATTTATTCTAATGACAAAAGAGCGTTCAAACAAGTATAATTTAAGTAACAGCAGATAAATATCCTTATTAAGAATTTGACGCGGTTTGTACATAAATCCGGGACGCCAGACCTTATCGAATGCCTGTGTGACATCGAGGAGTATAGCGGAACATACTTTGCTTTTTTCCAACGTTAGCGAAATTTTATCAACTAACTGGTGGCACACTAATTGGATTGTAGAGTATACTGTGCGAAAATCAAGTTGACGATTTGATAGCACGTCATTGTTAATTGGATCAGTTCAAGATCAGCTTCTTCAAAACCTTTGATAAATGGGAGCGTAAGCTAATTGGTCTATCTATATGACGGGACCTCTGTCTGCGGTTTCCCTGTTTCGTAAACCATGATTATAACTGACTTCTTCCACATTGTGGGAAAATATCCCTTTCTTATAACTGCATTGAAGATATAACAAAAAAGAATAGCCATTTTCTACGATAGGCGCAGGATTATTTCTTCGGTGATGTTATCGAAGTCAGGAGTTTGGCATTCGAGAACCTCTCTTGGAGAAACGACCTTGGTAGCGTGTTCACACCGACTGGGTTCTTCTAATGACTTTTGTATGAAGTCAGAAAGATCCTTAATACAATCAGGATGGGAAGTACCACCGCAAAAGCATTCGCCTTTTTGTTGTCCCTTTTAACCCAAATATTATTTAATCTGATATTTTACGTTTCTTCCAATTGACCTAGCAGTTTTCTAACTGAAGTGTATACACAGGTTTTCTGTCATCATTAGCAGTTTGTGTATGATAGCTGAAATTTTATTTTTGTACTCATTAATCCTTCAGTTTGTTTTGAAACTTTTTGAATTTGTTTTTTTAGGAATGGGTAACGCGACTGCACTGTCATTTCTTTCTGGCCGATCTCGTTTCCTTTATTAATTTTCTTATTTCTATATGGGTATAGAAATACTTTGATGAGATTTTTTTGACACCTGATTGGTAGAATTATTACACGCGTATTTCATGAGATCCGAACATTTTTTAACCGCTATTTCAGTGTTGTTTAAGTTCTTTAATTTGATATTCAGATCAATATTACATTCAATTATACTTGAAAAAATATTCTAGTTAGCGCTGTAATTTGTGAGCTTCCTTTTTGTTAAGACAATTTTAAGCCTAAAATCTAAGCGGCAACTTCGATGACAGTTCTACACTCTCTGTTATACCTTTGTAAGCCACGAATAATGAAGAAGTCGTAAGTCGTTCGGAAGCCTGTTGAGAGATTCTACGGTCAATATATAGGAGTCATTGGGGATAAGACGGTAAATGCATTGTCCTGTACCGATATTTATACAGTTGCTTTTTGGATGAGTTTGTCGTCCTTGATTCCCATAATTCTTGGAATTATAATCGCCACCACATATGAATATGTTTCCTAAGGTATTGAAAATTATATTATAATTCACCCGAGGTATACAAACACCTGGGCGGCAGTAAATTTCGGCTACTGCTCTATCCTTTGCATGTGTTTCTCTATATTTACTGTTACAATCTGTTATGCGAAGATACTGTGTGCAAAATTTTTATATTGCTTGTATATATCCTTGACTAGTACCAATGAACCACCATGCGCTGTGTACCATCTGGATAATGTGCTGAGTATACTGTATATCCACGAATTTTGGAACTTGTTTCATACGTCATATGAGTTTTTGTGATTAATGCAACGTCAATTACATCGCGTTGGAGAAAAAGTTCGAATTTATTCCTTTTTTTTTTTTTTTTGGCAATACCATTCGTATTTTACAATACTATCACGAGTGAATATTGTGCAATTACATTAGTGTTGTTTAGGATTCAACGACCTTCGTCAAGAGTGATAGTAATGGATTTATTGTAGATTTAAATTCGTTGATGCACCAAGTCAACACTATCGAAATATCGTTAGTATTATAGCTGTAGTTTCTATTTGAATGTCTGATCTGTGTCAGTTTGGTTTTTGGTGAAGTTTATTCAATTTCTCATTAGAATAAATATTTCCAGATAGTCGGGAACTTTGATATTTACACGGGCCGGGTGTGAAAATAACGCATTTTATTGTAGATTCTGCTTGCTGCTTGTAAACGGAGCATCCCCTATAGCTTGACGAACGGTTTCCATCGTATAAAGTTTTGCAGATTCAATGCAGTACTACGCATCCCGATACACTTGACACAAGCAACGGAAGATTACATCAATCTGCCGTATGGCCGAATAATTGACATTTTTCAAAAATTGTTTGGGCCGCCGTGAATCTTTTTTGGGTTCCTCAGGTACTATCACTGTAAAAATATGTTAATTCCATATAGCAACACAGTTTAAATAATATTATACTTATCTTAATAGTAACGTTTTCTGTTAATGAAGAATCTTTTTTCATACTGTTCGTTAAATGTATAAATATAATAAGTTAATCTTCAGTATCCCCGACGATAGCCTTTTTCCTTTTATTGATTCCGTCGCTCCAGCTTATGTTCCTTCTTTTGATGAATTATACTCTTCTTTTCCGGAAAATTCTCCTCCTCACTTCCTAACTTCGGCTTTCAATTTTAATGAATTAAAGTCTGTTCTCTCCAAATCGTCCAGCCCTACTCCAGGACTTGACGGTATACCCTATCTCGCCCTTAAAAACCTTTCTGAACAATCCCTCAGTTTTCTTCTTTGTCTTTTCAATTCCTTCCTTTCAAAGGGTATAACTTCTTCCTCCTGGAATTCTTTTATCGTAATTCCCATTCCTTAAAAAAATTCTTCCCTACGTCCTATTTCCCTGGCATCCTGTATTAGAAAACTATTTGAGGGTATGCTCAACAAGCGCCTTGTTTGGTGGCTAGAGCATAATAATATATTCCCTATTAATATGTTCGGCTTTCGGCCTGGTATTGGCCCTTCTGATTGTGTTAGTCTTTTCGTTTCCCACATATACAAATCTTTTATCCAAAAACATTTCACCCTAGCTTCCTTTATTGATGTTTCCTCTGCTTTTGATAATGTTCATCTTCCCACTCTAAGAGATAAAATGACGGCAATTAATATCCCAATTAAATTCTCTTCCCTTATTATCAATCTCATGTCAAATCGTTCTATCCACTTCTCCTCTCCATCTCTTAATGCTCCAAGAAAGGTTTTCCGAGGTCTTCCTCAAGGTTCCTCCCTCAGTCCTACTCTTTTTAACATCTATACTATCAGTATAGCTTCTCTTCGTTTAAATTCATATTCCTTATTCTTTGCGGACGACATTCTCCTGTTTTCCTCGTCTGAGGATGTTTTAGCAGCCTATGAAGCACTCAGTTCGTCGCTCATTGTGCTGGAACATTCTCTCTCCTTAATTAATCTTTCAATTTCTCCCTCTAAGTCTTCTTATACTATTTTTACCCTCCGTCCCTATAACCCTGCTTTGGTCAACCTATCCTTAAACAATGTATCTCTTTCCCGTGTTAATTGCTTTTGTTATCTCGGTGTCTTTCTTGATAGTCGTTTGTCCTTCTCTGAACACATCAAATATCTTTCTGCTTCCACTATTAAAAGGTTAAACTTGCTGAAAGCCCTGTCGCCAACTAAATGAGGTGGCGATTCCTATATTCTTATTTCTCTTTACAAATCTATTATCCGTTCCAAATTTGATTATTGTTCTTTTATTTATGGTAGTGCGTCCAAGACACGTCTTTCGAAACTAGATGTAATTCAGAATTCTTGCCTTCGTCTCTGTCTTGGCGCTCTTAAATCCTCTCCAACCCCTGCTATTCTTACTGAATCCAATTCGTCACCCCTATCCATTCGTAGATCTTATTTAGGCTATCGTTTCCTTGTTAAACGACTTCCTCTCGCATCCTCTACCCTTGTTCAGTCTTATCTTTCGATTTATAATAGCTGGCGCTTCACTCCCAGCAAAACCCCTATTCTGGCTTTTATTTCACATCGTCTCGGTTCATTTTGGCCGTATATTATCTCGTTCAATAATCTCCCTTATTTTTCCTTCGACTTCGCTGACATCTGTCATCCGCCTAAGGTATTTATCCTCCCCTCATTTGCAAAAAATCTCCCCCAAGCCATAATTAAACAGGTATTTTACAGCACTATCAATTCCCTATTTCCCTCTCATGTTACCATTTACACGGATGGTTCGAGGGGGCCTGGTGGTGTTGGTGCTTCTTTCATCCTTCCTGATTTTAACCTCTCAGAATCTTTTCGACTTCCTTATTTCTGTTCCATATTCACAGCCGAGTTGTTGGCTATCCTTCGCTCTATTATTTTCATTTCCTCGAATCAATTTTCCTCTAAGTTTTTAATTATCTCTGACTCTTTGAGCGCCCTTCAGGCCATATCCTCTCCCCTTCCTGATCATTCGTGTGACTTTGTTATCCTCCATATACGTTCACTCATTCACAATCTTTCCTATCTCCATTCAGTCAATATTGATCTGCTGTGGGTACCTGGCCACTCGGGCATATTTGGCAATGAAGCGGCTGATTCCTTGGCTCGGGCTGCTGCTGCTTCCTCTCGTCTTTTTTTTAAAAAAATTCCATCCGTTAACCTGCTATCAGTTTGTAAAAGCTTTCATATCCGATTTTGGTCGGATACCTATGTTTCTTCTTTTTCCAACAGTTGTTCCTTTTACCTGTCAGTCCAGCCTACTCTTCCTTCATGTTCATGGTTTCTTTTGCATCCCTCCCTTCGTCGTTCTGATGTTGTTTCCATTGTTCGTATGCGCTTTGGCCATTCTTTGCTGCCTTCCTCCAAATTTCGTTTCTCCTTGTTTTCTTCTCCACACTGTCCTCTCCATCCGGATGATGCAATTATTTGCGACGCCGATCATGTGTTCTTCCAGTGTTCCTCCCTCTCCGTGGAGCGTTCTGCCTTATATTCTTATTTGCTTAAGCTTGGAGTTCCTACCCCTTATTGTGCATCCTATATCCTGTCCTTTCCTTCCCCACTAATTATTCCTGCTATTTGTTCCTTTTTAGATAAAATTTCTGATCGAATCAAAATATAGCCGACTTCTTTCCTTACCTTTAGTTTCTGGGTAAAGGTCCTTGGTTGACGAGCCCAAAAAAAAAAAAAAAAAAAATAACAAATATAATAAACATAACAAACGAATAAGATAAATTTCTTACTTAGTAACGTTTTCGGCCACTGCCTATCTTCAGCTAGGAAACCGAAAGAAATAAATAAATTTTCTAGCTGAAGATGGACTGCGCCCGAAAACGTTGCTATTAAGGTAAGTATTATATTATTTTATCTGTATTGTTATATAGAATTAATATATTTTTATCTTTCCAAGTCTTGGCAAACAGAAATGTAAATGAACATAGAATACTACCACTGTATTTATGATGCGATTAATTTTAAATATTTCGACTTTTTTTTTCAACTGTTTCAAATCTATAAAAAACATGGAGAGGGGTAGTTTGGTAATGTAAAATATTAGTGATACTTTTTACATGAAATCCTTCTTCTTCTTATTTACGCCGTCTCCGACCGAAGTTTGGTGATCAGTAAGACCACCTTCATTTTGTCAATGGCAGCATTATTTAACTTCTCTTGTGAACCTCCCTCAGAGTAGGTCTGCTTCCCACTATAGCTTTCTTCTACCTACGCTTCTTTTACCGACAACTTTTTCATACAACACCAGTTACAGCGAGCGATGCTCTTTTCATTACTATGAATATGACCATAGTAGTTTAGCTTACGTTCTTGAATAGTCAGCAATAATTCTCTTTCTTTTGACATTCTACTGAAGACATCCTAGTTTGTAATGTCTATGGAATTTTTAACATACGACGATATGTAAACATCTCAAAGGCCTGGATTTTTTTCTCTAATGCAGCCGTAAGTGTCCAACTTTCAATTCCATATAACAAGATACTATGAGTACGTAACGCCTAACTAACTCCTCATGTATAACTGTGTAGATTGGTATCTTTTCTTGTAAGCAATTTATTCATTGAAATAAAGGTTGTCCTAGCTTTCTTTGTTCTGGTTCTAATCTCAATATTTCGATCGGTTTCTTCACGAGGTGTTCAGGTACTGAAATTTCATCGTCCTTTCAATTTCTTCCAAACCGATATATGTATATTGCCTGCAAACGTATTCGTTTCTCGCTTACATTTGTCTACCACCATCCCTGTGCTGGACTTGATTTCCTTTTTAATATCAGATACATCCGAAAAGTATTTATTTTCTTTTAACGTTTTAATAATACAGCGGTAACTCATCAAATTCTTAGACTTAATAGTAACACCAGATAGCGTAGTTTTTAATTCAAATTCTACATCAGCTATTTTTAAAAGGAATTCCCCGAAGCTGCTGAAATTTACAATATTTTTAATCACGATTGGAAGAGGTTTATTTATTATCTCTTTGTTCTGTTCACGAGTGACATTATTTTATGGTTAATCGGACTGATTTCGTTGCTTACACTGGACCGTCGTTGTTACCGTTATTCTCAGTTGATAGAAATTTAAAGATGTTTCTTCTAGGCTTTAATGTGGAGGAGTTACCGGCAGTAAGTTTATCATCGGTAAAGTTCTTTGCTACTTCTGTACGTTTAGGTGGGCGCTAATCATCACTTCACTTGTCGCTGTATTCGAGTGTTAATTTTTAATAACGTAACTTGTTTTTGACTTTTGCAGTCTAAAGGATCTAAATCTTCTATTGCTGGTACCGGTAATAACGGTTTAGCTTCGTTAGCTGACAATGAATTCGAAAGCCATAAAGGCTGCTGTTACCAACCGATAGATGTTTTTATAGGATTGATTGTTGAATTTAGTACAAAATTAGAATATTCGTAATTTTAAAATAATTAATATAACTACGAGCGAATTTGCGAAGCCAACCGATAAATAAATGATTTCAATTGCGTTATTAACAGCCGACTGTAAATTTCCGTTCGATAGAATAATAAGATAGGATGCGACGCATAAACAATAATTACCGATACGAGAGTACCATCAGATGACCTAGAATATATACGAGGATCAATAGGAAAGAATTAACATGCAAGAATGCGATAAATAGACTTATATACATTTCGTCAGTAAAATTAGTGAAAAATTACTAAAACATAACATTGTGAATAGTATGCCCCCATAGCACATAAACAATAAAATCATACACACAGATCTAAATATGGATTATGCGAATGAGGTGAATAAAAAAATCTGCAGCAAAATATAAGGAGAGATTAAATAATCATGCGAAATGGATGGCAGTTAGTCTGTTGAAAAAGCACGTGGATACGCAAGTGTGCAGATTAAAAATAACTAATCTGGCTGAACTTAGTAACGAGTAATGGGACTTGGTCACTGGATGAAGAACTCGCGTGTGATTTAATTGTACTTATTATACTATCTACTAACAAGTAACAAGCTAGGAACGGATAAAGAGGGTGAAGGGATCTGGGTTTGCGAATATCTTTATCGACTGAAAAGAAGTCTAATTTGTTCTAGCAAAATAAACGATTTATTAAATATAAAAGATTTTAATTGTTATATTTCTTCATTTTGTTTCTTTTTTGTAATAATCTTATCGGCTTTAAGATACATATTATTTTGTTTCATTGCAGAAATGGAAAAGCTATCCGTTATTGTTATTTTTACCTGTAATTGAACGGCCGAGTACTAAT
This sequence comes from Icerya purchasi, assembly GCA_039619475.1. Lineage (NCBI taxonomy): Eukaryota > Metazoa > Arthropoda > Insecta > Hemiptera > Monophlebidae > Icerya > Icerya purchasi. The sequence goes on along the minus strand of CM077115.1, from coordinate 19,248,101 downwards.
GCCTTTTTAATCGAAAATCCAATAAGATCACTGGCAAAGGGAAAATTTCAAAACATTCCGTGGCTTTTTGGAATGGTGGAAAACGAAGGTCTTTTTCCAGCAGCAGGTAACACAAATTCAAAACCTTTACTAACCTGATGATAATAAAAATTATATAGAGGCCTTCTTATTAGTCAGGTTGCGCAATAGTATTTGATTTTTAGTGGTAATAAAATGCAGTCCGCGCATGGATGTCTGTGCATCGATATCCTTTTGCATATGATCATATGCGTAATGATTTCCCATTGATCTCCCCACGACTATGAATAATTTATTTTTAATAGTTTTCACTTGCCGCCACTAGATCTGAAATGTAGAGCTCCACATCTGTTAGTCCGATTATTGGGCACATAAAAAAGAATTTACGTAGTACATGTTGGCAGTTCTTACCGCTAGTTAAAACTTTTAGATGTGCCTTGACTGTGTTAAATCAGCCATGTAATAAGTGTTTTCAATTTTAGCATTTGAAATGAAAGTTTTTTTTTTTTTTTTTTGAACATGTCAGCTAAGGACGTTACCCATCCAAAGATATGACAGCATTAATGATTATAAAGGAAAAATATTAGAAATAGAACATATGAATGAAGCTAACAAAGGCAAGGGAGACGGAAAAGAAAGGATGCTGTGAGCGCTGTAAGGCATAGGGAGGCCAAGACGAAAAATACTGGAATACAGTATCGCTCGTTTTGAAGAAATGAAAGGACATTCAAGTAAAATGTGATTCGCACCACAAATGAAGTTTGCTTCTAACGAATCAAATGGACAGTAATAGAGAAACGGAAGAGTGAAGCGGGAAGCAAGCTGTGATTTAACCGAAGTCTAATTATAGATGAGATAGTTGACCGTCTCATGTTGGGGAAATTAAGAAACTACGGAAAAAAAGAAGGAATGGGTTGTATGGCTAAATAAAAGGAAGCAGGATTAAAAAATGCAGAAGGATGGAGATCAGACCAACAATCGCGGTGCCGACGAAAGGAAAGAAGAAGAAGAATTTGGGCTCGAAAATTACTAATAAAGCGACCGTCTGAAGTAGCCGAACGTGCCAACAAGTCAACTAACTCGTTGCCTGAAATTCCACAATAACTAGGATAATCTATAATAGATCAATACGGACAGAGCGAGAATGAAATAGATGTGAAATTAAGGAGCGTATGTGAAGCACAATAGGATCAGAGGATGGTTTAGGAAAGGGAGTAGCAACGGCTTGTAAAATGCCTTTTGAATCAGAAGATAAGTGAACCTTGGATATATTGTTAATAGAAGCCATAAAAAGGATTGCTTGTAGGATTGCGATAGATTCGGCTAGGAATATGGAGGAGAAGGAGGGAAGTTTGAACGTCTTAGAATAGCCGAAATCTGGCAGAGTAAAAGCCGCTCCAACCTCTAAAGCTGACTTTGAGCCATCTGTAAAAATTTAAGTATAAGAAGGAAAGAGTGAAGATAAAACATAATTAAATTCGTTATGAGCAGCGTGAGAGGGAAGAGACTTGACATACGAAGGAAGAAAGAGTAAACTGGGCGAATAAATAAAACCTGGGGAATTATAGGTAAAATAAGAGCATTTGGTGTAGAATAGAACAAAAGGAGAGAAGGCTCTGAGGCGTGAAGAAATCAAGGAAAGGATTGGGGTTTTATGAGGGGAGAAACGCCAGTTGTTGAATATAAATCAGTAGGAATTAAGCAAGTAGGAATTGGAAATATGAAGACGTATGATCAGAAATCGTTCACCTAGATAAAATCTTCGGATGAATAAAGGATAAGAACCGGTTTCTGCCAAAATGGCTGCAATAGGAGAGGAGTTCAAGGCACCGATACGAAGGCGGAGACATATATTGTGGATTTTATCAAGCTTAAGGAAAAGATATTTAGGAGCACCAGCGTAAAATAACGAGCAATAGAAAGGGTAGTGGCCTTATATAGCACCAGAAGGATATAAGGATCCCCACACCAATTACGGGAGGAGAGAGGCTACAACTAATTAACCCTCTTGAGGGCCGACGTATAAAGATAATTGATGTGATCGTGAAAGGACAAGTTACTGTTAAGAACAATGCCAAGGTAGGAGATGGAACTAACTAAAGGAATAGGAAGATGGCGCACGGATAGGTTGACTGAGAAACGACTATAAGGACGATAAGTGAAAACCATAGCGGCTGATTTCCCAGGAGAAATAGAAAGGTGAAGATCGGATAATGCATTATAAAGAGAGAAAAGAGAGTTGTTGAGCTCCTCGACGGCGGAAGAAAGATTAACCGAGGAAGAGTAGATGGGTATATCGTTGGCAAAGAATAAGGAGGTAGACGATATCTAAAGAGTAGCTAGGCTATGGAAATAGATGTTAAAGAGGAGTAGGGCTAAGACATGAGCCTTGCGGAAGACCCCGAAAGAAGATTCTGAGAAAGAGGGAGTGGAGAGCTGAATTGATCTATTGTAGAAAAGCTTGAAAATTAAGGAAGTGAACTATAAAGGAACATTAATGTAACACATTTTATGTAGAAGAGTTGGCTTAGTGGCTAGAGCGCTTGACTTCCGATCTGGAGGTTTTGGGTTCGATACCGGGCGATGACAAAAATATACGGCGCTAGTTTCATACACAGCAGTATAGACACATTTGGTCTGCATCTGTAGCACGATAACAAGCGACTATGGTCAGTTCCGAATGTAGTCGTGCGAGTGCGCTGGCGTCGTATAGAAATATTCAGCCGGCGAACAATCGCATCAACGTGAGTAAAGGCCAGTCGTCTTGGTTCGCCTTGCCATTGGTACCTTTCTCATGTTGTCGGCAGCACGAAAGCTAGGTTGCGCTCCTACCTCAATCGTCTCACTTAAGTGTGTGCCATTGATTTAGGTGTCGGTTTCCTAGCGGGCGTAGGTGTAGGCGTGCAACTACACTTCCGATAATTACACGCACTGCAAGATGCACATCTTAATACATGTGCATCTGGGGCTACTCGGATACGAGTTCCAGCTATAGAATGAGAAGAGAAGGTAAGTGAACGTGATCGAAAGTCTTTGTTCATAGTAACTTTTATTAACAGTGTTCCTCAAGAGTTTGTTTTCTGCCACATGTTTCTGGTTTAATTTATTTAAATAATTTATAAGCACGTATACATGTACATATATGTATATATATATATTAACTCGGCCATTTTGGCCTCGCAAGGGGCTGTGCCCCTTCACACCTTTTGCTTTCATTTCTGTCTCTTTCTCTTCTATACTTTGTATAAAATTATCAAAATTTACAACGTAATTCTTACTGACATCAACAGAAAAAAAATAACATAATCACAAAAATCCTATCCTAACATTTAACTTTCATTATATAAAATTAAGATATTGTTTCGTTACATATTTCGTTACATATTTCGTTATATAAAATTGTGACATTTTTTAAATAACAATAACAAAAATCCTATAAAATATAACAAACGTTACATAAAATTAGGACATTTTTTTGAATGGGGGGTAGCCTAAGAATTACGTTCTAATTAATATATATATATATATATATATATATACATATCAGTTTTTATATTCCGCGTCACACTACTTAAATGACAGTAAAGATATACAATAGAACACTATGTCTTATCTTCCGTGGAGCGTGGATTATAGTTCACCCACTTAACGCTACCCGATTTTGTTCTTTTGTACTAATCAGTTTAAGTTTTAAACAGTTATATGTTTTTTTGTGGGCTAGTCAACCAATGATCTTTACCCAGAAACAATTAAAAATGAAGAGAAAAGGTTATAAAATGAACCGATCAGATATCGTTAATAGGAAGGAATAAATAGCAGGAATAATGTGTGGAGAAAGAAAGGAAGGACATAACGAGCACAATAAGGACTAAGAAGCTGAAACAAATGGAAACTGAGCTGAACGTTTCACCGAAGAAGATGAACAAGTACCTCAGGGAAGCATATTGGGTCTCCTCCTATTTCTAATCTATGTCAATGATTTGTGCAATTTGGAAGTAAATGGGAGAATATTTTGTTATGTGGACGATGCTGTATTGATAAATCCACGAAAAAAATCTATCTTATAGGATCTTTTACAATCCGACTTGACAAATATTAAAAACTGGTTAAATTTTAACCAACTTTGTATTAATCTAAAGAAAACTAAATTTATTATTTATAGTAATATACCACAGTTTAAGTGGAACGATTTAAAAATTCTGTGGTATAGGGATTCGCCAATGGAGAGAGTATATGAGACAAAACACCTTGGAGTTCATCTCAACTGTAAATTGTTTTGGGATAAACATCCAATTTATTTTTCAGCTAAAGTTAGAAAATTAAATTATATGTTATATTATCTTAGTAAATTTTTAAACAAAGCACATCTATATAAACTGTATACTACATTATACCAACCTATATTAAGCTTTGGAATTATTCTCTGGGGCAAAGCTACGGATTACCATCTAAATCAGTTAAAACTACTACAAAAAATGCTGTTAGTCTATTTCACTATATGCATATTCATAAAAATATTTTCGTAACCCCCCTCTCCCGAAATTTTGGTCTAGATACGGCCCTGCATGTATATATATTTATTGCCGTATGTTTATTTTTACACACCCCTACTCGCGCAATTATGAGCATCTGTGGTATTATAGAAATAAATTGAAATTGTATTACAGTTGTTATTATAGTTTCTAATATTAATATTATTGTTGCTGTTATTCTGGTTATCTTTGGAATTATTATTATTTTTAATATCGATCTTTGTACTATTATTATTATTATTATTATTATTATTATTAATATTGTTGGGAATATTGCTTTCGACTAGACGTAACTCTTTAGACCATAAAAATGAAGACAAAAGAGAACTGGATGGTTTACGCTGCGAAGTTAATCATTGTAATCAGTTAAGTAACCGTTATTTGACGTAATATTGGTAAAGAAGATTTTTGTTTTAAATTGAATAGTAATAGGGGAGAAATAAAAGCAATCATTCAATATTTTGTTTTATATGAATTTGCTAATAAAAAAGCAAGAAATACACTTTATATATATATATATATAAGTAAAGTAAGTCTCATACCCTTGATAAGGTTTCATGGATTGTGAAGTTAAGGTTCACAATGTACCAAGCTCAACGGTACTAATGAGATCAGGGTGTCAGTTCCTTTCTACTTGGAATCCACCTTTACTTTCCCAATATCGCTGGTACCCAATTATTTCAGGCTGGGTAAACCTGGGAGCGCCTTGGATCCAGAACGAGACAAGTCTCGATAACCTATGACACCTCTGATTTAGTAGCCAAGTGCCTTAACCACTAGGCTACCGCATATACATATATATGTAAACACACACATATGCGTATATATATATATATATATATATATATATATATGTATATATATATATATATATATGTATATATATATATATATATATATATATATATGTATATACACATTTTACATTACTATTAAATAAAATAAAATTATTTCTTTAAGTTTTAAGTTTTTATCTAAATTAGTTTTTCAATCTACGTCAGATAGTTTTTTGCAAAGGAAGGGCGCTACATGGAAAGGCTGTCTCGAACTGCTCAAACTTTAGTTGCCTCACTTGCTGTCTTTAAAGGTAGGTAGTAGTTTATTCCCTTAACATTTTACCATATTTTTTTTTAGAGAAATGAATGCGCTTGTAGTTAATAATCAGTCTCAGTCGGTATACATTTTTAATTTGCGCATTTGTAATACCGTAGAATTCTGCCAGTTTACGGACATTCCGACCGGATTGTTTAAAGTTAATTTTTAGTATATTTATTTATTTTTGTTTTAGAATTTATTAATAATGATGAAGCATTAAGAGAAATTGATGAAAAGTGGCAAAGCATTTCTCAGTACTTACTCAATTTTGATTATGTGAAGAATGAAACAAGAATAGACAATATTAGTAGAATAGTAAGGGAAACTTATATTCCGAACAAGAACATCACTAAAGAAGTGACCAAGGAGTTTGTCCAAGTAAGCGTTTAATTTGTATTAGATATATTCATTTTAATACTGATACGGATTTTAATATATATTTAATTAGTAAGCGTTATTTAAGCGCTATTATTCGAGAGCATGCTTAATTGCCGTAGCAATGAACCGGGCCGAACTAAGTTTATGTTTCTTATTTTATGCTGCGTCGATCGTATCTTCACGAATAAAGACCATTTCGTAATTTTCATTAACAGAAAAATTCAGTAATTTTGTACTAGAACGTTAATTGTCAATTTTGAAATTTTTGTTTTTTCGTACTTAATTCACTTCTTTTTTGAGACGGGTTTACCACTTTACCCAGAAACAATTGGAAAGAGAGAAAATAATCGGTTATACTTTAATCTGGAATTGGATATCGTTAATAAGAAGTAATTAACATGGCAGCGATAATAAATGCATAGGGAAAGGACAGGATATAAAAAACGCTATAAGGAGCAGAAAGCATCTCAGCAAACTGGGGTGCGGAACAGAGCGGTTTGCAAAAAGAGTTTAAGTTTTTGTCTGCTAATATATTTTATTTAACTCCAAATGAACGCTTATCGTGAAATAACCTGAAAACTGTTTTCCATTATTTATCTTTTCTCACCAATAAGGTTATTGCTGCGAGTGTGTAGTTTCCGCACGGACTGTTTGCTATTTTCAACGATTTTAAATAAATATTAACGATTTTTCCGCTGACGATTCTCGCACTATACGAAATTCACGTTTCGGCAAAACGCATTTATTGTAGAAGTAATTACGATATTTATACACAGCGTTTAGCTCGCAATAATTAATGGAATATTTTGTATTAAACGCATTTCGTTTGAATGTTTTACCGTAATAAATTTGCTTTTCATTACGAACGTAATTTCTTCAAAAAAAGTTCAAAATATTTTCATTTATGAGTTCGAATTTTCGTAAAATTGTTTATACAGGTATATTTTGTGATATTTTTTTCACTTTTTTGCATATATATGTGTATCTTCTCTTCTTCCAAACTCCCTCGGATCGAGTATGTTGTCCTTCTGTTTATGTATTGTGTGACATCAATCCTATCCTATAGGTGATTATGAATCACATATCCGCGATATTAGTAACTTGCGCGTAACCTGGCGTTGTTATCTGTCAGTTCACCAGGTTTTCCTATTTTGAGATTATTCGTAATAACTTCCATCCATTTTTTTTCGAAATCAGTACGTATCGCATGCTCTATCCATCTTGATCGCTTCTCTACAAGTAATAATCCCACTGCTGAGCGAGACAATTGTAGCAATAATATTTTGCCCGATGTAAATAGAGTTGCTGTAAAGAAATATATTAACAAAAGTTGTCAAAAATAGCTACAGTGGAAGCCCTGAAAAGGCTATTTCGAAATTTAGAGTGTAGTAAAATGAAAGACGAAACGAAAAATAATGAAAATTAGAAAAACAATACGATGAACGATGAGCGAAGATAAAATTGCATATACGTTTCAATAATCTAATAGCTATACATTACGACAAAAACATAGACTATATTAAATTAGATAGAAAAATCTATCCATCTATATGTGTATATATATAAAAGAAGATGACCAACTTATTGACTGATCAACGCAGAGCGAAACCTATTTAAATTACAAATTTGTAACTTGGAGGGTACATTCTATTTATAACGTAGAGACGCACTAAGAAAGGATTTTGTAAAATTTTGATTTGAAGGGACATAAGTGGAAAAAATTTTTTTTTTGATTTCACACATAAATATATTTATATTTACGTTATATGAGAATTGTTATGTATCAGTGATTTTAGTTACACTTTTTTTTTTAATTTAATATTTTTCAGTAGCCGTATGTCAGTGATATATTAATTATAAATTTTTAAAATTATTTTTGTTTCGGTATTATTAAAGACTTATAAATCGCGTAAACATTTTTTACGCTTCGTACTCACTTAAATATTAATAGTGCAGAAACATGAATAAATTATATTGATTATTCATATGTGCCATCTGTTATTCTGCTATAATTATTGGTGAAAACCATATAATACAATGGTAATTGAGCCATTATTTACCAAAACCGATAGATTCTGTAAGTAATTTATCTCTTTATTTTATTTTATGTTTTGAATCGTTTGTTCATTTATCGTGTTCTTTTATTGAAATTGTATAACTTGCTAAATTAGTCCTACTGGGGAAGAATTTTTAACAGATGAACAATTCACTGTTTATTGGGAGATTTTGAACAACATTGATTCTGGCAATGGAAAAATATTTTTCTTAGATGCACCCGGAGGGACTGGAAAAACTTTTCTTATTAACCTTCTCTTGGCGAAAGTACGTGGTAATTAAGGTATTACATTATCCGGAATAACTGCAACATTAATAGAGGGTGGAAAAACCGCTCACTCCGTCCTTAAGTTGCTTCTCAATCTCAATTACGTTGATGATCCTTTTTGCAACATTTTGGCTAAAGTTTTTAAGAGAATGCAAACTTATTATTTGGGATGAGAGTACAATGATTCATAAAAGTGGGTTTGAAGCACTTAATGTTACAGTTCGAGATCTCAGAAATTCAAATCAATTAATGGGTGGAATTACTTTATTACTGGCTGGAGACTTTCATCAAACTTTACCAGTCGTTCCAAAAACCTGCGTTAAATAATCTTATCTGTGGCTTTACGTTCAAAATCTTTCATTAAATAAGAATATGAGAGTTTATGCTTCGGCTGGTGAATTTTCTGAACTTCTTTTTCAGATTGGAGATGGAAGATATCCTGAGTCGTCGGGAATGATTAAAATACTTTCGGGATTAGCTACGGTAGTAAAGAATGTTACCGAACTCATTGAGAAGATTTTTCGAGATATTTTCAACATCAAGCGTAAATCAATTGATTTATCGCAAAAAAATGATACAGCTCTGATGAAATAAATGACGTCTTATTACAATCATTTGAAGGAGAAGATGTACATATACTATAAATCAGTGGATGTTACAACTAATCTTTGCGATGCAGTTCAGTATTCAGTAGAATTTCTTAACGCACAAAAATTCACAGGCTTTACCTGAAAATTGTAACTCCAGTGATACTGCTTCAAAACCTTAGTCCCCCCAAGCTGTGTAATGGTACAAGACTTCAAGTGACAGCTCTTCGAAAAAATCTTATAGAAGCTATAGAGTAATAAGTGGCTGTGCTAAGACGGGGAATCAGTATTTAATACCACGTATTCCTCTCATACCATCAGATTATATTTATATATATTAAAAAAATTATTATAGTAAATATTTTAAATAAAATGGTTACTATGGTAAATATAAATTAAACATAAAAATTTAAATAAAATGGTTTTGATGGTAAATATAAATTAAACATAAACATTTAAATAAAATGATTACTATAATAAATAATAAGCTCTAGATAACATTTTATTAATTTTTAGTGTAAGTAACTTCACAGCGGAGTCTATCGCCATTTTACGCACAGTCTCGTTCATTCCATCCATAAGAGAGATCAGTAAATGTCTGATTGTCTCCGATTCCAAAAGTGTTCTTCAAGCCATCTCTTCTCCTCCTTCTCATTCCTCCAATTCTATCATTCTTTTAATTCGTTTTCTTATATCCAATTTACTTTCATCCCGTTCCATTACTATTGACCTTTTGTGGGTTCCTAGTCACTCTGGCATCGAGGGCAACGAGTTAGCTGACTTTTTAGCCCGTTCGGCCGCCCGCGATGGTCCTTTATTCTGCAAAATTCCTACCTCGGACATCCTCCTTCTTTCCTCAGCTAATTATTCCCGACTATGGTCGGACATCTATCCTTCCCTATTTTCTAATCCCGCCTCTCATTATCTTCAAATTCAACCGGTTCCCTCTTCCCAGCCGTGGTTTCAATCCTATTCTTATCAACGCTCCGCGATCATTTCCTTAATCAGACTGCGTATTAATCACTCACTTCTACCCTCTTCACATTTTCGTTTTTCCCTGTCCCCTTCTCCCGATTGTCCCCTTCTCCCGATTGTCCCCTTCATAATTACATCTCTCCTCTCATATGTGATGCAAACCACATCTTCTTTGAATGCCCTGCCCTTGATTCCGAGCGCTCTGTTTTGTACTCGAAAATCTTGGCACTGGGTCTTCCTGCTCCGTATAATTCTTCTTTTGTCCTTTCCTTTCCATCCCCAGATATAATCCCTGTACTCCAATCTTTCCTAAGCTCTATTTCTAATCGTCTTTTTATTTAACCCCTTCCTTAATTTCTATTGTTGTTGGGTCAATGCCGCTGGCGCGCCCAAAAAAAAAAAAAAAAAAAAAATAGTGTAAGTAAATACGTCGCGTCCCGTTACTTTTTTTTTTTTTGCGTTACTAAAATCATTAAACCTCCATGACAGGATTTAAACATCGGAGATGTAAAAAAAATAGTAGCTTTTTCTATTAGGTTTTACAGAGAAATAAAAACCTGCAATAGAATTTTTAATATTTCCTACTAGGAATGTCATTTATACTCAAATTTGAAATCTTTACTCAACTACTGTTATTTTGATTTTATGATAATAAATTAATTTTAATAAAGTGCTCGCGACGGAGAGGTCGAAAGATACGAGTGAAGATGTTTTCTTAAATGTGTAATTATAGGAGATCACCCTGTGAATAACTCGCTCCATTCAAAATGATAGCTGTGCGTGCTGTTTAGTTGAGCGAAACTTTTTGTTAGATAACGACAGACAGGTTATAGAATGAACATGATACGTGAAGACCATTTTTTATTAAACGGTGATAAACATGTTTCGTAAAGGGAGAAGGAATGTTTACATAAATATAATAATTCAAAATCAAAAACTAAACGTTTTTCACATATAATGTCCAGGGCCTCAGGGAAATATAGAAAAATAAAATTATAAAATAAATGAATACGATATAGGGAAAATGAAGTGGTCGAGAAAGAGTAAAAACCAAATGATTGTAGCGATGAAAGCAATTTAATTTTCAAAAATGGAGCTTAATTGACTCGTAATAAGTATTTCAGTAAAGAAGATGAAGTCGCAGGAAACAGCTTTGTAACGTGGACACATTATCGAGATACTATCTAATTACAAGTATTAATTACTTAAAAACATTACATTATGAATGAATAATTTTTTATAATGATATCTTTTAATTTTTTAAAAATATTTCGGTATATTATTTAGTAACTATGCAGCGTATTAGTAACAAAAAAATATATTAAAGTTACAGAGAAATGAAAAAAGAATTTTGCAACGGGAGTTTTAATGGTTACTACTACCGGAAATATTATTTACTTTCAGATCTTAAACCTTGGTCTACTACTACTGTGGTTTTCTGTTGTACAATTTGTATTTAAAGGTTTCTTTTTGTATTAATAATATTCGCAAAAGAGAGAAAAACTGAATAGAAGAAGTAAATCTTTAGTAAAAATACAGAATTCACCACATAAAAAAAAAAGAAGTAAAATTAAAGAATTATATAAATCCGTTAGTGAGTAGCTGCGGAAAAAAACTATCGGGTAAGTAAATGGGTCGTTTGTTAAATAAGTAAATGATGTGATCATCAAAAAACAGATGATTACAATGATGAAAGCTACGGGACCTCCAGAAATGTCACTGAGTTGACTCTAATGAATATTTTGTGAAGGATGTGCACTTTTAAAAAAGTAGGGCTAAAAATTTAAAAAAATGTTCACTATAACTTATAAATAAATAAATAAATATATATATATACGTATGTATGTATGTAAGTAAAGTAAGTCTCATACCCTTGATAAGGTTTCATGGTTTGTGGAGTTAAGCTTTCCATAATGGTACTAAGCCTAATGGATCTAAGGAGAATACTGGGGCCAGTTCCTTTCTAGTTTTGGATTATCCGCCTTTACTTTCCCAGATTTCTCTGGTACCCAATTATTTCAGGCTGGGTAAGCTGTATGTATATTTAAATATATATAAATTCCAGATAAAACAAAATTTTTTTTACAAATTTCCAAGTACAGATTTAAACGGGTATTAATATACGGGCGAAGTCGTAACAGCTAGTATTAAATAGAAAAAAGAATCATTTCAAATGGTAATATTCCCCTAAATAAGCAACTTTTTTGTTCATCTATGGATAAAGGAATTAATGAATAGTTTTCATCGTCACATAGATTCTTTGAGTAGGAACCGGATGTTCTTCTATCAAATATAAATTTTTCTGTTATTTCTATGGAATACTAGTACAAACGTTAGTTATCTTCTTTAAGTAATTCAATGTCGCCGACTTTTAGATTGGTGAAAAATGCAAAGGCACCACCGAAAAGAATTTATTCCGTCTCGAATCTCTTCAGTCTCTTTTAAACTGGCATCGAAAAATCGTCAAACTCGGGCATCGCTTTACAAAAGTGTCGCCTAATAAAAACGGAATCGACGTAAAAACTTCTAGACTTTCAGGAACAGGTCTAGCGCATGACGGACGAAAATTTAGAATGGTTTCGATTTTAATAATAACTATGGCGTATCCTGGTAATTCACGATTCTACCTTTCGGAACTTGAATCAGCGAAATTTTTCAACGACTACTTCCCATATTCCATCATGGTATTAAGACCAAATTAATATAAACTTTCATCCGTTACTTTCAACGTAAACAAACTACGATACACGCGAATCACGTCCAAAGTTATTGACACCTAACAGGTTGATTGCGTTATAGGACGGACGCGATGAGCTATGAACCTTTAAAAATATTCAATAAAACCTTCAGAAGATAAAGATGAAACGGCGGCGCCAGTTAAATCGCCTAGGTGGTAAAGAAACTAAAATTTTCAGGAGATTTTGTGAAAAAGAATGATACGACGGTTGACGCACTTAGACTCAAACGAACCAGCGAAGTTAATTCTAACGTAAAACAATGGACAGCTCACCTTTCCTCTCACTTTTTCGGCAATTTTTCCATTCCTTTCCGTAGAGATTCATTTCGATATCGAGCGCAAGTGACACAAATTCGAACAATGTGTTTTACTACGTTGGGAAGTGTGCCAATGAAAGGTAGATTATCTAAGCTCATCTTGATCTCTTTTCTTGATACATGCTTTAATACTTGTTTGCTAAATACTGATTCCATATTCATTATTGGTTTATAGTGTATACTTTCTGTCTGTCTGTCTGTTTTTTTTTGTTTTTTTTTGGTCGTTTCTGTCATAAAAAAAGTACTCTTATTTGATCTTTGATAGTAGTTTTAATTTTGAGCCATAGACTATTTTTATTGTGTTGTAGACGTCTCTTGAGTCGTTTAAAGCAACTAATATTTTCATTTAATTTGACCTGCTTTTTCATCATTTATTCTTCAGTTTTTTCGTTTTCGCTTCAACTTAGGAGGAATTTTTATATGCTGCATGTTTTTTCTTGTTTTCTTTACCGGCTTATTAGTCGATGATAAACGTTTTTTTTTGCTTTATATTTAATAATTTCGTGAATTCCTAAGATGCATTTGCAAACTAGTCATGTTGTTTTCATTTTCTAATTTCTAGTATTTTTTAATAAACAATGTGTTTATACTATTTTTCAGAATACACAATAACTTCCCGCGGGAACATATTCTTACAATAATTAGTTACCTGCTTTACAGAGGTGTCCGCATTGTTTTTGAATTGATTCAGAACCTTTTTTGTTCTCTAGAACATCGATGTTGCATCTGTGTTGTTAATTACCACATACATTATTATGGTGACGACGTTATGATCTACTCTACTCATGACACGCGTTATTAGACATTTGACTTTGTCCTTCTGTTTTATCATCATATTATCTATTATATGAGATGTTATTGTTCTCCGATACACCCACGTGCTTTTGTGTATATAACTAAATTGACAATTTGTGTTAGTAATAAGAATATAACCGACTATCTCCGTTTCAGTTTTTTACACTAATGACGTTCAGTGGTTCTATTGACCTGCTCTGGCATTAAAGTTACCTGGTATGATGTTATTTAACAATTAATAATTTTTGGAGTTCTTTGTAAAACATTTCTTTTGCCATTTTAAAGCCGTTTAATCAGGTCCGTGCCCAGAATTTTGGAAATGGGGGGGGGGGGGGGGGGGTTGAAAATTTCCTTTGCCTATTTATTTCATAATACATTTTTCACTAATATTTGTACTATTAATAATTTCCATCATTTTGATTTATATATTAATAATTTACATAAACGAATTACCCCGTATATGAACATTAATAAAAATTACATATTATATGTTATTAATTATACTCGTAATAAAAAATTTTTTGCATAAAATATTAATGAAGTACCTAAAAATATCGAGCATATTTTTTCTTTTTTCTTTTAAAAGTAGGTAAGAATACCCTAAAAAATCATCAATATTTATTTTAAATTTGTGATTTTTTCAGATTTTTTTGTATTTATAATAACTATTTCAGTTCTCATGCCCCCCCCCCTCCTCGTGGACACGGCCTTGTGCTTAATGTTGTCTTATGTACATTGATGATATGTAGAGCTGATCTTCATCTTTTGATTTATTCGTTTATGCCCTGTGTAATGTGGGACATTAAACTGATATCAACAGACAAATAAAACCTTATATACTCACTTTCTCCCTATTAGGATTCCATTCTGGTGTAGTACGTATACAGCAGTTTCTTTTGTAGTAGCTTCGTCATCTGCTATTCTTGTTTCACTTAATGTTACAATATCAATATCATATTTTCTGAGCTCGTTTAACTGTCATTTTTCTGAATGAGGTATCTTTATTATTTAGCAATCATTCTACATTACAAGTCAAAAGGTAAATAATTTGGGTATTTTTTATTACTTTCTAATGGTTGTCTTCAAATGTGTTCCCTTCTGGAGAGTTTTGTATCTGAAAAACACACTTGAATCAAACCACAGTACATTGCCCACTGCGAGATAAACTAGTTAAGGTTTGCCCGAGTATCGTAATCCATTTCATTTACATATTTTATTAGACGTGTATGTGATATATATTGGAAATGAAGAGGAAGTGAAATAGGAAAGGACAGTTTAGCAACGACAAAATGGGATGTAGTAACTGTGGCGCGATAAAATTCCCACGTTGCCATTTCAGATCGTGTAAATGCTCCAGTGGTAAGGCACTGCCAAAAAGACTAGCTTACAAGAGTTGATTACGATTGCTTATTGACTGCGGGAATGAAGAAGAGGTAGTTGATTATTAAGAGGAAGAATAAACACAGAAGGAGTAATGGTGGAGATGAAACCAGACATTCGCTCCTGATATTGAAAACAGACGTTGACCAAAAAAGTCTATTTTACAAGAAACAATTGTGTTTGGCGTGGACAGTCTTTTTGGTTGCTACGTTATCAGCAACATATTTCTTAACTTTTTAGAAGTTTTCAAGTGTCCCTAGCGGACGAGTGTCTCGAGAAGGAATGTATACATATATATGCAAATATATAATATATATTTAATAATCACTTAATGCAGTGATGCTCAATCTGTCGATTGTTTTACTGTTTGGAAAGTTATAAATAAGTAATTGTTATTTGTCCGTTCAGACGGCAAAACGATAAATATGTATCGCAATAAACAAGATCGTATTTTCTCAAATTTGATTAATATTATATTTTTGGATATTAAACCCTTTTTTTCTTTCTTTTTTGAAGAAAATTACAACTGATATTAAAAATAATCTATCATTATTAAATAATGACCTTATGTAACGAAATTTTTTCGAGCATTGCTATAATCGACTAGACTCGGAGGTATAACAATTTATATTTATTACATAAAAACAGAAAAATTTATAATGTTGGATGTGATCCATCTAGAGAGATTGATTGTGCTGTATCATTAGTGGAATTATTAATTTGGTTGTTTGCTATATTGTACTAGTAAATTTTTTCATATTTTCGTATTTTTATACGTTTGTTATTTTTTCGTTATTCGAATTTTTGCGTGCGTTTCATTATCTTTTTCATATGAACACAATTTAAATAATTATTCTTAAAGTACCAATTGTGATGGAAACGCTCACTCACCTTTCTGGGGATGCACTAACTATATACGTCTCCCAATCTTGGTTTCAGCAGCTCATAGAACACTCTGGATGACACCTTTGGAAGCGACCATGTTCCCATTATCATTTCTTTAAATCAGTTTTCTCATTCTCCTCTGAACAATCCTACTCAATCTCATGGATGAGTTATCTCTGAGATAGACTGGCCCATCTTTCGCTCCTACGTTGACTCTTCACTGCCCCTAATTCCTTCGCATTTAAATCCATCTTCTCAATACGACCTCTTTGTGGAAACTATTTCCAACGCCTTAACTCTTTCTTCTCCTCTTGCTCGGCCTCCAACACATGTTTCCTCTGCGTGGTGAAACCAAGAGTGCAAAGCTACCTTTCATCGAAGTTTATTCACCTTTAGAACATTCCACTCCTGTCCTAATCTCTCCAATTTTCTCGCTCAAAAAAGTGCCAATACCAAAGCTAGATATACTCTCAAGACGGCAAAAAAGAACCCGTGGAGAAATTTCTGCTCCTCTTTCTCCCGTTTCACTTTTCTTACTCACATTTGGAAAATGGCGAGGACTTTCAAATCTCCCTCAGCGCAACATCTTTCAAATCATATCCTATCCCCGGACAAATTAATTCCACTTATGAATTCCTTAGCTCCTAGTTACGTTCCTAGCTTCCGAGAATCCTGTCGCATCCCGGCTCTCTTCACCTCCACTCATTTCCTGCTCACTCCTTTTACCTATACTCATTTGGAAGCAGTCTTACGTAATTCTTTTAATTCCTCTCCTGGTAAAGACGGAATTCCCTTCTCCGTTTTAAAAAGTCTCTCCGATATCGCTCTTCGGTTCCTCTTAAATTTATTCAATTCATTTCTCTCGTCTGGTTCTACTCCATCTGCTTGGAATACTTTCATTGTTGTCCCGATCCCATAACCTAACTCCTCCTCTCTTCGTCCAATCTGTCTTGCTCCCTGTGCCAGAAAGCTGTTTGAAAGTATAATTAATAGACAGCTAGTTTGGTGGCTTGAGCACAATAAGGTATTGTCCAATAATATGTTTGGTTTTCGCCCTGGACGCGGCCCTCCCGATTGTATCAGTACTTTCTTGTCAGATGTGTATTTATCTTTTATCAACAAAAAAATCCTCATTGCTTCCTTCGTCGATGTCACTGCTGCCTACGATAATGTCCACCTCCCCACCCTATTCGATTCTGTGCTCTCCTTGAATATTCCACCCTTCTTCTCTGCTCTTGCCATTAGTCTCTGCCAATCCAGGACTATCATTCTCTCTTCTCCGCTCGAACCTACTTCTAGACTGGTTTTCCGTGTACTGCCGCAGGGCTCTTGTCTAAGTCCAACCCTTTTTAACATTTATCTTATTAAAACTGCTTCTCTGTTGACAAACTCTTCTTTCCTATTTTTCGCTGACGACATCCTCATTTACTCTGCCCATTGTAGTATCTCCGCCGCTAATTCCCAGCTGCAATACTACTTAACAATTTTGGAAAGTGCTTTATCCAATATTCATCTTTCTATCTCTCCAACCAAATCCTCTACTGTTGTCTTTACTCTTCGTCCTTTTGACCCTTCCTTAGTTAGTCTCTCCTTAAATAGTACTCCGATCCTCCTTGATAACCATTTCCGTTACTTGGGAGTATTTGTGGATGGTCGTCTTTCGTTCCACAAGCATATTAACCATATATATATACGTGTCATCACTAAAAAGGCTTAACCTTTCACATACGAACTGGGGAGGTGATCCGTGCATCTTGTTCATGTTCTAAAAGTCCTGTATCCGCTCCATTCTGGATTATTTCTGTGTTTTTTATGGTAACTCTTCCAGGTCTTTGCTTTCCAAGATCGATCGCGTTCAAAATACTTGCCTTCGCCTCTGTCTTGGAGCTCGGAAATTTTCTCCTATCCCTGCTATTCAAGCTGAAACTCACATTCCTCCACTCTTTATTCGGCTTTCTCATTTAGGTTACCGCTTCATCATTAAACGTCTGCCTATCTCCTCTTCCTCACTTATTCCTTCTTATTCCCTTATTCTACGGGATTGGTGATTTAGTGTCAATAAAACACCGATTCTGATTTTTATTTCTACTTGACTCTTTCAATTTTTACCATACATTTACACTCACGATAAGCTCCCATATTTTTCATTCAATTTTTCCTTCTTCCTTCATCCAATTAATTGCTTTTATTCTCCTGTTTCCCCTAGACCCAATCTGCACCATGCCGTTAGATCGGAATTTTTACAAATTTTAAACTCTCGCTTTTCTAACCACGTTATAATATACACGAACGGTTCCAAGAGCCCAAGTGGAGTTGGCGCAGTTTTTCTTTGTCCTTCTTTAAATCACTCTGAGTCCTTTAAACTTTCCTCCTTCTGTTCAACTTTCTGTGCCGAGTCTATTGCTATCCTCCATGCACTTTCCTTCATCAGATCTTCGAAGGTCTCTCGTAATATCCTTATTCTATCAGACTTTCAAAGCGTGCTACAGGCTGTTGCATTTCCTCTGCCTTCCCACTCTACCGATTACGTAATCCTTTTTATACGTTCCTTAATCCATGATCTCTTCCTTTTTTGTGCAATCCAGATTGATTTCCTTTGGATCCCTAATCACTCCGGAATAGAAGGAAATGAGTTAGTTGACTCATTAGCCCGGCGAGCTTCTTCTTCTTCCGGCAGGTTCCTTACTACATTTCCATCCGTCAATATTAAGTTTTTCTTCTCTGCGGCGCATTACCAATTATGGTTCAACTCCTACTACTCCTCATTCTCTAACCCTGATTCTTTTTACTTGTCCATCCAACCTTCTCTTCCTCTCTTCTCCTGGTTTCTTGACTTCCCTTTTATGCGTCGCTTCAGCATCTCGGCGATATGCCGCCTCCGCTTTGGGCACAGCCTGCTTCCTTGGTCGCTTTTCCGATTCTCTCTCGCGCTATCTTCGTATTGTCCTTTACATTTTCCTAACAGCCACTTTTTACGTGATCCTGATCACATAATGTTCGAATGCTCATCACTTTCATCTGAACGATCTTCCTTGTACTCCTCTCTCTTATCAAGCAATGTTCCTACTCCCTATTGCGCTGCATTTATTCTTTCCCTTCCTTCTCCTTCTGTCGTTCAGGCGCTTGACACATTCTTGTTGAATGTTTCACGCCGCATAAAAATCTGATTTTTTCTTTACTTCGATTTCTGGGGCTAATGTCCTTGCTGACGAACCCAAGTAATATTTAGAAAAAAAAAATTAAATCATAAACTTTAAAGGACAGATTTGTCTGTAGTTGATGTTATGTCTTTTGTAAATAGCTTTATTAAAAAACTGGATCTCTACAAGAAAAAATGTATATTAAAGCATTTTCGAATAATTTCTGCAAAAATTACAAGACAGGATATTTCACTTTCAACGAGGTAACACGGAAGTTTATATATATATAATCTTATATGATTGAGAACTGAATTTTTAAATAGAACTTCAGAGTTTAACGAACTAGAACCGATCATAATATTTATTACTTAACCATTTAAATAAGTACATGTTGTGTCGTCTCCCAAGCCTTTTCCTATGCTAATCGTGCCGCAGCCCCTTCTTCCTCTCAAGCCTCTTCTAAAACTAATAAATTGTCTTCTCCTCCTCGTCCTAAATCTCCCACTTTTCATAAATCTCCTAAATCGAAACCGCATTCCATGCCTCTTCCTCACTTTCCCACCGCCCCCTCCCTCTACACCTGTTCTCCATCTGTTGGTTGGGCCTTGAATCGTGAAGATTCCCCTCTTCTGAATTCTTCGCTGCCTTCCAGCAACTTTCTAGCTCCTCGCAGCCTGCTTCCTAATTTCCCCCCCCCCCCCCATTTAATATCACTAATCTTTCCACCGCAATCATGGAACTCCTCGCTTCTCATAACATAGCCGCCTCCTCTTCTTTCCTTGACAATCTTTCTTCTTTCTTATCCAATTACGTCCATTCCTCGTAAGGCATATTTTTGCCTTCTCCTTGTCTTTATCTCCCTCCCCCTTTTTCTCCCTGTTAGCCAAGGATAACGCCTTACTTACACTTCAGGAACACTAGACATGCTTCTGTGTTCGTGTCATTTAATTTGTTCATATTCAGGTATAATTGTCCCTTTAGGGGGGGGGGGCTACAAACTGGTGGTCAGCCATGTTCGTGCAGGTACTCCTCTCTGCGCTTTGAATTATACCAAATTGATACGAATAGAAAAGGTCCGGCAAATTGGCCCGCATATTGTGGTGGGCAGGACTTCTTTCGTCTTCAATTTCCGTGTTCTTCCTTTCTCCTCCTCAAGTTGGAAGTGCACCTATGTGCTCGCTTCTTATTTACTAACCTTTCTTTCTTCTTTTATAGCTACTCTCGTCCCTCCCTTCATTTTCTATCCTATTCTAATTTTCTTGTATCCTAGATAGCATGTCGCGTGCTCATGCTTTGAACATCCTGCAGTGGAACTGCCGTAGCTTACAAGCTAACAAATTAAGTTTAGAGGGTTTATTAGACCTCTATAATATCCATGTGGCGTTGTTATCCGAAACTTGGCTCAAATCCTCCTCGTCTCTATACATTTCAAAGGCTATTCTTTAGTTCGATCAGATCGTGTGAATGGTTACGGTGGCGTCGCCATTCTCATTAGATACGATCTATCCTACCTATCGCACGATATCCCTTGTCTTCCTCCTCCCTATCCCAATCTTCCTAACATGGTTCACATTTCTCTTTTGAATCTTCTTCCGCATCCTTCACATATTGCTTGCGTTTATAACCCTCCTAACTCCAGCCTTTCTAATCTTCCTCTTATCTCATTTCTTTCATCGTTGTCTGGACCATTCATCATTGGAGGCGACTGGAATGCTCACTCTCCTCTTTGGGGCTGCGCTGGGAATAATCCCAATGGTTCGATTCTTGAAAATCTTATCTTGGATCATGATCTTTTTCTACTTAATGATCGGTCTCCTACCCTCTTCAAGCAACCTTCTTCCTCTAGTTCAGTTGATCTCTCCTTTTCCTCTCCCAATCTTGGTCTCTTATGCTCCTGGAGGACTCTCGACGGCACTTTTGGCAGCGATCATGTCCCCATTCTGCTCACTCTTAATGACGTGCTACCTCCCAAGTCTTTCAAGCCCCTTCAATCTCCCCGTTGGCTTCTTTCTAAAACTGATTGGGCTAAATTTCGTTCCTTAGTGGATTTCTCTCTCCCTTCTTTTTCTGATGTTCCTAATCCAATCTTCCGTTACGATTTTTTCACTCAAACGCTCAATTCTGCTCTTTCTGCATCTTCTCCTCCTATTACCGGCACGCGCAGTCGCTCTTCTTTGTATGCCTCCTCACTCTGGTGGAACGAAGAGTGTAAAGCAGCGTTCCAAAAAAGTTCTGCCACCTTTAAAGCCTTCCGCTCTCATTCCTCTATGTCCAACTTCCTAGCACACAAAGAAGCTAACGCAAAAGCTCGTTTTATCCTTAAGTCTGCCAAAAATAATTCTTGGAAGTCTTTCTGTTCCTCCTTCTCCAGAGATACTCCCTTCTCCCAGATCTGGAAAATGGCTAAGGCGTTTAGATCACCCTTTTCTGAGCGCCCTCGCCACTCCCACCCTTCCAAATCCCAGCTGGAGTCCTTCTTGGATTCTGTTGCTCCCGCCTATGTCCCTTCTTTTGAAGAAACTGTTCTTCCTTCTCTTCCTGTAGACTCTGAGCCTCACTTCCTGTCTTCTCCTTTCCGTTACGAGGAGCTTGCATCCATTCTTAATAAATCCACCTTGTCTGCTCCTGGCCGGGACGGTTTCTCGTTCCCTATTCTTAAAAATCTCTCTCCTACTGCGCTGCGTTTCCTTCTCCATATATTTAATTCTTTTCTCCTTTCTGGCTCTACTCCAAAATCCTGGAACGACTTTATTGTCGTTCCTATTCCTAAAAGAAATCAGTGTTCTTTTCGTCCCATTTCCCTGGCTTCCTGCCTGCGTAAACTCTTTGAAGGTTTTTGATTAACAATCGTCTCGTGTGGTGGCTGGAGCACAATAATCTAGTCCCTCCTAATATGTTTGGTTTTCGCCCTGGGCTTGGGCCGGTTGACTGCATTAGTTATTTCCTTTCAGATGTCTATAAGTCTTTCCTAACAAAAAAATTCACCATTGCCTCCTTTGTGGACGTCTCTTCTGCCTTTGATAATGTGCATCTTCCCGCTTTAGGTTCTAAACTTTTTTCTCTTAACCTCCCTCCCGTCGTCGTCATTCTCATACTCAACCTCTTCCAGAACAGAACTCTCTTTATTTCTTCTCCCTCCCTTTCTTCCTTCAGATGCGTTTATCGTGGGCTCCCACAGGGTTCCTGTCTGAGTCCTACACTTTTTAATATCTACTCTTTTGATATCGCTTCTCTTCCTATTTATTCTTCCTCCCTCCTCTTCGCTGACGACATTTTGGTTTATTCCACTCGCTATTGAAGAGTTGAATAATTCCCTGTCTATTCTTAATAATTCCCTTTCTCGTCTTCACCTCTCTCTTTCTCCTACTAAGTCGTCTTGTATTATTTTTTCTCTCCGACCCTTTAACCGAGATCTAACTCGCATCACTGTATCTGGTATTCCTATCCCCGTTGTCAATTCCATATGCTATCTTGGCCTTTTTTTAAATAGCCGCCTCACATTCCATGAGCACATTAATTTTCTCTATAAATCCTGTCTTAAAAGACTTAATCTCCTTAAATCTCTCTCTCCCCTCAGATGGGGAAGCGATCCGTTTATCCTTCTAATTCTTTTCAAAGCCATCATCCGGTCCAAGCTCGACTATTGTTCCTTTATCTACGGCAATTCCTCCAAGTCTCTCCTCACTAAACTTGACGCGATCCAGAACTCTTGCCTCCGTTTGTGCATTGGAGCCTTGAAATATTCCCCCATTCCCGCAGTTCTATCAGAGTCGGTTACCCAACCACTGTTTATTTGCCGTTCTCAGCTTGGGTATCGCTTCTTAATTAAACGGCTTCCCATCTCCTCGTCCAAACTTATTTCCTCCTATCTATATATCAAAAACTGCTGGCGTTTTTCTCCTCATAAAATCCCAATCCTGTCGCTCATTGCTACCCGTCTTTCTAATTTTTCTCCTGTTGTCCTTTCCTACAACACTCTCCCGTACTTCTTTCATGACTTCAATAGCCTATATGGCAGCCTATCAAATTTTCCTCTCTCCCGCTTCGAGCCAATTCTTCCTCTCACGGTGCAGTCAACAATGAATTTCTTCATTTGTTGAATTCCTCTTTTCCTGCTCATGTATTGATCTTTACTAATGGTTCCAAGAGCGAGGACGGCGTGGGTGGTGCGTTTACTGCTCCGTCGCTTCGACATTCTGAGTCCTTCCGGCTTCCTTCCTTCTGCTCTATTTTTTCTGCCGAGTCGATCGCCATCCTTCAGGCTATCTCTTATATATATTTCCTCTTTAAGCGATCTTTCCCAATTCCTCATTATTTCGGACTCTAAGGGCGTCCTTCAAGCCATATCCTCTTCTCCTTCACATTCCTCTGATAATATTATTCTCTCAATTCGTTCTCTTACCTCCACTTTGCAGTCATCCCGTTCTATTCTCATTGATTTTTTGTGGGTCCCCAGTCATTCCGGAATTGATGGCAACGATGCAACCGATTCTTTGGCTCGTTCTGCTGGTCGCCTTGATTCATTCCTCAACCATTTCCCTTCTTCAGATATCCTTTCCTTATCTACCTCCAATCACGCCAGACTTTGGCAGGATATTTATCCCTCCCTATTTTCTAATCGTCATTCTCATTACCGTTTCATTCAGCCAATTCTTCGTTCCCTGTCTTGGTTCCATTCTATTCCTCTCAGTCGTCATTCTTCTATTGTCTCCCTAATTCGTCTCCGGATCAATCATTCTCTCCTCCCTTCCTCTCGCTTTCGATTTGCTCTATCGCCTTCTCCTGATTGTTCTTTCCACGATTGTGATTCTCCTCGTATATATTTGATGCTAATCACATTTTCTTTGAGTGTCCTGCTCTTCGTAACGAACGCTACCTTTTATACAGTCAGCTCCTGTCATTAGGTCTCCCTACTCCCTATAACTCTTCCTTTATCCTCTCCTTTCCTTCATCTTCTGTGGTGTCCGCACTGCTGTCTTTTGTTGCGTCCATTTCGGACCGCTTAATTATTTAATTTATTAGCTTAGTTTTCTTGTTGTTGGGTCAATGCCGCTGGCGCGCCCAAAAAAAAAAAAAAAAAAAAAAAAAATAAGTACATGTTAATGAAATTTCAAGTATAATTAGTAACAAGTTTTACTGTAGCCTAGTTGGACTTGAGAGTTGATAATAGAGTTACTTTTCAAATATATAAAAGCAAAATTTTAAGAAAAAAAGACATCTTGTTCCGAACTTGTTTAAAATGGCTTATCATAGTGTTCTAGTTTTTCGGTTCAACGCATCTATGTGAGTGTCGGCTTTTTCTACAATGACCATTGTAAAGTGGAAGTATTGGATTACTTATAAACTCTTTTCTGATTGTGCAGGAATGGCATTGATAAATTAATCATTAAACTATATGAAATTAGCTAAAGAAATAACAAAAAAAAAAAAAAAAAAATCATCACATTAATATTTCGTGTATAAGTATTAATATTTGTTTAAAATTTTATTGGGCTGTTTTAAAAATGATTAATACATTTTATAGGAAATAATTACTTATATTTTTATAGCCAGTACTCAACGCAGTATTTATATTTCATTTACCATTCCTGCTTAATATACAAATTATATTTTTTAAAAACTATATTCAACTTTAGATCTACTTCTTTGTATTTGTAGTTTTTTTATGGTACATATATATGTAATATTAAAAGTTTATTTTTAAATATGCTCAGTTAGCTCTTTAAATCTAGTAAATCTTTGAAAAGTTTTATTGTCTGAAGATGATTCCGAACGCAAAAAGGTTGAGCACCGCTGACTTAATGCGTATTACAATGTACCATTTGAAAAAAGTGTTTTAATAATTTTAATTTAACTTCGTATTGTACTTTTATAGATATTTAGTGACAGATACTTTTACAATCCTATAAGAAGTAGCGCCGCGAAACACGCAAAAGCGACCACTTCGGAGGTTTATTGTTACCGGTTTAGTTACAGAGGAAGCTTTAGCCTTTCAGATATTCTTTCAAACAGCACAAATAATTACGGTAATTTGACTATACCTTACGAATAATGTAGTTGCACTTTTTCAAAAAAATTTACTCCTTAAAATAAAATATTACATTCAAATTAGTGAGGCTCTGCCTTCTCACAGATTTCATGTTTAATCACACAAGTTACTGTCTGCCTCCATATGGAAACTAAAATTACTCCTCTGCTCATCAGAAGAAATTATTTAACTGATAAATTCGTACTGAAGTATTGCAATTGCAAATATCCACTATTCATAAGTAAAATTGTACAATAAATTCCACAGATTTAATAGAAGCGTTGGGGAAAGATGTATTACAGAGAATAAATTTAGGTTGCTTTAAGAGGCTTCTCTATTTTTACAGCTGAGTTTCGCATAAAAGTTTGTGGAAAATGCGTTGCAGTTCAAAGAGAATTTGTATTATTTTTAGATAGCTACAGTTCCCTATTACCTCTTCAAAGTAGTAACTTCTATTATAATTACCATTCATTTATTTGTGGAATTAAAAGAATGTTTTTTAATATTTCAAAACACTTGCACCGGTGACCGAAGTATTCACGTTACTGGTGCAATTGTTTATTAATAAGCAAAACTGTGTATTTTTGAACAATCTTTGATTACTAAGTTCATGTATTGATGTATTACACATAACACACAAAATTAATCAATTCTGATAAAATTAGTTATGTACATGTATTAAGTGTGTGTTTTTACTTTAATTGTAAACAGATTATTTGGAATACATTTGTCCTACCAGTTACATCTGGATTCGGGAACCTTAAAAAAAAAAAAAAATCAGAACTAAAAGTCATTAAGTTTTGTTGGATTTTAGGCCACTGCACAGTATTATTTAGTGACAAAGTCCATTCAACTGTAAACGAAGCAACCAAGTTAGCTATTGAGTTTCTATTTATCCCATCTTTCGACTTTCTAAATAAAGTTAAAAAGGATAGTAATGTGGATTGGTTAGGATATATAAATAACGATCAAGGTTCTAGTAAATATTTTTATATTGTACCATCTCTTCTATTCATACCTTAGTTTTGTCATATTTGTGTCTGGTTGGTACGACTCATAGATTTGTGTTTATTATGTATAAGCTGCATATTAATCGTTGTAAAATGGGTTTAAATTTTTCCAACAGAGAGCACTACCTAGGTTGTACTATTTATTGTAGATTAAATTTTAGAGAAGGTATTAGCCACTTTTTTTTTCAATTGTAACCAACTGGATAACAAGAAGCTTGCGTTTTTTAAAGACCACACTCCATTTTGTATTTTATATCTACTTTATTCCTGTGATAAGATATTAGTTGTTTTTTTGTGTTTTTTTTTAATCCATTGAAGGGAACAAAATTATTAAATAATTTTTTTTTTTTTTTTTTAAATTTCTTCCGCTCAATCATTGGAGTTGTTGGTTTGTTAATGTAGGCGGTTTATTTTATTTTATTTTCCTTTTTAACCTTTTTGTTTTTATTTTGCTATTTTGCCGTTATTTATCATACAGGATTATTAGCCAATGGGACTCTCATTATTTGGGATTATTTAAATGAATATTTAAAAATGTGCTGGTTATATATGTATTTAAGTATACAGATATATATACATAAAAAAGTGGTGTTTTTAACATCAGAAACTTAATTAACATGTTGTTCAATAAAATTCATAAGCTGAAGATACCATTAACTATAATTTTATAAACAATTCTTAAGGATTTTGACAGAGGCTTTATAGGTCACATTATTGAAAAATTAAAAATATATATATATATATATATAAAAATATATATGTATGTGTGTGCGTGTGAATTCTTGATTAAGATGAAAAGCTTCACTTACATTTTACAGAAAATTCTAAAGAAGCGAGTATACACATATTATTGTCTCACACATATTCGAACAATAGTGATGCCGCTGACAATTCTTTTTAAATAACAAATAATGTAATTTATTAGAATAATTTAAGTAAATTAAATATCCTTAAAAATATTGTTCATTAAGTTCTTATTATTTTTCAGTACATTTTTTGTTCAGTTGAAAGTAATTTGTTTATGTGTATGAGCTAGGCCATCTGACGCCACAATCAATCCACAAAGTGTGTATCTGCACTGAAAAATAACAAAAATTTAAAATTTTTAATTAATTTGATAATACTTGCTTTTTGATTTTTGGTTATAATAGTGTGGGAGACAATACGTTGATTAGTGTCAAGGACCATATTAAAAAAATTAATAAAAAAAAAACATGGTACTTTTAAAGCTCCGAAATAGTATATTTGGATTACACTTGCTAGTCTGTAGATTTTTACTTGATTAGGTTATATTTTATAATAGACAGTTCGGTTTAGTGTACAACAATTGGCATCTTTGTCAAAAGTGAGCCAGCTGTCACATAACCAGACCATTAGTTGATAATTCATATTTGCTTATTAAAATATAAGATTTAGTAACCAATTTTTAGCTATACGTTCATTTCACTAAAATTGATTCAATTCACAAATAATAACAAGACTGCAACTATAGAATAAATACTTTTCTACACATATGTTTAGTGATGCAAATGAAATAATTAAAAAAAAAGATCCAGGCCAATACCAGACATATATTCTGGTTGAAGAAGTTTCAGATTTTTCTTTAATTGAAAGTATTATTATCTGGAAAAATGGTGAAACTATCTTTTTTCATAAACTATGTATAAAACACTGATCACACACACTAGTACCTTTTTATACAGACTGGCGACAAAAGGTGGGAAGTACAGCTTGTCACACTTGTCAATATATTCATTATAGCGTTTCCTTACATTTATAAAAATTGCTTTTATCTTTCATAAAATGGAAAACAAATTTTATGAAAAAAAGATAAAAGATTGAAAAGAAAGAAAATATCAAAATAATTTTCAAATTATATAATAATTTTACGTTATGGCAAATAAAAAAAAAAATGGCGCGAGCTTTTTATTTTTTTGAATAACAAACAAAGTGTTTGAATTTTTTTAATCTAAAAGGAATAATACAACTAAATGAAATTTTACTGTTTCTTCTAATAATGTTACAAATATATACATAATTGTAATAGTGACACTCAAAACATACTACATTTGTATTTATCGTTATATTTGCGGTCGTCGACAGTTAAAGATTAAATGATTGAAAGTGACGTGTAATACTGTGCAGCACATTTGATGCAAAGTTTTCTTTAATGGATATTTGTAGATTATCTTATAAATGATTTGTCTTAATTTGAGCTAACTTTATTTTGCAATACTGATTTCTTTAATGATACAATAATCAGAATATTTCTATTTACTCAGATTAATATTTCACCATGAACAGCGAAGTATGTTTATACACATTTTGCAATAATTGATTCTTCTCATATAAGGACATCTTCAAACAAAGTGCTTTTTTTCTCCCCCATTTGAAAGATAAAATTGATCACGATCATAACTTGTATGTAAACGGCATATATTTAATGGTCAATAAATTGCGTTGTTTGCTTCTGTATAAAGAAACTGTAATTTTATACTTCAAAGATATGATGGTAATGTATTGACCAAAATTATTAGCTGAACATAATATATCAATGAATTTTGGCATATTGCTTTTTTAAGTTTTATAATAATCAAGCGAAATGTAAAATAAAAGTGTAGGAAACAATATAGCTGAGCAATAAAATAAGTCACAATTCATTGCGGGGAGAGAGAAAATTACATTATGAAGATTGTTATGGAGTTATTCATGTGTTATTTATATAATATTAGCATTTAAAGTATTGGTAGATTAAACATTTCGAGAAAAAATCCATTAATAATATTTATTCAATTGTTAATTGCTGTAAATTGTCTTCAATTTACCACATTTATAAATAAGCAGATAATTTTAATAAACGTGTTGTTCAATCTGTAGCTTTTAGTATGCAATAAAAATTAAATTACGACTTTAAAATGAATATTGGTATAACCAAGTGAATAAGTTTACAATATTTATTTAACTGTTTTTTGTTTCTTTTTTTGTAGGCGTCTGTCACAGTGATGATATTCAATACATATTCAAAATAAAACAACCAATGTTCGACTTAGATAAACACTCGGAAGATGATAAAAAAATTAGGGACGTTATGGCGTCGATTGTGGTTTCGTTTGCACACACAGGGTAATGAATATTCCTTGTAATTTGTGCTGTATTTATTCTGTGTTATTATGTATATATATATATAAACTCGGCCATTTTGGCCTCGCGAGGGGCTGTGCTCCTTGACCCCTTTTGCTTACATTTCTGTCTCTTTCTCTTCTATACTTTGTATAAAATGATCAAGATTTGCAACATAATTCTTAGGCCGGTCCCGATTAGATTTGATAACGGAAAAATGTCCTAATTTTATATAATAAAAAAAAAAAAAAAAAATTTATTAAACCACTGAAACAACTTAACATACTACAACACATATAAATAATACATTTTTTGGGTTTCGATGATATTACTAAATTAGCAATATAGTCTTTACATGCTCCTTATTATGGTGCGGACTTCTTATTCATCAACCTGCTCAGTAATGAAAAGTGTATTTATTAAGTTTCCAAAAACGAAAACCCCCACTGAACGCAAACGTGAATTGCGGAAACGAAAACAGGACGACGAACTGTGCAATAACGAAAAATTTGTCACATTTATACGTGATGATACGCCTTTTGGTTCGAAAACGGCAGATGTAGAAAAGTTTGAAGCGTTTGATATCATTTTAAGTCAACAGCCTCTGTTATACTAATAAAAAATAATAAGAAAGAAAATTTTTCCCTTTTTTTTGACAAATACTCAATTATGTTCACTTATTTTCGTTATTACTCACATGCAGGGCCGAATCTAGACCAAAATTTCGGGGGGGGGGGATGGGCTACGAAAATATTTTTGTAATTATACAAATGTATGCGCGTGTGTGTGTGTGTGTGTGTGTGTGTTAGCATGAAATAAATTTATTTATAAATGGTACACTAAAGCCTTGTAGTCAATTATTGTATATGCAATATTTGAACATTATGATAAAAACAAATAAAAAACAGTCGTTTTCATAGAATTCATAAAAATTTGAATTGTCTTTTCTTTTGTCAAAAATTTAAAAGAAATAAATGTATTCTGAATTTTGGTCCACTTAATTCAATCAATTATGATTTCGAAAGACATTTCGAGAGGGTGGTGGTGAACCCGGAAAACCCCCCTCAGATACGGTTCTGCTCACATGGTACCTAAGTTGAATCGGTGTCTATATAAATATGAGTTATGCGCGAACAAACATAAAAAAAACAACATACGCGACAAACGTATAACCCCTCTTTCTTTTTCAAAGTCGGTAAAAATTAAAATATTACAAACGTTACATAAAATTGGAACATTTTTTCTAATGTGGGCCGGCCTAAGAATTACGTTGTAATTAATATATATTATCTCCTCAACTGTTCGGTTGGTGGGCAGCCTATTCATACATTTCATCTGCACAGATATAGGTCGTATGCTAGGCAATTGTTATATGCAGTACGAAAGTGTACACACGCAAGACTACATTCGGAACTGATTAGTAAGTGTTTGATTTATATCGGCATATACAAGTGCAGTTCCCCGTGTGAGTCTGCTGTGTACTAAGCTAGTATATGCGATGGTTTTCCATTGCCTTCCACTTGACTATTAGCGAGTATTTAATTTAATTTTTCGTAATAATTTCTGTCGTCACCCGGGATACACGAGACTTCCGAAGTGGAAGCCAAGCGCTTTAGCAACTCTATATATTATAAAAATATGTACACTGTAACCTTGGAACATTCCTAATAAACAAGCTGGAGCATTCCAGAAAGTATTATTTAATATCCAACCAACATCGATTGTATTTATTTAATTCAAGTATACCAGAACCGCTAATGAAAAATAAACTCGCTTTTGAAAATAAAAAAGTAAATACCTAATTGAATTTTTTAGGAAGTTCTGACGGGAAAGATTAATAATGCTGACGTAATAGTTGAGAGAGATTCAATTTTTTTCAGTTATTGTTACGTATAATTTGACTAGAAATAACATTAGTACTTTTCCATAAGTGATATTATACACAGCCTCTTGATTAATAAAACTAGTGGCAAATCCACCGGGGGGGGGCATTTTTTCCCTCAAAGAACCTTTGGCCTCTATGAAAAAATTTGTTATAACAGAGAAACCTAATTTATGCTATAAAAGATTTGTATAAATGTTACTTATAGATTTAATTATAATAACTAATATTTAATACTGTTTTCTAGTTATTAATGTTACGTTTGTATTTTATTTTAAACGCAACTGTCATCGATCTTTTGCCTTTCTTATTTATTTTTAATTTTTATTTTGTAACGTAAATGAAAATAGTTCAATGAGAAATATATATATTTAAACTTGTTCATGAACAATGAATTCGGATCGGATTACTAACAAAAATAAGAAAAAATTAAAGTCTAATAAAAAGACTATTTTACTTACTATTTTTAAACTACCATATTTAAGGTATAATTTTATAATTTCATTTTATTTTTCACCCCTAAAAGTTAAACAAAGTTTAAATTTAATTGTAATAATTATGTACTTTTAAAACGCATTTTTATGAATTTCTAAAGAGGTCGCTGTTTGATTTTCTTTATGAAACACAAGGGGTATTTCTCAAATCTACTGCCTACCGTAGAAGATATTACGTAATTATATAATTCCCCCCACGGATCCGCCCCTGATAAAACTGTCTTCATCCGCTCTTTATTCACATATATTATGCTTAATATTTGACACTGATACTTCTCATTTCAGATAATTCAGACCGCTTACAATTTACGTTTGAAAATAGAGAATATAAGGACGACGTATCTTTCAAAATTCTAGTTTGTTTCGTGTTGTTATTGTTGAGCCTGATTTTTTCCGGCTGCAACGCAATAGATCAACTACGTTACGTTACAACACCGTAAAATAAACAGTTTAGTACTGAACTTTTTCTCAAATTGAAAATATCGATTTTTACTATCAGCAAACAATGTTCGCTTATTATTATTGTTTAGAAAAGTTATAAATCGGGCAACTTCTCGACTTGTACTAGAAATAGTATCTAGTTTTGCTTCTACTTTGAAAATAGCAACGCATCGAACTTCTCGGGATCGCTTTTCTATTTTTTTCTCAAAAAAACAGAACAAGAAAGCAATCTTTTCAAATGCCGATAGAAGTTGTCCCGTCAATTTTTCGGGCTGACAGCGTCCTAGAAATATTCATCTAAAAGTTGTAGCAAACACAGGCGCTGATACAGAAGTCGAATAATAATGTTGATCGCTATTAATTAAATAAAGAGGGAAAAAAATCAACATAATGCTTTTATGCAGTTTTTAAACGAAGTAAGGATTTTTTTTTAGTTATAATGGTGTAATTGAAAGCAAACATACAGTTAAAAAGATGAAATTGTTTTTTTTTTTTTTTTTTTTTTGCATTAGGAAACCTACTGTGAAAAATGTGAATTGGGAAACGTTTTCAAAGTATAAAGGCGCCATCTTCGACTGCTTACAGATTAGTTCGCCGACCGATCTGAAAATGAGTATATTCGATTCGTATCCGGTCAGTTCAATTTGGGAAACATTGTTACCCGACGAGAACGTTTAATCGTTAATAACTCCGTATTTTAATAATGAATCACTACGAATACAATTTTTCAGTTTCATTATTTTTTAGTCATTATAATTTTTTGTTAATTGTCCTCAATGAATGCGGACTTAAATGACGCAGTAAATGGCTTTAATGTTGATGTTCTAAATTTCGTTTAGTGACCATGTGCAGTAAAAATAAAAGACTTCCGTTAAAAATATTACAGTTAAAGTTATCGAGCTTTATCCATGTAATTACTTGCACGGGGCATTAAATACGTCTGACTTTTTTCATGCTGCGGATATGCGCAATGATGGAGAACAATATATCGTAATATAATGCACACCGTTTTGCAATGATTTATTATAAAAAATTTTGATAATTAAAAAAGTAAATTTTTTATAGACGAAGGACCAAAAAAAAAAAAAACGAACAATAACAAATCTTAGAAAGCAAAGAAAATGGAAAATAATTATCAGTATTAAAATTTGACAAACACATTATTTTTATTATTTATTAAATGAATCAAAAGATATATACACTTTTATAAAATAATAATAGGTATATTTAAAATTAAACACTGACGCGTTTCGAAGCTAATAGCTTCGTGATCACAGTAATTAGCTTTGAAACGCATCAATGTTTAATTTTAAATATACCTATTATTATTTTATAAAAGTGTGTGTGTGTATGTCTTTTGATTCATTTAATAAATAATTATCGGTTATATTCATATTTTTTGAACAGGGTGCTGTAATCTTATGAATAACTAAGAGATACTAACGCAGGTAGAAACAACATTTTTATGTTACATAAAGAACGCTGAATAGCGGAAAGTTTAAATATGTTGTAAATGACTAGAATGACGAGCCATTTCCCGCATAATTTATCTGGATAGTTTTAACTTTTACGCTTTATTAATTTAGATCGATTATGGAAAAAAATGTTTGTTTCGAAAAAATGAAACATTTAGGAATACTTGTGTCTCGTGTGCAATATTTGCATCTCAAGAAAAGTACTTATTTTCTTTTTTTTTTCTTACCTAAACTATCATGATACGTTGTATTTGTAATGTTAATTCACTTTATTCGGTTGTTTTTTCAATAAGAGTTAAACGTGAAATAAAAACAATAGTAAAGCCGTATGTTGTACCGTTAACTTTTTAGTTCGTTTTAAGTAACAAGCGGTACAAGATAGTAACTTTATTTTCACATTAATTATTTCATACTTCGGCAATAATGACATTATTGTAAGTGACTTTGATTGTCACCACTATCTTTCTTTGTAGATATCTTAATGGGACCGGTACGGAAGTGGAGTTCGTACATTAAGGTGATCATAATTTTTATCCAAAAAGTGATAGGAAAATATTTAGAACTCAGTGAATATATCGAATAAGGACTTGCTGGGAAACTATTTTTAGCCGTGCACAGCATTAAAGCATATCTATTCGCTATGAAGCATGATTCTTGTGAATTTAATGCTACTTTGGATAAGAAGGTAGGATATATATATATTGAAAATAATAGAATTAAATGGTCAAGAAGAAATGAGGGCTTCTGCTGCTGTGTGTATTGTATAGATGAGATTTAATGAGTAAATTATGATACGTTGTGCCCATTGCTATTGCGAGTAAAAGTACTTTTTCAATTAATGGTTGGAGCAGAGTAATGGCTTGGATCTACAGAAGTTAAATTCTCAATTCTATGTTCTGGATGAATTTATTGAAGTCTCAGAAGGTTAAAATGCCATAATAAGTGTTCCCTCTGCATAGTTCATAGTGTATAATAATAACCGAAAAAAAATTAGCACATAAACCACAATTTCTTGATGATACTGACGTGGAATTATAATAAAGTGTATTAATAGAATTATGCTATTTTACTGATATAAAAGCCTTACAAATCTTCAATATGCACAACTGTTCATAATTTCCAACTAATAAGCGCAACTAGAAATGAAGTGAAACTTTTAGGATCTGAAATTACTATAGAGATGTTTAATAATCTAACAAAAGTGATTAAACAATTCATTCATTCAATTTGCAAATTAAGTTAACAAAAGAGAACCAAACAGTAAACTACTAAA
Organism: Icerya purchasi; assembly: GCA_039619475.1. NCBI lineage: Eukaryota > Metazoa > Arthropoda > Insecta > Hemiptera > Monophlebidae > Icerya > Icerya purchasi. The sequence goes on along the minus strand of CM077115.1, from coordinate 19,213,216 downwards.
GTAAATAACTGTTGAGCGTCCCTACGCTCAGGTTATTCAAGATTCAATCTGGAGTTGACGAATTGCTGCTAAAGCAATTCGGTCCAGATGACCAAACTAATGCCCGGAGGACCACGTCAAATAAATGACGAATTAAAAGGAAAAATAATTATATTTCGTAAATATATACAATTCGGATACCGAAAGAATCAATGTGATGATGGCTGGAACCGAACACGAATCTGCAGCGATGATGCTGCCCAACAGGAAACAGATGAAGTTGCCGCGACGACGACTGGAACCGAATACGGATCTGCAGCGATGATGCTGCCCAACAGGAACCGGAAACCAGCGACTGAGTGAAGAATCAGCTCGTAAAATAGCGGCAATGATCAGGTTGTTGAAGACAACGCTGATCACCACGAACGCGGGTGCGCACCTTGGTGGCGCGTAGCTCTGAGAAGTAAAATTTAAAAAGGATAGGCTATTACGAAAATTCGCAAAAATTATTTAACATTGCAAAATTAGCGATGAAAATAAAAACAGGCAAAAAATTCAAATTGTTGCCATTCTGCCAATTTTCCTCAAACCTCAATGAAACTTTCGCAAAATGTGGCTCTTGAGGTGCTTAAAATAGGTACCCAAGGCGAACTCTCGATAAAAATATGGCGGCTTATTGTAAAATGGTAAAGTTAAAAACGCGATTGCGTATAACTTCGGCCCAGAGATAGCTAGCGACATGAGGCAAAAAGTAAGCAAAAGGCAACCGCAATACGCACACCCTCTTCAAATTTTAAAATTTTAAATTAACAATTGGCTAATTTGTACGATTTTTTCATTAAGTTGATATTTTTTGAAATTAGCGCTCTGACGTCAAGCACGGCTCCGGCGCAGCGTCGCCCGGCTCCTCGAAGTTCTTTGTTGCAAAATAGATTGCGCGTCTTAGAATGCACCTACGAAAACAATTTCTTTTTTTTTTTATTCTGATTGTTTTTTCCCTTTTTTCTGGAATTTTAAAAAATGTCAACTTAATGAAAAAATCGTGCACATTAGCCAATTGTTAATTTAAAAATCTGAAATTTGAAGAAGACGTGCGTATTGCAGTTGCCTTTTGATTACTTTTTGTCTCATGTCGCTAGCTATCTCTAGGCCGAAATTATACGTAATCGCGTTTTCAACTTTACCATTTTGCAATAGGCCGCTATATTGTTATTGAAAGTTCGGCTTGGGTACCTATTTTAAGCACCCCAAGAGCTAACTTTTTGCCTGTTTTTATTTTCATCTCTAATTTTGCAATGTTAAATAATTTTTACGAATTTTCGCAATGGCCTATCCTTTTGTAAAATTTACTCAGGAACAAAATCGACAAGTGTACCCCATGTCAATTTGGGGCTTATTTACCGAGATAATCGCAAAAAAACTAAAAAAAACACCTTTTTTTTTTTTATAACTCGATATAAACAATGGTTCCGCACCTCCCACATACCCACAAATTTAGGGCTGCATTCCGCTGATTTTTAGCTAAATTTTAAGCCCAAGAAGTCCCGGTTATAAGAATTTCCAAATTCAAATGCTATTTTGCCCGGACTACATGTACATATATGTGATTAAAGAAGGCTTATTATGATGCAGCCGTTGAATAATCAGTTTGTGAAGAAGTCATATATGATGATGTATATGAATAAAATCCACGAGAAAGTAAATGTAAATGTCAACAAATTAAATTGGATTGCACCTAGATTAAGATAAAAATTTAACTACCTCTCGCATTCATAATAGCCCGGAAATTAAAAATTCAATTGATATTAAGGTTAAATAAAGTAATATCTTCATAATTTAACATGCATTATTTTTTTCGTACTAAAAATTAACCGCAATAATAAGAATTACACATCATACAGTTTAGCTATAATGAGGATTTACATATGTATATTAGAAATTGGTATTGTAAATATGTGTGATATTCACATTCAGATCTATTGCGATGATGATGATCTATTGACTCTTAACTTCTTCAATGCTTAATGGGGGAAACATTTTAAATTATCAACTTTGACACTTTTCAAATAGATACGAATTCCACTTAAGGATATTTCATTCATTTGAAATTTATTTCATATTATAATGTTCCAGTATATAAAATGATATTACACTTTTATAAGTGATACGTAGCAGTCGTAATGTAACACTAATGTCAATGTCAATCGGTTTAATTCTGAAGTTTATAAATGTGAAAATTACTCATAATCACTGAAATAAGTCTGGAAATGAAAAAATTACATTTTTGTGTAAATTTTGCGGAGCTAGTATATTTTATGATGAGTATAAGATTTTACAATGAAAAAAGCCGTCACTTGATCAATCCATCATTGCGTTTAAAAATAAATGTTTTTGACATTCGTATAAAATTTATTTAGTGGTAAATTTACAGAAATAATACAATCGCCGATTTATCATATAAATAAGATTTCTTTAAACTTTTAACAATTTAAAATATACATTCCTCGGAAACAAAAAATTTACAACATATATAACATTTTCCGTTGAATTTTAAAAATAATCTCCCACTTAACCTGAAAACTACTATAATTTCCCTTTTGATTTAATTATTTTTTTAATATTAGAAATTTTGGACGGTTTAGAGTGATGGGGGTGGGGGAATCATTGAAATTTAACAAGATTATTTAAAAAAGGAAGAACCGCTGCGTTAATTAACTTTTTTCCGTTTTAATAAAGTTTTAACCATCTACGATTGCGTAACAACTTTTATGCCGAATACTAATATTTCCCCTTGAATTTGCATTTATTTATTCAAAATGAAAAGAAACACAAATACAACAGCAACAATATATTAAAAGTTATTTTCAGTTTCTCAGAATAGTTAGAAAAACTTTTTTACGATAGCAAAAGTCAAAATTTAATATATATTTCTCTTCTGACTTAAACTGAAGCTTATAATTTTAACTTTATAAGAGAAAGAAAAAAAAAGGAACGATGTCATTAAAAAAAAAACGCCGAATACTAGAATCCAAAATAAAAAAAAGTAAAAAAAAAAACACGTGAAATGAGTTACATTTAAAAGAGGAAGCTATCTATTTATTTATTTATTTATTATTACATACGGCTTAAACACAACTATGTGGTTATCAAGCCGAGCCTGTTCAATTAACTTATAGACTATTGTATAAATTACAATGTTTTAGAAATATATAAAGAGTTTGTTTATGTGGGAGCTGTTATTTACTTAATAATTGGTTTAGGTTTGGTGCTAGATTAAAAACTTTCTACGGAATTTGGATAAGTTACTACAGTCTGTTTGGATATAACGGATGGTGAATTAGAAGGTGCTACAGAAAGGACAGGATGATGAAGATCTGTTATTAAATAGATGTGAATGGGTTACGAAAGAATGATCGAGTCTTAATCTAGATAAAATAATTTCTTATTTTCGTGATTTCCTATTGGATGAGATCCATTCTTCAACTTTTCCTTTTACATTTCTGAGATGGTTTGTATATGTAGTTGGAATCGTCGTCCATTCCGCATTCCACTGTTGTATAATTCTATCGATATGATTTGCGGCAAAAACGGTTTCGTTATTCGCATCTAAGGACAGCGAATTTGCTCTTTTGGCCAATTTATCAACGATCTTTTTATGACTCGGAATCCATATGAACAGAATAAATAGTCCAATCGAATACATTTCTATCTGGATTCCGTGGATTCTCTGTACGATAGGATTGATATTAAATACCGTCCGGATATTTGTGAGGGAGCTAATCCAGTCAGTTACTGAAAGCTATTTATTGACAGTGTTTCCAATAACAAACGTCATATTTTGCGGTAATAATAATGGTTACAATTGTTTCTCATACGCGCACGTAGAGATCAATTTCCTTTTTAAAATAGTAAAATTATTAAGACAATAAGAACTCACAAAATAAACAAATGATTTTATTATTTAGTCAACTATTTAACAAACAGGATGTATGAGTACGCTATATTTAATTTCTTTTATGTTCAATAAGTCATAGTTGTTGACTCCCTCTATTGTCAAATTAGGTCAAGTGGACGCAGGACAGTACTAAACCAATATTTCATAGCATAGTTTAGAACTAATATGAAGTTCCTGGCTAAGACAATGACCCCTCAAGATTATATATATATATTCACCTCTTCTAAGAGTTTTAAAAAGTACTTTTCTAAAATTCGATTTAGACGTGGTAATTAATATATTTTTAATTCAAATAAAATATTAATTAATAACCGATTCAAATAGGAATAGGATTCATGTAGACAAGGAAGTTATCTAGTGTAGAATTCGAACGAAATACTCTAAAGGTGGCGCGACTATCAATGAATGAGGTTTTAGTGTTATGGCAATTGTTATATGCAACAGAAGGCTGAACTTGGACTGACTATAAATCGCTTGTGAGAACTTTCTTCTTCTTCTTCTTTTCCATTATTCCTGCGCATAACCTACAGAAAAAAATAGAGAAGTTTCGGAACGCATATCTCGCGGACGTTAAGGATTTACTTAGTATACTCTTCTCGTTGTCACTTAAAAAGGGACAGTTAAATAATACGATAAGCAAGGGTTGCGCATCTGATAATGCAGATGGCTTTCGTTTGGACCTGATCATCGTAAAAAATTGCAAATATTAAATAAAAATAAACATTTTTAAGTAATACATGAGATGAGTAAAAACTAGTCAAAAAGCCGGGATTGATTTTGTTTCTTTTTTTAATTTTTGCCTACAGCGACTTTCAAGTCCATTGCGACAGTTTTAATTTCGCTTGTATAATAGAAGTGCGTGTTAACATTTTTTTTTTAAAAGTAAACAATTTGTCCTTTATCTGTGATGATTTTCTGAGTTAAATTTTTAAAATCGTTTATAGAAATATTGTATTTTTCAAATACCATTTTCTCTTCCTAAACTTGGAGGAAACATGTTTGTACGTTAATTACATTTGTAATATCGTGGATAATTTTTCTTCCTTTTGTGATAATACAAAAACCGTGAATATTGCAAAAAGAAAAAAACAGAAAAATAAATTCGAATTAAATTTCGTAGGTTTGTACTGTTATAGAAAAAGATTTGAATAGAAATCAAGAATATTTAGAAAGAAATCGAAATACAGTTGTAATATCAAAAATTTTATTAAAAAAGGCTAAAATGCCCCTGATTTGAGAGGTAGGAATTTAAAAGTTATCTCACTAATGTCACAGATCAAGAAAATTGTTGTTAAATTACGAATACATCTAGACTGAACGTGCGTGTAAGATCAAAGATAAGGAAATATCTCGGATAATTTAACCGGAATTTAATAACCATAAGGAATATAATGTTAAATAAAATAAGAAAAACTTCAAAAGAACAGATACGGTTGGAATGGAATAACGAATCTTTAGTAGAGGATAATGAAATAAAAGGCAGTGTAAGTAGGCTCCCGGATTTGCTATGCTATGAGAAACTAGGTTTAAAGAGTCTTTGAAGTTAAAATAGTAAGAACCAAACTGACACATGAACAATCAAAGAACGTGCGGTATAGTTTAGAGAAACGGTTCACCGAGTATCGTAGCGTATGCATTTTAACAAGAATAGGACATTAATAAGTCTTTCCCCAAGCAGTACATTTACCATTGACGAGGGACATTTATTATTTCCGATTCAACCAGCACGTGTACCATCGGTTTTATCATTTATATAAACATAAAGAGAGATAGCAGCAGATACTGATAAATAATTGGTTAATATACTGTGGCTTAGCTCGCGATGTTTCCAGCAGCAGCTGTCTGGTCTTTTGCGTTCTTCTCATTTGGCTAGAGTGAACGGTTTTATTGTACTAACTCTAATAGCTTATACGTTTGATAAGCGGCTATAGATGGGAAATGACTAAAACTGTAACCGACGTAAATGAACGAACGAAAAGTAGAACAGCGTAAATCTTCGCAAAGCTAAATCTTCAGTTGCTGATAACAGATAAAACCAGTTCATCTGCGCCGAGTGGGGCGGTTCGTTTAAATGTATTTCAAAACTACACAAGAATTAGGCCGTGTCTAAATTGAGTGTGCGATGTGCGTGCGCATAGCGCGAGTTTTCTTTTTGAACTAATGTAGTCTATGCAGTATGTTCAATTTGAAGCGGTCGCTCGTGCGAGCATTTCACACACACACAGGTAACAACCGGTTGTGTACAAAATCAGTAGAGATAATTGTTTGTTGCTATGTCATTTAATATGACTTCATGATGGTTAATCCCAAAGAAGTAAGAAAATGCCCCCCGTTTTATGAAGTAAAATACTTGGAAATTATAAAAAAACACCTGAAACCAAATCAATTGGTTTATAAATAATATTACGAAACCTTATACACTGCTGGACAAAAGTCTTTGTCCAGCTTCCATTTCATACCTTTCTTTGTTGTAACTAGTGAACAATAGGTTAGATTGTTTTCAAATTTTAACCAGACGTTATTTCATCATTCTTTTATATAGTATAATATAAAAAAATCGATTCTGAATATTTAGATATTTGTTCTTGATAATCCAAAGAAAAAAAAAAAGAAGAAAGAGGAAAAAAGGGAAAAACAATTCAAATTTGGTTACTTTTTTTAAGAATACAAATGAAATTAATATAAAGAAAAATAAGTTTAAAAATTTAAAATAAACTTACATTAGTACTTACAATTAGTGTTACCACTGTAGCTCGTACAACATTGAAATTTTTAGAGTCAGTTGGTATAAACCGCTTGGAGTGGCCAGCGTGCAGCCCAGATCTCAATCCAATTGAACATGTGTGGGACATGTTTGGAAGACGGGTTCGAGATCGGAGACCATCACCTGCGCTATTATCAGAACTCCGGAGTGCTCTTACAGAAGAACGGAAAAGAATTTCACAGATATCCAAACCCTTATAGAGAGTATGCCCAGACGCAGCAATGCAGTTGTAAAAGCTCGTGGTGCTAACACTAAGTACTAATATAAGTTTATTTTAAATTTTTAAACTTATTTTGCTTTATATTAATTTCATTTGTATTCTTAAAAAAAGTAACCAAATTTGAATTGTTTTTCCCTTTTTTCCTCTTTCTTCTTTTTTTTTTTCTTTGGATTATCAAGAACAAATATCTAAATATTCAGAATCGATTTTTTTATATTATACTATATAAAAGAATGATGATATAACGTCTGGTTAAAATTTGAAAACAATCTAACCTATTGTTCACTAGTTACAACAAAGAAAGGTATAAAATGGAAGATGGACAAAGACTTTTGTCCAGCAGTTTAGTTTACTCGCTTTTTTTAGTGCGATATTTTATTTTAATCAGTTACAATATACAAGAAAAAAAAAATACAAGAAAATCGTGTCTTCTTTATTTCATTTAATTCTTCTTTTTTTTTTTTTTTTGAATTCTTATTAAAAAATATAATCTCTTTTAATTTTTTTAGTAATTTAATAAATACAAAAAAAAATTACATACTCCACGAACTTATAAGTAAACAATAATTAATGTGCGTATAGTACCGGCGGGCCCTTCTGCGTTTTTCACACCCAGCGGTGAAGTGATGTTCAAAAATTGCACAGGCTTTAAGCTGGTACATTAAAAATGTACAAACCGAACGCAAAACAAACACGATAATTACCGTACGCTTCTATCGATTCCGGCGAAATTGATACTTGCGTGTTAATAATCAGTTTGTAGCAGAATCAGCGACAGGCAATTAACACATCCTGTCTCGTTAACAAATCGCACATAATTGGCGGCATCTTACTCTGAAAAATTTTAATTAGATAAACGGATCGTTAGTCCCCGCTTAATGACTATTTGATTAAAATACAGCGTTTAACGTTCTTACTTTCACCGTTTCATAGCTTAGAAAGGTTTTTAATGGATAGAGACTGACTGCTGAACATCGTTACACGATTTCGGGGAACCGAGCTATTAGGAAATTAACCTCGTTTAAAGTACAGAGTCTCGGGAATTATATATTCGATAGAATAATTCTCTTACTGAGATCGCAAGTAGACAATTAATTTCTTACCGTCTGTATTATCGCTGGAATTACTATCATAGCCGTGCTAATCAAGGGCGTTGCCAGCCAATGAGCCAGGGAGGGGCAAGATGGGTTGCCAGCTGCCATGAGGGGGGGGGGGGGTTAGATGATAGAAGGAGGATATGAGTTATAGGAAAAATAAAATTTATAAGTTGTAAAGGCTTAATATTTTATTAAACAAGAATAAAATCTTAATTAAAACATAATTTTCGTGGGTTTCTGGCAAATTGTTCATGATTACGCGAATCTAAAATTGAAATATTTGCAGTCAACAAGTGTCAAATCACGAATGTTTTAAAGTTCACACTTGAATTTATGCAAAACATTGATTTTGGTAAACCCAATTACAGCTGTGCCAGGTATATTATTCTCGCGATAGGTACAGTTCATCTCCTCCTATTATTCTCTTTGCAAATATACGTATACCCAGCTAGCATCCGTCAGTTTCTATTTCTTAGCAAATTCTTTACATATCACGATTCAACTTTATAGTCTGTGAAGAATAACCGTATTCCATCACTAATCTGTAATTACGACGATGATTCCGAGAAATCAATTAGGTCTTATTTGACCGTATCATCATCGGTGCAACTTAATAATCCAAATTTCAGTCTCTACTCTTACACGGCTACGTATACAGATGTAAGATTAAAAGATTAAAGTCTCCTCTTAGGTAACATTTAAAGAAACGACAATAAATCAAATTACGTGCCAATTGATTTAATAGTCTTCGCGTCCTTATACTACAGACTGACTACTCTCAGACACCGATGGTCTCTCTCTGTTCCATTTTATCAGCTCAACTTGAAAACGGCTATCGCTGGGTTTTGAGTCATCATGCTGATATTCTAGGTAATGAATACGTCGAGTTGCTTGGTCCACCATGGTGAGTTTGATGCCTTATAGCGTATACGCGGTTTATTGTCACTTGCGGAATTTCTGTTCAGTACAGTATATTTTCCGAGACAAGACTGCCTTTCAACAATCACGTTTCTTCGCTAAATAAAAGCCAGAGCATGAAGCCGCGACAGCCTACTAATGAAGTCAATCGCTTTAGAATTAGATATATGTTTTTTCTTCCTCAGACGAATTTTCGATATTTGTCCTACCTGTTTCAAAGCCGCATACCGATTCGAAACCCCAGCAGACAGGTCTAAATCGTTCGCAACACGGATAGATTGTCGTATCGATTAACGTACTGCCTAATACTACTCCCCCCCCCACATTTATAGCTCATTACGGCATTCTTTCAGTCTGTAAGGTTTGCAGTGAAACAGTTTAGCATATGCTATGGATAGTTCTAGCAGATGATGATTCGTGTAGATCTGGGAAAAAAAATTAAGACCGCTTTACTTATTTTTAAAATTAATGTTTGCTATTCGACTTAATAACTGGAAATTAAAATGGCTTTAATTTTTTCAAAACATATATACCTTTACTGCAATAAGTCAATAAAATTTTCCTGATTTTCTCATTTAGTCTGTTCAATTCAAATTTTATAAACTCGGTTTAATTTCTATTTAACTGACGTCATAAGGCTTTTTTTTTTTTTTTTTTTTTTTTTTTTTTTTTTTTTGGCTCGTCAACCAAGGACTTTTATCCAGAAACAAAAGGTGAGGAAAGAGGTCGGTTATATTTTGATCCGATCAGAAATTTTATCTAAAAAGGAACAAAAAGCAGGAATAATTAGTGGGGAAGGAAAAGACAGGATATAGGAAGCACAATAAGGAGTAGGAAGTCCAAGCTTTAATAAGAATATAAGGCAGAACGCTCCATGGAGAAAGATGAACACTGGAAAAACACATGATCGGCGTCGAAAATAACTGCACCATCCGAATGGAGAGGACAGGCTTTAAAAATAAATCTTTGCTTCGCTTTTTTTTCTTTTTTTTTTACGGGTACGCTAACGAAGAGCAACAACCCAATCAACCAAGGAACCTAAGTAATAGCTCAAAAGGAGCATAACAGATTTTAATCTGTTGCGAGATTGAATGAATGAAAGAAGCTAGAATAGGAACAACTGTCAAAGAAGGAAAAGAGAGAACATAAGAGTCATTGTATGGAGTAGGAAGACCAAGATACAAAAGCTGAGAATAGATGAGAGAACGTTCTGAAGAAAGCAGCGTTTGAAGAAGACATGATTGGATCATATTTTGTTTGATCTGTTGTTCCACTGAAATCCCTACTTCGCTTATCTGTGCTTCTTATATTCTCTCATTGTCTTTTGCTTCTGTTATTTCTGCTTTTGAATCATTTTTATCCTTTATAAACGTTTATGAACTGAACTTTATATTCTCCTTCTTCCTATTTCTTGGGCTGCCCTCGCTGACGATCCATTAAAAACGAAAAAAAAAACAAAAACAAAATCAAAACGATAAAAAGATTGATCTGTTTCCTTTTTGTTTGCATCAAAAATTTCATAATACACCAGTTATCAAATTTAGTCATTTTTAAGTGATCATTTGGCTTCTCGTTTATACGCCAGCAAATGTGCAAAGTTTCAGTTAATTGGTTCGTTACTTAATTGCTTTTCCTTTTTGTTTCGACCAAACGGTATCACATTTTCGTCCATTTTTGTATTCATTGGCTATTTTCGATTTCAGCTCGATGATATTCAATTTCCACATGCGCGAAGGCTATGTACGTTTATAAGCAAAACACGGGGCTATATATTTTTCTACTAAGTGATAACTGCGACCGATATCATTTTTAGGGAGTTTCAAAAATTTCTCTGTAGTTAATTGCTAAAAATTTTCGTCGCTTATTATTTTTATTTTGTATACTGAGGTCGATTTCGGTTTATTAACTTTTTTTTTTTGTTGTAATTGCTTTTTCAAATTGTTTTCAAATACGTGAATACACTAATGGAATCAAGCTCCTCTTGTTTGTTCATTTATTTTGTTTTCTTTTATTTTTTTCCTGGAGAATTTTTTGAAAAAGAAATTAATACTCGCAATATTTTTATCAGGCTTAAAATATTGGGAGTTTTTTTACATATTTTTTAGTCGATTTTTAAAAGTCGCTTTTCAAACTTCAACGTTTTTAAATTTGATTCTTCTTTAATTTGGCTGACAATTGAAGAAGCCTATGTTTTCTTTTTTTTTTTTTTCGGTGACGTATTTTATTTTCATAAAAAGTTTCTTACAAATCCGACGATTTCTGTTTATTAATTCGGTTTTTATTATTCAACTATTCTGTATACAATACATCTTAAATCGATGAAACATTATAAAGCGGAACAGTAGGCTAACTTTTTTTTTCCATCTACCGTCACAAGAACACGCAATTAATCCTTGTATATATGTATTTCAACGAATAAATATTGTTCTATTCTTTGTTTGTTTTTAACATTTCAACTCTGCCGTATATGTGTAATCAATTAAATGCTGTGATTGAAATTTAAGACATTTCCCGGTTTCTTTAATGGGTTATTCGTCACAAGAACTTGCAATTAATTTTTCCATATTCGATAAATGCCGTTTTTACGCAATTTTTCGTAATGGCAATTCTGCGTGTTACGATGACATTTTACACCGGTAGATAGCGCTCGATAAACATGTGTCGTTAGATTTTTAAGTTATTCAATGATGATTGTATCGTAATAGAATATTAATGCTTTACAATAAATACGTGTTGTTTATTTATTTATTTATTTATTGAAATAAATCGATCAAGTTAATAATATAGATTTGATTCTTGTTGCTTTCTTTTATTATTAGTATGTCGTATTTAAAACAAATAAATATAAAAGGTCCCTTTTTAAAAATAACATTAAAAAGTAAAATCAAAACAAAAAGATTAATAATATTTCCAAAATCGCTTTTATTTATTACTTATAATGTTTATGGAAAAAAAGGAATTTATTATTTTTAATAAATAAACCGGCCATACTTATAGAAAAAGAAAAAAAATGTATCTTTTATGCGCGTTAGAAATAAAAAAAATATTTTTCTCGAATGATAATTTGACGAATAGTTGCTAAACCGTAATACAAAATAGCGGTGTTAAACGCATATGAGAAATTGAATGATTCGGCAATTTTTTTTTTTGGTGGTCGGGAGGGTGGGGGGGGGGAGGTGTCTGCACAATTGGAGAAAATAGGGGAAGCAGAATCAGATCTTCATGCAGTCCGAGGTAGCCAGCACAAATAACGTCAAGCGCTTCGAGTATAGGCGAGGAAAGATAAAGGGGAATAAACGAAGCATTTAGGGAATGGAAATACTAATTGATAAATGGGTTGTGACTGGGGGAGTAAAAGGGAGTTCATTCTACTGAAAACGAGGAGCATTCATATGGTGTGTGATCGAAGTCACTTATGAAAATTACGAAGTCATTTTTTCATTTATTATTAAAATGGAAACGTTAAATTCGTTAGGTTTTATGTTTCAACCCTCAGGGAAGCCACTGCGGTTTCGGGTTTTACCACCGACGTAAAAATTACTCATTAATGTTTTTTTTTTTTTTTTTTTTTTTTTTTTGGGCGTTGAAAATTCAACCCATCGACAAATGTTTTTTTTAAAATGTTTTTTTAATATATAAAAAAAAAACTTCCTTTTTCCTTTTAATAAAGACGTGAAATTTAAAATACATATTTCAACCCAGCTATTATAATACGAATATAGTGTAAACTTCATTCTTTGTCGGTAGACCGCTAAAAATAACACAATTATTAACAAATAATACAAAATTAAAATTTACGACGATCACGCTAAAAACAAAAACAAATATATATATATACATATATATCTCAGTTGTCAGTAGACGGTGGTTCGCTATAAGTTGGTGTTTAATGCTTATTATCGGAAAGGGTAGAACGTAATATATAAATTTACGAAGAGTCTCGAAATCGGAAACTTTATTCGTACTTCGCGATAATGATTTTTAATACGACTTAATTCGTAACTCGTAAACAAGGTAACCGCGTCCTTCTTTGCCACAAATGGTGGTCTCTTTTACTATAAACAACGGGAGGAGAAAAACTTAGCGATCTTCCAGTGAGCTAAAAAGACTGACTGCCTCACAAATCGACCAACTGTCTTTTCTTTCTTTCTTTTTCTTTTTTTTTTTTTTTTTTTTCTATGTGCGCACCAACGGCATTGAGCCAACAACATTGAAAGCTAAGTTATAAAACTAAATAGCTAGGCTGTCAGACGTAACAAAGGACAGCAGTGCCGGCACCACAGAAGACGAAGAAAGCGCAGTAGGGAGCAGAGAGACCTAATGTCAAGAGGTGTCCGTATAAAAGGGAGTGTTCATTAAGAAAAAAAGCAGGACAATGGAAGCAAAAAGGCGATTAGCATCACATATACGAAGAGGATCGCAATCGTGAAGAGGACAATAAGGAGAAGACGACAGAGCAAATCGAAAGAAGCGAGAAGAAGAGAGTAGAGAATGATTGATCCGGAGACGAATTAAGGAGAGACAATGGAGGGGCGACTACCGAAAGGAATAGAATGGAACCAAGACAGGGAACGAGGAATCGGCTGAATAAGGCGTTAAATGACGATTAGTAGAAAATAGGGAGGGATAAATGTCCCGCCGAGGTTCGGGATGATTGGATAAGGAAAGGATGTCTGAAGAAGGAAAACAGTTGAGAAATGAACCAAGGCGGGCAGCAGGAGCTAAAGAGTCAGTTGCGTCATTGCCGTCTATTCCGGAATGATTGGGGATTCATAACGAACCCAATAAGAATAGAACCGGACGACTGCAAAGTGAAGGTAAGAGAACGAATTGGGAGAATGGTACCATCAGAGGAATAGGAAGAAGGAGAGGATACGGCTTGAAGGAAGCCTTTAGAGAGTCCGAAATGATGAGGAATTGGGAAAATCCGCTTGAAGAGGAAATAAGAGATATAGCCTGCAGAATGGCGATCGACTCGGCAAAAAAAAAAGCGGAGCAAGAAGCCGGAAGTGCTCAGAATGCTGAAGCGACGGGGCAGTAAACGCACCATCCACGCCATCCTCGCTCCTGGAACCATCGGTAAAGATCAATACATGAGCAGGAGACTTCTCCGGGCCTTATTTCCTCCCACTTGATGGTTTTTTTCTCATCCCCTACCGATGCATAGATCTCCTGACACGCAACTCAATCAGCGTCGCCGTTGGAAGGTCCAATTACCAGCAACCGGACAAGATGACCACACAAAACACACACACATGTACTCTCTCTCACCGTGACCTCCGAGATTTGTTTGTATCATGTAATGATTACAAAAGATACGTTTTTTTTTCTTCTCTAAATATTTCTTCAGCTTTAAGTTTATCGTTGAAACTTGTAACTTGTTTTTTAGTAAGTAAATAAATCTGTAAATGTTAAATAAAAGACTTTTTTAAAAAGTTATTTTATTTTATTCAAATTCTAACATACGATGATTTTTACTTTGTGCGTTTCCGCTTGCAGTGCTGCTGTATTTCCACAAGTGATTTGATGGTTTTATTTACTTTTCTCTACTACCGTATTTTCCTGAAAATTTATCATAGCTCGCCAGTTTGTTTAAGCATTCTTTGCATATCAGTTCACGATAGTAGTGCATATGGTCGATATATTTCCTTTTTCCAATACAGCGTCACATCGCCGAGTTAAAAATTATGGAAAAATTATATTTGCAGATGAAAAAAAAAACAAAAAAAAAAACAACGGAAAAGAGAAATATAATAATTACGATAGTTTAGAGTAATAATAAACATAGAAAGCACAGAACCGAGTAAGTACCTAAACTGTAGAGCTTTCGGCTTAGTAGAGAGTTTACGGGAAGATATCGCGGTATGAAAACAAAACACGGGGCAGCTCGTGCATAATAAATTCTCGGAAGATCAATTTTTTCTTAATCATTGCGGGGCAGGGGGTGTCAAAATTTTCCGTACCTTTATCGTTAGTATAGTAAAATTTCGAAGAGGTTCACAAACCCTTCGTTACGGTTGTTTCAACGAATAATGTACGTATAAAGCGACGAAATAACGTAAATTGAAATGTTTCGAACTTGGTAAATAAATATTCGACAAGGGTGAATTTGAGAAAATTGCTTACACTTACAAATTCGGCAGCGAGCTCGCCTAAATTTATAGTATCTTCTTTTATTTATCATCTTCCTTCTGGAAAAGAATAAAAATTATCATACTTGTGTCCTAATCATAAACTTACTCAACTTAATCGCATTTAAATGTAGAGCGCGTTTGCTATTTGATGCTAACCTAGTTAGAATACCTCTAAACAAACCGAAAATATCCTTACGTAAAGAGATTGATCGCCGACATTTTCATAGCACCGTTATAAAATTATCTTCGTAACGCGTCGCGATAGATTAGTTGCTAGAGTGCTTGGCTTCCGTGTTACCGAAATTTCGGCTTCGGTGACAACAGAAATGATTACGAAAAATCAAATGAAATGCTCGCTAATGGAATCATATGGAAGGAAATGGCACACGTGTGCATAATATGCGCGCGCTAGTTAGTACACAAACACACACGGGACTGCATTTATACATATACACATATCGAGATAAATCAAACGATTACTAATCAGTTCCGAATGTAGTACTAGCGTTGCATATAATAATTACTATGAACACTATGCCTATGTCTGTACAGCTAAAATGTACGAATGGGTAGTCACCGACGCTCAGGAATTAAGTATGGCACTATAAAGAATAGTAACATGAAATGTTCTCGTCACGCAATTTCTTGCCTGTCACGCGTAAGTGATAGGCTCAATAATTTTTACATTTTCACGTAGTTGTTTAAGACGGTAATTTCTAACGTAGATTACCTTTTTTTTAAAATTGATTCGTTGAATGGGAATGAAATGAAATTTTTACAAGTGGACTCTGCCGTTTTCGTATCGGCTTTCGTTTGGAGGGGACAATTTCTGTTGCCTTTCCGAAGGAGGTTTGGATGTGCATTGTGTACTTCCCCTTTTAAATACGTCGTACAACAGTGCTTATGAGTTAGCGCATTCAGTTGCTTCAATGAAACTCTGCTATCAGGCAACTAAAACACGCTCTCCGGTTCTAATGATTTCACAAATAATAAAAGGAAACTTTTAGACTACATTGAAAAATGCAAAAAATGAAAAGATTTTTTGGCCTTTTAAAAAATGTCACGATTAAAATAACAATTTACGCTATGTATCCCGATAAAGTCGAAATGTCTCGCTTAAACCTCTTTCACAGACCATCTGTGTTCTCTATAAGAGAGCGCGAAGTTCTCTAGAGGATTGCACATAAATGTGATTTCGTCCAATGATCCGCTATAAAGTTCACATTTCGTACGTCACTGACCGTAAAATTTATTTGAAAAAAAAACACAAAAAAACCCATTAAATACCGTGTTGGTTATTAAATCTAGATAACTCGTAAGAGTCTAATTGAAGGAAAATCGCGGAAACATAAAATAGCATTTACATTGAAAAAAGAAAAAGAGAAAAAACAGTCGGCATAGTTGAAAAAATATTTATTGGAGAGAAAAATTCACTCGGCCATACACATATCTTCTTAAAACGAGAAATCATCCTCAATTTTCTATGGGAATGATGTAACCCGTTAGCAATAAAAATGTAAGTGATCGCATAAGCAGGTCATCGAAAAACGTCTTCTCATACGGTCTACGTGTACGAGTGTAAAGCGCATTAATAGATACATCGAAAAATACCAGATTACTCGGTTTATCAACTTATAGCCGAGCGATGAACCGTTCGAATCGGCTACTCTAGCCAGCGTCTCATTCGAGCAACAGGTATAGGTGATATTCAGCGTGAAAAGAGAGAGATCCAGAAAGAAAGAAAGAAAGAAAGAGAACGAGCAAAAGAGAGAGATGTAATCGATTAATTTGTACCGTTATCATTATTATTATAAGTAAGCCAGTCGCTGAGATAAATAACCTGATGCGTAATGTCTTTGCGCTACTACTAGCGAGCGGCACTGATGATACCGAGATCAGGGACAGCTTACTAAGATTAATACGTTATCCGACACAAAAGTCTATGTATATAAATAATTTTTTGCTGGTTTTTCGTTCGTTCGTTCGTTCGTTCGTTCGTTCGTTTTTTTTTTCTTTTTGTTTATTTTTATTTTTCTCATCATTATTTTGTTCCGCGACGGAAACCGTTATTCTAATATCACTGGTACTGTTGATTCCTGCAACTGCATCTCGTTATTACTAATCATTAGCATTATTGCCATCCGGTAAATAAACCTATAGAACTGGTACGACTGACTCAATAACACAGAGCGCCGGCTGATATAGAAAGATTAACGGGTTTTAAGGTCACTAGTTTTAACTGGAGTATTTCCTGTATTATTATTACGTCATCGTCCGCAGCTTAAAAACCACTCGACCAGCTACCGATGATGATATAGAAATAATTAAAACAAGATAGAAATGCGAATAATCTTAATGACCTTTTTTTCTTTTTTTTTTTTCCACATTTATAAGATAATCTCGGCACATTAAAAACAGTTTGTAGCTTCGATTATTATTTATTTATTTATTTTTTTTTTTTTGTTGAAAAAAAGGGAGCGGAAACGGAATAAAATTTGCTCGGAGGTAACGCAATTATCAAGCTCGAAAGAAAAATAAATGTAACTTATACGAATTTTGTTTACATAAAATGAAATTAAAAACATAAATAGCGTTACGTTAAATAACTCTACATCAACAGTTGTATTAGAAGCGGCTTTTTTTTTTATTTATTTATTTATTTTTTACTTTTTATTTGTTTTTTTTTATTTTGGAGTAGAATCCTATTTTCAGCTAGAAAAGAGGAAACAATTAATCTTCGCTAACATTTTTTTTTTGATATTCCAGAACACGTTGATAGGGTTTTAAAGGTATTTAATAATTTACGTTTTTAAAATAGTTACTATTTTATTTCGTTCGGAAATCGAATAGTGAGCAACACATATCGATTGAAAAAGATTCACATCGATTTTTATATCGAAGAAATTAACCTTTTTTTCGATATTCCTACGTACAACCATTACCGGATTGGTTCAATTCAACATAGCGAGCCAACACCGCTAGCATACTATTTAGAAATACGTTTCTACTCGAAGCCGTGATCAACGTAATTAACGGGGATCACTCACAATTACACATGTATATACGGTTTAGATCATTAATAACGGTTGTACCGATGAAACCATATTTACAGAGCTGTGCCCAGTATTTTGAGGGGGGATATTTATTTTATAAATAATACATTTTTCATTAATGTTCGTACTGTTAATCATTTCCATAAATTTTAATTTATATATTAATAATTTACGTAAATGAATTCCCTTATATTATAAACTTTTATAAAAATTACATATGTTATTGATTATACATAAAATATTAATGAACTACTGCCTAAAAATATGACGCATATTTTTTCGTTTTTCTTTTAAAGGTAAGAACACCCTAAAAAATCATCAATATTTATTTTAAATGTTTGATTTTTTTCAGATTTTTCTGTATTTATAATATTACTAATTCCGTTCTAATGAGAGGAGTTTAACCCCTAAAACCCTCTTCGCGGATACGGCCTTGCATATTTAAATAATATTTCGTACGTTCCCCCATTTAGTTTTTTTTTTTTTTTTTAACCCCCTTTGGGCACGTCAGCTAAGGACCGACACCCAGAAACAGCGAGAAAAAAAGGAGCCGTTAGTTAAATTTCGATTCGGTCAGATACGGGCAATATAAAGAAACGTAATGGATGAAATAATGGACGGCGCCGGGAAGGACAAAATATAAGATGCAGAATAAGGAGCAGGGAGTTTGAGTTTCAGTAGACAAGAATATAAAATAAAACGTTCGACCGAAAGGAATGAACATTCAGAAAAGAAGTGATTAGCGTCGCAAACCACCGCTTCATTAGTGCGAAGAGGACAATTTGGAGAGGAAACAAGGGAGAGAGAGAGCAGAATAGTCAAAATGCAAGCGAACATCATAGAAATAACAACAGAACGGGGAAGTGAAGGAAACTCAAAGAACACCGGGGGTATTAGAAACGAAGATTAGGTTGTACAGACAGATAAAAGGATTGATCGTTACGAAAGGGAGGAGGGGTAAATATCTCATCAAAGTTCGAGATGAAACTTAGTGTATAGAGAATTCAAGTTAGAGGATGGAACATTTTTAAAAAAGTAACAAGAAGAAGCAGCAACTCGAGTCAAGGAACCTGCCGTGTCCCATTACCTTTAATACCCACATGGGGCTGGGAAGCCACAGCAAATCAAAAAAAAAGGAAAACCGATAAGACAGCGTATGCGAAGAATGATGAAATCGGAAAAGTGATCAGGAAGAGGTGATGGCTTGAAGAACACTCATGGAGTCTGAAATAATCAAATAATTAGAAAATAAACGACTGGAAAAAATGAAACCAACGGAGCGTAGGATAGCCATCGGCTGTAAAGATGGAATAGAAAAAAGACAAATTGATTCAGATAAATTGAAATGGGGAAGGAAAAAAGAAGCCTTTAGTTTTTAAATAGAAAATAGGAGGCCATCGTCAAATTTACGGACTACACAAATGTTCGATGAAATAATTATTAAAATGGTTCCGAGTATGTATCAAAACTGCTACGATGTTTTACTGACGTAAAAATTTATACTTAATAATTTCGTTAAAAAATTTATGAATCTATATCACAATATTTTGGTTATATTCCATTTTGCTTTAAAAATTTTTAGTCTGAAACAAATATGTTCTAACGATTAACGTTTCGACATCATCGCGATTTTAGTTAACCTACGAATTATTAGGAATACAATGCTGCTTTGGGGGAAAAAAAAAGAAGAAGTGTGCATTGAAAGTGAAGACATTTCTTATTCTGCCTGTAGTTTGAAACTGAGACATTTTATTGAACTAGAGAAATTTTATCCGAACGAAAAAAAAAAAACACTGTTATTGTGAAAGTTATAGAAATACAAAAAAAATTACTTACGAATTTGTAAAATAAAATCTGTTCATCGCGATTAGTTCTACATAAAATAGTACGAAATAGCCGTATTTAAAAAACATAATTTATAAAGTTGTATTCTTTTTTTTTTTTTTAATAGAAAATAAAAATTCATTTAGTAACTAGTTGACCCGACAGGGGCGTTTTCCTGTCCGAATTTCGATAAATTCGTTTTCGATCGTTTTGTAACTTTGTGAATAATTAGAAATGCGTAAACAAAGTAAAAATGAAGGAAAAATGTATTGTATCTATTAACGCGATTACGATGGACATGAATATTCTCAATTTGGGGGGAGGAGTACATTTCGAAAGTACGCCAATGGGAAATTGTACACATACGAAATGTATTCTATCGGCATGACACCGTTAAAATGTTGGAAATGTGTGATGCGCCTGGAATGTGAACGAACTTGGAACCATGCGGTCTTGTTTCGGAAATTTAAGTTACAATTTAATTAAGTACGAAATTTCACGTTAACCAAATGATTTATTTTCTTCCATTGAATTGGAAATCACAATGAATCTTAACGTGTTTTATTTACTTTCCGATTCCGATTGCAATATCGATATTCAAGTAAACAATCAAAGCAAAGAAAAATGCTTTGTTTCGATTGGTTTTCTGTGACATCACCGTTTCGTTCATTTCAATTATGATGCACGACTAGCACAGTTTGATTCGCAGTTTGACAATCAACTGTTAAATGACATTTGCGCACGTAGCGAAATAAATTGAAATAGAAATAACTGTGCATTTGTTGTACAGATCGCAAAACAACAAAAAAAAAAACAGAAAACATTAAAAGTAAGAAAGAAAACAAAATCGGATAATTTAGGCAATAACAACTAAGTTAAATGATGTAAGATTCATTAACCGAACTGTCTTTAAAAGGTATTTCAAGTGGTTGAAACGAGGCTGTATAAGTTTTCCTTTCTTCTGAGTAAATTTCACAAGTAAATATGATTTCACATTATTAGCGTGTAACTCTATTTCGGTAAAATGAAAACTAATCATGCGATAACGTGGATACAATATGGGCGTTTAAATATGAATGATCAGGAAAAACCGGGAACATTAAATAGAAAGCTGTAGTTGACAGAAATGCGAATAGTGTAATCACAATTTCTAACTAAAATTGATCGTACAAGAAATTTTTTCTTATAAAGGCAGGAAATTTCCTGTGGTTAACCTCCGACGACAAACACTTTTTTTTTTTTTTTTTTTTTTTTTTCGTTTTGTGGGCGCGCCAGTGGCATTGACTCAACAACAGGAAAACTTAGCTAAAAAACTAAATAACTAGGCGGTCGGAAATGGACGCAACAAAGGACAGCAGTGCGGACACCACAGAAGAACTTTATACGATTCCATTTTCTCAAGTTGGTTTTTTTAAGCTGAACCGTAAAGCATAGATGAAGTCTAAAACGAATTACAGACATTTGATAGATCTAACAGTCCTCTAAATAAGAACCTCAAGAGGTTTATTTCCTATATGTATTTAAGATTTAATCAACGCGAAACGACAACTAAGATAAATTTGAAAAAGTTCGGAAATATACGTATTACGAGTACAACAATATTCCAAAAACGAATCGTTCGGGGACAGTTCTTTAAAAGCAGTTCCGAAAAAAAGTAAATATTTAATAACCGGATTTATAAAATATTATCTTGTTCAAACAGAGGCCAGAGGTATAATTAAGCGGAACTAATTGTTCAAATAATGTGGATTTGGACTAGTTATGTTATCAATAGCCTGTATGGAAAAAAAAAACAAAAAAAACGATCATCATCTGTTTAGGAATGTAGGCGCAACACAGGTCTGCAACCAAAAATGCTGCAGTAAAAATGTTTCGATTCTCAATCTACCATATATGCTTTTTTTCCTTATGCTTTTTTAAATTGTTTCTTAAACTGAAGGTTAGCTCTGGGAAATTTTGAAGAAGAGAAATCAAAAATCGCGATTTTCTGAAAATAATTAGAAATCGATGAAATAAAAAAAAAAACTAGAGTCGGTAAAAAAGTGAGAGTTCCAAAAAAAAAATGGAGAGACATTTGAAGAAGACGATATTGGCGTGGCAAATTTTTTTGCGTACAATCTTTCACGGACAATAAGAACATGTGTTAATAGATTATGTACGGAAGCCAGCTACCGCGGCGAAGTTGATTAGTTGTTTAGTTCGGGTAAAATATCTCGTCGCTGCACATTGTAACTTCCAAAAGTTTCACTTATATCGGATTATAATATTCGTAGTTAACATGACTAGAATAGTTCGCGCGAAGCCGTCTGTGATCCCGACCATATCTTCTTTGAATGTCTATCCCTCGTGAACGAATGCACTTCTTTGTACTTCAGTTTGTTATCACTCAAACTCCCTAATCCTTATTGTGCTTCGTATATCTTTTATCGTTATATCTATTGTTCCGATGCTCAGTTCTTTTATCCTATCAATATTTGACACCGACTCCACACATCTAACTGATTATTTTCCCTCGTGTCGTTTCTGGGCGAAAATCCGTTGCTGACATGTCTAAATGGGGGGGGAGGGCTGGGTAAAAAAAAAGTAGTCCACTCAGCTTCCTATTCTATTTTGTTGTTCTTTTATGTGATGTTTTTTTGAATTTTTTTTTGTTATTCATTTTTTTACTAAAAGATTTTCATGATTTATTCATTTTTTGGAGTTTTGACCACAACTTTAAATATAATTTTTTTAAATGTGAACAAACAAATTCTTTCTCTCTTTCTTTAAAACATAGAACTCACGATGCATATGCATCACTACCCGATTATTCGAGATAAGCCGGAGACAGCACTGACCAATTTTCGAAGAGGTCGATGATCTCTTCTATCGCTCCCGCGTTATAGCTCTTTTCAAAATCTTTTCGTCCGCGCCTCCTTTATGTTCGATATTCGTAAACGAATTTATTCTATGTTCCATTACTTTCATTTCCTCTAATAATCACTTTTCCTCTAAATTTTCAATTATATCCGAGTCCATGCCTTCAATCTATTCTCCCCTGCCTATTCATTTCTGTGATTTTATACTTCTCCATTTACATTTACTTATCCGTGTTCCTTGTTCCCTCCATTCCATTTAAACTGATTTACTGTGGATTCCTAGCCGTTCGGGCGCTTTTGATAATGAAGCAGCTGATTCTTTGCTGCTTTTTCCCGCTTCCTTTTTTAAGAATAATTCCATTCTTTAATCTCTTTCCGCTCTGTAACAGTTTTCATCCTAGGTTTTCGTTGAATATGTACTCTCCCTTCTTTTGTAATAATTGTTCTTTTTATCTATCTGTTCAGCCTAGTGTGTCTTCCAGCCAGCTCGTGGTTCTTTTCGTTTCCTTACCCCTCCGTTTTTCTTTTGTGTTGTCTCCATTATTCGTCTGCGTTTTGGTGTCCATTGTTTGCTACCTTCCTCCCACTTTTATTAATCCAAGGTAATAGATGTAACCGGTCTTTGGGACGATCGATTTACTAATGAATAATGTCGCGCAACAATAATTTGGGCGCAATGGGAACGTTACATTTTTACACTTCTTTTTTCCATTCTTCTGTTTAATTTTCTATTTCGTTAAAGTGTTTGTTCTTGCATAATGACTGATTCCTGTGCATTTGAAATAACGAAAATTTTTGTTTTACCGTGGAGGTAAACCCGATGTAAATATCCCGTGTAAAGGATGTCCGACTGCCGATGGAACTCTAGTTAACTGTGGAAAATATGCTGACGCAAAATTATCTACTACGCGATAAGAATTATTTTGACGACCTACGAATATTAGAAGTGAAACTTATACTTGATAGTAGCTGTAAAATTGTTAGTGGTATTAAATTAAAATGAGGAAATTTATATTTTTAACTTTAGCCGCATAGAAGCGCTCATATTTAAGATATAATGGAAGAGCTAGATGTGTTATAGCAGCGGTGTGATTTTGATTGTCGTTATCATTGTTGAGATGTTGAATATTTTCAATGAATGTTCCGCAAACGTATTTCATACATTTCGTCGCCTGTTGAAACATGTTCTTTATTGTTATTTTTGATTGTGCTGTATGTTTATGTTATTTTCGTTGTAGTTTTCAGTAATGGTTTAGATTTATTTAAGGAAATATGTACATGTTTCAAAATGTTTTATTTTGATTTTTTTTTTTTATCGATCATCGATATAATTATAGCTGCGTATTCGCGTATCTATTTAAAGTAGTATTAAAAAAAAAACAAAACAGGAGGCGCAAAATAGAAGAAGCAACGAATACATTTACCAAAATAATTCAAACTTCTTTACGGAATGCCACAGAGCCTTCCTGTTTTTGTTTTTTTTTAATGCTACTTTAAATAGATACGCGAATACGCAGCTATAACTACATCGATGATCGACAAAAGAAACAATTAAAAAAAAAGGATAAAAAAAATAAAACATTTTGAAACATGTACATATTTCCTTAAATAAATCTAAATCATTACGGAAAGCTACAACGAAAATAACATAAACATACAGCACGATCAAAAATAACAATAGAAGGACATGTTTCAACAAGTGACGAAAAGTATGAAATACGTTTGCGGAACATTCATTGAAAATACTTAACATCTCAACAATGAAAACGACAATCGAAATCACACCGCTGCTACAACACATCTAGCTCTTATTTTGTTTTAATATTAATTGAGTCTCATTAATTTAAGATCTTTTTAATTTTTGCATTTGTTTGTTGTTAATATTATCAGCGAGTAGTCAGACTGTGAATAAAATGATTGTTACGTAGCAGGCGTTTTCTCCTATATAACGAATATATTGAGAATGTCTGGGAGCTTCCTATTTAATATAGGTCACAGCGAATCGGTGTAAATAATCTAAAATTATTTTAGTGGTAACCGGTAGAGCAATTAATACTGTGATATTTACATTGGTATTTGTAATTCTGTTGCAAAAATTTTGACTTTTACATAATACAACCTCTTTCGTTGTCTTAGTTTGATTCTTTGCATAATGCGCAAGTAGCAAGTACTTTTTTTTTTTTCTTTCTTTTCATGTTTATTGCATCAGTTTGATAAGTGCGCACTTCTGCTGATTCCTACTCGTTTATAATGAAGTAAAATCTAACTGCGACGTACCAGCTCTTTGATTCTCTTCAGCCGCATTTGGATGGTATAAATCAAAATTGTACAATTCAGGATACTGCGTGAATCAAGAACCGTTTGTAACATTTGCCTACTGAGATCGTAAATTAATTTTTCCTAAATACCATGAAATTATTAATGTACCGATTATTGGCCAACCTTTATAAACGACGCCGAGTTCTATGAATGAAACGAAGCTAAGTTCTATGAATGCAGCGAAGCTATCAGGACCATGTACAAGTGATCACAAAGCAGAAATTCAGGTTACTATCTGAAACTTCTCACAGATAAACTTCCTGCTATTGAGGAAACATCAGAGGAGTTTGTACAAAATATTTTGCAGAGTGCAAGGGAAAATTTGTAAATAGCCTTAGATAGTTTTAGTTAACTTCTAGTACAGCTCCGAGCCATCAGTTTATGAAATTGAAGGAGCTCGTTTTAACATTTCAGGAATAAGAGGAATCGTTAAGTTCTTCTGGACTGCTGTAAATATTACTGGATTAAATAGGGGCGTTAATTGTCAAAAGGGGCGAATAAGTCGAGTATTGAGTTTCCGTTCATTCCCATCTTCCGCCTTTCCGGATGAAGTTAGAAGAGACAGTAAACCGAAACGGTTAGCCCAAAATGTTATCGTGCGTTACCATTGTTGCTCTCTTTCGTATCTCGGTTTCGGTGTTGTGTGTATCAATTAATTTGACACGTAAATTCAGCACTACTGTGTATAGGTTGCGCACGAGCTACTGCAGAAGGGCTTTAAACTATTCCATTACACGGTGAAAACGACTAAATTTTATTAACCGTTTTTTATTTAACCGCAACCAGTTTGATTAGGAGAATTGTACCTTTTAAAGACCTTATACTAAATTTCTTTTCGTTTTAGAATTCTCAAAACGTTTTTGCGGCGTTACTTCCTTCTTTCATTTTGTCTTCTTCTTCTGATATCAGTATCCTTTCTACTAGATCTCTTCTCCGTGGTTCTAACAGTTTTACCTAAACTGACTTCCCTTGCGCCAATTTAAACGGAGCAGTCGATCTTCCTGGCAGACTTGCAGCCTTTAACCGACGTCCTTTTGATTCCATTTCACAATATTCTTCTCCCAACTAAATTATGTCACCTTAAACTACGGTACTCCGTCTATGTTTCGCCAATTCCAATTTCCTCTTAACTGTATTCCTACTTTCTAACCTTAGTTCTACAACTCCCCTCGTCTGCGACTCTTCAAAATTACCGGTAATATCGCGCGCTTGGGTTTTTTCATAGTTTCCTCCCTTTAAACTGTTCTTTTTTTTCTTGACTACATCTCCCCTAATTACCCACCGCATCCTGGTAATTCCGATTTTATTCGTGACGTACATCGCACGTATTTTTCAAGTGCTCATGTGGAACGTCCGATTCTAATTACTCAAACTAGAAAAATTATGGCGCCGTACTCGAAAATCTCAATCTTCCCGAATTCTCTTCGATAACCTCTCTCCAATCTTATTATACAAGTTCATCTTTCTGATTTTTTCGATCTAAGAAGATTTTTTCTTGCCGTTCGGTTTTTAACTGAAATTGCACATGTCGGCTCTTGCAGAAGTGATCGTGTTTCTATTTTTTCTCCATAATTTTCCCTTTCATTTCTAAACCTCTCCATTATCTTCGGTGGAATTTATTCAAGCAAAATTCGACTTTTTCCGTTCTTTAGTTGATTCTAAACTTCCTAAACGCGATTCGGATTTTACATTTCGAAACAACTTATTTCTGCTTTCTATCATCAATCTCTCTCTTGCTATCTTCTCTCCTTTGCCAAACATCTGGTTATCGTCGCAGAAGAGTCTAGGAATACAACGCTGTTTTCGACCATTTTCGTGCGCTACTTCTGGAGTATTTCCTTTAAATTCTACGCTCGAAATTGCTCACAAATGCGCTAATGATATATACCGAAAGGCTCGAAGAAGTCGTCCCCTCATAAAAAAGCAAAAACAAACCCGGTTCTTCTTTCTCAAAAACTACCCCCTTCTTAATTATGAAAATGAGGAAAACGTTTAAATTTCTTTCTACTGCGAACCTTTTTCTATCTACAATATTTCTGTTGATAGCTTATTACCTTTTGCCGACATTTTTCCTTACCCTTTTGACCCGAAGCGCTGACTAATTGCGTAATTTTTCTCCCCATTTCGTACCTGTCTCGTGCAATATTAATGAATTAAAGATATTTCATTTTCTTTCTTCTTGGAACTGTGCCATTATTCTTAAGGGAAACTCCTTCTTTCTTCCTATTTTTCTAGCATCTTGCTTCAGAAAATTAGTTGGAATTATGCTTAACACGGCCGGCAGTTTGAGCGCAAGAACGAATTTTTCGTCTCAGTTTTAATAACTATATAAATTCGGTTTACCAATATGAAATTAACGGAGACTGCCTCGAATGGTACGGGGTTTTTATAGTGTACGAGTATGCAAAGTTCCCCTTAAAAACCGTACGGGTAGAATGTTATTGGAATTTTAACCGCGCCAAAAATTGACACTAACTCATCGAAGGAAAAAGTACGGTTTTGATTAGTGAAAAATGAACTTAAATTCGACTAGGCTAGAGCATTTTTTTTTTTTTTTTTTTTTTTTTTTAATGACGTTGAAAGGCACTCGAATTTGGCAAAGTATCTGGCACAACTTCAAAATCCTGCAACAAACACTAGTATCAATGAAAACTGATAGAGTTTTGGTTTACGACGGGACCAATACAGTTACTTTTTTTTTTAAAAATTCGAAACCCGAAAAAAACAAAAATGAAAATGATAATGTCAAAACGAACATGTTTAAAAATTTCCAAAAAAAGAAAAAAAAGAAAACTGATAAAAGCAACGGAGGGGAGAAACGGTAATCAAAAACAAAGGGGTGTGTTGGTTGATTGTGAGGATTTTAACCATTCTCCTAAGAATTCTATTGAAATTTGAATTATTCAGTGTTAATAATTCGGGCACATTTAAGACGTACGTTTAAAAAAAAAGTTAATTAATTCATCATTTCGCAACAAATAGCGGAGTAATGAATTTTAAATAATGTTCTTATGCTTTTTTTTTTTTCGATTATTTGATGGGGCGCCTTATGTACCGACGAAACATCTCGTAATAATATCACAAATAAATTTCGTTCCAAATCTATTTAGAAGTGAAATTTTAAGCAGAATTATTGTACAACAGTTGAACTAAAACTTCTTCTCACTTGTGCAAGTAGAAACAGAATTAACGAAATCATTCTTCAATTCGTTTTGCTTCGTTATCTGATTTTAACATTTTTTTAAATTTCGTTGCATTTACCAGCCTATTATTTGATACAGAAGTGCGTGGTAAAAATAATCATACCGTATAATATATTTTTTGTATTAAATATTTACAGACGATCTCGCCAATATGCGACTAACCCGATACTTAACTCTGACAATACCTAGCAGTTCCCAAAATATATAGAGCAGCGTTCCAGATCCCGTAGAAATAAAGAAATGATCCAATTGTTGAATATGATATGCTCAAAAAAAATGTAATTGAAATATAAACGATAAATTAAAAGATAAAACAAAAAAACAAAACAGACTTTATTAACTTTTTATATTAAATGATAAATACACACCCTAAAATTTGATGTACGAAAACAAAAAAAGAAACAAAAAAAAGGGCATCCTCACGATAATGTGTGTGTATTTGCACTTCAGGTTACAGGGCTAGATATTTGAAATTAATGACACCTTTGAAAAAATAGAGCAACAAGAATGCAATAGACTCGATGGATAGAAAATGAAGAGTTACCGTCAAAAGCTACGTATTATTATTATAAATTACTAAAGTATTAATTGCAAGATACTGCTACGAACCGGAAAAAAAGAACGATTTTTAAAATTCTTACGGGGGGTAAACAATAAAATAGATAATGTTGAAGAAAACATTATAATAAAATTATTACTAATTATACTAAATAATATCTGAGGAGAACAACATCTAAAAACCAGGAAAGAAAAAATAAAAATCTGATTAATTGCATAGGGCTAGGAATAGGACCAATAATATGTGGTCATAGTATTTCTTATTAAGCTGGCGAGCCCAAAAGATAATATCTAAAATAATATTCTTATTATTTTATATTAAAAAAAAAAACAACAAAAAACTATATAGAGCGATATACTTTTTGTTATGTGTCCTTCCCAGTTCTCATCCAAGGGCGTCGCGGGCCGATGAGCCAGGGGGCAAGATGAGTTGCCAGCCACCAAGGAGGGGGGGGGGCAATATGATAGAAAGAGGATATGAGTCATAGGAAAAATAAAATTTATAAGTTGTAAAGGCTTAATATTTTATTAAATAAGAATAAAATCTGAATTAAAACATAATTTTCGTGAGTTTCTGGCAAATTGTTCTACTACTTAAAGTCTTCCAAATTGTCCATGACTACGCGCCTATGAATATTGATAATGGCCAGTGGATTAAAAAGTTTCAGGGCTCCAGGGAGGGGGCAGCTGCCTCCCTGTCCCCGCTGGCGACGCCCATGTCCTCATCTATCACGTTCTCAGTCACACACACACATACATATATACATATATATATATCAGGGGCGGATTCTGAAGGACATTGGGGGGGATTATATAATTGGTAGGCAGTAGATTTGAGAAATACCCCTTGTTTCATAAAGAAAATCAAATAGCGACCTTTATAGAAATTTAAAAATGTTTTAAAAATATACAATTATTACAATTTTTAATTTAACTTTTGTTTTACTTTTAGGGGTGAAAAATAAAATGAAATTATAAAATTCTAGCTAAAATGGTAGTTTAGAAATAGGAAAATAGTATTTTTATTGGACTTTATTTTTATTTTTGTTAGAAATCCGATCTGAATTCTTTGTCCCCATGGGAAAGTTTAAATATATATATTTCTCATTGAACTATTTTTAATTAAAATTACAAAATTAAAAATAAATAAAAATGGCAAAAGATCGACGACAGTTGCGTTTAAAATAGAATTAAAAAGGAACATTAATAGTTTTACTAGAAAATACCCATCTCCAGATATAATTCCTGTATTTCAATCTTTCCTAATCTCTATTTCTAATCGTCTCTCTATCAACCCTTTCTATAATTTCTGTAGTTGTTGGATCAAAGCCGCTGGCGCGTCCAAAAGAAAACATATAAAATAATATTATTATTATTATTTTATATTAAAAAAAAAAAACAAACTAGAAAATAGTATTAAATATTAGTTATAATTAAATCTGTAGGTAAAATTCATACAAATCTTTTGTAGCATAAATTAAGTTTCTTTGTTATAACAAATTTTTTCATAGAGGCTTTGGTTCTTTGGGGGAGGTTCTCCCTATTTCCCATTTGTGGATTCACCACTGGTTTTATGTAATGTATATTAATGACTATTATGCTTGACTAATAAGGAAATTCTGCTATGTTCTTACGTTACTGAATTGCGTTATAGCTGCTGTAGCAGCAGTTCCCCGACATAAACCATAAATTAAATTTATCGGTTATTGTGAAAAAAATTCGTTATTATTTGGAGAATAAATGATGTAGTGAATTGACATTTACTCTTCCGTAAGAACTATGGAAGACTATTTCCGGGGCTGGTCTTCTATAATTTTTATAGAAGTGTAAATGCCAACTGACTACGCCATTCTTTTCCAAATAATAACGAATTTTTTTCGTGGTAACCGATTTATCCTTTACGGTTGTTTACGAATAGAAAAAGAAAAAAAAAAAAGGTGTTTGTTACGAGTGGTAAGGTTTGAACATTTTTAAGGTTATGTATAATAGAAATATAACGTAGTGGAAAATGTTTGTCTTCCAAAGCTGTTCAAAACTGACTCATTTGAAGTGCGCTTTTCACTGAGCAAATTGAAGAGGTGATGACGAGCGGTTAACTATGGTTAACTACCGAACACAATTCGTAGAACAGAGAACAGCTTGCATACTAGAGAATATCGGGAAGTCTTTTGCAAAATAAAAATTCCGATAATTAAATTTTTTTTCTTACTCGGCCCCGCATTCGATTAATTCTGGTTAAACTAGTAAATCGGCGTACAGACGAACCTTGAAAAAGTCCTTCAAAGATAGTTTAGCGAAAGTTTTGCGTTTGCGAACTAGCGAAGCTGAGATTTTAATCTGGTAAAGTTCAATTGCCGCTTCTGCGTTATTACACGGTCTATGTCGTTTCATTAAATTAAACTGCTGCATTCGCTAGATGGCGCTGCGTGCGTTTCGGAGAGTTGGCAACAGATGTCGCTGCAGGCGGCCTGCACTGGCGCCAAATCTGGTTCCAGTCTCCTCGAAGAAGCTTCCAGTCCGTTGCCGATGGTTTTAATGTTCAATTGGTTGCTATTAGGTTTTCCCGCTAATTCGGTTGTAGAGTTAAAGCTTCGTTTTGGCGAAGACGGTGTTAGTTTACTAGTTCGACTCGATTAGATACCGCGTGTGCGATATATTGTTGCTCCGAAACTGTTTTATTATTTATACGCGAACGTACGTATTTACGGAAGAAAATACAAATTGACCCGGTATTTTCGATCGATTTTAATAAAACACTCGATGTAGTTTCGTTTTTTTACTTCTCTTTATGTTTATTTCATCGCTATTATTATTTTTATATTTTTTTTCCGAAAAAATCATTTAAGATACATATATATATATACATACATATATATATATACGTGCATGTAAATATATATGTGTATATATGTGTGTGTGTGTGCGTGTTGTTGCTTGGAAATAATGGAAAATGGACTGTAAATGAGATGTCGGCCACTGAACATCATTGCTCCCGTTATTTTTTCAGCGCAGTAATTCCTTCCAGCGGATGATAGACGAACCGAATGTGCTTTACTTTTGAGCAAACAATGAAAAACGATATCGTCCAATTTGTTAATATATTTATATATTTGTTTACATTGTGTGCTATTCGCGTGTGAATCAGTCAAATCATCGCGAATCAACGTCATCGTTGAATGAATGAATGATCGCGACTGATTTTTCAAAACCGTTATCATCCGCATTCGCTCGTGATCGTTTGTGTGTACTTTCCTATAATTCGTTCAACCTGCAGCATCCGTCACACCTGCTGCTACCGGTATTTGGATTACGAATTTTTTCGGTACCGTCTGATAATTAGGTAAGTCTTTTTTTTTCTTTTTTTTTTCGTTTTATTTTCATTCGTTATATTAATTTTTACTCCTGAAAGTCTAGAGATTCCCTGACTAATACACGCTCTATGATAAACCTTGGAAAGGGATCAAATGTTGAAAAAACCAATCGACACGAGAATAATCACGGGTAGAACAATCGCGCGATTAAATCGCATATAAGATTACGTTTAAATTCACAATGAAAATCTGTATCGATTTTTTTCACCCCAAATTATGGTGTTCACCCACATATTATGTTTTTTATCTTTTTCGCGAAATCGTGTGTCGGAATCACTTTTTTTAACAATCGCACCAATAACGCTGGGTCGAATAAATTTTTTACCGTTCTGTTCGCTTTTATTAGTCGAATTTAGAAGTTTTTTGGTGAATTGTACAGCATTAATTATAGGTTAGAAATATGCGATACTTTCAGATTTAACAAACTTCTTGACAGTAATAGAGTTTTTTATGCGCATGTAAGCTTTAGACTTTTTTTTTCTTCTTTTTCTTGGCCTGGCGAGAAACCATCTGGCCACTGACGAAACCCTATGAATAAGTAAATAGCTGAATGATATATATATATATATATATATATAAATAAAGAAAAATCGGGATCTATCAAGCAATTTTATGCATTTGTAATCTAGTTCTAACAAACATGGCCGCAATGATTTAACATAGCCCACGAATGGCGAAAGAGAATGAGTAGAAAATTAAAAACTGACCATATCCTAAGGGCAGCAGGTACTGGAGTGCGAGTGAACAGCAAAAGTTACATTTGATTCAAAAGCAGAGAAAAGAGAAAAGGAAAGAAATTAAAAGGAAATACGCGTTTCAATTCAACTATTCGAACCCAGTCGGAAGAACAAATCTATTTTCGGGAAGCACTCTAACGTATGTATTAACTAAATAAATAAGTTTAAGCTAGTTTATATTTTACACGTAATGCAATAAAGAGGTAAAAGGAGAATTACACGGGTTAAGAAAGGCAAAGAGCAGGTGATAAAAAGTAACGAAGCCGTGTCGTAATTTTGGCCTAAAGATTAACCACCACGATTCGTTTGTTTGACCTTTTATATTAAAAGCAGGTACACGATATGTGCCGAAAGAGAGATATGGGAAATGTTTTATCGTTTGAAACGATTTTTTAGAAAATTTCGAGATATAGTTTTAGTTTTTGATAAAATTTTCGCTCAATTCAGATTCACTCCGGTCGAAATTTCAGTTTCCTCCGAAAGATTATAAAATTTTGGTTATAATTCCAGCGGAAACGTAAAAGGAATTTAACATTTCGAATCGACAAATTTAAAAAATAAAAAAAACAATATTTATAATTGATATTCGTAAATTTTACATCGTTCCTAAAATGGGTGTTGTTCGCACCTCCTCCCTGAGAATTTGAAAAAGAAGAAAAGATTATATTCCCTTTAATAATAAAATCTGTACAACGCCGCAAAAATTATATAAAAAAAAAAAAAAAAGATCCAACTACTTTTTTTCTATCACTTTTTTTATAAAATAAAAAAATACGTAAATATTAATTTTCGGTGGAAATAAAATTATTCGCGACTAGTTTCGTCGGAATTATAACGCTGTGCTAAAAATAATTCTTTAAACATTATCAGCGCCCTATATTAATTGAACAACTAATTTTCCAGTTTTAAAGTAGTCGTGAAGTATTTTCTATAACGAAAATGAATTTATCAATCTCGCCAGCCGGTGCAAAATCCCTTCCCCTTATAGAATGGTTCAGAGGTCAGTGCCTTATCTGAAATGTAAATCTGCAGTTGCCTTTTACTCCGTTCGTTGATTAAAAGTGTATTTTTGGTTGATTAAATAAATTCGGTAAAAATAAGCAAAATTTTTAGAAAACCTTAAGGACAATTATCTATTATAGTATAGGAAAATAATAAATTTAACAATAAACTATCGTAGCGTAGTTGATTGGTTAATTGTGTTTCGTTCGGGTAGATTATTCTGCTAGCGCATATAGAAACTTCTGAAAATTTCACTTGCCCTGGATAATGTTCTTAGTTGACGCGCCCAAAAATATGTACAAAAAAAGAAAAAAGTAAATTTTTCGACTTTCAAAATTGAAATAGTTGAAAATAAAAAAGTCAACTGAAAAAGATCTTTTTATTTTTTCGGCTCAGCTTATTCCTGGGCGAATATATTTTTTGAAGTTAGCACCATCTCCGCGTTGCTCGGAGAGCGTTTTTTTGTTTTTAAACTTTTGTATATTAAATAATCTGAAGAGGCGCTTGTCAGTTTTAAATGTGTATAACTCGTTTGTGAATTTAATTCATTTCGGGTAATGTAGACAATTTAACTTTTCTTCTTTCCAATATTATCGAAATTATTTCATTCCTTTTTCACGACAAATAAATGCAGATATATATATATATATATATTTTTTTTTTTTTTTTTCAATTGGGCTCGTCCACCGAGGACCTTCACCAAGAAACTATATTTATTTATTTATTTGTCGTGAAAAAGGAAGGAAATAATTTCGATAATATCATGAAGAAGAAAAATTGAATTTTCTATATTATCAATTCCTGAATTGAATATGTATATTAATTACAAAGCTCCCATTAGATTTTAAAAATGTCCTAAAAAATGTCCCAATTTTATGTGACGAAAGTTAAATGTTAAATGAAAATGTTATTCTTAATCACGCACCCCATTAGATTTTGTAACAAGGAGTGATTTAAGTTAATGAGATTTATATCCTTTTGTAGTATGTCAAGTTGTTTCGGTAGTTTTATAAAATTTTTGGTATAAATTATTGGTTGCATTTTTTTTTATTGTATAAAATTAATTTGAAAATATTTTAATTTAAAGGATATAAGGATAGAATTTTTGTGATTATGTTTATATATAACACGGTCATTTTGGCCTCGCAAGGGGCTTTGCCCCTTGACCCCTCTTGCTTACATTTCTATCTGTTTCTCTTCTATACTTTGTATAAAATAATCAAAATTTACAACGTAATTCTAAATCGGTCCATATGAATGTAACAACATAATCACATAAATCCTATAACATATAACAAACGTTATATAAAATTGGGACATTTTGCGTTACATAAAATTGGGATCTTTTTCGTTACATAATATTGAGACATTTTTTTGGGACATTTTTTCTATGGGGGTAGCCTAAGAATTACGTTGTAATTAATACACATATATATATATATATATATCATGCGAGTTCTTATCGCATTAAGTTTTAATTAGTTAACTCTTCTTCTTACTGTTTCTGGGTGAGGTGCCTGGTTGATGAGCACCCCACAAAAAAAAAAAAAAAAAATACCGCAGCAATAGTGCTACACTTAGTCTTTTGCTAGGGCTTTATAACGGAAATTTTCCATAATCAAATTAGAGATTAAAGTAAATAAGGTTGTTGCGTATATTTTTTTTGTTAAACATTCTATGACAACAGCGGTCTCGTAAATTCTCGCGAATGTCGTCCTATCTTTGTAGCGTATGTTTATGAAGGAACGGAAGTGACGAACAAGGAATAGGACGAAATTTTATTATTTTTTAAAAATATTTTTTGTTATACAAGTATTATATAAAAGCAAATAAAATGAGGCATTATGAAGTCCTAACCTACATAACACATATATATGGGTATAAGTTACTGGATGATTTGGGTGTCAATAACTTGCTAAATATAAAGAAAATGCCAGTGATACTGGCGCAAGAAAAAAAAGGAAAAAGATTTGGTAAATCCCTCACCCTCCGGTAAAGAGAGGCAGAGTAACTATATCCGCGCACAATAATATCGTTATTTTTCTGAATTTCACACTGCACGTTGCAATTAAAAAAATAAATATCACTTATTTTTGAAAGCCCTACACACACACACTGGGATACTTTAAAGAATCCAAATATAAATTTGTACAATTGGTGCAAAGACCGGCTACTACTTTTCCGGTGTTTTCTTATGAAATATTTCAGACACCATTTAACCCCGCCGGGGCTGTTATTCTATCCTTAACTTGTCGAAATCGAAGCAAAATTACACCATGGCCTGGAAATAATAGCAATCGGATTGTTCTATTGCGGGCTAACTGATTTTTTGAACTCTGTTAATCGTGCAAAAAGTTTTCTTCGTATTGAAATTTCCGGACTCTTTATAATGACTATGGTTAAAAATTTGAAAACACTTAGGCGACTTGTGCGTACCACCTTTTCCTATTGCGAGTGCGTTAATTAAGAAATTGAAAATGAAATAAACGTATTCGAAAATGGAACTAACGTTTTTCGGGGAAATTATTCTTTTAACATTGAGGGTAGGAGGCGGACAATTGCGTTCTCGTGTGTAACTCTTAAATCTGATGCATGGCCCCCAACAGAAGAGGAGATGCAGGGAGAAATGGCCCCGCGCCCAAATTTGGAAATATTTTTTATTACGAGAACAATTCGGAAATTGCTGAAATAAATTTCGAATTTAAATTATTATTGTCGAATTTTTGCAAAAAAAAAATTGTCAAAAAAATAAAAAGAAAAAAAGGAAAAGAAAGATGGTTGAAACAGGAGCAAGCTCCCCCTTTTTGCTACATATTAAAGGAAAAAAAACTCGTTCATCTCAGTTGATTGTGCTGTATGTCGTCGTTGGAAAATTAATCTGGAAAAGTTTGGAAATTAGCCCAAATTTGTGCTGTTGAAAAAGCTGTTTAAATGCGAACTCTAAAGAGTGTTCTGTTCGTAGGAAGTTGCAAAAAAGGGATATAAAATATTCATCAGAATATCGCCCGAAAATTCTGTGAGCGATTTTTGCAATACTTCATAAACGTTTATATACGTATACATATGTATATACATATATATATATATGATAACTCGTCCCCCCCCTTTTTTTCGTTATTAAGTAATTTAAAACTCGGCTCCATTTAAAGAACCTTCTACTTCTTCAAATTTTACTACCATGCCCTAGTAGTCGGTTAAGCAGTAGTAGAGTTTCGTTTGGCTAGAACCTGGTTCGAATTCCTCCCCTGACGCACATTGAAATTATACAAAAATTTCGCGGATTAATGTTCACAGATGAGCTGAAATACTGAAAAAAATTTAACACTTTCCTAAAATCTACTTGATCACTAACGCGGACGAATATGCGGCGGGAAGGGGGACGAAGCGGAAAGCGCTGAAAGTATGCAGTTTCATTCGGTAGACATTCTAGTTTTCTATTTTGTATGTGAAATTACTAATGCATACGGACCAAGCGATCGGGACGCTTTTATGACTTTGTTGACATACTGAACTCTTATAATAGAGAGAAATGTGAATCGGTCTGGAATCGCGAACGATTCGTACTGGCTTTGACTTGAAGTATTCGATGAGATCATCAACTCCGGTTCTTGACTTTTTATCGTCATCGACGTGTTCACAGAGGTCTTCCCGTGAGTTGATCAGGAAAGTTTCACATGCATGATGCGGGCGCACTGCTTGAATGTCTTTAAGTCGAGAGCATCGGGACAACATTTTTTAGTTCAACTCTCTTCAGTTTGCAAAAGGGTTAATTAAAATTTTTTTCAAGACCGTATTTAAAGAATGCACTTTTTCCATCGAAACAATTATTGCTTATGTAATATGTACTTTAAACAAACTGTGCTGAAAATAACATTTAAATACATTAATGATAAATAATTACTCTTACTTCTGATGATAGCCAGTGTAAGCTGGTCGAAACGTTAAGCGAATAAATATCTTTTCAAAAACACAGTTGTTTCCGAAAATTATTTATCATGAGTAATCACTGTGAAAGCTTCAAATTTTTAATATTTAAATACATTTCTAATTTATGAATTATATCTTGTAAGTATAAGGGAAACAGTGAGGATTTGAAAAATTGAAAAAAAAAAATAATAATAACTTATAATGTGTCTATTGGATTTTTTATACTTTTAATGTTATGGATTATTGGACTCGAGGAGAAAAAATTTTGTTCATCTTATGTTGGGAAATTTGAGAAATTCAAATTCGAATTTCCCTTTTTATTTAACGATATTTTTATGCTTGTTAACTTTCTTTCAGACTTTCGTTGCTATACAATTATTCAGTATAAGCTTTATATTTGTCGTGTGCAATGTGACAGAAAAGCTCCGTTAAACCTGCTTCCCCAAAACTTACGCGTCTGTTCTTTTGTACTTTTTTGTATTTTCCCATTCAAAGAAGTAGGACATTACAAACACATATATAGTAAAGTAAAACTCATACCTTTTAAGGTACATACATATATATATAATTTTTTTTTTCTTTCCGAATGTAATACAATTTTGAATATGAATAAATATATAATTTATGCGTTTATTATTTTTATTAATACAGTTTT
This sequence comes from Icerya purchasi, assembly GCA_039619475.1. NCBI lineage: Eukaryota > Metazoa > Arthropoda > Insecta > Hemiptera > Monophlebidae > Icerya > Icerya purchasi. Next base: position 19,174,642 of record CM077115.1, on the reverse strand, counting down.
GTGATGCTTAAAGGTTGTCTCCGGTTGTTTTGTTTAAAGTTAACGTTGTAATAAGCATTAATAAAATTCGACTAATCCGGATTCCAGCATAACATGGCATTAAGGGAAACAACTAGATCGTCACTTGTTCAAGAAGCGTTTAGTCTAACAGCAGATTTAGCTTTAACATTTCCTTTTATAAACCCTTAAATACTGTAGCAGAAAAACCGTAACACCATTCAACAGTTAACACTCGCTGGCTAAAGTAAAGACATCGAATACTTTTCCTACTTCTTCAACCGTCACAGCAAACTTTGGTTCTCTGATCTTATCCTCCCTCGTGAAATCATAAGTGCCATAAACAAATGCCGAGCGGATCACTATAATTGAAATGCCCCCTTGGTTCGAAACCGCGGCGTCTCCCAAATCATGTTTTCTGGCAGTATCCAAAATACGACCCACTCAACATTCAATTCTGTTAATCGCTTTGAAGCGTTCCAAGATTTGCTCACCAATCAATATTATCCTCGATTCTTACTGATCCTCAACAAATCAGTGTTTGTAAAGCGTTATTTCAATTTTTATCAGATTGTAATTTAAAAATTTAAACTATATGTAAAATAAAAATTGTTATATATGTTTATATATGTTAATTGTTTGATCGCATAATAATCTCATTGGAGATTAGAAGAAGCAAGAAATGTTTATTTACATATTTACAATAAACATAGAAAGAAATATATACAATCAAGAGATTGATGTTACTAATCCGTACTGAAAACGACTATTTCCTTCCGGGGATTTCATTATTTGATATTTTATAGCGGCAATATTATACGTAAGATCCTTATGACTATATTTAACGGGAATAAGTGTAAAAAAAAAAAAACTGTTTAAACAAGAAAAAGGAAAACAACGATATTCATTCTTATATATTTATTCTTTACAGTCATCTAGTTAGTATAGGTTCAGATATGTTCGCGTGATCCATACTGCCAGGAAACAGTTTAGTACCCCCGATATGTCAGGAGTATATGTTTTATTCGCCTATGCTTATAGTTTTTATATATTGGGTTTTTATTTTTTGGTAGTCACAGTCACCTATTTCATTTCCTATTGATAAGCTGCAGTTTTCAAAAAACTTCTTTGTTCTTTCTTTGATGATCATTCCTTGATATAAGGGAATTGTAGTCTTCCGTGCACCCATTTAATGCTTTTGGGAATCTTGGTTTATTTAAGGATTATTCGGAAAGATCGCACCCTTTGTAACTATGGATATATTGCTTTTGCTAATATATGACTACACCGAGGTCTCATAAAGTAATTTGGGCAATATTACGCCTCTGTATATTAAACATTTATCTTTTATGCTTAGTGCAGACTTGAATATTGCGGAAATATAGAGCTGCTTATTTTCTGGTTTGTTTTTGCTACAGATTGCTGAAAGTGCGGTATAAACGTTAGCCTCTCACCCTCACAGCTATTCCTAAATAATGCAGGCTGTAGTCCCATTCTAAATGGCTGTTCAGAACCTTGATTTTTTGACTGAGGTCCAGTTTTCGCCGTCGGACGATTAAGATCACTATAGCCTTGCTTTCATTTATCTTTATTTTCCACTTTTGGAAGTACTCGATCAATTTTTCAGTAGTTTTGCCTAGTCCGTTAGAGATGAAGCGCATTAATAAATGTATGTAGAATATGTGCTGCTCCACTGCGTAAACAAATTGTGTTGTTTCAATAATAGTTTTATAGTAATTGCGTTTTTTTATGAACTTCATTATTTGTGAATTATTATATATCCCAGTGTAATGGGAATTAATTGCTATACAAATCTATCGGTATTTGTAATTCAGTGTAACGCATTCACGTTACAGTGTTTGTATATAACTAAAGTAAAAGTAACACATCCTTGATAGATTTTCACAATCTTCTTAAAGGTCTGATGGATCTGAAGGAACATTGTAGGCCAGTTCCTTCCTATCCGATTTAAGTATACACCTCCGTGAGCGATTTGATTTCAGAATGGGGCAACTTCCAAAAATTCGTGACTTTTAGTGTGATAACCCAGCACTTTGGCTATTAAGTATTATACGTTTTATACTATTCATTTCAAAAAAAAAAAAAAAAAAGAAAATAATAACGTACTTGAAATAAATTTAAGAAACTAACCATTGAAGTATTCTGTAGTTTTAGTTTGTTCTACATTGTGTTTACCTTCTGACATACTTATACTTATTTTCATGAACTTAACAAAAATCCAGAAAGTAAGTTTAGTAATTGATTTCGGGATACGGGCCATCGTAAACCGTTATTTTTTGTTTTTACTTTTTCACGTGTCCTATACTGCGCATCGGACATATCTTTAATTATTATTCTATACTAAATTAATTGAACTACGTTTATGAAGAAAAAAAGTTAACTTAAATAGCTGTTTAAGCTGTGGTCAAGAAGGTGGATGGTTCGAGTTTCTGTATTTTTATATGCACAATGGTATATTGTTCGCAAGGTGGAAGAAGAAAGTTTTACCAGTTAAAATCATGTATGGTCAGTTGAAATTATCCTCAATTTCCTTCGCATGCAACCGTGTTTACTGATGGTACGAAGAGACCAGGTGGTGTTGGAGCCTCTTTTATCCTCCCAGATTTTGGCTTTTCAGAATCTTTTCTTCTGCCTCCTTTCTGTTCTACATTCCTAAACGTATTAATAACTATCCCCTACGTCCATTATTTTCATTTCCTTCTAAATTTTTGATTGTATATGACTCCATGGCCGCCCTTTAATCTATTCTTCCCTGCCTAATCATTCTTGTGATTTTTTTCTCCGCGTTCTTTTTTCCCTTCATTCGATTCAAATTGATTTGCTGTGGGTTCCTAGGCATTCAGGCATCTTCGATAATGAAGCGGCAGATTCTTTGCTACTCAGGCTGCTGCTTTTTCCCGTTTCTTTTCTTGAGAAAAATCCCATCCTCTAATCGTCTTGATTGTTTTTTTTATCTGTCTGTTGTTCAACTTAGTCTTTCTGTTAACCTATGGTTCTCTTTGTTTCCTTCACTTCATCGTTCTGTTGTTGTCTCTGTTATTCGTCTGCGTTCTGAAGCCAAATTCTATTATTTTCCTCCTGTTTCCGTTTTTCGTTGGTCACCTCTCCGTATTGTCCTCTCAAACAAAGAGCCTGTTTGCGATGCTGATCACGCGTTTATTAAGTGTTGATCTCTTTCTGCTGAGTGTTCTGTTTTCTACTCCAGTTTGCTGCGTCTTCGTACTCCATATTGCACCTCTTATATACTATCTTTTTCTTCTCTACACATTATTCCTATATTTGTTCCTTTCTCCTAACGATATTTGATATCGTATGAAGATATAATTGGCTTTTTCCTTTTTTTAATTGTTTCTGGGTAAAGGTTCCCGGTTGACGAGCCAAAAAAAAAAAAAAAAAAAAAAAACATCTTAAAATGACTGACACAATTTTCTGTTCTAGCGTAGAACCATCGTTATTCGATGATGTGTTTTTTAGTTCTTGTTAGTAATAGCGAAATTACAGTAACAGGTTTTACACTGATATAACACCAGCTGTACTACTGTAAACTGTTCTGAAATTTAACTTTTCGAAAATTTTAGTGAAAATAAGAAATTTTAATAGTTTTTATAAATTGAAATACTAGAGCTTTCGAAAGATATGACGAAAGAGAAAAATACAATAAAAACATATTCGTACAATAATCGAAATATAATCTGCGTTATCCTTGAAAAGTTTAGGTGATACAGTTCGTTTAATTCACGTTTCAAAATTGCGCAATTTTTTTCGTTAAAGCGATTGCAACGCAACGAAGGGGATTGCAGTAGGTTTGAGATAGATAATTGTAACAGTCACTGGTATATGTATACATAAAAATAGCCAATAGTTTTTATTAAGGGTGATTTTTTTAATACTTTATGTGTTCCGTATTTTCCTTTATAACGTGATTCTGAAATATTAAGCGAGTGCGTTGCGGAAACACAGGCACTAAAACGAGCCGATTAAAAAACGAAACTTGAAGCATTTGAAACGCAGTGCTTGCGGAAGCTGCAGCGAATAAGTTCGGGCGAAACAAATTATGAATAAAGCAGTGCCCGGTGGAATAGATGAAAGAACTATACTGGAGGAGCGGATATGTAAAACTCGACTGGGCTGGTTAGGGCATGTATTGCGGTCGGAACATAGCGTGCTTAATGTCATTATCGAGGGCAAAATCGCAGGAAGAAAACCGTGTGGGCGTCCTAGGATGACATTTGCGGACGTGGTATTAAAAGCAGCTAACATACGGAACTGCGCTGACTTGAAGAGGGCAGCAAGTGACCGCATCGCGTGGAGGCGAATAGTGTTGGGGCGAATCAGCTAGCCGACTGTCGTATGAAGAAGAGAACTGGAGTCAGTACATAGAATGAGTATATAGAATGAGAGGTGTAATTGTAGCCTCTTCTGCGACGACACCATTTACCGAAGTGTTTATCAATTTTCATTGATGATTGCTCAGCGCCTTTTGGCTTCCGGACATGCTCGTGTTTTATTATGAATGCAGTTCTGATGATGGCTAATGGTGCAAACATCGAATCTCTCTGCTTACTTAATATAACTTCATAGTAAGTATCTAATATGTGTTGCGCCATACATATTGGCTAGGTAAATATTTTGTTAAGATTTCACGATTTGATTTCAAATCAGTTTCCTGCATTCTGCGAACTTGAATACAATTTTGAAGAAACTTAATCATATTAAACGGCGTGATATACTATAGTTGTTATTGATGTTACATAAGAAGGATAAGGTTTTAAAATTTTCGATATAATAAGGTAATTCTAACGGTCTCGGCTGAGTTTAGGACTGATTTCGCTTTATGTTCCAATTACGTATGAAAAGTTTAATGAATTTTTAGAGTTTAAAATTTTTTATATGGTAGAGGAGATTTTAATGGTATCAGTTGAATATTTAGAAATGATTTTGCTTTCCAACTGAATATGTTCTATTTACACATGAAAAATTTAACGGAATTTTAGGCTATTTCGCAGATTGGGTTAGAGTGTAAATGCGATCGGTTTAAATATTCTCGTTTCCTGGTTCAAAGAAGTCTTTCAGCTGTTTCGTAAATGACGCTGATTAAATGGTTTCAGTATTAAGCTCTAGTAGCGAATTTCGCAGTATATACATATACTGTTTAGGCTTTTCATGTGGCTAACTTTCCATCTGCTGTGGTTGCGTAGTGGCCTATTTTTCTCCGGACCAGAGGGCGATAAATTTTTAATAAATTTTATCAACTCTGTATAATGTGTTACGAGCTTTTGTACATATATATATATATATCAAATACTAAACTAGAGATGGGAAAAAGTTTTCCTTATCATGCGTCTGTTCTTGCGCCTAGCATACTTCAATTTATTCTGTCGCAAATATTATAATTATAAATTAAAATGTAAATTCATTAATCTTCGCATACTAAGTGTTGGCAATTTTTTATTTCTAAATGAACAGTTCTTGTTTTGGGGTCAGCTGTTTTTGGCGTGAATCTTTTGAGCGGAGATTTTTTTGGACGTGGATCGTTTAGTTGGTAGCGAACGAGGGTATTTATTCATACACCTTTTTTAACGAATTACTTGCGCGGTGATTTTCAGGTATCGTCAGCTAAACGTCATCATTTGTGTTAGTGAGAAACATAGTTTACCAGATTTATTTCTACGTCATTTATTTACTGCTATCAGAAATTCCACGCAAAAAATACCGTTGTTCGTTAACGATTTAGTTTTTCCGCGTAGATAGCATGTAAATGACATATACATATGTTTTTATAATCAGCAAACACATACATATATTTAGAAGAAATTAATAATATGATAACATTAAATGATTCATGTATTTTGTGAATAAATGTGTGTATATAAACTAAATAGGCAGAAAAACTAAATTGCTGACGAAGAACATTTTGCGCAAATTTTTGGTAGCAGTGTAAATGGATGTTTGCTAGTGACGTAGAAATAAATCTAGTAACCGGTGTTTCTCACTAACATAAATGAAACGTTTAGCGGATGATACTTGAAAATCAGCGCTGGTAATTCGTTGAAAGGTCCGAGTGAAAACCTTTGCTCGCTACCGCCTCCACGACCAAAAAAGTCTCCCCGCCAAAAAGATCCACGCTTAAAAGATCCGGGCTAAAGATGGTGTAACCGTTTTTGTTTTTTGTCATTCAACATAAATGTATACATGTGTATATACATATATAGGTGGCATATTTTGTGAAAACATATTCAGTGTTTTGACTTTGGTGAATTCCTAAAAAAAATTAGAAATTTTCTTAATCACGCGCTCAAGTATATTACCACCGAGCGTTTGTAATTACTCGCTTAGGTTTTTTTTGAATCTTTGAATCTAGCAATGCGTACCGTCAGATATACACGTGTGCTTGTTCAAGTAAACAAAATTCTGCATCGCTAAGGATTTCCTTCTTGTTTTCTGATGTCGAGTGTGAGATTGTGTTTTCTTGCTAAAATCATTTGAATAGCAAGCGAATGATAAAATTACGCGTTAACAAAATACTTCGTGTTGTGACTGAAAAGTAATTTAATAACGAATTGTATTTCGTAATGTCAGCGCATCGTATAACTCTGATATTAGTGGCGAAATATTTAACAAATCGGTTTTGGTTTTGATTTGGCAACTCAAAGGTTTCTCTCTAGTTAGGTGAGAAATTATTTTGAAAAAAAAAAGCAAAACAAAACTGGAACGGTTTAAGACAGAATTTAAAGTTCACATTTTTTACACAAAAAATTGGAGTTTCTTTAGATAAGGAATATAATAATTAGTGGATTATTTAACAGTGTTATAAAAAATGTCCTATGGCCACAGGAATATTACAAAGATCTGTATAGTGGACCTTATTTGTGAAATGTAGCGTTCTCAATGATTTATAGCATTACGTTACATCTGTATAAATAAAAAAAAACATTAGGTTTATTAAGGGAAACAAAGTAATTCGAGTACATGAAGTAGTGAAAGAGTTTTTGAATAAATTTAGCTTACATACATAACGTAGAAATATCAAAAAGTATTTAACAAATACAGGTATAGCCTTTTTAATTTAAATCAATATGGATTAAATTTTAAATGTGTACAACAGATTAAATACTTGAATAGATAGTAAATTAAAGTTCTATAACCATTTTAATTATGCTAAAAGTAAATTAACGACATTTACACGTATTTTCAATAAACTTTACATCAACAATAGTAGATTAAATTGTATTATATAAATATCGGTAATATTACCAAACGTTTTATATGCTGAAGTATTGACACAATTAGTTATTACTCATCATTAGTTCATTATGCCATTAGAAATAAAGATATAAATATAAAAATCAGTTCTTAATTAAAAATAAAATTAATATATTGATGTAATATATGAAAAAAAAAAAACATATTTTATTAATGAAAATAAATTATTTAAATTAAAGCAATTTAAAAAGGTAACTAATAAGTTCCGTGCCCATTTGGTAAGGTTGAGGGAGGCCTTTGCCCAGGATATGGGCTTTTAGTTTTTGGTTTTTAATTTAGTTTTAGTTAATCGACTGTTTAAAGTAATTTTTAAGGAAATGTACGATGTCATACTCGGCGGGTGTTCATGAAAGTGTACATGAGTAGTCGTTAAGTACTCGCGCCAAAAATTTGTAATAAAAGCTAATAGTAATAAGTTCCGTGAAATATGGAAATCAATTTTTTCAAAGCAATAATATTTTTGCACCAAATTATTTTAACGAGCAGTTCATATCGCGCTATGGAATAATTAAGGATTATTTAAAAAGATTTAAAATTTCGAAAAAGGATGCAATAGCAATAACGTAATATTTAATAGTAGTGTATAGATGAACTGACAAACAAACTTGTTAAGGAATTTAATAAAATTACAGTTAATGAAATCGAGTGAAAATAATGTGCATTTATATTAAAATTAAAGGATACATATTTTAAATAGGTAAGTATAATAATAATGTAATAAAATAATGTAATAAAATAATGTAATAAAATATTGTAAAATAACGTGTTGTCAAAACCTAATTTCCTAAAATGCTCCCTAATTAATCTTAAATCTAATTTAAAAGTAAGAATTCGTAAAAACTTTTAACCCAGTTCCTGAAGTCTAAAAATCAACACACTTAACAGTAGGGAAAAAAATCGGAATGGTTTTCCGATTCGTCAAATCTCTGTTCATTAATGATATCGAAGAAGCCTTAAAAAAAGAAGAAATTTCATTTGAATCGATCAAGCGGTTTTGTGAGATAGACGCTGCTGTGATAACCATGGAATTTTGTTGCCTTTATTTCCAATAACATTCCCGTCTGAAATAATTGTACAACATGTATCAAACGTTAAAAATTTGTGCTATTTCATTACCTCCCCCCTAGGAAAAATATAAAACAAAAGACTCTTTTATCCAGCGCTATAATTGTATATTTTCACCTAACAATAAACTGTAACGTACTGTCGAAATGCTTAAAATACAGCCTATCTCACTTTACGAAAGACTGCCCGAATCCGACAGATATTAAATGTTCAAACTGTTCTGGTCTCGAATACTCTGTAGATTGTCCAGTATACGTTAAAGACACTTGGCAAATAGAAAAGCATCCTATAATCCTGACATTGACAATTCACATTTTTTTAATAATTTAAGGGGACTAACAGCATATATATGCAACAGTCGTATCAGGTAAAATTCAGCGACGGCCAGTGCAGGGATCTCTGGAAGTATCCTCCCCCCCCCCCCCATTCATGTTAAACGAAATAAGACTAAAGATGTATTTTCTAAAATAATCGTTATAGTCAATACTATTTCGAAATTCATTCCGGATGAATAATATAAAGCCAAGTAGTAATAATTACTTGGAACGCTAATTCTAAAAAGATTAGAATTTTGCATTTATAGGAATGATCGTAACTTCAGCGGGGACGGTGTTGCTATCCTAGTTCAAAATAATATTTTACACACGCAACCATTTCTTGTACCTCACTTGATTATCGAAACAGGAGGAGCATTTTTATACTTTCTCTGCTAATTTACCTGTCGACAAACCTAATATCCTACACGCGTTACCCGACCTATACAAAAGTATGCGTCCTGGTATTATAGACCTTTTTCGTGTAATGCTACCTCGGTTACGACACCTATTTCCTTATCTTAACTGACCCTTGGTCATAACCCTATTTATTTCGAGATTAAGACGTCTAGTCAATTACTCTTCCTAGCATTAACTTGTAATTTTCAGAATGCTAATTGGCCTGAATTTCGTAACTATATGTCCTCTGACTACATCCCTTAAAATGGTCCTTTATACAGTAAACTACTGTAGAACTTGAATAGGAAGAAATTTACCGATTTCATATTGAAAGCATGCAGACATACAATTTCGACAAACACTGAAATAAACTTTAAGCAAAAACCCTGCCTCGGGAGATTTTTGTTCTTATAAAGATAAAAAATCATTTCAGCCCCATCAAAAATGCCCTAATAATCTCACGAGTACTATTTATAGATTTCTGACTAAGTTGAAACATCTTTAATTAACTTTCAAAGTATAGTAAATTAATTATCACTAAATATATACAGCATTCTCGTAACATACCGCCGCTATTATACCGCCTATACTAACCAAGGAAAAATGGGGCTATTAGGAGTGCGGTATACATGAGTTTACGTTAAAATACAAATTTAAGTTAGAATTAATTGACTATATATATTATACATATATATATTAATTACAACGTAATTCTTAGGCTACCCCCCATTCGAAAAAATGTCCCAATTTTATGTAACGCTAAATGTCCCAAAAAAATGTCCCAATTTTATGTAACGTTTGTTATATTTTGTAGGATTTTTGTTATTGTTATTTAAAAAATGTTACAATTTTATGTAATGAAATATGTAACGAAAAAATGTCTTAATTTTATATAACGGAAGGTAAATGTTAGAATAGGATTTTTGTGGTTATGTTATTTTTTGTGTGTGTTGATGCTAGTAAGAATTACGTTGTAAATTTTGATCATTTTATACAAAGTATAGAAGAGAAAGAGACAGGAATGAAAGTAGGAGGGGTCAAGGGGCACAGCCCCTTGCGAGGCCAAAGTGGCCGAGTTTATATATATATATATATATTTATTTATTTGTTTTCCTTTTGTTTTTCTATATTGTAATTATTCGATATTTCGTAAACTTGGCCTAAATCTATACACGGTGCATATGTGCGTGTATGTACATGTGTGTGCATATTTATGTGTATTTATATACATTAAAAGAAAGAAAAAAAAATCTTAGTTATGTCAAAACATAGATTTAAGTCAAGTACTCGTATTCATATTCTGCTACTCGCGCTGCCTATGCGCATATGAGGTTCATTATGTTACCTTTAATTATACATTTGTAATGCTCAGAATTTTGTAAATAAAATTTGTAAATAAACTTGTAAAATAATAGATAAATTATTACCATTGTTATTATGATTATTGTTATTTTGATTATTGTTATTATTATTATTATTATTATTATTATTATTATTATTGAATGGCTATGGCAATACCGCACCAAAATCTACCTACGAGACTAATTTTTCTGGGTTAAACCTACTTCTTTTAATATATAATGAGATGGAGATTTTGGGAGTGTATTTTAAAATTTTGCAAGAATAAAATCTGCGAAATAAAAAATTTGTTTCCCTTCAATATAATTTGTTGTTAAGAAAATTAAACATCGCAACTGCAGAGCTTAATTTTTGGGAAAATTCAAAAGGAAGATGTACGTTTATTATAAAAAAAATATTTATATGTACATACATATATATATATATATATATATATATATATATATATATATATTTATTTATATATATGTACATATATATTTATTTATGGGTCATGTAAAAACATTTAAAAGATGACGACGAGTGTGGTAATTGGAATATAGGAAAGCGTAGAATATTTCAAAAATGTTACAGTGAGGATTAAAGCAGGCATATCCAATCTGTTTCTGAACACGTTCAATATTGCGACCCAGTAAGCTTATAAATTATTAACATCAGCGAATGTGATTTATGGCGTTAGCTGTTGCAAACTGAACTCTACAGTAGTATCTAGTTAAGAGATGAGTCTGGAAATCAATAAATTTTGCCTGTGTACCTTAACATTTATTTCGTTAATATTAGCTGCCGGACTTTTTTTAAATTTCTTATTCGACTACTTTGTAATTCCATCTAGTCTGTGGGGATGAGTACGGTGAACTTTTTTTTACATTACTTACAAAATAAACAAAAAAAAAAAAAAACGAAATTTCTTTTAACAGTTTTTTTTTTTTTTTTATGTTATTAATTTTATGCACAATACACACGCTGAACGAAGGAGATACACATTATGGGGAAAAGAATCAATCGCGCGCGAACATGGACACATAAAATCCCGCGTTTTTATCTGCAATAATAACGAAAGTGTTCAGTCTGTTTAATGCGCCAGTCGTAACGGACTGACAGTATTGTAATGCTATAGGTGGATTGACACAATCTTAATTTATCTTTTAAATAGAACAGTTTTAGAATAAATATGTATGCAAGTCCTGTTCGGAAAGTTACTTTGAGGGTGTTACGAATGCGACAGTGATTTTTTTCAGTTAATGATCAGTTCTTTCCGAAATCACCTAATGGCGTGTGACTTTTTATCGGGGACATTCGGAATAAATTCACCGCTTTAGAAATTGCTTAATTTTGTGTTTCTTTTTTTGTTGTGGCTGATAATAAGGATGGCCTTAAGCGTTGCTGAAGCAAGTGTTGCAACATTTAAAACAAGTTCAAATTCACATGCTGCGGTATTCATTTGAAATGTAAGGGACGTGCACATGGATAATTATTTAATTCATATGAATTTAAAATTTTACGCTCTCTGCTACCTGTACGTGTATTTGTGGATTCATATTTTTTGCAAGCGTTTTCAAGGATCGCAATTCACTCAAATGGTTTTTTGTCGCGGCAACTACTTAAAATTTTTTAAATGGTCATTTAGCGGCACTTGAAGAACACAACTAACTACGCTTAGCATTTTTACTACATGGTGAGAGAATAAAAGTGTTGTCGTCCTCTTCAGTCATTTCAGCCGTAACTAGATCTTTTAATTTGTCTTTTGCTGTACGATATTAATAATATACACGCATAATGTATACATGTGTGTATTCAAAACTCTGTTCTTCGGCTTCGCTAAGGGCTAAGCCTCAAATAATGATTCTTCAGTGTTGATTCAGTTGACTATGAAATTGTTATGCTATAATTAATTTATTATACTATTAATACTATAATATTTTCTTTAACTAGTAATAGTAATTAATTTATTACTGTCGAAATATAAAATTTCACAGAAAACCTTAAAAATATTTCGTGATGATTTTTTTTCGTATAACCCGAGCACAAAAGTGACATCAACATCAATATGTATTGCTACTTTTCTCTAGTGAAACGAATCCCCTAATTTCGCCGTCGAGTCCTTGAAAGTCGAATGTTGCCTTTTTCTCGTATCTCAGTCTTTGATTCGCGGAGTCAACGTTTACGGTGAAATAATTCCTGTTTGCACGATGATGCTGCGTTTTTTGCTTATTTCGACCGGGACCTAAATATTTAGCGATGCGAAAATTTTACGAAGATAATTTGAACGACTACTTCGTTTATTTTGTTTCACTCTACGGTTTGAAAAGCAAAAAAAAAAAATTGTGAAACAATTTAGAAAAAAATTCGCATTTTACACGTCCTACATTAAAACAAATCGCAAATTCTTAACGAAACGGGATATGTTATGAGAAACCGCCATATGGCTTACAAGCACGGCGGTAATCAATTTAAAAATTGGTAATACAGAAGTGAAAATATGCGCGCGGAAAGAACATCGCTTTTATGACTACCGGGGGGGGGGGGCAGCAGTTTATTCGTTACCTGTCCGATGACGGTTGTCGACAAATGATGACGAATTTCGGCTGACAATTCGTCGGAGGCATAAAAAAAGCAAACTAAAATCTATACTCTGCGAAAGCACGAACGGTTATAGTAATGACATTACTAACGACATCTGAACAACGATCGTTACAATTACTCGTCGGACGGACGAAGAACTTTCTAACAGAAACAGCTTCACTGTCGAATGATTTAAATCAGCGGGGTTTTCAGCGCTGCTCGACATCCATTAGGTACGTATCCACCGCCGATGAAAGCTCGCTTCTTACACCGACATCTACGCGTTTAAAGACACACCTATCTACTGCCCGAATGGAGTGGATCATTCGATCGAGTCGCGGGAATTTTTCAATTCAGCCGTGTGTAAGCGCGTTCCCTACTACGGTTTCGCCGACTGCAGTTATAACAGCTGACGTGACCTGCGAAAACGGAATAAAAATTGAATGTTCTCGAATTTCAATCGATAAATGGATAACCGAATTCGTATTAAAATGCGTATACTCATCGAGTAAAGCGAAATACTTCACGAATGTTATTGAAACGAAATCAATAATGAAAACTTAGCTTCGAATAATTATTACAACAAAATTGTTCTTTCTGGACTTTCTGATTTTTAGATTGCCAAACAAAATCTAAGGAAAGAGGTCATACACGGAAGTTAAAGAGTTATGTCAGAGCACGAGAAGATCTAACACGTGGCCATGTTACCCACCAACCCTTGGCTTGAAGAGAGGATGATGATGAAACAAAATCTAAAAAAAAACTATTTATAATTCCCAATGATTTTAATTTTTTTTTCTCCCAACAGCGGCGGCGTAAAAAAAAAATTGTAGTCTACTACATTTTCTAAATACGGTGAATTATTTTTTTTTAATTTTCACACGTTTTTTTAGCTAATTTATACGTTATTACGTATTATAAGAAAATTTAGCGCAATTTAATATTCTTTTGAAGAGGACGAATTTCGAGTGGTTTCTATTAAATAAAAAAAAGAAAATTATTTCGCCCTCTTGGCCCTAATACAATGTTATGTATAGAAATTTTAGCTGACATCTCTCGCGAATATTTAGCATTTACTTCGGTTCGCTCTTTCCTTTTCAGTGCATTTATGTGTACCCGCTTCATTTTCATTATGTAATGCGGCAGTTGTTATCATTTCGACAACGTCGCTGCTCGATGATTATTTCCGCATTTATTTTAAGTTGTTCTCAGTTTTTCCTGAATGTTTTAGACTGCACTCGCTACATTTTCTTCTCTTTTTTCTTTTTTTTCCAATTTCGTCAAGGCTACGTGAGTTTAAAGGCTTCGGCACACAGGACGACGCGATCTGTCGTGAAGGGCAGTGATCTCTGACCAACGCGATCCGGCGATATAGGGATTGTACGATGCAACATTGCATCATGCTTATCACACACAAGGCGATCTGTCGCAGTGATCCAGTCTTGATCGCGGCGGCAGCAGCAGCAGCCGTACAGGTATACAAAATTACAAAAATCGTCACGCGATCGGGCGATCCAGTTCATTATCAGGGGGATGAGGGGGGGATAACGGTGAGAAATTACGCGTATTTGTACGACACGTCGCACCGCCACTACGAAAATGTGGTGAAAAAGGCAGAAGCATGGGTCGTGATCACACGTGGTAATTTTTGATTGTTTTCTCAGCCGCCGTTGCATTTCCGCTATGCTAATCCTTCAAATCCCGCACTTCTTATCCACCTCCTCGTCTTAGTTAAGAGTCTTTAGATTATAGACCAGTAAAGCTGCGTGTGATCTAGTTGACACAATATCGGATAGTCGCCTTTCTGGTTTTAAAGCTGACAGTAGGATTTATTTATCGACGTCGAGGAACCGGAGAAGAACTCGTGTGTTCCCGTCAATTGTTGTCGCACTCCTACACGAGTTTATTTATGCAAAGTAGCGATATTCAACCGCGAGGAGACGGCTGAAATAGGTTACGATCTGCCGGTCTTTAGAGCCCGCGCGTTCATTGTTCCCTACAATTCTGCGCGCTGCGACTATCGCCTCGTCATATAGCATGCGCGGGCTCACCCTTCGCGGCGTGGTAAAATTTATTTACCTCGGCGTCTGCGCATTAGGAGGGGGGAATAAATTTCTTTCTCAAAATGGAAAGTGAGACGGAGAATAAACGGAAAAACAATATAACTGATAATGGCGTGTCCTTCGATGTCAACCGGTGATAAGACATCTCCGAAAGCGGAATTAACGATGCTGGCAGATCTCGCCCAACAGGTTTCACGGTAGTTTGTCCAAACAGTTCACTTCTCAATGCTCTTTACATACGTTATTATTATCACCGGCGTATTAATAATCGTGTTAGTCTGCCCTGACAGCCGAGTGCCTAGGGCTCGCGTCGTCTGATGCCTCAGTGGCTTGCGTCACCTGCAGAATTTATACATTCGGATTTGCACGGTTCGCCTCCTCCACTTAGAGCTAACATGTTTATCGTGTCGCTGGCAGCCGGAAAGAAAAATTAAGTGCAAACACATTGACATGCCAATTTAAGCGCAGGGGATCGTTGTTTCAGGATTGCCTTCTGATTCTTCGATGCCGGTCACCGGATTTATTACGTAACGCGATATATTTTTCTCGGTAAAAGCTGTGTCACACTCCGGCTGCGATACGAATGAATGATAACTTGCAGCAGCTGGGGTTAATCCCCTTATTTTCGTCCAACTATTCCGTAATGTGTCGAGTAGTAAACCAAATGAAAAACAGTCTAATATATTTGTAGTAGAACATTTTATTTGTTTCTGTTTGTTTTTTAATGTTGACGCGGCGAATCATCTGATCGTTAATGAGCTTTTGTAAATCACGAAAAGAAAGAAAAAAAAACTCCTTAATTGGAGATAAAGGCGTAGGAAGAAATAAAAAAGTAATCAAGACAAATGATCCGGTGAGACTATTGCTTAAATAATATTCGGAATTTACATTAGCTCACGATTGAGATTCGAACAAACATGGCCGGAAATGACTTAAACCAACGAAAGCCGAGCAGATAAATAGCAGATGAAAAGTGGAGTTCCGGTGAGCAGCATCCTTGGCTAGAATTGATTGATAGTCGATCGTCATTGGGTAATATAAGTGGGGGAAAGGTTTTTTGCTGCGCACTTTATTATACCGTTTAAATGAATATGAGAAAGCAAGTTATGATTCTGATTTTAAAGAAAAAAAAGCACTGTGCCCGATGAGAATTTGAAATTGTACGCTTTTGAGATCCGCTATGTCTGCCTTAAAGTAGGTGAACTCTATTCGTTAATGATATCTTAAGTGATGCAGATGGACGATAGTGTCGTTTGCTTATAATGCCGTATTTATTCGAAAAAAAGCATCGCTTAGCGGAGGAAGGTGTTAGTAGAGATAATTTTAGGATGTAGCTTTATGTTAAAGGTGGTATTCATTTTCGGGGAACATTGAAAAATTCAAGCTTTATGAATAGTTTGTTAATGTAACTATATCACGATAGGAAACGAATCTACTGTTCTATGGATAACGGTAGCGTAGCAGCATATTCGGTCGGAGTCTAGGATAGTGCGAAAAAAGCAGCATTCTGTATTGGTTGACATCATGCGTAACTGATTTCCAATGCCGTTTTTCGTACCTACTTATTTAGAAGAAATTTCGATAGGGTTTGATGTAAATTTCGTTTTAAAAGAAACGATTTTTTTTTTTTTTTGCTACAACTAGAGAGTACCCTGAAGTCAGTATTGGAATAATTAATTTTAATGAAAAGAAAAAAGTCTTCTATCATCACGTTTTTGTCAGATTCAGGAGGCTCGTGAAATCGTCTCCATCTTATTTCAACGACACTTATAAAATAGAAGAAAAAGAGACGCTCCCTTACGTCTGCTTACATAATGATTACTAGTTGAAATTTTTGTAACGCGGTAAATTTAAAAGTAGTAAGGTACACTTTGTTTTTCGTTTGGCCTTTCGTTAAACCATTTGGCCTCGAAGGAACGAAAACAGAATATCGATGTTGATCTCTGTTAATGGCGAGAGTGAGAAGAAAAAAGCGAAATCGATTGGATGATTCCGTAATATAATGACGTTAAGGTGGCGAACACAAGATCCATCATCGATTGAGGCTAATAAAATTACTCAAGTGAAACTTCTGTCGATATTCTGTTTTCTAGATTCGGAATTCGAACATACACGGGGAATCATCGTAAATGTCTCTTGTCATAATTCGCGGCCGGTGAAAGGAAACGAGCAATTTAACAACGTTTCGAATGAAATGCGCAATACCTTTTGACACAGATCATGATGACGATCGTGGAACAAAATTTTTCCCGAACCCGTTTTTAATTCCATTTTCAATTCCATTTTTAATTCCATTTTCAATTCCATTTTCAATTCCATTTTTAATTCCATTTTCAATTCCATTTTTAATTCCATTTTTAATTCCATTTTCAATTCCATTTTATTCTTTAATTATTTCCTCGCTTTGTAATAGGGCAAAAAGAAAGAACAGACAACAAAACGGATAACGTTCCCGAGTGTCTGACGCCCTGCCGATTTCTTGTATTGATAGTCGAATTGTTCTACATAATCAATGGGTTTTTTGCTGTTGTGCTATTCGGTCAATGTGCTTTTTATTTTAATGTTCACGACACTAGCGGCAATAAAACGGTAATATAATTTTTATTACCTCCATTCGATTTATACTTTTCTAGAATTTACCGCAGTTTATTTATTGAGTTTTTGCTGCAAAAAACAACACCGGCCATATTTCAGCTTCAGTGGCGGCACTAATCTTCGCCTACGTCCACCACCGAGAGACTCTACTTCAATCACCTCCCAGCTTTCAGATTTTAATAAGCGTTTTGCGTTCGATTCGCACATATCTAAACAGCGGTCGATATTTTACGCTGAAATTTTTCCATTATCAAAAGCTGATCACACACCTTTCACATGCTGCGTTGTCTTTCAAGTGTGAACAGATGGCACGTCCTTTTCTTAAAATGGATTCGTCAACGAGAAGTTCCATAAAATGAAAATGAAAAGGAAAAGGAAAATGAAAAGGAAAAGGAAAAGGAAAAGGAAAAGGAAAATGAAAAGGAAAAGAATTAGAACGTTTAAGAATAGGGAGTATCAAAGTAATTCGCAATGTTTTGTCGTTTCATTTCTGCCTTTTTTAAACGAAATCGCGTCATTTGCCGTTTTGAAATTCCATCATTTCCTTAAAAATGTTACGTTTAGCAGTGACATTTGATTTTCAACACTGTACACGGTGTGAAGATTCAGTAAATTTTTAATAGCCATTTTGAACACAGTTTACTTTTATAGTTGCTCAATTGTTCTGTTGCTGGAATAGAGTTAGTGGGTCCCTGTTTTTTGGGGTTTTTTTCACTCTAAATAGGGCGCTGCTTATCATTTTATTTAAACAATTTGGCTCTTTTTCTCTGCGCATATATATGTTATGCGATATTCATAATTCGGTTATTTTAAGCTACTTCGCATTTTCAATTTATTTCCTAAAAAAGGGTATCATTTTGGCGGTAGAAAACAGGAGTTTTTACTCGGACCCTTTTTACGAATAATAAGCCGCGCTGTTTTTCAAACATCATTCGCTAAGTATAATTATTCGTACAGTGAGAAACATGGTTTACCAGATTTATTTCCGCCTCACTGTGAAATATCCATTTACTGTTATCAGAAATTTTGTGCAAAAAATACTGTTCCTCTTTAATAATCTGGTTTTCTGCGCATTTACTATATATATAATACATATATACACATATATATGTATATATAGATTTTTTTTTATTATTTCCATATATTCACAAAGTCTATGTAATTTTATTCATTTCTTCTAAATACTTTCAACTTATTTTAGCTTTTTTTTTTTTTTTTTGGTTTTCAAATTCATTTGGGAAATTTGGAGTACGAGAAAAATTTCGATTTTTGAAACACCGCTGCTTAATCAACTATAATGCGACAGCAGCTGATTAACTTATTTTCGCTAAAATTGTAATAAAAACG
Organism: Icerya purchasi; assembly: GCA_039619475.1. Lineage (NCBI taxonomy): Eukaryota > Metazoa > Arthropoda > Insecta > Hemiptera > Monophlebidae > Icerya > Icerya purchasi. The sequence goes on along the minus strand of CM077115.1, from coordinate 19,155,657 downwards.
TACGAACTGGGATTTCGAAACTTGTTTGTTCGGGAATTTTATTGCTTGGTCGACCATGGGTTATGTCTAATGTTATAAAAAAAAAAAGAAATAGCACAAAGTTAAACCAAAAAAAGAGATCAATCATTCCCTATCGTTATATCACACGCTTTAAAAAAAAAAAGAAAAAAAGTATTTTGTTTTACGAAATTTGGAGCTCCCGGCACCGCCTCGAGGGTTTAAGTATGAATTTTTATGTTCAACTATATATATTTTTTCCCTAAAGCGCTCTTTTATGTATTATATACATGTTTGAAATATATTTTGGCTTCTTCATCACTCAGGAAGCTGTTAAGTGAAAATATTCTTTTTTGCCGATTTTCGCCTAAAAGGCGGGATTTAAATAATTTTTTTTTATATTTATGAAAGTGTTTTTGCTTTTTGTTTTATATTTTAAATTTCAAATGGTTTTTTTTTGTTGTTGTTTTTGGGGGGGGGATTCGGCCAACCGAGAGCAGTTACCCAGGACAACTGGACTATATTAGAGATTAAATTTTAATCCGGTCAGAGATTAATTAAAGAAAAGAGGCAAGAATAGGGGAACCCCACCTTTGAAGATGGTAAAGTTAAGATATAGGAAGCATCATTATAGGGAAATTCAGTTTTAATAGCTGAGCGTATAGGATATTACGTTTTTCAAATGATTATTTGTGACGGCCTAAAAATTTTCAAGTGACGTTTGAGGTTATCTTAAATTTCATATTCTTGACGGGTTTTTACGTTTTCCGCTGTCCAGGATAATCAGTTACCCTAAAGTTATCGTATCTTAAAGGAAATTTTAATTGCGATTTATCTTTCGACGTTGAAGGTTATATGTCACATGCCGTTCCTGAGCTATTGCATATTTTAATTTGATGTTTTTTTCGTTTCTAGACCCCATCATGATTTCTCGTATATATATATATATATATATATATATATATATATATATATATATATATATATATATATATATATATATATATATATATTATGTGTATGGAATCATAAAAAAACGAAGATGGATTAAAAATAATATTTAAGACAAATAAAGAGAATTTACTAAATTATGTAAAAGACGTGTTTTGTGATCATATTTGCTGTATATACGGAAGAAAAAAAAAAAAACGATAACGAAGAATGATATTTTCTGCACAAAATTGCCGAAACATTAATGGATGATGTGGAAATAAATTCGGTGGTAAGCTATCATTTCCTAACGTTTAGCGGATGAAATTTGATAAATACCGCAGGCCAGGTAATAGCTCCTAAAAAGGTCCGAACAAGGACCCTGTCTCGTTGTCGCCGATCTATTGTTCATCTGCAGATGATACATCTAGGATTTCGATGTCTTCCAATTTCCTCGTCCAAACTCGTTCTCTCTTATTTCTTTTCCGCGTCTTCTTTCATTTCTTCCTTTTGTCGCCTTCGCTTTGGCCACAATTTGCTTTTCCGTTTTTTCTAACCACCTCCACTTTTTTCCGATTCTGCTCCGACGCCGGCAGTTTAATTTATGACGCCAATCACATTTTCTTTGAATGTTCCGCTTTCTCTGTTGTACGTTTGTGTTTCTACTCGCAATTCTTAGAGCTGCTTCTTTTTACACCCTATAAAGAATCCTACATTATTACGCTTCCTTCAATCACGATACTTCTTGTTATTGTGTATTTTCGTGTCGCAATTTATATTAAGACCTTAGTCGCGTTTTCTTTCTTGTAGTATGTGTTGAATTGCAGCACCCAGTTAATAGTTGGCGAGCTCAAGGGGAAAAAAAGTTTATTTCTGCTAGGCAAGTATCTCATCGGTCATGAAAAATTGGAAAGAAAACGGTTTTTACCAAAATTTCTTCCTGTGCAAATTATATAAATGATAAGGGAAAAACGAACACCGACAAAAGTAAAATGAAACAGATAGCTAAAAAAATTTAAATTTTGTGAAGTTTTTGCAACAAAACACTGTGCAAATCTGCGACTATGCATCTCAGTTGTAGTAAATTATTTTATTTAGTTCGATTTACCTTTTTTTGGTTTTTATAATTTTATAAAATCAGTACGATTTTAAATGTCAAAAATTTCACGGCAGTTACATTTAATTCTTCACGTTTTTGTTTTCGTCTCACACTATCATCCCCTAGTTGCCCTCTTCATCCTAACGAGATTAAGCTGTCTGCGATCCTGATCATATCTTCGTTGAATGTCCATCCTTCGTTAATGTAATCTACTTCTTTGCACTCCGATCAGTTATTAACCTCCCTAATCATTATTGCGCTTCGTATATCTTTTATCGTTATCTCTATTGTTCCGATGCTCAGTTCTTTTATTCTATCAATATTTGACACCGACTTTACATCTGATTATTTTTCCTCGTGTTTCATTCCTGGACAAAGATCGTTGTTAGCATGCCTCAAGAAAAAAACCCCCAAAAAAAACAAAACAAAACAAAACAAAACAACCGAAGATTCGAATTCTTCTAAAATTAGCAAAATTAAAACGAATTTACTCAGAACCGGAAAGTGTTAGTACTTTATATTATTTCACGTCCTCATAATTATTAATAATGATCTTCAAAATCGTGTAAATGTATAAACATAGTGCTTTACAATTTAATACCTTATTGGAGTGGTAGCGTGGTGGCCTAGTGGTTAAGGCGCTTGCCTACGACAAACCAGGGGTTCCGCGTTCGAGACTTGTCTCGTTCCGGATCAAAGTTGTTCCTAGGTTTACCCAGCCTGATAATAATTGGGGAAAGTAAAGGCAGCCCCCCATTTATAACATTAAGTACACTATGAAAAGCTTAGTTACACAATCCCCTGATATCTTATCAGGGATATATGGGACTTCCTCCTTTACTGTGCCTTACTGGAAGAATTGAATATTCCACTATAGATCTATTTAATATGTATCTTAAAAGTCATCGTGATAAGCCTTAGTTTCTATAGCGCTTGGCTTCAGTTACAGAAGTCATCGGGGTTTCGATCCCGGGTGAAGACAGAAATTATTACGAAAAATTTTAATTCAATAATCGCTAATAGTCACGTAGAAGACAGCGGCAATCCACCACGTACACCATCGTATTTAGTTAGCCCACAGTATACGCGGGCTGCATTTGTATATCGGGAAATTAAACAAAAACACAATATTAGTTGCAAGTGTAGTCTTGCGTGTGTACACATACGTACTGCAATATAAACAATTGCCAAGAATGCCAACTAATCTGTACAGTTAGAGATTGTACAGATAGAGTTAAAATAGGGGTGCGGAGGTTTCCAGCGGGGTACTTTGAACCTTCATCGCTGTAAAAGTTTCACGCTGCATCAGAAAAATTCGGAACATTAATAAATGTAGGGAATGCGATAAAAGCTTAATCACCTGAGGCATTTTCCCTGCAAACTATAACTCGTTAATGATTATTTCATTGTTACCGTGATCGAAGCACATACAGAATGTTCAGTTTTTTTTACAATGCAATGACGAATGCGAGGCTGGTTTCCAAGAGGAGCAGAAAATCGGTGTTTACATTGGCCCCCCGGACTCAAACAGGTAAAATATCGAGGAAACTACCGATAATACACTATGTTACCATTTTATTATTTATTTAAACCTCTTCATTACTTTATTACTTGACAAGACCGGAGGTGTGGAAGAAAACGCTTGGATCTAAGTGAGGTTAAGATTTTATGGAGGTGAACAGCGCGTGAAAATAAGAAAACTTCATTGAAGTGGAGACTTTTAAAAAAATGTGGTAGCGGATAATAATTGGGAAGATGTAAATTTTGTACGGTCTAATAGGGCACGCTGAACGATGACTGAAATGTTGTGTCGGATTCAAAGAAGAGTCGCTTATGGTCAACAGGGCGAACGATGGAAAATTTACTTTGCGCTTAACCGAAATAGTTCAAAATCTTTGGTAGCTCTTAATTTATTAGTTGTTTCCCGGGTTTCGGAAGTTCTTAAAGTGTTGGCTGGGATTATTTTCTTTTATACTTTGATTTTATCAACTTTCCTCATTTACAAAAAGACTAATCGGCGTCTTAATCAAACGATTTTTGACTCGCTGAGAAAAGTCAGATCTTTTATTCAGATTATAACGGCATTACACATTTAAAGACGTTTAAATCGTCCTCCAAGAGTAGTAGCGCTATTATCACGTCGCTATATCTCGCTTGTACTTTGTCGGTTAAAGCAATTTGCGAAGCGAAGTAAATCACGTATCACCGGCTGAACGTTAGACGTTGTAGAATTAAGCGTTTCATAATACTACACCAAATGTTTATTCGGTCTGAAGAGAAAATTGAACATACTGTGGGGAGGGGGGGGGGTTCTTTCTCCTCGGGACTGGAAATTATTATCCCTTTTATTCTTTCAGATACGCTAAAAAATTTGCTTATTTAATTAAAAATATTTAGCGCACATTTGTTAAATACTAAACGCATAAACGTATATTTATTATATTAAAAATATGTACTAGTACTAGATCTGAAGTAGTATTTTTTTGTGATTACATATCACGAAGGAAACGAGTTACTACCGCTTGTTAATCGCTTCACTTGTAGTTTGGCATCGGTTGTAGAAGTCGGTATAATTACATTCAGTTGTTTTTTTGTGCGAGAGAATTGGGGGTATAGTGAAGTGTGAGTAGTGGTTCGAAATAAATTCAAAACTGAGCAGCACCGAGTTCTGTCATCGAGTAAATAGTATGATCAGAGACTGCGCGCGAAGGGTTTGATTTTTGTGACAGTAGATTCAATGAAAATTTCAAATCTAGCCCGGGAATTTTATTGCCGTCGAACGAAACGGAAGGACTTTGAAGTTGTACTTTAAGACGCGCGAACGTCCGTTGTGATTGATTATGCGAATTGCCGGGCACTTTGAAGACGATGGGGTAATAAAGAGCTGGAAATCATTTTAAATTCCGGATGCGTTATAAAATAAAATGTCCAGTTTCCTGCACGGTTGTTTCATCGTAAAACAATGCGCCGTTACGGTTGCTTTGATGGGAAGGTGGCGCACGTTCGGTATTTCTTGCTGGCGGACGGAGGATGGTTCGCGTCGACGACCAGGAAGACGGACGAGGGTGCGCGGTCGATTTAACGATCGCAGGAGGTTTTTTCTAAATTGGATACGGAAATTCGGGAATGATGGAATAATTCATGAAGAAGGTGTATTCCGGTCCGAAGAAAAGCGGTAGCTGGGGCCGTTCGTGTTATTTTGCGTCGACGACTCGAGGCTAAAGAAAGAGGGTTCAGGCAGGTGTTCCTCCAGTAGAGGAAGGGTATTGTTTCCAGCTGATGGATTATTCCCACATTTATGTGTAAGAACAATGGTAAACACATATATTCAGATGGATATGTATATGTATGTAAGATCGATAGAGAAATACACACGTTCTTGTACATGCTTAGATTATTTCTGTTCTAAGTGGAATTTCAATAAATACGTGTGTGTTGATGTGCATGACGTACATTACCGATGATTAGACGAGAAGTGTGTGTGAGGTTCAAGCGAATGTTTTTTTTTTTTTTTTGTTATTTTTTGGAATTGAATTACCTCTCGGAAGAAACGTACACAGTTGAAAAGTGTAGCCAGTGAGATTTTTTCGGTCACTTAATTTGATCTCAGCTTTTCTAATTATTGTTAATTTCAGAAACCAGTTTTTTTTGTTTTTTTTTTTTTTTTTTTTTTACGTATTGATGTAAGAAGAATAATTATTGTAATTATTCTGCGGAGATTTTTTAAAATTAAAATCGTCAATCGATTAACATGTTTCACTCACCGGTATTATCTCCGTAATGCGTGTCGATTAATTGGTTAAGATTTTAATCATTTTTTTTTTTTTTTTTGCTGATATTAATCGAAACGTCATTAGTGATATAAATAATTTTCTACGTTTATAATCCTTTGACATTATTCCTTTTTTAGTGCGACTTGGAATCGATCACCAATCCTCTCGTTATGTTTCCGCTTTTTTCTGTCCTTTCTCTCTGTATCGCTCTTTGCTTAATAATATTGATCCCTTTTCTGAATCGTATTCTTTTTGAACGTTCAACCGTCTCTCCTTCATCATCAGAATTTTGGGTCTTCCTAATATTATATGTTCCCTTTCTTTTTCATCTCTATCTGTAATTCCCTTATTAACGTCTATTTCCGATCGGATAGTAGTAAGATGTAGCGTCTTTTTTTGCTTGGCTAGTGCTTTTCGGTGACCTCTCTTAACCGTAAGAAAAATCAAAAAACTATTAATAATAATAATAATAATAAGGAGAACACAATGGTGAGATGTATAGCCAACCCCCTCAGTATTCTGAGCGCGAGAAGTGTGAAATGTGTTTCTTCCACAAGATGAAATAACTGTTCTTCGACTCGCAAACATTCGGAGCGTGCTGTTTAACATTTCGACAAATAAGAATTATCATTATTATTTTTAGTGAAATCTTAGAACTGATATTTAAAAATTACCGGTTTCTTCATATTGTAAAGAAATTTTATATGTAACATAAATTATAATAAAACATGTAAATCACAAACACAATTAATCAATAAACAATATCCTCCTCGGTTGCCTTATTAAATGTCTAATTTTATCGGAATGTAAACAATATTTTTAAAACGCTCGCAACAGAAATATTAGCTGATATTGGATAATCGAATTACTGTTACGCTTTAAGATTTCTACATTTTTGTTAATTATTTTTCTTTCTAACCATTTTTTAAGTAGGTTTTCCATTTGCTTCCGGAATTTACTATAACGGAAATTGTTATTCGTTACTTTTTGAGCAGTCGAGTAAAAATATTCGCAACAAACATAATTTTATTCCGTCGATAAATTCGAACGTAATCAAATAAAATATCAGCCAGTAGTTACTTTTTACATCGATTTTGACTCGCGATATTTTTTAATTTTTCATTTTAATTCTTTATTCCGCACTATTATATTGCCGTTATTTTTACACACTCGATGTTATTTTTTTTTTTTTGACTTTTAAAAAACTGATATTGTCTCTTGTGCGCGAATCGTGTTTCGTTTAATTATTGGTTTACTGAAAATTTTTTGTCCGGAAGATAGTTGAATTCAGGGAAGCGGGGTTGATCGGAAGAAGAAATCATAGGGGACAGATCGGACAAAGCGAGAATAAATTCTTAATAGTTATAGTATGCCGATGAAGAAGGTTGAACAAGTAGCGTTGATGCCCCATGGTTTTTGCATTGTGAAGGAACAAGCAGTGTGCCCGGAAGGTTGGACGGAAGCCTAACAGTATTCAGCCCCCGCATACATGTGTATATTTCTTTGGTATTGCCTTACCGTGGGCTGATTCGTGATAAGGTGTAATTCTGCGAGAAAAACAACGCAGGAACGGCGATTACCGATTAACGCGTGTACTGCTTCTAAATGGAAATATTCTTTTCACTTATCTATATTGTGTCGACGGTAGTGAAATTATCGGGGCCCAATCAGATATTCAATTTCGAAATATTTTTCAGAATACGGGCTTACTTCAGTTGCATATAGAAAAGTACGTCGACAAGTTTAACATGGCTGAGATATTCGTGGCCGCAATTCGGGGAGTTTAGTGCCTTTGGAAAGTTTTTAACTAAATGCGTTTCGTTGTGTTTTCGGTTTATTCGAAAATATCCGCGGCGAAAAGCTCGAACGGGCACAGAGTGAAGAAATGTATTGAAAGAGGCTGAAACGCGACGGGCCATTATTTAAAAAATGGTATTTACTATACAGAGGGGGGCTCTAGCTTCTTTGAATACAAAGGAATTTCCTGACGACTGTGTTGCTTTTTTGTCGACTTTGTCGCTTTCCGCGTCGTGTTATTTTTTGTTTTATTTTCTCTTTTTGTCGGGGATTTTTTTTTCTCCTTTTTCGGTTTATTCTTGCCGTTTTTATTTCGTCATTTTGTTTACTTCACTATCCGTGTCCTCAACGGGGATGACTTTGGAAAAAATGGTATAACCCCGACGGATTTTCTTTCTTCTCTTTATGTTTTCGTTGTTCCTTTCATTTTTTTAACGGAGCGAGCAAGAGAGCGTACGTGAAACGGACTTCCAATCACTATCTTTTTTTCGGTCGGCTATGTTTTTCTTTGAATTGTTCATCATTTTTTTTCTTTTTTTATTTTTTTTTTTTATATTTTTCGGCCATTCTCTCATACTTTCGGAACTTTGTTGCCGGTTATATTTACCCTTTCCTTTTATTGAAAATTTTCCGGCATCCGATAGGAGGAAAGCGCCTCTCGCAATTAAATAGTTTTATCGAGCTAGCCGAATTGTATAATTTTTAATTCGATAAAATCTCATCGGGCGACGCTGTACAATTTGCATTGGCGAATTTGAATTCCAGCGATTATTCCGGGAAAAATTCTTTTCTAGCTAGGTGAAGAAGACTGCTTGGGCCATGCATGAAAAATGTCTCCAGCAGATAACTCTCTATTTGTATTCATTTAAAATAATGTTCCTATTATTTATTAATAATTCTCTGTTCATTATTTTATTCAGATCCATCGAGAAATATTATAAAGAAATTAATTTCACAAGATGCGCGCCTAGCCGAGGAGAGCTACTTTACTTACTTATAAATTCGATCGGATAATTTTTTTTTGTTAAATGAATAAAGTCGTTGCTCACTGATGGATATTAAAAAGTCCCCCCCCCCCCCCGGAATCAGACTTGTTCGTTTTTTTTTAAAAGTTTTTTGTTTCGGAAAAACGATTAAAAATCATTTTCCTGCATGTAAGCTAAGTGTGTGGCCAGGGACACTGATGTTGCGTAGAAATGCTGGAAAAAGCTGAGAAGAAAATATGAAATACGTCTGAAAACGAAAACCACAACGTAGGAGCTTCAGATTTTATTGCTTGTTTCGTCGGAAGAAGATCGAAATTGCTCTGGAAAACACGGAAAAAGTACGAATGGACCGGGAAAAGGAACGCGATAACTGATGAAAAATAAACAGATCGACGCAAAAAAAAAAAGGCCGTACCGATAGAAAAAGGAAGATTAAATACTAAACGTGTTGTCAGAAGCAATAACTGTAGTTCCTCTCGGTGCGGTATACGTATCGAGTTATTGGAGTTGTCGGTGCTTTTATAGAATTACGGCGGAGTTGGTCGATTGTTTTGAGAGCAACTTGACAGCTGTTGTGTTCCATACTCTGACCCAAATTCTATTTTTGGCACGGAACAATTGATTGTGTTAAGAAAAACTGCGCAATTCTCTGCGTGCTAAAGTGATAGGTGTGAAAAATTTTCATTATATTTGCTACTTTTTTATGTCGGAATTGTTTTATTCACGAATGAAGTGAAAGAAAAAAGAGAAAAAAAGGTACACTATCCGCTTTATCGATATTTTATGTATGTTTTCACTTGTTTTTTGCTTCTTTTTTTTTTTGTTATTTACTGTTTTTTCTTTTTTGAAATTCCGAAACGAATGAACTAATTAAACGCTCGAACTATATCGAAGGGGAATTGCTCTCTCCGATAGCGGCAGGAGCGATTCGTCGAATTCCAACGAAGTCAGGCGGATTTCTCGGATGGCCGTGCGCGCCTGTTTATTCGTGGCGAGGAGGATATGCAACGAGTAAACAAATATGAAAAGAGTGGTCGCTCAGACGTGCAGCACATGCTGCCTCTGCATTCAAAGATATTGAACTTGTTTCATCAATCGCGGATAATGTGTTCATCTGTGATCAGAGCGGCGCGGCGGTTTCCACGGCTGGTCGCGGACGTGTATTTTTATCCGGTTATCGCGCGGGAGGCTTATTATAAATGTTGAAAGTCTGATTTGAGGCATACGTGAACGGAACGAACTATACCGGGTTTGCGGTTATCTCTTTGATCATAATCTTCTTCTTCCAACATCATTATCTAACCTATTCTGATACTACTGCTCGCAACGTTCCACCGTTTCGTTTCTTCTACGCTACCAGCCCCCGTTCCGGTTGTATTTTAACACACTAACTGATGCTCGTCGAGACTTTCGTAAAAATAGAAAATGTTTATGACTCTTCGTAGTCCCCGGATGGTTTATTTTTATTATTATCATCGGTCCTGCCTTAGAGTTTTGTTCGTCCCGTCGACTCCAAATAAATTCGCCGCGTACGTTTTACCTAGTCAAACGCTCAACGTTAGTCCTGACGAGCGTCAAGGGTTAATTTTGAAACAATTTTCACGAGTGCAAATGATAATTGAAGAGTATTCTTTTTTGGGGGATTTTCTCGACTTGAAAAGAAAAAAAAAAAAGGAAATTATCTATACGTTCGTCGCGCGTATGTGTTTCGTTTTTTTATGTTTGTTCGCGCGTACTCGTGTTGTCCGATTTTAATAGTTCTCATTCTTCATTCGAAAGTGTGCCATTTTAACAACTCGGTAGTACCATGCGCGTATATTGATAAGTAAACACAGATGCCCAGTAGTGAAAATCGTTTTTTTTTTTTTTTTTTCTCGTTTTAAAATCGACGCGAATGACTTAAAGTATTATTGATATTAAGGGTGTATTCTGGTCTAGAAGTATACATTTTGAGGCGTTTTTTTGAGCTCAATAAAAAAAGAAATATATATATATATATATATATGTATATATTTTTGCGATTCATTTTTTTTTAAAAGATATACCACCTCAAAAAAATATAAAAAATATTTGTAAAAAAAAAAGCAATTATTAAACAAAGTTATAATATAAGGGTAAAAATAATTTATAACAATAAATTAAATAAACTATAAGTTAGTAAAGTTAGGGGTAAAAAAAAGGGGGTGCTCTGGTTGACACGGCTCTTCTGGTTATCTAAAATAAAATTTAAAAACAGATTCTTAATCAGTAAGAATGTCATTATAGTCCGTACCTAAGAGAAAACAGATTCTTTGTGTTTTTTTCACAAAATGCCTGCTGTCTAAAGAAAAAAATACATTTTTTAACCTATTTTTTTTTTAATAATTTTTAATTTTTTAAAATAGGCAGGACCTAATTTTGACACGAAAGTGGTAGGGGTGATAGAAGGTTATTATATATTGAAGGTTGGTACAAAATTTTGAAATAAATTGATTAAATAGAACTTGAGATATCATGTCGATCATGTTGAAAAAAAGTAGTTCTGAGAAAAACTTTTTTTGAGTTTCACGCAGCAGCAGCAGTTCTAGTTGTAGAATTTCATTAATCGGCGATTCCATAAAGTGTGTGTGCCTTCTTCAACTTCGTAATATATATATATATATTGTATTTCCGGAAGCTCCTTTTGATTTACGAGAGCAGTGTTCTCTGAAGATTGAAGGTAAATTGAGTTGTACTGAACACTGAACATGGAAAGGTTTTTTTTTTTCAAAAATATACGTTACTGCGATCTTTGGTTAAGCGATTTTTAAGGTTATATCTATCAGGTGTATGCGTAAGTTTTTTCCGGTTTTTTTGGTAAAGAAAGCACATAATTTTCAAGGGAAACTCACTTTTTGTTTATTGAAAATATTGGCAATCGGTAAACACACTTCGCCCATCTTTCGAGTAGGTCATGAATACCATGCCAGAAAAACTGTTTGTCTTTTGCGGCAAACCATTCGTCGAGCCATTTTCCAACTTCCTTGAATGTTGCTGAAGTGCTGCTCTACGAGCGCGTGCCTCATTGATGTGAAGAGGTGTTAGTCAGATGACGCCTCGTCAGGGGAGGTCGGCGGGTGCGGAAGGATTTTCCATCCAAGCGATTTTAAACTGGTTTTGCATTGTGAGACGGCGCATTGTTGTGTAACAAAATCACTTTGCCATGTCTCTTGTAGCCCATTCCGGTCGTTTTACGATCAATGCATGATTTAAATTGATAATTTGTTGGCAATATCGTTGTAACAGTTTCGACGGGCTTCAAAAGTTCATAATACAAAATACCGCCGTGGTCGCACCAGACACAAAGCATGGTCTTCTTGCCGAGAACGATTTGGCCTTGGTGTTGAAGGACCGGCTTTGCCAGGTAACAGCCACGATTTTATCCGCTTCGGGTTTTCAAAATGAACCCAGTTTTCGTTACCAGTAACAATTCGGTACAGAAATGATTTTCTTTCATGGCGTTGAAGCAACTTTTCACAAGTGACTTTGCAATTTTCCATTTATCGTTCATTCAAATCGTGTGAGGAGACCCATTTACTGAGTTCGTGGATCTTCTCTGTTTGATCGTAAACGCCTGCTGATTGTTTCTTGTGACACATTTAATGCTTTTGCCAATTGCTCTCGAGTTTGAGTTGGGTCCTGTAATTGCTCGTCTTTACACTTTTGTCGTCTACCAGAACGCGCACTGTCTTTCACATTGAAATCACCACTTTTAAATTGTTGAAACCATGTTTCACATGTTCTAATCGACTGAGCGTGTTCACCATATGTCTCTACCAGCAAACGATGACTTCCACAGCCTTTTTCTTTTGATTAAATAAGAAAAGCAATGCGTGCCGCAAATGTTCTTTTTTCAGGCACAAATGTCGACATGATCATTGAACGATACAACACAGACGCGATTGTTTGGCGGACTGAACTTGTGTGTGTTTTTTTTTAGGCTAATGTCAGACGAACAAACTGACGCAGTGTCAAATTCATACACAACGTACTGTTCGGTAGCGCCATCTCTTAGTGAAACCGGAAAAGACTTATGCGCATACACCTGCTATATTTATACATTTATATATAATGTCATCGTACAAAAAATGGACACCTCCGGCGTGACCGGCTTAGTTTCTGCGTTACTAAAATAGCCGTAACTCTGTAAATTATTGGAATTTTAAATTTTTTCTTTTTTTTCGAGGGTATATACACTTAGGGGGGTCCAAACTTTAAGAACATGTACAAAAAAAAGAAAAAATAATTTTTTCGAAATTCTAGACCAGAATAGCCTGCGAACAGTAAAATTTGAACCTTCCGGAACGAACGCTCTATGATTATTATGAGAACAGCTGGGAGGTATAAATTACGGAATTATTATTAAGCTTTTCATAATGTTGTTCTCCTATATAAATGCATCTAATGGATTTGAACAGAATACTAGAAGCCAATTTAGATCACTTTCGCGATTCAACCAAAATTTCATTTCAGATTGAGTGTGTACCTGTAACTTTAGAGTCTGGAACGAAACACCTCCTGAAAACCCACGATACCCGGGCGATTTGACAGACGTGCATTAAAAATTAGTTTATAATCAACATAATACCTTTTGAAATATTTTAATAGTTTCGACCTCTTTTTGATATAGTGGATCGCCGTTTTTAAAAGCGTCCACGTGATTTACTAAAATCAGTGTTTACTCTGCACCCAGAGTAGCGTCTTTTTGCTAGTCTATCTTACAGCTACCGGAATATCTGCAAAATTGAGTTAACAGGTAAAAGTGGCTGGATTTGTATAATCTTCCGACGACAGGAAGGTTTGTAAAATCTCAGCGGTGTACCTCTTGATTTGACTCGTACACCGGGACTATTTAAATTTCACAGCGCGCGGTTCTCGCGATTCATGATCAGTTGTAATATCTTCCTAAAACATCTTCTCTGATACATATGTATATGACTTCGCTATCGTCGTAAATATAAATTTGTACTACTTTCGGCCTCCCAGATATCAGAGCAGACATAATATTCACGTACACACTCGTATCAAATATATACATTCCTTCTCATCGTTCACATCAGCATTTCCGGAGCTAAAAGAAGCAGCAAATACGATGAAATTGTTGTAAATGCGACTGTCTAAAATTTTTATTCATTAGAAATGTAGATAAGTCCATACTTGCTTGTTAATATTTATAAAATAAAATAAATAAATACCCCTTATTAGCAAACAAAATTAATATCAAATAATTTACACTTTAATAGAAATTAAAATAACTTACTTTAGAAAAGGTTTTCGGGCGTAGCCCATCATCATTTAACAATATAGAGTTAGTTTGAGTGTGCCCTATATCGTTATCTGATGATAAAGTAAGTTATTTTTGTCGTGAATATATTTAACAATGAGTCTAAATAATAAATACCGTAAGATATTTTAATTTATTTAAATATAAATTATCTAATTGTTCGTTAATAAGCGGTATTTATTTATTTTATTTTATGTTTATTTATTTCCTCATCATCGAAGACCAAATAGTTAAATTCGTTATATCAAGCTCTAGTTCGAACAATATCATTTTTTTTCAGATGTTCAAATTATAATGCACGACACAATGTGTCACATTTGATCAATTAAACGTTGGGTAGATGGTTTAAATTCGTTTTTTCTCTAGCGTACGTTTATTCATAATTTTCTTTTTTCTTATACTGCACGGGCTTTTTATTATTTACAGCATTACGATATCTGTCCAAGTGTTTTAAACTTTACGTCTATCATTTTTATTTAAATATTTAGTAGTAAAATTATAAGAACATAATAGAATCGCCGGTATTAAATGAAAATAGCCATGTTTCGACCAACCGGAGTACACGAATATGAGCAAATTTTTTTCATGCATATAGATATTTACTTTTCCGGTGAAAGTTTCGAAATGCTCTATCAACTGTAGTGGTTTTCTAGAAAAAAGAAACGCTATTAACTCGGAGGAGAACTATTTTTATTTCGTTGCTCGATTATATTCATTGACGATAATTAATCTAATTAAATTCCGGCGTGAACCGGTTCGTCGGTTTTCTATCGATCGTACGGGAGATAAATAAGAGAGTTTTATTTTACACTAATATTAGGTAGTCTGAGAGGTGTACGTGTAAAAATCCCTTTATGATTAAGAACGTTTCGTGATTCGTGACTTTATCGTCGTGCAAATTGGTAATAGACGGCGGCGTGATCTTGAAAACGAATACTACCCGTGCTCCACTTTATTCGTTTTAAGACTTTTCCAATTACGTTACGCAGAACTGGTTAAGAACTGCATTTGGTTTGCTGTAGCCCTGTGCTCTTCCGAAAACGATATCTTGTACACGCTGAAAATTGCACCTCGGCGCGAATCTATCTGATAATTCGTTCGACGAATAGAGAGATATTACTTTCACGCAACAGTGTAGACAAGTAGAATTCCGCGTCTGATTCGTTCTCTCGACTGAACAAGAAATACTAGTTCAGTCAGATCTAGAGGGATCAGTGTAATTTTCGATATTTTTCAAGTCATTTTTTCTCAATTCATTTGCCCCTTTTTTTCGTTAGTGACTCCCTAAATCGGATGCGGTAAACATGCTAACACCAGTTTCCAACATTCGATATGCGGACCTAAAAGATTTTGCAACAGAAATTCTATCGGAAAGCGATTAATTTTTTTCAGTTTGTTAACACGTTCGCTTTTAAATATTTAAAAAAAATTTTAACTTTGGAAAAAAATACCTACTTAATACATATATATATATATATATATGTATATGTATAAAAATATATGTAAAATAATTTTTCGGGATTGCCATACAAGCGAATTATTGTGGAATGAAGGGAATCGAAAAAAAATCGTTTTATTGTCGTAAGAAACGTATAAATAAAAACAATTTGTTTTTATTAAATTATAGATTATTAGTTTTTTTTTGATTTTTTATTGGCCTGGCTTTCGCCTCTTGGGGTCAGAGCTTCATTGTATGTTTCATATGTGCGTATTCATATCTATTTTGATTCAATTATATTTTTCTATCTGAAAGGATTGCTGGGAAAAGTTTACCTCTTACAAATATCACTTACGATTGAAAGCGTTTCACAATCGGATAAACGAAAAGGAAGATAACCAGGGAAAAATGTTGGATGGACTGTGATTTTGTTCTACCGCGTTTTTTTTTTCTTTTGTTTTCCTTCGAGCTTTTAAAACATCGAGGCTCCTTGAAAAGATTTTATTGTCTAACGATATTTACTACAATCGAATGTTTTATTATTTGTTTTCGATCGTCGACTTTTTACAGTATTCTCGTGTTTGTAAATGCCGGCGGTGGGAGGAATAACTCTATGAAAATAAAAATTACCGAAAAAATCAAATAAACTACGAATTCACTCCGTTTATCAACGACAGCACAGCTCGGATTTCCAATTAAATAAAAAAGCATTTTAGTTAATTACTTTTTTTCTTCTTCTTTCAGATATTAAATCAACAAAGTTATTGGGGAGGCCTGCGTTTTACCATTGTCATTCTGATGAAAAGTGGACAAACACAGCGAAAAAAGTAACTAAAAGTCCTAACGGGAAAAATGGGAAATTAGAAGTGAAGGTTTTCTCCTTTTACATTATCATTAAAAAGAGCTACTCTATTTTTATATACCTCCCGTGTCTTTTGTACGTTGTTCCGCTTATGGTCGGTTAGCGGAAAGTTGATTGCTTTGTTTTTTCGATGTCATCTTTGTTTTATATGCGCCAGCAAAATTTGCAAATACATGCGTACATATACATGCATGATGTATATAATGTTTACATATATATATACATATATATATATAATAAAAGACAAAACAGATCATCAAAACTCCTGGAATCGCAGTACGTACAAACTCGAAATTTTATAGGTAAGTCAGCTAGAACGGAATTTTGACAAGTCTATGTCTAACTTTAGAAATCGAGAATACCCCGATTAAAAAAAAAAACAACAAAGAACAGAGAGTTAAAAATATAAAAAATCTCAGAAACTAAAGTTAACTTTATAATTTTTTGCGTAGATGTATAGCTGTTTACTAAGGAAGAATGTTCGATAATTTCGTGTTTAATTTTGGAAATCACCAAAAAAAAAAAAAAGTCAGTTCGGTAACATTTTAAATTCTTTAAGACGTCAAACAGACTTCGTTAATCAGGGTACATATTCATTAGTTCAACATGTGATGAAACAGTTAAGTGTAAGCCCAGGATTTCCCAGAAGCCTTTTATAAGACATTGGCCATGGCCAAATTGCAGCACTGTATCAGTTTATCTAATGAAAACACGTGGAAGCGCTTTTAATAACACGCTTCGACTTGTGCTCATTGCGAACCGGTATAGCATATTTGATTAAAGTCGATCTAAGAAAGCAATTAATCGTTTTAATAAATTTAAATCGCATCGATGATTTTTCCGGACATTTTTCCTTTTATTTTTGATAATAATCTACAACTGCTTAAATATTATAACGTAGTCATTGATTCATGTAATTCCGGTAACTCTACTACACGGTGTTTAACGTACATTACTTTGTTAGTTTGATCCGAAATCGTTTTCGTACATTTTTTTTTTTTTTTTTTTTTCCTCTAAATTTGTATGGTCCATGTGCTGTGTGTAATTACCGGGATTATTACAGCACATGGATCAGTGCAGGATCAGAAGTGTTTTAATATGTTAGCCGCTCTAATATGGTTTAGTATGTCCTGGACCTGTTTTGGTTCGTTTGACAACGCAACCATCGGTAAGTTGGTGGTGCCTGCAGGCAGGCAATGTTCCAGAACGTGTTCAGCGGTTGGTGAAATTGGGGAATTGCATATGGAACAGACAGAGGGAGGAGATGTTCCTTCCAGCAAATAGTTGTGGGATATTGCTGTGTGCCCTATGCGGAGTCTAATTAAAGCTGCAAACTCTCTGCGGGACATGGATATCGGTGGCCACCAAGGCTCAGTGCTCACCTTAATGGATCGCAGCCATGATGTGTGAGCCGACCACATAATTTCCCATGTCTCTGCTTTATGTTGCTGAAAAAAGGGTGGCCCCAGCTGAGGCAGAGGGGCACCTTCGGGCATTGGACTATATGTTGCTGCCTTAGCAGCCAAGTTCACACGCTCATTCCCCGGCACACCGGTATGACCCGGGACCCACAAGAATGTTACCTGTGAGCCAGCCCGGAAAAGCACGTTAATGATGCGCTTTATTTTTCGAGATAATGTGTGAGAGGTTTTAGGTGTCTGGAGTGTCCTAATCGATTGCAAGGAATCTGTGATTAGAAATGCATTTCGACGTTGGGTGTAAGACTGCAGATATTCTCTCAAGCAGAAGAAAATACCATACAGCTCCACCTCCAGCACTGAACAGAAGTCGTGGAGCCGAACCGCATGAACAACTCCCTCCACCTCGTAGGCGCAAGCCACCGGCGAGGACCCATTGAGGGGGTTTGCTTTGGCACCATCTGTATACAGCTGTCTGTAGCTGGGAAAAAGTTGCATTTTTTCCGCCACGTACTGGGACGGCAGAATGACATCCTGGTCCGAGCGATCGCTCAGCAGAGATAAATCTGCAACAATCGGAGTATCCTCCCAGGGGAGTTCAACATGCTGATGTGCAAGGTCAGAGTTCCAGTTAATTCCTCTTTCCTTAAGGAAGGCTAGTACACTGGGGAGGGGATCGTTTGGAAAAGATGGTAGTGGGATTTCTGAATTATCGTTGTGGCGTAATTTAGCTTGGTACCAGTAAAATAAATCTCTGAATTCATAAGAATTTCGGATAACCGTTAAGGATGGGATGCCCGCTAGTGAACAGATTTCCAACGATGGCGACGTCCTATGCGCTCCCAAGATAATTCGTATAGCAGTATGATGGATTGTGTCAAGTGATTTAAGGAGTGCTTTGTTTGACGAGGAATAAACTTGGCAGCCATAGGTCAATTTACTTAAAGTGAGAGATTTGTACACAGTTAGCAGGAGCTTAGGATCTATGCTATATTTCGGATTTGACAGACATTTTAGTATATTTAAGGATTTCATGCATTTATTTTTAAGATGGTGAATGTGATGTGACCAGGACAGTTTTTCATCAAACACAAGACCCAAGAATTTAATTGTGTGGAGCAACGGGAGTGGTGAATTCCTTAGGAAAAGAGTTATGTCGGAATCGGGATCATGCCGGCGTCTCTTGTGAAATTTCACACATACGGATTTTGTCGGAGAGAATTCCAGGCCATTGTTATCAGCCCATATTTCCAAGTTATTGATTGTTGATTGAAGGATTGATCTCGCATTGGACGGAAGGTTAGAAGGAAGGGATATATTAAGATCATCAATATATAAGCGGGCTGTAACTGGCGGCCGTATACAATCTGCCATATCATTTATGTATAATATAAACAATGTTACGCTCAGCGCTGAGCCTTGCGGAATACCATTTTCGATAAGGAATTAGGAAGATATTTTAGAGCCAATCCTAACTCGGATCGCCCTATCAGAAAGAAAGTTAAGGATGAAATTGCCCATGTTTCCGCTGATTCCGGCGTTCTTCAGCTTAGTAAGCACACCATATCGCCATACGCGGTCGAAAGCTTTTTCAAGGTCAAAAAAGACCGAATATATGTAAGTATTGCTTTCTGTTTTGGGCTGTAAGTATTTGCCTTTGGAGGCTCAGAAGGTGCATAATTGCGGATTTTGATGTACGGCCACCGACCTGGATTGCAGATAGGATCTCCAAAGATTCTAGGACGGAATAGAGACGCCTATTCACCATTTTTTCCAGAGTTTTTGAAAGGACCGATAATAAGGAAATTGGCCTGTAACTTTGAGGAAGGAAAGGATCTTTGTTTGATTTAAGAACAGGGATTACTAAGGCAGTTTTCCAGGAGTTAGGGATGGATGATGAGGACCAGATTTGATTATAAATATGTAGTAGGAGACTTTTAGCGGAAGGAGAGAGTACATTAGTATTGTGTCCGATATAATAGCACATTTAATATCACTTTAATAGTATATCGCTTTATAAGTATTGTAATTATACGACTACTTTTGGAGTAAACACATTCCTGGAGTAATGCTGTAAAAGTAGACTTTTAATGTATCAGTTTATTAGTTTACTTTTAGTTACCGTCGCATAAAGTGAAATAGTGATTAATAGTAGCGTGCCAAACGAGGGGGCAACAGGTGCAGTCACCTCCCAGAGAAAAAACTGCGACGGCGACGCCCCCTCCGAGAAATGTATATTACATCATCATATTATATAATAGTTATTTAATAAAAATCCAAGAAATTTAAACGAAATAATTGTGAGGAGAGATCGTTTGAATTAATCAAATTAAATTTTTTAACCGTATTAAATATAGATTTAAAAACTATCATGCACGTCCGATCGATTCTTAAGCGATATGCTCTTGTTCTACGGGTGCAAGAGTGCTACACATTGCTTCGATATTATAAATGTATGCAATTTGCAATATTTTGAACTATTCACAAGGGTGGTGGCCATATTACTTCACTATTGTAAGTGTAGATTCTAATATTAGTATGTAAACTATGCGCGAATATAATATTCCTCGTATTACTTCTAAATTATATAAATATATTTCATCCTGAGCTACTGTGCACCACACTTTATTGATTAGCGGACCCCATTATATATCAGAATTACAATTTTGTTAGAACATTATTAGCTATTATTAAGAACAGTCATTGTTATATAATATGTTTTTAATTTCATGGTACTCTTTATACGTATGATAGGTAATTGTGACAATAGGGTGGTGTTAGTTTAAAACTGCAAAAATGAAATTATGTAAGAAAAAAAAAAAAAGAACTTGACCATTTTGCTATAAGCTGAAATACTATAACCTGGATTACGCTTTTTTTTTTTTGTTTATATGAAAATGTTAGTTAAAAAACGAAAGAAATTAAAAATTACTTACACTTGTACACAAAGCACGTGGTTTAATTTTAGATGATCCCAGCCGTTGATTTGAAAAGAGCTTATTTTGACTGTAACATATGTTGCTTTAAACCGTAACGTTTGTACTGAGTATCAACAATCATATAATGTAGCAGTGTAAGCAACTGGCCCTTAAATATGAAATAACTACAAAGTTTATACCAAATTTTTTCGTTATATTTAAATATTTTTGTAAAAAATTCTATTATAGCTGTGACCGCGTTTAAAATTAACCTAATTAATATTTAAATTACCGCTTGCTCACTTCAGTTATGCACGGTTGTGACCCTAGTGATTTTGTCGAATATCATTTCTTTAGTTTGCTCAGAATACATTTGAGAGATATTATCGACGAGTAATTAAGTATAAAAGAAAATGAACATAAACAAAATTACCGTAGCGTTAAATAGTTAAATAATAAACAATTTTTCTTGGTGAAATTGATGCGTATATATATATATGTGTTTATATGTGTATATATATGTATATATATAAACTCGGCCATTTTGGCCTCGCAAGGGGCTGTGCCCCTTGACCCCTCTTGCTTTCATTTCTGTCTCTTTCTCTTCTATACTTTGTATATGATGATCAAAATTTACAACGTAATTCTTACTGGCATCAACACACACAAAAAATAACATAACCACAAAAATCCTATTCTAACATTTAACTTCCATTATATAAAATTAAGACATTTTTTCGTTACATTTTTCGTTACATATTTCATTACTTAAAATTGTGGCATTTTTTAAATAACAATAACAAAAATCCTACAAAATATAACAAACGTTATATAAAATTGGGACATTTTTTTGGGACATTTAGCGTTACATAAAAATGTCCCAAAAAAATGTCCCAACAAAATGTCCCAGAAAAATGTCCCAATTTTATGTAACGCTAAATGTCCCAATTTTATGTAACGTTAAATGTCACAATTTTATGTAACGCTAAATGTCCCAAAAAAATGTCCCAGAAAAATGTCCCAATTTTATGTAACGTTTGTTATATTTTGTAGGATTTTTGTTATTGTTATTTAAAAAATGTCACAATTTAATGTAATGAAATATGTAACGACAAAATGTCTTAATTTTATATAACGGAAGTTAAATGTTAGAATAGGATTTTTGTGGTTATGTTATTTTTTGTGTGTGTTGATGCCAGTAAGAATTACGTTGTAAATTTTGATCATTTTATACAAAGTATAGAAGAGAAAGAGGCAGGAATGAAAACAGGAGGGGTCAAGGGGCACAGCCCCTATATATAAACTGGATTATTCAGACCTCCCTGTATATCCCTCAGATTATTTCTAGATAAAAATTCTTATACATATAATATTTATAGAAGAGTGATTTCAATTGACCTTTGATATTTAAAAAATAACAATAATAAATTAAAGATTAGCATTTAAATTCAAAATATTTATCATTACTATGGTTCGCTGTAAATAATTTTCGGATCGAAAAAAAATTATTATAAACGGAATCACGTAGAGAGTGGAGAAGGTCATGCAAAAGAATTTAAAATCAAAAGTATGCGGTAATTAGGAAAAAAGATGAAGAAATAAGAGTGAACTTGGGTGACGGGATATGGGTGCCAGAAGCTGACGGACCAGGATGGGAGGGAATTAACAACGCTGCGAACATTCGAAAGAATGCATAGCCTGAAAGGACTTGCCGATAGGCATAGAGAATGATGCTAATTATAGTGTTCACCTGTCGATCTTATAGAAGATTTTTCTGCTCTACAGTAGATGATAGCGCGGTCGATTAGCCGACGGTGATTTGCGTGATTTTCCTAGCGAATCTCGAGGCTCAAAAGTCGTCACTACTATCGGTTGCTCCCAGTATTAATCGAAAACGGAAGATGGCGTTTTCCGAATTTGACACGGTTATTTTGAGTACTTTTGAGGCCAGAAATTTGGGTTATTTTTTGCTCATTATCGTCTTTAAAGCAGTAATGGGGGGTAGCATATCTATATGTATCTTCTCAAAGTAATACGTTTGAATAGGTAGTCCATCAGCAGATGATGGCCGTCGCTTGCGCGCCGGTTCGTGCGATCCACGAAAGGCGGAATTACCAGGCGCTGCGTGTGTGTAGCATTGCAGCGTGTATGCACAATAATGACGTCCGAGAGACATCTCT
Organism: Icerya purchasi; assembly: GCA_039619475.1. Classification (NCBI taxonomy): domain Eukaryota; kingdom Metazoa; phylum Arthropoda; class Insecta; order Hemiptera; family Monophlebidae; genus Icerya; species Icerya purchasi. The sequence continues at coordinate 19,132,957 of CM077115.1, read as the reverse complement.
GATCGTAATTAAATTATTAAATCCGTCGGTCCGTGTTAGAAGGTCTGCAGTCGGAAAACGAAGCTGCCCAGGTAGAGTATAGCCAGAGAGAAACGATGGAAAATCTTTTGCCGGATGGCTAGCTGTCGTCTTTGGAATTTGCACGACTCGCTAGCGCTCCTGCTGAAACTTCGGAACACGCGAATATCGAACTTATTTTAATGGAAGGTTTCGTGATTATTGCTGCACGGGCGGAGGGATAACCTATTCGGTTTACCTTTTATTATTTTCCAATTACACACACACACACACACACACACATACACACGTTTATGCATATATACGTATATGTGCTGTCCTGCATGGCCGCGGAGATTTCTTTTACTTCTGATTTACCTTGTTTCCACTCCTTCGAACTGCCAAGCAGTTGCACTATCCTGCAGACGATGATGGTACACTAATTGCAGACTACTCGGATTTCATCCGGGCTATTCGGCCGGCACGGTTGTTGACGATGGTGCCGACGTACGCTTACGCTTCTGCTGCCTGTTGAACAACGGATAATTTCCGATAGCGCGATTGCTCGCTCTATTCATTATTCCTTAATTCCTTATTCGGAATGCCGCTCTTGCTGCCGGGAGTAGATTTCTCTCTGTTTATTATTGCTTAACAAAAGGAACGCACCCTATTAGCGGTCGTGCTCGCTCCGTAAAACCTGTTTTTGGTTAGCATTTTTTGCCGCCTCTTTCAAATTTCCCTTTTACCATCTTAGGAGGACGCTTTTGCGCCAGTAAAGCATCGCCGGAGCGTAAGCATAAAAGCCGCGGCCAGCATAGAGGGTCAACGCTTACCTTTTCATTGACGGCATCTTCACGCATTCGATTTGAAATATTTCACCCTTAACAAGCACCGCTTTTAATTTAGCTTATCAGATTGTTTTATACGGGCAACCTGACTGACGACACCTTCAGCTCCGCAATCTAGAACGATTCCATTACTTTTACTAAATTCGCCGGTATCTTCTGCCATTTTATTTCGCTCGCTGTTCGTTTGAAGGCGCCTATTACGGTTTTAGTGTATTTCGATGAAATATTTCGGTTATTAGCGCGGTTAACGAAGCCAATCGGAACCAAACAGAGATTCGAGATATGCTCTCTCGCGAAAAGGTACGATCGAGGTGAAAAGTCCATTTCGGAGGTGAGCGCCTTGCAGCGGTGTGAAAAAAACAGCTACTACATAGTTAGAAAACTACCTTAAAAATTTACCGCGGAAAATAATAAAAATGATTTTTATTTAGCGTGCAAATTTATAAGGGGTCCGGTAGTTTTGTGCTCGGACCTTAGTTATAAAAAGGTTTTCGTATTGTTCGAATTACAGGGCTAGTAAATCTGATAAAAAAAAAAAAAAAAAAAAATGATATCGAATAATGACCACAGAACATGGCAAATAATTTTGTTTTGCGCGTAACGGAGTTTCTTTCAAAAAATTGCTGGCTACGAGAAAAGGTGCATTTTTTGCTTTTTTAAATGATTCTATTAAAAAACTTAACGTCAATTCTCTACACTTGGTATTGTATATTATAATGTAAAGCAACCTGTAATGTTTTTTTTTCTCTTTTTTTTTTTATATATCAAAACATTACTTCAGGGCGCTGATAAGTTTTTGATTGAAGGCGCCGCCGTACCAGGATTCGAACCGCCAGGTCTGCACCGTTTTAGCCAGTTACCATGCCATTGAAAAATTTCATTTGAGCTGGATTAATATCCATAGTTAACAAGCTAAAATAAAAAATAAAAAATAAAAAATAAAAAAAAAATTACATCGGTACTGTCTTAGGATGCTGCGGCAGTGAAGTATTAATTTTTTTTAGGCGTAACGGCCATGTTTAGGCTGGATTTTCTTTTAACTTCATTCGGTTAGTATGAAAAACTAATAAAAAATTCAATACTGAAATATTAATAAATACTGAAGATAGAATGATCTGAAAAGCGTACGATGCCTCCGAATTAGCAGCACGTAGAAATGAAATAATATCGCATTTATTGATAGGTCTTTTCAGATCCAAAAGGTATTCGTACTTTTACTACTATTTCTGTCTTTTTCCAGTTAAAGATAGGCGATAATTCTCTTTTCTTTTCTTTTCTGCCTGAAGATGGAATATTCGCGAATTCTCTGACGTAGTGATGGTTTATTTAATGTTTGTTTACGTATACGTGTACGTGTATATATACAGTAGCGGATCCGCGGGACGGGGATAGGGGACATTTCCCCCAAAGAAGAACCACTATGAAAAAATTTGTTATAACAGAGAAACTTAATTTATGCTATAAAAGATTTGTATGAATTTTACACCTATGGATTTTAATAATTAATATTTAATACTGATTTTACTAGTAAAACTATATTAATGTTCCTTTTTTATTCTATTTTAAACGCAACTGTCGTCGATCTTTTGCCATTTTTATTTATTTTTCATTTTGTAATTTTAATTAAAAATAGTTCAATGAGAAATATTTAAACTTTCCCATGGGGACAAAAAGAATTCGGATCGGATTACTAACAAAAATAAAAATAAAGTCTAATAAAAATACTATCTTACTATTTCTAAAATACCATATTTACGGTATAATTTTATAATTTCGTTTTATTTTCTTCATAACTAAATATAAAACAAAAGTTAAATTAAAAAATTGTAATAATTATATGTATTTTTAAAACACATTTTTATGAATTTCTATAAAGGTCGCTATTTGATTTTCTTTATGAAACGAGGGGGGTATTTCTTAAGTCTACTGCTACCGTAGAAGGTTTTTTTCGTAATTATATAATTTCCTCCCCCAAAATGTTCTTCTGGATCTGACATATACGTTTGTATACCTTTCTGAAACTTCGAGAGAATTCATTTAATCTACAGTGCAGTAGAGTGATTGAGTATGACTTACTTAAAATGTCATTTTGCACTCTAAGACTCCCGTGTAAAAAGGCTGATTGAGAAATAACTTAAAATTTTCGCGGCTTATTTAATTCGTTACAAACTTATTTTTTTTCCTGGTAAAAACCATATCGTCGCACGTATTGTATTCGAAACGTTAGCTGAGTTAATATGTGTAACGTGGTTTTTACCAAAAAAAAATAAGTTTATAATGGCAGAGTGAGGTTACTACATATATATATATATATATATATATATATATATATATCGATATATCGATATATCGCTATAGTTTGGAAAGCACTGATCGGGGGGTAATACCAATGCTTCTTTTCAAGTGTAACCGTTTTTTTTCGTGAGCCCTAACTGTATCAGTTGCAACGGTGGTAACAACTGTTCTTTATTTAGACCCCCAACGCGATTTCACCGCGCAGTCTCTTAATTACCGCGAACGGAAAAGTTAATTATTTATTATTCTTATAAAAATAATATTATTTGAATTTTTTACGTAGTATATTAATGAAAATTACCTACGTCACAGAATCTTTCGGTATCGGTCAACCGTTGAAAAGCATTAAATTCGGACAAAATAAATCAATAAACATTCGGATAATATAAATAAGTAAATTGTACGTATCATTGTTGTCGGCGACGATCTGTGGTCCGTTGGATTGGCGGCCCGGCGATTTTCGAACAGCAACGCGACCAATCTGAGATTGTTGCTGAGAAAAGTTCGTGATGATGGTTATAAATCGGCCTTTCGCTTTTACACTTCGTGGTTATTTTCTATTGAATCGATTGACGTGACCTTATTTATTACCGAGAAATCATTTTGCATGCGATTTTTGTCACGATCAAAGGGAAGTCAAAAAACAATAATATCGGAGAAAGATAAAATAGGGAATCTCAAAAAAAAAAAAATCTCCATCGGATGTTTTTCATTTCCTGGCCCTCTTTTCCGCTCCGTGACTGTCAGAATTGTAAGATGCGTGCTTCCCCTTGCGATGATCGTTGATTATTTGTGTTATTTACCTTCGACCGACAGCAGTATCTTTCATACAGGCATACTCTCTCACCACATTATCCGAAATTTTATAATTAATATTTCATTCTATTTACATGCAGTATGCGCAATGTAATGTACACATTACATACATATATTCGATACGAGAATATTCAGTGACCTAAACATTACGGATGTGTTTTAATAAAATTTTTGTAATGCGCTGTACATTTTGTAAAATCTCGTGCAGTGCTTTTATCGTCGAATAAGAAATATTTTCGTATTATTTAATTTCGCGGTTTTTATTTAGGGAACGCGCTGTGTATTTTTCAAACAAAAGGAAAAATATTTGAACGGCTTTTTTCTTTTGTATTTTTTTTTTTCATTATCACTGATCAAAAGTAATGGGGGTCTGCACGGTGTTGGAAACGAACTAGTTCAATTGGCACCGAAAATCGATGCGGAACAAGCTTCTTTCCGGTGTCGAAGGAAGGAGTTGTCGAATTTTCAACTGCACTCTGAGCAGAGTTTTTACGCGTAATTAAAAGAATTGGATGCCTGGTAAGCAGCGGATATATATGTATAGCGGCAGCAGTGTTGATAGTGAACGAGCCGGAACATCGGTAATAATACGGTACTGCACGAGTTTAGTACTTGAGCCGAGTTTAAATCTCCTCCGGGGAGAGGAATATTTAATTCGGAGTATCAGGCTACTTAGGTTTTTTCGCGAAGTGCACCGTTTGTCACGTAACCGACTTTTTAAAAGTCTTAATTATCATTAACAACAGTCGTCCGTAAGTCGCTCATAGGGGACCGCGAGGCTCCATTTGTCGGGAAATGGAGGAAAATAATGGGAGTGTCAAGTGGCGATGAAGAGAAGACGAGCAGCAGCGACCAGCGGAGAGCGGTGGTAACGCAGGCGAAAAAGAAAAATGAAAAACGCGCCGAATCATCCCGTGTCTGCCTAAGTAACTATTCAAAGTGTACACACGTATAAGTAATGTGTCGGCGCTGTCAGTGTGCGCTTGTGTGCACCAGTATACGCGGGAAAATTGCTCGCACCTTTCGGTGCTGCGCCGTTGATGCCCCCCCCACTCTCGGCAGCGGTAAGTAGTAGCAGTACGGAACGGACGCTGGCGCTACAGGAATGTCACCGGTACCGGCTACGTGACCGGGGTTCGAATACTGTTATTAATTCCCGGTCGGATTGAGGAATGAACCGAATTTCTTCTTTCCCATGGAGAACGTTGCAGGCGCACGGCACCTTCCTTCGCTGCCGTTTCCAGCTTCCCTCTCCGGCTTGTCTTGAAGGTCCGTCGTCCGTCGGGCATAAACGTATACGGAAACGAAATAACAAAATAACAAAATATTATTATTGCACGTGTACTCTGACTAAATTATTTTAACGCAATTCTAAGCAGCGATGAGTTTTGTACGGCCGACGTGGATACGCAAAGTCGGAACTCTGATCTTGGCTTTTACCTACCGAAATGGCCGAGTATTCACTAGGCGGAATAAAAACATGCTTTTGTATTGTGCGCCATTCGGCTCTATCGTGTTTTCCTTCCTGAACCATTTCGACGCGAATTATTTCCACAAATTTATTCAACTTTATACATGTGACGACGACGCCGTGTATAAGAATTTCGCTACATGTGCAAATATCGGTTCGCTTTTTATGATTTTAGATGGGGACCTCACCGGTTTGAATTCTCCTATCGGTCCGGATCCATGGTGGTTTACGGGTCTGATCAATGTCGCACATAAATCATCGGGTACTATCTTGAGATTCGTGCATTCTCGTGTCATAACGCGCGCGCCCCCATGTCTACGATTCTCGTTTGGTGAGCAATTTGAATAAAGCGCAGCTAGATTATTCGCAGCCCCTAGGGGCTTTCCATACAGGTACCGTTGTTCTGTAAATGTATTTCTTTCCTCTTGCAATGACTATACGTCAATACCGCGGTGTGCGGCGCCATTTTACGCCGGTCAAACGCCGAATTGCAAAAAGAAACTATATAAATATAAAATAAACGAATTCCTTAATAAACAAAAATTAGTATAAATATTAAAATAACCCACTTTAGGAATGTCTCTTCCACGCTACATTATCAGCTAATAACACAAACTACACTCAGTTAAAACGTGCAGTGCGTTCGTCTCCGTATTGTTAGCTGATGATATAGCCCGAAAACGTTTCTTTCAACACACCTAGGTATTTTAATTGTTCAACAAGTTGGACAGGTTGTCTCGATATAATATTGAGTTGTCTTAATCTATTTGACCGGTTTCGGTCACCGAATATAATCGATCTGCATTTGTCTGAGGAGAAGGTTAGTTCACCAACTAAACTTTCCAGCTTATCACAAATGATTTCAATTTTTTTGATGTCTCTATGCTGTGTTAAGGTAAAGGATATGCAAAGATCATCCACATAGGAGATCAGTGTACAGTTTATATTTATTAAATTACAAATATTCTACAATTCTTTGTGTATTTTTGAATGTAAGATATTCCAAAGTGTAGGGCCAAGTACTGATCCTTGTGGAACGCCACGGGTTAATTTTTTATTCAGAACTGTATTATTGATTTTGAGGTGGGCATTTCTAGAAATTGAAAGTAATTTATAATAATATTGATTATGGATGGCTTTATCTGATTGGATCGAAGTATTTTAATTATGGAGGACCGCCTGCAGTTGCCGAAAACACCGTTGATATCAAAGGAGACGACAAAGGCAGATGCACCACCATCAATCGTTTCATTGATGGATGAAATTAAGTGTTATATATCGCACCTTCAGCCGACCTGGAGGCACGAAAACCGTACTGATTATTGTGAAGTATATTTTTGCTTGAAATTTCTTCCGGCAGAAGGCTATTAATGACTTTTTCATATATCTTCTCACAAGAATTTAATAAAGAAATTGGCCTGTATGCTGTTAAGTGAGATATATTTTTGCCGGATTTTTGCAGCAAGATAATGTTAGCTGTTTTCCAAACAGGAGGAAAGATTTCAAGACTTAGACATTTGTTAATTACTGTGTGGAAGAGTTTGGGATATTTCATGTTTAATTTTTTGATGATTTTGTTTGTGATTTAGTCCTCTTCTGATGCTTTATTATTGTTCAATTTTTTGATTACTGTTCAATTTCTTTGATTATTGTTCAATTTCTTTGATTATTGTTCAATTTCTTTGATTATTGTTCAATTTCTTTGATTATTATGGCAATGTGGGACTCACTGGTTATAAGATGTTCATCTGAGTTTGAAATTTCTTTTGTTAATTCACTGTCCGCTTTTAGGGGGAAAAAGTGATCGAGAAGAATTTTATATTTCTCACCATCTTCGACATAAAGTTTATTATTCTTATTGAAGATAGGCAAAATAAAATTCTTGTTTATTGACAAGTAAAACGCTACTTTACCGAAGGTGGTCTACAGTTGGTGAGGCCCCGAGTGCCCGCAGAGTGATCAGGAGACGGGTGAAGGACGGTAGGCGTGGTAACTTTAACCTGGATGGAATTGAGAATTCTTTGCGTTTAACAGCTCTTAGCTAATAGTTATCGTTTAATAGTAAAGCACCGCATTCATTCAGAGACTGAGATGTCTATTCGGTGTTGATCCCGAGGAATCATGCATTGGTTGCACTGATATAGCGCCGAGGAGACGCTTAAATTAAAGGGGCGCTCTTTAATGTTCCAAACTTCTCTACTGGCGATCTTCCTATTAAAAGTTTGCCTATAAAAAATATTGTAGATATGATTGAATTGACAACAAAAAACAATTCAACTCAACGCAGCCAATTTTATCTTATCCGATTTTGCCAGCTTCAGATTATTCGTTTTTACGGCACATGACATGTTCGGCTTGGCGTTAACTGTCTACCGATTTGTTGCGGTTTAACACTGATAATCCGTTGGACATTTTGATAAAATGACGGAAGCCGATCACTTTTTTTTGTTGTTTTCAATGTTATTTCATTTGTGTAATTTATTCTGCTATTCCCAGGGCTTCCTTTCAGTTGGCCGCCGGCAGTTTTCAAAATATGCAAGAAGTTATTTAGAATTATATACTCGTAATTATGTGCAGCATGATGAAGGACTAAAACGTCTTGGTTTACGGGTTACTCTTTAGGGTTTCTTTGCGCGTAGATCTCTTAAGTGAAAAAAAAAGAAAAAGAACAAATAAATAAAAATAAACTGCACCTACTGCTTTACTCGCGAATGAACCAATTAAAGTAATTCAGTAAGATAGTTGAACACCTATTAACCGTATCGTGCAAAATAGAATATTATTATTATTGTTGTTATTGCTCGCTTTTGCTATTATTAATTCTACAGGCCCTGGTGCGGTATGCATCGAGTGAACTCACTATCGATTTGAACCTGTAGAGGGGGAGTGTTGATGTACGTGTTTGAGAAGTGTGCGATAACCTTGCTTTGTGACTAGCATTGGCAAAAAGTTTTTTATTTACGACATCTCTGCGTTTTATTAAACCCGCGATACTTGATATTTTTACTTTCTCACCTTACGAGGGCATTTCATTAAGTGAGTTGTTACAATCGCGTGCGTATATATATATCATTTTAATTCCTCGGATCATATTTCGCATTTAATTAATTCCGTCACCGTCAATCACGCGCCTACCAATTTTTAGTTATCCGCTTGATTAACTGTAATTCCCCGTCTTCTTCGAATGGAGGAAAAAGTATATCAATTTTTACCATCGTAATAAACAAGAAGGATCTCCGAGTCGCGCCTTAATTTAAAATTTTTCAAAGCCTCCAAGGGTATTTACAAGTACGCTATCGAGAAATTTAATTCGCCAACTCTCATTTCATTTGTTTCCTCCGGTTCCGTTACACTGGCCTTCTCCAGAGGTCCGTGCCGATTCTTCAAGTCCTCTTTTTGCTTTGCTGGATTCATGCTCCCCCCCCATCCGTACATTTTCTTCCTTATTCGAGAATTCTACATCGTAATTTGTCAGTTCCTTGTTTTTTTTATAGTACTTTTTTTTTTTCTTTTGTTCTCGCCACATATAAACAACTTTTGACGTAAATTATCATCCGCTTCTTTATTTTCCAGTCTTCTTCTAGTGTGGCTGCAGTACGTTTACTTCTGTTTTCTTAATTCGCGGCAAACTTCATTTTCGCTCGTCATAAGTGAAATATTAGTAGTCCTTTAAAAGTGCCTAAGATTCCATTTATTGCCGCTTTGTTTTGTAGCCGAAAAAATTAAAAATTTTCATAAATTTAATAATTTTTTCGCTTTCTCGGCTTTTTAAATTCTATCAAAAACAGAGTTTTTTAAAATGTTGTTTTTAAATTTCATTTCGACGGTTCCCCGTTCGATGGGAGTTCTTGAATTTTAACCGTTTAATACTTCGCACACGTTATACGAGGAAAGAAATACAAATTATTAAAACTGATCATGCAAGGACAAATTGAAGGTCGAAGAGGTCCAGGGAGAAGGAAGATGTCATGGTTAAGTAACATACATCAATGGACTGGGATAAAATCACTGGAAGATCTAATGAGGGCTGCAGAAGGGCGAAAAATTTGAAAATTTGAAATACCAAGGATCGTCTACGCGCAGTCATGCGTAAGACACAAGAAGAAGAAGAAGAACCGTTTAAAATGCGCCTTAATATGCAACGATATTTTTAACGCTTCGTTTCCTTCCGTGTTACACGCACACACATACACACACGAAAACATTTTAATCGGGCATTTGCTGCTCTTTCGTTTCGTGATTAAATTTGGCGGCTAGTTTTACTTTATTTTACTCATTTATTCGGCGTTCGGTCTCCATATTAGAATACCTCGCGAAGTTGTAGCCGATATTTTCGGTAGTAGTTGAGCAACGATTACTAGTATAGTAGAGTGAGTTTTATAAATATTAAATTAAAAAAATAACTCGATATCAAATAAAAATAACTATAAAATAACGTATATATTAATCGATTAAAATAAATTTCTCCATTTAAAGAAACGGTTTCGGGCATAGTACATCATCAGCTAGAGCAAGACAGTGTAAAATCACAAATTCTTATTTATTTTACATTTATAAATATTAACAAACGGGTACGGATTTATCTGCATTTAACATACGTTTTGTTATCAATTGTTGCTGGCTTAATGGATTTCGAATGACGGACCTTAGTTTGCGCGCAGCGATTTCGGAAAATGATATTTAACCGATTTCGTTCATCAGGTAACGCGCTTCTTGGTGCACATTTAGATATTGTTCAGTACAAACGGTATTTGTTTTCCCGATTAATCGTTATCGAGCAGCTGCATATTAACGATTGCTAGACAGCGACGAACAATAAAACAAAAACAAAAAACAATAAAGTGGGACTATTGTAGAATGAAAACAGACTAGCGTGCACCGGAGGGTAGACAAGTTGGAGAAGGAAATGTTACCGAATGCGGACGGTAAATGTTTAGCAGATGTGTTCCAGTGTTCTGGAAGAAGCGTCTCCGAAGTAGCGAGATACTTTGTGTAGGATTTTTTTCGCACCATGGTGGTGTATAATTAGTATTCCGAAAGGTTTTTTGGTCGGCCAAGAAAATAAGTAGATAAATTAAACCGAGTTAAAATCGTGTCAAAATTGTGTCGAAATCGTGGCGAAATCGAGTCAATATCAAGTCTTAGGATGGAGTTGAGTCCGAATTTGTCGTACCAATAATAGCCGGGCTAATTAACACCGTCGGAAACATCTCCGTACTATTATATTTGGGCAAAGGCAAGTGTTCTTGCTAATTAGTTCTCTTAACAAATTTCATTTACCTCTGTTGAATTTTTTTTCTCGGAATTGCCAGCCAGCTATTTTCGACTATATTTATCAGTTCAAACACCGGCGCACTCTCCGTTTTATTATTAATCTATTTACAACGAGGAGGTTCATTGAACCAGTAGAACTCTGTTCGTACGATTTTCGAAGAGACAATTAACATCCTAATGTGTGCTAGCTAAATCGTGTAATGTTTCAATATCACTCTGTACTATGCCGATGAAATCAGAGTAAATTTTTCGGAAGCAGAGCTTCGGCATTTACTATCCGGTCGTGACAGCGTGCCAATATCGGATCGTTAGGGTCCTGGGAAAAAGACGAAACTCGGAAGGTTACACGATTTTTTTGCCTATTTTCATTTTTCTTTATAAAATTTAACTTTCAAGAGTGTATTCCTCTAATGCTAATAGATAGACGGGAAAAAAATGAAGAAACCAATGCTTGATCGGTTGCAGTGAAGAGCTTTGCTAACAACTAGGAATGTAACGATGTCAGCTGCACAACAGTTTTAATTATATCGCTAGTAGAGCTTCTCACCTGTTTATGTTTGTAAATTATTTTTACCTGTCTGCGTGTTCAGACTCGATTATTATAGAGGTTACCATTTTCTTAAAAATTCCACATTATTGACATTTCCATTTTAGATAGTTTCAACTAGTGACTTCTTTTTCCGCCTGAAATGGTTAATTGCGACCGGAAAGTATTGAGAAAAGCATTTTTGATTGAATTTTCAGTTTGGTGTTACGGCTGCGTGATTTTAAGAATGTGAATTTCATTATTAGTCAATTTTAATTGAAAGCTTCTGTCTTTTTAATTCTAATCGCTAAAATAAATTTTTATTTCGTGTTACATCGGAGAATTTTATTCTTTTCCGGAACAACAGTCGAGTTCACACCGAGTTTTTTTTAAAAAAAATAAAAAGCAATTAATAAAATATCGCGTTATTTAATTTATTTGATTTTTTTTTATAAATACTTAGAAACGCTGAAATTAGAGTAGAAGTCAGTTTCAGCGCTAAGGCATCGCGTTTCGAGAGAACCGTTTACATTTTTAGAAATACTTCTCTCTCGACTAGTTATTTAGCGAGCGTAATAATTATTTTCCTTGAAATATTGCTAATTCACTTCTGGCGAATCTTATACGACATAGCAAAGATAGCTAGGAAGAACTTGAGAAATGCCCGGAATGGACTGAAGATGTTGGCGAGAAGACTTCATTCATGAGTGGATGGATAAAGAGGCATACATATATTGTGTTATCGTGATATTGTAAAGTAGTTTTTAATTTTTAAAAAAGCAAACGAGGAGATTTTTCTAAATCGCTGTTTATTGTAATTATTTATAATTTTTTACTTTTTTTGAGCCATTTTTTTTTCTTTCGAATTAGCATAATTTTACTAATATCAAAATGTTAAAATCTATAAATATCCGTCGGAATTGATAAATAATTCCATAGTTGCTTTTCTCCGTTGGTCTCGTCGTGTGTACTAATATACATATCCTGACGTTTAATAATCTGCTTCTCAGTTCCTTCTTCCGTATGTATTTTACATGTACTTATTATTAGTAGTAGTAGATTTGAAGGTCAGTTTTAGTAACAATGCCGCCTGTTTAGGATTGCGTAATAACATGCGGAATCCTAATAAGATGGTACACAAATGACAAAAATATCAAATAAAAATCAATAACTCACGAACAGCTTGACTTATAAACTTCAAATTTGGAACATAAATCACAATTAAAATTCTCTTTAAAACGATCTATAACTTGAAGATGACCGATTACCCTGGGCGGCAAAAAACCCAAAAAACCGTCAAGAATATATAATATGGTACATAAAACGACCTCAAAAATCACTTAAAAAATCATAACTCGTAACTAAATAAACTTATAACGCTGAAATTCAAAATATAAACTACAATGCAGGAGTACTTTCATAAAATCAAAAAATTACGTTACAAAAGTTATGTAAAGTTACCCAAAAGTTCAAAAAACCGCAAAAAATGACGTGTCTCCCCCTCCTAGCGCCGCGAATATTATTGCTAAAAATTTCGAACACGGTTTAAAATATGCGACTCCATGTATATTTCTCTAGTTTGGAACACCCGGCCTTCCAACATTAAAACTGGACCTTCCGGGCCCCGAAAGCTCGAAATTTTGGAAAAAAATATTTTTTTTCCCGGGCATGTGATATATCGTTGGAAAGATTGCTATCTGTCGAGAAGGAAACCGTATTTCATATCCTTAAGAAAACTTTCCAAGTTGCCGTAAAGTTCAAAAAAGCGCGAAAAATGACGTGTCTCCCCCTCCTAGCGCCGCGAATATTATAGCTAAAAATTTCGAACACGGTTTAAAATATGCGACTCCATGTATATTTCTCTAGTTTTGAACATCGAAATTTCCAGCTTTAAAATTAGATTCTCAAGGCGCCAAAAGCTTGAAGTTTTTAAAAAAAAAAAAAATTTCCCCCGCCTTGCGATATATCATTAGAAAGATCACTAATTGTCGGGAACGAACACGTATTTCATTTTCTTAACAAAACTTTCAAAGCTGCTAAAAAGTTCAAAAAAGCGCGAGCTCTAAATTGTAGCCCCCTCTTGCGACGTGAGTATTATAGCTCTATACATTTGGAACAAGATATAAAATATGCGAATCCACGTATATTTCTCTGGTTTCAAACATCCAGCTCTCCAGCTTTAGAATGAGACTCCCGAGGCGCTGAAAGCTCAAAATTTTGGAAAAAAATATTTTTTTCCCCAAGCATGTGATATATTGTTGGAAAGACCGCTATTTGTCCGGAACGAAACTGTATTTCATTTCCTTAACGATACTTTCAAAGTTGCCGAAAAGTTCAAAAACGCGAAAACTAATATGTAGCCCCCTGTTTGGATCGCGAATATTATAGCTGTAAATTTTGAATGGGGTTGAAAATATGCTCATTCTGGCATGTTTGCGTAGTTTATTTAAAATTTTGTGTATATATCTAAATAAATTTTATTTAAAAATCGTAATCTAATAAATAGTGACAAACAAGGAAGGTGGTTTAAGTAATAGTATTCAAATATAACTATATAGAAGTTCGGAAAACAAACAAGTACAATTACAAATTTTTAAATATTTATTGATAATTAATCCTTCCAAAAATCTAGGACTAAATAGCGTTTATTTATTAGAATTTTTTTTTTTTTGCAGTACAATGACACTGCGTGATGTGTGAAAAAGAACTGGACTAAAAATATCTGTTTTGGAATTATTGTCGTTTTGAATTTAGTACTATGTAAATGAAAATAGTATGGTTATCTTTAACTTAACATACGGAATCCTCAGCGCATGAAACATCATGCTTGACTGAACTTGTTTCTTATAAAACAAGCAGATATAGCGCGGTTTTTTTTTTAAGCTGTGGGTTCCGCTGAGCAATATTGTCCCTTAGTAGTAGGGTGCCCGTACGCTTATCAACATTTATTATCGAAGATTAATTAAAATTATACAAATAATCTTATACTATTTGTAAATTCGCTATTAGTTCTATCGGGAATAACACAGTATCCAAAAGGAGAAGGCGGGTGACATATGGCGGTGTATAAATAAGAACGTATAGTAATAATAATAATAATAATTACTTCAGAAAGAGAGGGTACAAAATACAGAAGGTACATATATATATATATGTATACTCGTATTTTATCTATATATGTGTGTATTGTCCAGTAGTGAGAAATGCTTGGTCTTTATATACTACTCTTGCACCTGCTACTTTCCTCTTCTAATGACATCCGCTGGTATCGTATCAACTCGTCGATGTATTCGAATATTTATTCTGTTAGGCCGTGTAAAATGCGTATTTTTAGAGTCCCTTGTTGTCGGTTGTTCAGTTAGATCGGTGTGTATTTTGTCCATTTTGTAGGAGTCGGTAATTGAAAATAACATCGTTTTCTGAGGAAACTCGTTCGTCCCAATGAATTTGAAGGTAGTTATTCGGGAGACCAGTTCATTCTTTTTTCAGATTCGTCTTTATCGCCGGATAACTTAAGATTAATTCTGCGCTACGTTGTGTATCTGATCGCCCGGTTAAACAGACTTCTTGCGACGTAGTTTGTTTCGTAAAAAAATTTTTCAAAATAGAATTTTCGTGACATTTCCGGGGTAATATTGCTGGCGAGAATGTTGTTGCGAAAAATTGAAGGGAAAAAATAGAATTTAAACATCAGAAAAAAATAAAACAAACATTTAATAAAACAATCGCAAAACCTCTCCCAACTAAATCGTCAAGAAGAATTAATAATCACCAGACTTAGAATTGGACATACGAAACTCATCCATAATTACCTCTTCCTAAAAATCGATGAACCCCCTTGTCAGTTCTGCAACTCCACCTCCATCACAGTCAAACACCTTCTTTACGAATGCTCTAACATTAATCAAATCCGTCTAGAACTAAAAATCCCCTTAAATAATACAACCATCCCTGACAACTAAGACGAAATTAAAAAAATTCTTACCTTGATTAGAAAACTAAACTTAACAACCAGCATTTAAAATACCTACCTGACACTGGGTGTAATAATCATAGCAATTAAAAACACCCAGTATAAAAATAGTAATAAAAAAAAAAATCACAAAAATAGAAATATACTAATTGTCAAAGTTTCATTGTTTTTTTTAAATTAATGCGCTCTTGTATAATAATGTTTCAAGTGTGTAAAACATCGCGAGATACTACCATACCGAACTTTAATTTGTCTTCTACTTTTGACGGTAAACGTTTAAAACCGATCCACTTTGCACGCTACATTCTTCGTTGCATACTGAATATTTTTACAAATACCGTATGCAACAAGAGGAGCCAGATTCGTAATGGCAAGATGATGGTTTCGGATGAACTACATAACGTTTGTTAATAATTAATGTTTAAGCGTTACTTTTAATTTTGGCAAAAAAAAAAAAAAAAAGGAAACCTCGATTATCTATATTGGGACTTTGAAAGATATCGTGCTAAAATGCCCGGTTTCTTGGAAATACATAAATACCTAGGATTTCGATTTTCACGGTTACATATATTCATGTGAAATGTCAATATGCACGGAAATGGATTGCAATTGTAATTAACTCGTTATTAAAAATAACCACGGCAACATCGTGTGTAAAGTCGTACGTTTCTTAATTTTTATGTAAAAAAAAATTGAATTCAATCGATGTGTCTTATTTTGTCGTTTTTATTTAGATTTCAGGGAAACACTTGGAACGGAATTATGCGTTGTTTGTGTACCAGAAGCCGAACGTACCATTGTAAAGTGGTTTTATTGGATGAGCAAGAACTCCTTCAAGAAATACAGGTATTTATACTGTAATTTTTTCGTGCGTCGGTGAAAAATAATCTAATCGTCGGCATCGTAAGGGAAAGTATTACATTTTGAAGGCGTGTCAACGGATTTCGAGCTTTATGGTGAAATTAAAGATGTTTTAATACATCGGCGACGGTGGACTTTACGATATTACTGCTTTTTTGTGTTCTTACGTTCGCGCTACCGGAACGAATGTTAGGTCGGCGGGGTTCAGTTCGTTTTTTAATAATTCGTAACAAATTCGCTCGAAACAATTTTTTTCTTTTTCTTTTCTAAGGATTTATCAATTTTGTTTCTTTCACTTAAAAATCTCGGATAGCTCTCATGAAGCACGTTCCAATTAACCAATATCACCGACTTCTGTGCAGAACAAAAAGTGCACTATCCGAGTAAACAATAGAATGGGTAAAATTAAATGTTTTTATAAGCGCAGGTGTGTGTACGATCTGGTAAATGAGTAAGATTATCGTTTCTGTTCTAGATCAACCGAAAGATTTTTAACGAAATGTAATAATTTCGATCACGCTTGTCGGTGTATGTAAAATTATTATCGATCTGCAGTGATTTTCTTCACGGCGAACAATAAATATTTTTCCCGATTCGCTAAATGTTTCCACCACTCGGCGAGAGATTACATTGTTCAGTTGACGCAAAAGATTTTGGGTCAGACTGAAGTTGGCCGGTATCGGATCAGTTTTAAAATTGATTCTACTTATTTCACCGACAATATATACATGGAAAAAAAGAGGAGCAGTAGGAGCAGAAGTAGGAGGATAGTGTTCTGAAGTATTCGTAAAAACTGATTTCTCACATGTAGACGAGCACATGGTGGCGGTGTGTCAGCTCGTACAATTCCCCTGGAAGACGTTCCAAATCGATTATCGGCCACTTAAGCTGTCTGTTGTAGTCTACCTTGCCATTCTGGCGATACTTAAATTATCTCGTCGGGAACTGGAGATTCGTATTCGGTGAAAAATTCACACGGGGTCCCGTTGCGCGATATTAAAATTTCGCTACCCCGACCGGGATATCTAGTGCTAGCATTATTTCGTTATTGATTTAAGGTAGAGCCTATATTCTCGACACTAGTTTGAACGCAACCGTTTTTTTTTTGTTTTTTTTTTTTTGAGTTAGCGATCAACGAATGAAGACCGGGAGCTCGTAAAGTCACCAGATATTACTTGCGTTTAGCATACAATAATATTATACGTACGAGTTAACTTGTCGTTTTGTTCCTTTTTTTTTAAATTTTCTTGTGAATTTGTATCCTTTCTTATTTTCACTTCTCTTCTAAAACTCTGTCGTCTTGGATTTACAGACTTGTCGTTGTACCGGTTTCATCTATCATTCTCAGTTCTAACAGAGCGGTGCGCAGTGAGATATCGTAAAAATGACTGAAGAAAATTCTGCTATACGACCTTTGTTAGCTATGCTGCGCAGTAGGCCGATGCTCGCGAGGAGATTAGCAACGGAAATTCCTTTAATAGGCCGGTGTGTCGACAAACTATACGTAGAGAATGGTATTTTCGGTGGAAAATTCTTCTCGCTTGCTGCATCGAATGATACACAGAATTGTACGTAAAGCGGCACTTAGGAGAGGTTAGTTAGGAGACGGTGCTTAGAATGTACTTAGTACAACCGCTTTTCCGGTGTTACTTGCTCGAAATTACGCAGTATTTACGTGCAGGTTGAAAGTGGCAGCTGCTGCGTGCTGGAAAAGTCGAGGCATTTTTTCCGGAAGCGATATTGTCTTGGTAACGGCGTCGCTTATTAAAAGGCGAAGAACACGTGAGTACGGGAGGTGCCGCAGCGAAATGGCCGAGCCCGATGACGACTGACTACAATCGTAAAACCGACGACGATATTTCCTCGGAAATATTCTTTACGAGGAAAACATCTTTCTTCACGGCTAAGGTGTTTCCCGCAAAGAACACATGGCTACGTCGAATGAAGTAGGTTGTAAAGCTGCGAACGACAGGACAGTTGCTGAAATTCTCGGGCTTAATTAAGCGACCTTCTTTAAGCTGAAATTTAAGTCGGAAACTGTAATACACTCTGTTCAATGGCAGGCAGAGCGCACCGCTGTTCTTTTATCGTTTTCTTATGTCGTCTGCAGCTTCAAAATTATTGCGTCCTTCCCGTCGCTGCCGCGCTCGTAAAAAGTAAGCTTACCTTGGAAGTTCTCTAATGACGGCGATAATATTCAGTGTGTCTATTTGCTTGCTCGGATTCCGGACGTTTTTGCTGGACCAAGTTCGTTTAGGAATTTATTTAAAACTCTTCTTCCTGAGATGTCTAAACTTCGTCCATTAGCGATGCAAGTTTTGCTCATCGTACGACTACAGCGCTTGCTGCATGTTGAATTTTATAAAAATTTCACGGCAGATGGTAGTGTTGTTGAGCGTTTTGGGTGTATGGCCGTACGATTGAGCCAAGTGGGCAAAGCGTTGTTATTGACAGGAAAACCGCAGTTCTACCGGAGTTGTGTTATCGCTCTGTTCGAGCACGAATTTTCCAAATTAAATGAGAATTACACATTTCAGCGAAGAAATTTCAATCAACAACGTGGGGGGGGGGGGATGTGTGTAGGTGTTTCATTTGCCCTGTCAACAAAAAAGAAAAGTATTAAATGTTAAGCTACGGATAATCTTCTTTTTTTTTTTTCTCCAGTCTCGCTATGAATCATTTGGTCACCATCGAGTTAATGTACGATTCAAGAAGAAAACACAATTTTGATAATGAAAAAAATGAAAAAAATCACGCGAGGACATGATATCTGTAAAGCCCGTTCATCGAAGCAGTTTGAATAAAAGTAATATTCTTGCACGCGATGCAGCAAAAACATGATTAGTAAGTGTGTTAATATTTGCACAAACCAATATGCCTGTATGGGAGCATTAGCGGGAGAAAACTGGAAGCCGCATAAGTTCACTCTACGAAGAACTGTGTGTTATAGCTGTGATTGTTTTTACAGGAAGGCGGTAATATTAATATCCTTAGCTCCGAGAAATCGATCATATCGGTTCACCTCTATTCCAAGTAAGTTGAAATGAATATTATAGAATGTGTTGTAATTAATGCGAATTCAAAGTGAATTGGACTAAAGCAAGGGGGGATTATTGAAAATTTAAGAAGAATTCAAAAGTATTTTAAGTAAGACAAACGAAAAATTAAGTTGCTATTTTTCTTGTACATTGCGTGAATTATAGAAAAGTCAAAAACAAAAAATTAAAGATGAATATAATTTCCAGCGAGATTTATTTCAGTAGCTGATAATATCCTTCAGTAGCTACGAAAAATTACGAGAAAAAAAAATGAAATAAATAAAATTATGTAAGCAATACACTGTCTGGAAAAACAATAAATATATTAAAATTATTACAGCGACATATTTCAGACACCGGATTTTTTCAAAAATTTTGGTGCATTGTAGAATGTTTTTTTCAAAATTTACACTTTTGAATTTTAAAATATCTGGAATTTCATATTTTTGCTATATTCTAAGGTTGCAAATACGCCGATTAGCCAATAAAAATCAACTCTCTAGTAGGACCACGAATGGACACTTGTTTTCCTCTTGCTGGTTTATAATATAGGTATAATTGAGTTGTTTCTTGCGCTTGTTTAATTATACATTTATATTTTTGTATGTTATAATTTTCCAATATTTTTCCAAATATTTCAAGGTTAATTAGGTTTTTTGTTTTTCTCTTTTCCTTATACGAAAGAATATTTGTTGTATCTTTGCTTATATTTGGGTGTTTAATAGTTTTTTTTTTGAATTGTAACGCATCTTTTGTTTTAACTCATCCTCAAGTCTGATCGATGCGTTTAAATCTTACCTCGAAAACGGCTAAAGTCTTATTTACTATTGTAACGTATCCGAGCATTATTATTAGCAGCATGGACATTTTCCGGTTTAGAAATGAACTGATATGTATTGTTACACAAATTATCGTCAGTTCTAAACCATTTGAATTGCACATACATATATATATATGAAAGAAAAAAGAGACACAGTGAAAGAATGAAAGCAGTATGGAAAGAGAGGAAGAAGAAAGGCAGAATCAGTTGACAGCGTAGTCCATCAGTGGCTAATTCGAAATAATAATAATATATATATATATAATATATGTTGGGTTCTTGTTAACAAATTTAAAAAACATCAATAAACAGCTGCCGTGGAATTGTTTTTATTGCAGAAGCACTTTGAAGAGAAAAACGGTTAAAGAAAGTAGCAAGACTTTATTTGTTGGCGCAGTAGTCAGAAAACCAACTAAGGTTGTTTGAAAAGAAAAACTTGATGAATATAAATGGTACTGAGCAATATTGTAGGTGAAAAAATTTGTAAAATATCATGGAATACCATGGGTAAATAATGAAAATCTTAAATTCGTTGCTGTGGTTCAAACGATATTAAGGCAGCCCATCGTCTTCCAGTATAAAATTCAATTATACTGAGGACTAATGGTATGGGGTAGCTGATGAGCTAATGAAGATTTAGTCCAATAGCGAAACAAAGAATATCGGTGATGCTGGACTTTCACTAAACGGTAACTCTGGCTTGCGAAGACTCGGGCAAAAGTTATTTTCCGATACGCGTGGGTACGAAATGGTCACGTACTGATTAGAAAGAATGATGATGTTATCAGAATTATGGATGATACGATTTAAATAAATCTCCTTTATGACTAATTTGTAGTTTTAATGATAATTATTAAGCGTATATTCTGGAACAGATGCCGATAATAATTAAAATAGAATTCCACCATAACTCGCGAAAATTTCTGTTGTCCCGTCTTGCGGGGACCCACCACTGTGTGACGTCTGCTTCAATTTCGGTAGCCCCTATTCTCCGGGGGATTCTTGCACTTGTCGGAAATAATTTTGTCGATATTACACTAAGCTAATGTAGAAAAAATTATTCTTAGATGGACGCTTTTTAAGGGTAAGCGTAACAAACCTCTGAGGTTCACGTGTGAGCCCCCTAAGTCTCTAGTTCATATTCGCAGCTGTTTAATATATACTACGTTCGGTTTACGCGCTCTTTGATAATTGTAATTTTATTTCGATTTTTAGATGTTTGGAAAAGATATCCTATCTAATCTTTAAAATTAGGTCTTTTTACCTAATTATTTATAGTTTTTGAAAGCGGCCCGGCAATTTAATAAATAAATAGACTAAATTAAATAAATAAAAAGCGAAGGAAATGTGTGATGTCTGTCCACGTACAGAGCTGATGTCAGTTCCAGTTTAAATATTACCTGCTAATGTTATCACAGCTTTCGGCGCTATTTATAAGGAAAAACGGTAGCAGCTTCAGAACGGTTTGTATCTCCGATGAAAATTACACCGATCTCGTACGGATAGTACAACTGGCGCGGAAAATCTATAAAATCTGTCCTGAAAATGAGCGCATTTCGAGAGAAAAAAAAAGAATTAATTAAAGGAGAGTTTTTCTGAAACACGGTCTGTTGTGCCGGAAAATGCTGGCGCTGTCGTGGCGGCGGACAAACGGGGAGACAACTCGTAAAATGATGAGCCGAAAGAGAGAATCTTTTCGGCCTTTGACGCGCGCCGACGAATAACGCAAGTTCGTCGAACGATGCTAGCCGGACGGGCAGCGTGTAGTACCATCTGGGCGGCATCGTCGGAGCTGGTGAGTGCGGTTCCGAGCGAGATGATCTTTTAGTTTCGATGCAAAATGCAAATTAAGAGTGAAGCGAGTCGGATGATGCGAGATGAGGAGCCCGTTACTACGGCCATCGAAGTTTCTTCTATTGTATCGTTTTTTTAGCAGGGGGAAAAAAAACCGAAAAAGCGGCTGTAACGGTTGGTGTTTTTTTGGTGGGTGGGGCAACGGTTGAGGCCGGGGGGAGGTGAAAACAAAATCGGAAAAAAAGCCGAAGCTTTAAGCTGTAATTCTTCTTTGAACTTGTCAGCAGCCGCGTCCTTCGAAGCAGCAGAGTCAACAGAAAAAAAAAAAAACACGAAAACGGAGAAACAACGACCCCGGATAAATAAAGTTCGTCCGGCGTGGTATATTGTATTTTTGTGCCAGTCACGCTGTGTAAATTAGTTCGCAGAATAACTTTTAATGACGACACAGCCCTTTGCTCTTTTCAACAACTAATATAAACATATTCCTTTCACATGCTGCGTTTCTGCTCTTGTACGTGCTTAAGACGCTTTTAAAATATCATCAATTTCCCCCCTTTCTAGTGATGAAGAAACGCACGCCTCCAATTCGAGCGAGAAGTCATTTTCGCGCGACATTACATATCGAAAGAACAACCGGTTTGGTCAGTGGTTGAAATCGAAAAAATTTGGCCGAAAGTTTGCGCGTAAAGTCGCCAAACGGGGCGCGAGAAACAGAGAGATGCGAATAAGAGTTATTAGGTCGTGAAAGAGACTGCGGTTTTATCCCCGGCCACAGCGGAGTTCCTACCGATTTTTTCGCCAGAAATCACGACTAACTCGATCGAATTATTGGAATTCTATCGCCACCATGCATCTTGAAGCAATTGCATCAGTTTTTTTTTTTTTTTTAACTACTTTTAAAATAGACTCTTCATTATTTTTTAGTTTTTTTTTTTTTATTTATTCTTTTTTAAATACGTATTTAATATAATTTACAACATTTTACCTACTTAACTAAACGTATATGTGACGTTCGCCGAGAAACGAAAATATAGGTTTTGAATCAAAACACGGATTCTGACACTTATGCAATATGTAGTTTTTTCGGCAAACGTTTTTATTTAATGTCTTAACAAAACTGACTGAAGAAAATTGGAAAAATGTGGTAAAATGTTTAAAAATTTAAAGAAAAACCGTAAAACTCTTTTCGCCTCAGTTGCTAGTTGTTTCGTTTTTTTAAAATGATTTTCCATTTGTTTTTGGATTTTTTTTTTTCGGCATTGGCCTTTTTATCAGGATTAAGCAAACAACGATGAAGTTCGAAATATAAATTATAAACGCTCAAAGAAGAGTGGAGGGAAGAATATAATAAATAAAAGTTGATATAATAGGAAGTGGAGGGGAAAAGAAAACAGAAACGTCATTTTCGTTAGCAAATTCGATTTCAAAGCGATTCATTGTATAGTTCTCAAAACGAAAAAAGGCTGATTAAAGAATATTTAGAAGAGCGTAATTTTTAAAGAATTACAAACACACGTAGTACTTTATTTTTTACCAGTGCGGTCGTCGTCAGGCTTGTACGAATATATATATATATATATATATATATATATATATATATATATATATATATATTGTGCTAGAGATTTCGATTTTCGTATAATTCTTCTTTTGCAACGATGAAGTTTTTATAATGATTCTGTTCCGTCCGAAGTTTACACGTCTGAGGAGAGGTCGTTGATTAGGTCCGGATTGATAAATATCTCGATGAAACGTCGTCAGACAATGACTGCATTGAGACAATAAAAAATAACCTTTCGGCGCGGCATGGACAAGTTCATTATTCATTAGTCCGCGATACGCCTACTAAATACGAAATTTATTATGCGGACGCTGGTTGATTCAAAACGAATTCATTTTCACGGCCACCGGGGCATGTTTGCACGGCTAAAAATCGGCTCCGTGTGCGCTCGTGTGCCTTCATCATCGGTGCTTAGCTATTTATTACCAATGCGGCACCGGCAAGTTCACAGGAAAAAGAAGAAAAATGAAGGAAATGCGTTACGCGTCACAGCTATTTAACGACATCCTCCTGCGGCTTTTACGTAATAATTCGTACCGTTCTAAATTAGTTTTACCGAATAGCGCGCGATCGCTGCCCCCAGCGCCGCCCAGCCCTTCCCGCGTCTTCTTTCAATTTTTTTCCTCTCCCACTTCTTCCTTTTTTAATTACCCGCAATACCAACTAAGGCAACGCATTAATTATTTGTAATCTATCTCTGCTAGATTCGCTCGAAAGCCAGCCGATGACAAGTTCAACGACGACACTGCTTGTTGCAGAAATTTAAAAATTTTTCTCTTCCCATTGTACGTACGTACAACCGGATCCTGTGCCCTATTGTGGGGGGAGGGGGGGACTTAATCTTCGTTAATCTCGTAGATTTTAATTGACCATGTCAATTTCACGCCGAGCGTAATTTGAAAATGCTATAGCACGTTTGTTTTTCGTATGATGAAACATTCTCGGCAACGTTTAATCTTACAGAATTTCATTTTGAAAAAATACGACGGGGAGGGGGGAACTTTTCTGTGTAAGAACCGCTAAAAACACATTTTTATTCCTTTTTTTCTTTCTAATACCCGTGTTAGAATAAAAAAAAACAAAAAGAAAAAATATTTATCGGAATAATGAACTAAATGATGAAGAGTGTAAAGGAAATAATCATAAAATATCTTTGCTACTGTTAGCGCAAATATTTGAAGAAAGAATCACCCATACTTGCATCTTTTTTTGTTTTTTTGATAAATTAAATGTAAAGCTTAATTAATAAATGTCTTATTGCTAAATGCCTTATTATCTTCTTTTTTTTGTAGATAATAGTTATTGTCAGACATCAACATACTGACAAGTTGTGCGAAGAACTTATAAATTCGAGGACGTCTTCTTGGATGAAATTTCGTTCTCCTTTGCCTCTCTTTCGCATATTCCGAATTAGAGTCACCCAATTTACACCGTCATCTTTAGATAGCCCATAATTTTACATTTTGTAAATTCAATCGCGCCTGTTTACGTTCCAAGTTCTAGCGAATTATCCTTCTAATTGCTTTGTTCACTTTCTTCAATGTTAGCGAGTCTGCCCTTCACCCAGCCGCACTTCCACTTAATCATTTTAGTTCGTTGCTACCCACAATACGGTGGTACTTGCTTCTTCGTGAAGTTTAATTTATTGTTAATCCTATTTCTAATCTTTATTATTACCCTGGAGCGCTTCATATCTTAGAGAGAACTTTTAGTATGCTTAAGAAATGGTGCTGGCTGAAAAGACGTTACTTCTCCAACAATACTCACTTAAAAAGTTTCGAGTTTTTTCTTCCTTCTTCTTTCTTCTTCTTCCTTTTTTTTTTTTTTTTTTTTTTTTAGGTGTTCTTGTCAACACGAAAAAGTGAGAAAAACGTAGAAATTGAAAGAACCGTCAAGACCGGAATTGTCGATTCAACCGCAAATTGGAATGCATAAAAGAGCGCTGAGTAAAAAAAGAAGGAGGAATGTTTTAAAAATAGATAACCGCTTAAATGGCTGCTACTTATAAGGATAATCGAAATTAGACAAAAACGAAATGAATGATCGAATCGCAAACGAATACTATGAATATATTATTATTATTATTATTATAGGTGAGGTTAATTAAACGAGGGTTGGGGAGAAAAAAGTTGTTGAATAGAAGTTTATATAAGGGGAGGGGGACTATATTACTGGAAAAGCAACATAAACATATCGCTTCGCTCTCTCTCTCTCTGCGTTTTTGAAAAATAAATTAAAACAGTTAAATGTTAAATTCAAGTAAGGATTGTTGGAATTCCGGTCACCAAACGTGCGTTTGTTAAGCGCACTAAAAGAGTTCTTGTAAAACACGAAATCTCTCTTAGGAGAGAGAGAAATAAAGAAGAATTCCATTTAAACAATAAAATCATTTCCGGCCGGAGTAGGATTTCATTGGATAGAAGCGAGCTAAAATGATTGAAGAGTATCAAGAGATCGCGCGCAGATAGATTTTTCGATACGCAGCAGAGTTGTTTGATAAAATTTCCGATTTCCACCCGAAGATGATAAAAGTCCTATCGCATGGTTAGTGACAATCTGCTTAATATAATTTTGAGTCGCGGTCCTTTTTGTCTTCTCGTAGTTTTATTACGTTTCGTTGATTTTTCGATTTATTAACCAGTAGCAGCTACGCGGCTGCGCTCTAGTTGACTAGTTGAGACGGATTTTCGCTCGAGTGGAGCTTGGCACAGATCTGGCCGCTCCGTACGTTGAGCATATTAAATTTAGCGGTTGCGCTGTGGGGTAATATCCGGAGTTAAGCTCGGAAAGTTTAAAAAAAAAACATTCTCCGCGGAACAGTTATTTTTGACCGTTTTTTTTAGATTTCGCTGCCGTACAAACCCATTATTGTACGCTATAAATTCATTTGTCCGGCGCGGTAGGAAGCAATTTCTTCCGAGGCATAGTATGTTTACACTATCAGAGTAGTTATGTGAGAGAATTCTAAGGGGATATAATTTTACGTCAAGTCGTCATCAGTTATTTCGAAAAACTTGTCTGACAAATGGTGGTTGCAATGGCGGTCGCACGATTAAGACATTCCTCAGGGAAAATGCTACGAGGCATTATTGTGGAACAATTTCAATTTGACACTGGGATTTTAAGCTGGTGTGGTGGTAATGTCGTATAAATGGAAAACACTTGTTTGTCGAAAGAAATGTTTGCGCAAAAAATCACCGTGTCAAAACTAATTCAGCGCAACAATTAACATGTAATAATAATCCTGTTGGCTTTAATAATGGAAAGCAAAACACTCGGATAATCTCAGCTTCAGAAAAAGGTTATTATACCACACCACACTCCTCAAAAATGTGTGATAATGATTTCATGGGCTGTGATTTCAGAAACTGGGGGGGGGGGGAATCTTAGCCGATTTCGCGCATAACATTAGAAGTTAATTGCAATTTTAACCGAGTAGACAGGAAAAGAAGATAGGGGCCGGATGACAAAAAAAAAAAAGTGTGCTATGATAAATGATGAGAAAAATATGCAGAGGCGAATCGAGAAACACGGGGACGGTGTCATTAATTATTAGCGTTTAATTCTATCGGGAAGGCTGGGGGTATTTCTGTTGCCCTTGGCCTTCTCCTATACTTTTTATTTCGTCGCTGTGGGAGAGTCTGAAGCGGGGATTTAAAGTGTCTTTCTCTTTTCGTTTTTTTTTCCTGCGCCCCTTTCCCGCGGGGGAATCCTTCACGGAAATAACTGGAAAAGTGTAGCCCGTGATTATGTAATAATTTTCGAGGGGAGGGCAGAGAGATGATGATCTGGAAAATACTTGGAGTAGTGGAAATTTCTTCACTCGCTGTATGGATTTCGTTTTTTCACGGTAAGCCGAATTCAGTTCTAAAACATATCTATCGTGAAAGGCGCCGATTGAACAAATATGACTTATTATCGGATTCGAAGAAGACTGCGAAACTCAATCTCTGTCGCGAGCAAATCCCAATCTTTTTTTCATTGCTCATTTTTGCGTTTTCCCTTTTATTCTATCTTCTTCATTCCATTCTTCTACATCGTTGCACACTTTTCACCGTTGCAGCGCACCTGCCCGATTATATTACTTTCACTTTTAATAGTTGCTCGCCATCTCTCTGTACTTAATGTCTTTATGAACTATTCATTTTCCGACCGCACGTTTGGAAAGTCACATCGCGTCCTTGCTCTCGCCTTTTTTTTTTTTTTTTGCGGTTTCAAGTTTCTAGTCCGTATGAAATTTGCCCCAAGTCCGCTTCTTACCCGGTCTTTCTGTTGTTTTTCTTCTTCTGCGTTGTATACACATCTTTTTCAGTTGCCCAAGATTCTACCGTTTTCGGTTTTGCAAATCTCGCATTATTTCTCTTCCACAGTCTCCCCATAAAACACACTACTCTTCGTTTCCCACTTTGGAAGGCATTCTACAGCTTACTAACCATTCCATTTTCGTAAACAATGTCTTATCTGCTGATGCGCGCAGTTGCTTTTCAGCCTTTGTAATCTTTCGGTTTCGTTTATTTTCTTCCGCTTCTATTCTTTTTTCCTGCGTTTTTAATCGCAATTATTTCTTCTCACCTGGTGCTAGTCATTTTGCGAGGAAAAATTTCAAGTCCCCCTAGACGCGCGCGTACCCACTCGTTTTCGCACGCTCTCAAAAAGACCAATCCTCGCGAAAATCGCCAGTTCCTTTTCACAGGGAAGGACCGGATATCACACACCGAGGTAGTACACGAAATAGAGTCGCCCAACTTTCCTTTTAGGAAAAAGTCGCGAAAAAGTTTAGCCGGGCGATTTTACGTTTTTATCGTTTTATCATCGGTTAATCGAACATTTGCGGTAATTGTGTCCGACCCGGTGGTGTTTTAATAGATCAGCGCGCCGCCGGTACCGTTAGATATCGGCCGCGGTGGCGGTTGCGTCATTTGCGAGCCGAGGGGCAATGACCGCTATTGTAATGAGCATAATACTCAAGTTCAAAGTTTGACCTTGAACTTTCAACTCTGCCAGAGAGGATTATTGCGCGACTGTGTATTCTCGTGTTTTTAGACATTGAAGAGTAACGCGTTTTTGTTACGGTTTCGCGGCAAAACTAAAACAATACGTCGACTACAGAGACGCGAAGAACCCCGGCCTCTCTCTCTCTTTGTTATAGAGTGGCGTAATGCCTTTTCCGCTTAATAACAATAACGGACAAAGACTCTCTGTGCCGTTGCACATGAGACAGGCCAGCCGATACACAAATGACCAGTTAGAAAACGATATGCCGTATAATAATGTGTGCCTCGTCCGCGCAGTTATTACCTTACCGCCGCCTCAACAACTGAATTCATTATATTCATAGAGCAGCGGCCTGTGCATAACGTATCTTTTTAACGACTGCCTAAGCATGCCGGCGATATTATTTAACGTGCTCCTTCTGCCTGATTTTTTTTAATTTTCCCCCGCCAGGCCGTATCCCTTTCGTACGCACTTTTTTCTCGCCTTCTTCTTCTTCTTCTTCTTCTTCTTCTTCTTCTTCTACATCATTCTTCGCCGTTCCCTTTGCCCGTATTTATTTCGTTTGTCTTCTTTTACCGCTTTCCTATTCCGCTCTGTGTGAGAAAGTTCACACCATCTCACACTGCGACTACAATCATTTCAATTAGAAGAACAATTCCTTTCAATGTTACTTCCTTCGGAAGTACTACCTGCGTGCTTTTATTTGTAAGAAGAAAAAGAAAAACGAAGCAAAAAAAAAA
This sequence comes from Icerya purchasi, assembly GCA_039619475.1. NCBI lineage: Eukaryota > Metazoa > Arthropoda > Insecta > Hemiptera > Monophlebidae > Icerya > Icerya purchasi. Next base: position 19,103,945 of record CM077115.1, on the reverse strand, counting down.
AAAAACGGGAAAAAAATCAAGTTCATTCCCCCGCGGTGCTCGGATATTTATGCTAATGGAGAATGGTTTTTCCCATTTTTTCTATAATTAAATTTTACCAGTTGATGAGAAACGTTTCTGCATGTTTCACTATTGTCAAATATAGATTTATATTCCGCCAGATTCAGTTCGATTTTCTTTTACGATAGTTTTATTTTTATTTAATTCATATTATTCGTATATTTGCCTCCTCCAGTGCTATTTTATGTATTTATTTTTTGTTCTCTCGTTTTCCACATATTTATACGAATTACTTTTTATTTCGCTTGTTCCAATTTATTATATGTACATCATTTTACTTTTCATTATTTATTTATTTTTATTTATATTTTTATTTTTTGCTTTCTTTTTTCTCCTTTTCTCTGGTTTTTTTTTCGTGATATTTTGATTTATTGTAATTTTTTTTCACTTCCACTATTTTATAACAATAATAACAATAACAATAATAATAATAATAATAATAAATATTTGATTTGATTTGATTTTAGGCCATGTACATTTTAAATATACAGAAATATCTCTTTCAAATTTTCATCTGTGTATACACGGTGCTTAAAGTTGGGGCGCTCTACAGTATGTTTTTACATTCATGGCGTTTCATACGATTATTCCTTTGTCTTCTTTCGATGCTGACCATCTACAATAATTACATCATACGATGTCGTTGTCCATACGGTTTTTTCATTCTAGAACTCGCTATAAGAAAAAAATTTGTGATTTCTCAGCGATAATAAAAAAAATACTGTGAACGTATTACCCAAAAAGTGCAAAGGCAAAGAGGCGAGAAAAGAGACTGTTCAGGTTAAGTCAGAGCTAAAGTCTTTTTTCTCACTTTTAACAGTTGTGTACTGTGCATGTGCGAATTTTTTCGTTCGCTGAAATTTATCAGGATCCGGTACTGCGTGATAGACCGTTTTCCGGCTCATAGAGCTGACAGCTTTTTTTTTTTTTCTGCACACCTAAACGTGTATAGAGCATGTCTACATATTTATGGAGAGACTACTGGCCTGGTAAAGCGATGATGGAAATATGGAATGGGCTACCTTTCGGTACGCAGGGTTCTTTTGATCAGCAACGATGCTGAAATTAGTTGAGGATTTTGCAGAGTTCGTTCGATGTCTATTAGCGCTCGAGTTCCATCTGGAAGTTATTCTTTCATCCAACTTTATACTCTGCTCACGTAGGAAAGCTTTCAGCGCATTTTTCGAGACAAATTGGAAATCTTTTAACAAGCTGTTTTTTTCTTTTTCTTTTCCTTTTTGTCGTTTATAAATATGTCGTCGTCCTATTTCTTTTTGCACCGTATATGAATTGTAACTTTAACAGCTAAAGAATTTTGCTTGTTTTTTGTTTTTTTTTTTCGATGGTTCTCGATGATAAAATTATTTATTTGGCCGCTTTCAATCGTATTGGATATTCGTAGAGACACATCTGAAAATATTTACTGTTCTCGAAAATATTTCGTCACTCTAATTACGGCTTGTTCGTTTTTTCATCTCGACTAAGAAGAAGTCAGTTAAAATTCATCGACATTATATAGTTAGTGTTTATAGAAGTCAAACGAAACATTTATGCAGTCTCCATTTTTCTTTTTTTTTCTTTCTTCGTGTCCATGGACTTGTTCGCTTGACTCCAAAAATTATTTTCGGACGGAGTCGAAGTTCTGGTTTCGGCAGGATTTAGCTTGAATTTTTGGTGAAAGTTCTCCAATTCTTGAAAAGCGCGTTCCGTTCCAGGGACACAACGTGGAGGTTCCTGTTTTGCCCCCGCATTCTCGATAACCCCAGTTCATTACGCGAGGAGCCGTTTCTTCATCTCCGTTGCAGTCTATGCGACGCGCTTTATATCGATTGTGCCCTAATAAAGCTGGACTTTTTACACTTCTTATCTACTCTGGCTGTGCACAGAGGTTCCTTTATCTTGTTAATACCTGACCGAATCACTGACCGCACTTTCTCTTATTTTTTTTTTAATATTATAAACAAGTTACGGGTCCCGTAAGGCATAATTAGCGGTCAGTGAATTCCCTACACTATTAATATTTTTATTTGAATAATGTTAACACTGATTATTGTCCAGTTTAGACAATACTAACGAATAGTTTCGCGCTTGTTATAACGTTAAGTTTGAAAAAAATAATGTTCCCAATGAAAGTGATTTAGAGTATAATTTTACATTTCGTCCTCGTTTATATTTTCCAGCGACCATTTTTGGACTTTTAACTTCGAATTATTCATTTCTTTTTTTTAATCTTAACATCTTGAGAATTAGCTTTATCTCTGCATTATCTACTTTGCACACGAATCATGCTGCTAATAGGAGTACTCCCTGTGTTCTATATTTTTCAGCGGCGAAGGAATATTTTCACTTTGCCTCTTATATTCAAGAGAAGTCGTTGCTAGTAGAAGAGAGTATTTTTCAGGACATATCGTTCCAGCAATTCGTGCCACTACTACTTGGCTTGTTTGATGACATTATTAATTTTTCAGTTGATTAATTATCCGTTTATCACAGTTTTTTATTTTTTTTTGTTTTCGCCAATACTGAAATTACATATATGACTTTTAATATAACTATCGCGTTATTATATACGATATTGCTTTTGTTAATCCTCGTATAATGCTGGTAATGTTTATCTGATCCCTTTTTTTTTGCAGGTATTTATAATTGTTTAATGTGTCAGATCAGTCGATGGTTGGGTTGAGATATTTAAATGTTAGTATTTTTAGTATATAAAAAGTTTTACTACGTCGATAGAAGCTACAATAAACTAATTCGGCCTTTCCTTGTATTGTACTTGTTCTTGGTAACGAAATTACTTCTCTTAACCGGAATTGCGTGTGTTACGCGGTATCTTCCCCTGAAGAGGCTTGTTTCGTTTCTAGTTGTAAACCCCCCCCCCCCAACACACAAAAAAAAAAAAGATTTTTTACTGGTTTTTTAAAATTATGATTCTACATTTTTGTGTAAACGTTAACGGGCTAAACCGAATAAACGGCTATATTGTTTTTACTCTATTCTATTAGTCATTTTTCTTCTGGTGTTTTGAGTAGGTTTTGAAATTTTTCAATTTTGACCTATTCAGCTTTCTGAAAAACAAAAGGAGCCATCCCAGTTTCCAATTTTCTTTCGTAATTCTTTTTGTTGCGAAAATCACCGACCTAGGGTCGACAAGAAATTTTTTTTTGTATTTCGGGATTTTACCTCCCATTTAAAATGATCTACACAGCTATTAAACTTTTTTTCTTCTCATTTGGTTTTTACCGATGTGTACCTTTTCTACAGTTTCCCTCGAGACGTTCGTTTACTCTTTCGCCATATTCACGCTTTATCTGTACGTAATTCACCCCATATGTACGCGGAGATTTTTCGCTCAGCTATTGTCTCTCGGTACACGTCTTCAGAAAACAGATACTACAACGGGGAATGCGATACGTTGTTTTCCCATTTATAGTGACGTAGAACAACGGCACCTGATATGTTTGCGTAATCTGATGTTCGTTATTTTGCAAAAAAATGCCGTGCCTTAAGCCAATAATGTCCTACAGTGATAGCCAAATGGTTTCTTGCCAGGCCAAAAAAAAAAAAAAATGTCGCAGTGCCACCCCCGATGACGAAGTTTTTCTTTAAAAATTCAACGTTTTCCGATACAGCTGTTTTTACTTTATTTAAAATAATTACGAATATATTAAATTTGTCATTCTTATATATCAGCAAGTTGAACAATTGTACACATTAAGTATTAGTATCGGAAAAAAATGTACGTCTGCAATAATATTTTTGTTTGTTATCCTGTTTTGCGCTAGAATTATGGAATATAGAGACAGATCTGATTACGAAAATGGTGAACAAGTATGAACTATAAATAATTATGCGTGGTTTTTTCGAATTTAACTCGTCATTGGAGCTAAACGTGGAAAAAGTTGTTTCTTTCAGGTGATAAAAAGAGCACTCAAAAAAAAAGTAGTAGGACACAAGACAAAAAAACAACGTACCTGGGATTACCGAAATTTTTTGTGAATCTTATAATAATAATAATAATAATAATTATTATTATTATTATTATTACCACTAAACTGTCTAACACGTGTCTAATATAATGCTGTTCCATTAAAGAATTGCCGTTTTTGTTCTCATAAAGAAGATAAGATTTTGTGAATTTTATAAAGTGATTTTTAACTTATTCTTATTTTATAGCAGTGGAGAAAGTCATTGAACTTTCGGATAAAACTTCACGGCACGTTAAGCGCTGTGGTCTATATAGCTTCGGTGCTTGATGGCTCTAATTGCTTTTTAAACATCCCGTGTTTCTTCAATTATTGGCAGTCTGATTCCTTTGTCCATTGGTACATTGCGGATGTGGCCATGGTATGGGACAGCTAATTCTTTTTGCGCTTACCTTCGACAATGTCATTCCTTCTCTTTTCAGAATGCATTTGCATTTATCAACGTTGATTGTCATTCTTTCTCCATCCTTGGTATAGCGTTCTTTGTCAGATTCCATTCCTTGTAAATCCTAATTACTTCTATTTAGTAATCGTCTATTATTGGCAAGCCCAGGGAAAAACCCATATACACTGATCCCTATTTTGAATCGTAAAATTCCATCGACCCTGATTAAAATAACTTTTAACGACGAAAAGAAAATATAGAAACGAAAATTAAATGATACGCGACTACTAGATATTGATAAACGCGTTCAACGTGTAAAGGCATAAAGTTTCCTCGGCTCGTGCGAAATTTTTTCCCGCCACCCGAGCGATGAAGCGATAATTATTATGAATTTCGTATTTAGCATTGTATAAGACCCTTAATTCAAACAAAAAAAAAAAACCCTAACTTTTCGTTTACTTACGGAACTAGAAATCAGTCTTGCTATTAACATTTGAGTGCGCATCAACTGAGATCATGTATTACTGATAGTAAAGAAAATGGAAAAACACCGATAAAAGGTCGAAAATTTACGCGAGGAATAAGTATTCTTCCGAGAAATCACGAGCGGTGACTGTGTGTGTGCGTGTGTGGGTCTTTAACGAGCTGGGAATTTTTCACGCAATAGTAACGTTTCATATGGGACGCGATGGATGCGCGGTGATAGTGCGCGAGTAAATAAGTCAAGCTGCGATGAATGCAGCGACGAGATGATTACGGGCCAGCTGCGTTCTGTGATAGCGTATTTTGTAACGAGTATTTGCCAGTGTTCCGCTTTAAGCGTCGAAATTTTTACAAAAATTACCGACACAAATGAGGCAAATTTTTCGCCTGGTTCGAATAAATCGAGAGACGACCGGTCGGGCGCGGGAGTTTCCGAAGTGAAGAAAATTTATGTCGGCCGACAAGGACCCGGCGCGCATATAAGAGACGGTATCGGCAGCGGTAATCAGAAGAGTGTGGCATACGTGCGTCGTTGGCGAAAAGCGATAGCCAAACTTGTTCCCGTATATTTACGTTGTCGTCCGTCGTTCACACTCTCCTGCTCGCAGTTCGTTCATTTCGCTTAGTTCGTCTTCTCTGTTTTTTAACTTTTGAACTTTTCCACTAAACTTCGTAATGTTTTTGAACTACTGACTATTTAACAGTTTATTCCTCCGCGCGCTGTTGGCGATTTTCCACTGCGATAATGCACACGCATTCCGCCTTATTCGCCGTTCCGTCAATATTCGCTTATCGCGGGCCGACCCGTTCACTTCCCCGCCCCACCGTACTGTCAGCGTAGCGTGTGCGAGCTCTAAGAAAATGGAAAATGAAAACTGCCTAAAAGGAAGTCTATTAGTCGAGAGATTTTCATCTTTGCAGGGAAATATCTTTGTGCTGAGTCGACGACGATCCGCCTCGGTGTATATGTGCAGGAGGGAGAGGCGGGGGTTTCGCGTTGGAAAATGACGGGGCATTTAAAACGTCAAATTGAGTCGAATGAGTTGAGCGATCAACCATGAACAGCTCCAATTACCCCGATTTCGCGTTCAACCCGCCGTTCGGCCACAGCCTTTTCTACTTTATTAGGCCCTTAAATTTCCAGAAAATATATAAATAAATATATATATATATATATGTATAAATATATATATATGTGTGTGTGTGCGTTTATGTATGTATATGCGCGGTATTTGTGTGTTGGCAAGCGCACAGGCGCGTGCCAGTTCACTTCTTGTGCGAAACGGCGTTGTTTTTATTATAGGTTGGAATTGGCGTAACGGGGGGGTGCGACGTTCAATTCGGGAACTTTTTCTCGTTTACATGCTTTCTGTTCGCTCATAATTGTCAGCTTTCGAAAAAATTCGGATAAATTTCCATTCTGCTGGTTCAGCATTTTGAGCAGCGGCCTAGGGGTCTAATTTTTTTGCAGTTTGTTTTCTACCCTTCTCCCGTGTACCGTGCTTCATTCCTTCTTCTGAAATTTATCTTTCCTGCCGCAAAAAAGCGCCGCGCCGGTTTCGACGGTGTCCCGGTAATTAATGAGGAAACGCTACGAGTGCTACTTTTGTAAAAGGTTACGATTTTTCTCCTGATAAAGTACACGATTGAGAAACTCCAAAATATGTGCTTAATATAGAATTTTTAATTATTTATTATATTCGAAAATTGGATATGACCAAACATCGTCAAAAAAAGAAAAAGAAAAAAAATTAGTGGGGTTGGAAGAAATAACGAAATTAAGATGAGGCTATTTTCGAATGAGATCTTTTTATAATTTTTGAAAGTAAACAAATAACATTCGAAAAACTAACGACTGGGGTTTTACGTACAATTTCGTAAAATTCTGAGCTGTCTACGTGCTTGGTTTTTAGTAAAGTCTGTATTGAAATTGTTTTTTTTTTTGTTTTTAGGTTTGTAAAATATGTAGCCTCAAAAACCAGTGATTATTTCAAATTTTCGATTTAGATTTTATTAATGCGGTAATAACATATTTAATCGAGGTCCAAGCTTTTTGTAAGAGCGACATAAAAGAATGGTACGGTCTAGCTGACTTTGCCGATAACAGTGTGAATTTATTACAACAGAAACTGCGATGGAGCTGAGCCAATTTTAGTACACATTAAATAAATGAATACAATGGAAATTTTTGTATAGAGAAAAATATCGAACACGCTTATAAAACAACTGCTACCCAAACAATATTGATACATATATACACATGTACATATTTCATCAGTATACGCATGTGTGTGTGTGCGTGACAACGTTACTCTGAGCCAAACCACCCTTGTTTTTCTGTCATAAAAATTTGTCTCAAAATGTGATATTAAGTGAAGATTTATTATTATTATTATTATTTTTTTTTGTCGCACATTCGGAAAAAATGACGTTTTCAATTTTACCTGTTCTATATGAAGTAAAGACGTGATAGAGCTTGGGTTCCGCGGATGTGCCCACGTGTGATCAAGGGGCGGAGCCCTTTGCGAGGCACGAAGGGCCAAGTTTTTATATTATATATATAAATGTATATGTATGGTGACCAAACCTTGCTTGAATTTATTTCCGATTTGCAGATTAATGTTCATGAATCTCACTAACATTTAAAAATGTAATAATAATTCGTCAGTTACAATTGCATAACTTTACTTTTTAATTTTAAATGTGTATTTTAGTTGACACGTAGTAACATTTAAATTCCCCAATGTGAACTTTGTAAATTAATTTATTTCCTCGCAAACTATCAGTTTTCTACTTAATATAGCGAATTATTCTTTATTCACTATTAAAACCAAAATAGAAAAATTCAAAAAATTCGTGAGCCAGAACAAGTCAGTGCGGCCTGCGTATTTTTATTAAATTTTTTTTTCTGAACATTTTCAAGAAGTGATTACTCAGAAATATGATAATTTTTTAAAATTTGTTTTTATCATTAAAAAACGAATATCGGTCGCCTCCTCTTCACAATAATTGCTCGTTTCATGAAATTTCTCGCCTATAAGACCTCGCGACCAATCGATTCTTAAAAACCTCTGAACTTCATCGAAATCATTGGAGCCATTTCCGTGACTCAATCATATATTAATTTCTCCGAATAGCTTGTGAGACTGATGATATGACTGAGATTATATTACGTAATGAATTTCATAGAAGGAATTGGTATCTTTCTTCAAGCAATTGCGTGTTTAACTGCCGTGAGTAATCCCATATAATAGTATTGTTTGCCTGATGGTAGATCTTTTATCGTAAATGAAGTACAATGACCAAAATGTAATTGCCTTAGAAATATTTATTTTTATCTATATTTTCAGTCAACTTGCCATTAATAATAAAACTCGATGCTATTTAACATGCGCTTATATTTTTCCCCCTCCTATAAATTGGTTAAAAGGAAAATGATTTTTTCGCCGCATGGTGCTTTACGTAACTTCAAAAAAAAAATAGACCTGCTGAATGATTTAGTACTATGTTAATAAAAGTATTCCCTGTGTAAAGTGAAACATGTAAAATTCAAAATTTATTATTAAAAGTTGTGAAATTAGCCGACTAATTTCTTCACGGTTTACTTTCAATTGTAATAACGAGTGATCAGTCGTTTCCTGAGACATGTACCTGCTTCGGGGAATAATTTAATAGACTATTTTTGTATAGTCCTGACGGCCAATAATCTCTTCCACTTAATAGTAGGTGAACAACTATTAAAATGAGAATCAAATAATTTAAAAATAATAAATAAATGGATAAAGAATACAATAAAATAAAACTAACCGCCTACATTAACGAAATAATAAACTACGATGAATTGAGGGAAAAGAAATTAAAAAAAGACAAAAATCAAATAATAATCTTGTTTCCTTCGGTAAACATAAAAAGAAAAAAGAAAATTTTATCTCACTAGAACAAAGTAGATAAACAAAAAGTACACTATGAAAGAGATAAGGAATAATTTAATGCTGCCAACTAATACGAAAGACCGCACCCGATGACGGGGCTGAATTACGTGGCTTAAACATATAAAGTCGAAAATTAAACCTCCAAAATATTAACCTCGTACTTAAAGAATTCTCCCGGTATATCGCATGTGAGACATATCCAATTCTCACGCAATTACGTATTTCAGGTGTCCTCCACCGGTTGTCTATGCTCTTTTTGTTTATTGTTCCGCCATCGATTTCACACATAATAGAAGAATTCTCAGATTCGCCAATCCCTGACAGCGACTTAGGCCATCTAATTATCCGGAACAAATAAAATTATCGGTAAAAAATTAGGATAATTTTCAAGTTTATGGCTCGCATTACGCACAGTTCCACTGGGTTCTACTATTTAAATTTAAACAAAAATGTAAAAAAAACAAAATTTACATTTTTGAAACACGTGGTTGTTCTACTATACTGCTGATAGTTTTTACCATCGTTGTGTCACAATTCTGCGACATTTTAGTGTCGCGTTGCTCGTGGTAACTAACGATTTAGGGATGCGATACAAAAGGTCGTCCGCGTAACCGAAAAACGGTTTTACCTGGATAAAAGGTCCACTCTTGTTCGATTAAGTTTACGTTCCGATGAGGCTGCAATCAAGTCCTTCTAGCTGACTACTCCGTGATTTTATGCAGTTTGCAGGTGGAAACACTGCTTACTGTAAAACTTGATTGCCGACCAGGGGCGATGACACTACGGTTGTGATCGTTTCGAATCTCAAAAATCAGGCATTTCTTTTTGGAAGATGACCCTTACTCGTAGCAGGAGGATAGATCGCGTTGCTTTCTCTCTGCGTGCACATCGCTATTGCGGAGAATGTATAATCTTTTATAACGACCACTTCTGTAAACAGGCTTCGGAAGGCTGTAAAGCGTGCATCTGAAACTAACACTCTGTCGTTACGGCCTCGCGCTGACTCATAAGGACCTCTACGGGAATTGCGAAATAATGGTAGTGTAAAGTGTACGTTAATGTGTCAGTGTGTGTATGTGTGTATGACACTCTTTCGAAGACGGACGTTGAAAAATATATGCGGGGAAGTACATTGCTCTCTATTTTTACCTTTACATACGATTGAAACGCTATCAACCGAGCAGAGATTTTCTTGGGGTAAACTCTGGTCACACAGACTGCGGAATCACCAAGCACGGTTTTAAAGCTGCGATCGACCACTGCTTTGTGTACGAGAAAGGAATAGTGGAATTCTCTATACTCGAGTGTACTTTCGTGAACGTGTCTTTAGGTTTTTTTTTTTTTAAATTCGTTTATCATAACATCTTTATTGATGCCGTTTACTGTGAGAGAAGAAATTACGAATTTTCAGTGTGGCTTTACGTAATTTCGAGTTGTCACGACAGTTAAAGTGAAAAATATTCGTTATCGCGAATGACTAAAAATGTTAAATAAAAAATCGTCAAACGAACGAGATCTCCAGAGATTTAATAAACGATTATTTTTAAAGATCTTGTTAGGTTGGTCACTGTTAAATTCGTCGTGTACTAATACAAACCGGATTCTTAGAAGGTGCGGATTAGGTAAATCTTTTCTGTTCTCGTGAAAGAAAAAACCTGCCGCTGTAGTACGCTTCATGAAAGTAGATGATTAGAGGTCGAACAATTGTTACAGTGTTCCTTTGTACGTGTTACCTATGGGGGCACGGTGTGTACTTCGGGCGTGTTAGGAAAAATGAATTTGTGGCCTAAAGCCTACTTTCGATTTGACACAATCGCTTTAAAATTTAATAATGGAAATAGTGAATCGTAATTATTTTTTACTAAAATCGGCGACGTTTTTTTTTTTTTTTTTTTTTTTTTTTTAGTTTATTTACGAACATTAACCCAAAAAATTACGAAATAAAAGATTAAAAAAGACCCACTTCGAAGTTTACTCAAAAAAATAATTATTTCATAAAAAGTTTCAGAGTTATGCATTTAAGAATTTCATGATTATTCTTAAATATTATTAACTTTTTTGAGCTCGCACCAAATCAAATTGCAAATAAATTTTCAATACCTTCTAGAAAACAAGTTATTGTATACTGTATTACTTATTAAACAGTTTTTTGCTGACTTCAAAAAGTTAATGTTGCCTAGGAATAACTATAATGAACTTTAGCATATTTCTCAAGAATATATTATTTTTTATTATATATAATTAATTTTTTATTAAATAATTATTTTTTATTATATAATTATTTCTTATTATGTAATTATTTCTTATTAAACAATTATTTTTTATTAAACAGTTATTTCCTATTAAAAAATTAATCTGTACTTTTCAGTTTTTCTTTTAAAATTTCAAGAGCAAACGTAAAAATTTGTATTTTTTAAATACTTTTACTTTTTTTATGCGTGCTTTTAATGACAATATTTGCGCCGCAATCAAGGCCAAAAAAAAGGATATAGCAGTTAAAATGTATATTGCTGCCCAAGACATTCAGTAAATCATCGCAGAAGTATCCGTGAAAAGAACTGTTTCTTACCAAAAGTTCCGGTGATCAGTAAATTGTAAATAAGAAATAGAAGGAACAATTAAAATATCGGAAAAATGGATAAAATGATATAACAGAAGAAGAAATAAATAATGCAAATAAAATTAGCAGAAACAAAACTAATAATGAAACATGCAAAATTAACGTTACTACTTCACAATCCTCGACTCCTACGAGACTTGTTTTATTTATTTTTATACACATTAACGTACGGGAAAATAAAATAATACAAAGTAGACGATAATATATAAAATATGGCGCACATAATCAGAATGCTTTATGTTAAAACTTACAAATAATTCTTCCATATTTTAGAAAATATTTTAAAATCAGTTATTTTCAAATTTTACGTCAACCAAATCATGAGGAACACTTAAAACATAAGAATGGAACGATGTATATGCTAAAAAAGGAGAAAAAGTATAATGATTAAAAAAAGAAAATAAAAATATTCAATTCAAATTTTTTCTCGTATGCAACCACTATATCATATTTACAGCTGGACTAGCGACCCTCCACCCGCTCCATAGATACTTATATTCATACCTTCTGCACATATTTTTCCCACTCTGTGTGGCTCTTTTAGCTTTTTTACGTCCTTTCAAAACCTTTTTCCTAATAATCTTCTTGTTTCCAACGCATCCTACTGATCCACACAACGTTCTGCAAACGTCCCGGATTTCCATGTTTATGGATACTCCAGTATTCCTGAAACTCTCCTTCTTAATATTTTTATTTATTTATTTATTTATTTTTATTTTTATTTTTTTGGGGGTTGGTTATTTCTTCTCAAACTACTCTCTTGTACAACTTGAGATTCTTTTTAAATTCATTAATCAGACGGCGGCAATACTCGCCTTCCAAAGTTGTTAATAATTTACTTATCAAATCAAGGAGTCTTTCATTCATACTCTTCCCAATTATATTACCTTCATTTTTTCTATTTCCATTTTAGTCAGTAGTGGATGATTGTGATTTTTGTTATTTTCACTTAATATTTCGGTTGCTTCTATACTTGTTTTCAAACTTATCCCACCAAAAATGTGTAACTGCTACATTACTGCTATTGCGGCGACTTTCATATTTGTAATATAAATTTATAATCCTGCTACTTAAAATAATATTTAAATCCTTTTAATTTACTTAAATAAAATAATAATATATGATAATAGTTTTTTCAATAAAATTAATAGCATATAATAAGCACGGGAAAGTTTAAAACTAATATATGTAACTAAGTGGAATGAATTGATCTTTGTGTCGATAACGTGGATTTTTAGCCGTGAATTTAAAAAAATTTTGCGTGTTTATGATGCGATGATAATTTTGTTTCAAGTTGAATGTATCAAGTAAATGAGCACTTGAAAGTAATAACTCCTTTCTGTTTTTTCATGTACTGAATAGTCATTTCATAAAGTTGCTCGTTAGTTATTTCATCTACAATCCGACGTAGCGATAAGATGCGTTGTTGTCAAAGAACAATTTACTTCGTGTTCGTAAAGTCTCAAACGTCTTTCTTTTTCATTCTTTTAAATTCTTCAATCGTTTTGAAATTAATTTCAAAATAAAGAATTCGTCTCTCAAAAGCGGTATCCCCATAAGATCATCATTAATGTTCCGCTTTTAGAAATTCAGGAGTTCGTTTCGGACTTTTTCCTTTACTAACATAGGGCAAAATTATTTTAAAAAAAAGCGAATACAGGCTTAGCTGGCCCGATGAAACCCATATGGGTTATCTTTGCGACAATAAAAGTGTCACCAAAACAAGGCAAGTGGAAAAATATGATGTAATTAGAAATAATTAAAAAATAAAATCAACATTCTTATTTCCATTTACAAAAAAGAAAAAAAAAATCGACTATATACTTGCGCAGATATATTGGCACTGCATTATTCTTGTGCTGGAGGTAAAAAGAAAATCTTGTAAGAAAAAAAATTCGGTTACATGGCTTTTATTTCATTTTATAAATAATTACATAGTCAGTCGAAATCGACCCTTCTATAAGAATTGCGAAAGACCAGCAACTGACCATATCCCCTAGACCAGGTTCGAACAATCTAGTTATATATATGTGTATATATATATATTACCTATATTATATGCAGTTTGGATAAAATATAAGTCAATATTAAGATCCATGATTTGCAAATGTTTCGCACTTGAGCAGTGACACAAACTTCGCTTAATGTACATGTTCGCTGGCTTACGTTGATAGGCTGCCTCCATATCCGAAAATGTTCTCCCACATTAGCTACTAAATTGGACAAACTTATAAAAAAACGGTGTAGCTGTTAACTATTTTAGTCTAAATAACAGCCTTCTAAAAAATTATTAATAATCTCCTTTCGTTAATATTTGCGCGGTGAATTTTCGGAACTAAAACTAACTGAGGTACAAATAAAACTGAAATATTTTTACTTGCGATAAAGTTTAAAGCTATTGAAGAAAATATTGCTTTTATACTATTTATTTTAATGGCAGAATAAGAAATTATTTCGGCGTCCGCGCCACCCCGCAGTGGGAAAAAAAATTTCACAATATATTTGTAGATCGAATTTTCAAAAAATTAGAAAACGACAAGCGAGTTTTTTATTTACTTCATGTACGGAACAAGTTTCTTTCCGCGTTTCCCTGGTGCAAATTGACATTTTTGAGAAAAATAATGATAATAACAATAATAACGTTTATTATACGTTTATTATTATTATTACTACAATAGTCCATCTATGCGCATATTTGCGCGAGCGATGGGTATTAAAATAAAAAAAAAAACATTAAAACTTTCTTCAAGCTGCAAAAAAAAAAAAAAATGCCGAATGCGTACTATTAATTTATTTAATACAATAACTTATACAAATATAAAACGAATTAAAATTTGATGAACCTTTTTTTTTTTTTTTATTACTCTTCTCTCTCTTCTTTCTTTATGTTTCCTTATCTTTTTATAGTTATAGTTATGATGATAGGTAGGATACAAGAATTTTACGGCGTTTTTTGTAGTTTTTTAAGTCTATTTTTAAGGATGAGGGTAAAGAATTAAAAAGTTTGGGACCCATATATATTGACTGATTCCGGATATGGTATTTGTTAATATTTGGTAGTGCTGCTAATTCTTCCCCCGCTGATCTTGTAATACCCTGTGTAACGGAGATGTTAAATTTTTTTCTATTCTTAAGGACAAACATAAGGAGCTGCAGTTCGTAAAGCTTTGAAAGATGTATAATATTATAGTCTACAACTGTGTCTTGACTTCTATCAAATAACCTTATAACATTTTTCTGTAGTTGTGTCAGATGTTTCAAATGGTAGTCTGCAGCTTTGCCCCAGTGCATGATTCCATAACTCAGCACCGGTTGGTATAGGGCCATATATAGTTTACGGAGGTGTATGGTATTAAAAAATTTGCTTAGATAATAAAATATATAATTTAATTTTCTAATTTTCAATGCAAGGTAAGTTGGATGTTTATCCCAGTACAATTTACAGTCTAATTGAACACCTAAATATTTTACATCATGAACTCTATCCACCGGAACGTCATTTTCCCAGAAAATTTTGAAATCATTCCATTTAAATTGCGGTATGTGAATAATAACAATAATAATTGTGGAATGAAACAACTTAAATTAAGGTTGAGTATAAGTACGAATTGCCAGAGATCTGTGTAAATAATATTAATATTTGTAAACAAGAACCAAATGGGTCGTTTTGCATTACATATTTTTGAACTAAAAAAAATAAAAAATTGAAATTTATTAATTTAGGACCAAGTTGGCTATTGTATTTTAGTGTAATTAATCAATTTATGCTTAATTTATATAGTTAAAAAATAATAATAATCCCACTGCTCGCGAAGCTATGCGTATTTGTGGTATACATTTGCTTAATTACGTTACATTTATAAACTTGTACAATAAACTAATTCGATTAGTATTATTATTATTATTATTATTATTATTATTATTGTTTTTAATATTTGCACTTGTTCACACAGCTTCGGTGTAAACTAAATGTACAGGGCAAACCATTTCCGGTGTGGTGGTCCCCAGGTCGCGGTATTAATTTTTAAAAAACTACTCTCTGGGAAGCATGTCTAGCTGGTTAAAGTTCGGATTTTTGAATTTTTCCCAAAATGACGCTCTGAACATTTCCATTCTCTTCCTTCATCCATTATTAATATTAAACGATATTATATTTTTCGTTCCGGAAATTTTAAACATTTTCGAATAAAGAAAAGAACTTTCGACGTCGAGGCTATGTCGCCTTTTTGTCTTGTTTTCGAGGGGCTGTTGTGCGTTTTATTAGGAATAGTGTGGGCGAGTGAGTGGTTAAGAAAAACACACATATTCCAGCTGCGAGAATAAAGTTGTTACAGGACTGGAAAAAAAGTGAAACAAAGAGGGTTGTCGGGCAAACGAATGCTAGCAGAAAATTACAAATGAAAAATTGCAAAACACATTTGAAAAGACGTTTTTCTAAAGAAAATCCTTGCCCCCTTCGTGAACTGCGTTTCGGGGGTAACACTGCTGCTAGTAGCGCTTTTAAATCGCTTGCTGGCGGCTTTCGAATAATCATAATAAAATACACGGAACGTAAGCAACGTGTACTGCCACGACACGCCACGCGTAGCCCTCTTTTACCTGATTCCTCTGCCACATAGAATTATTCGCAGCGTCTAAAAAGCGCCATATCTCTCGTATCTTTGTACGCGTGTACGAATGTCGGTGATTTTTGCTACTTTTACCGCTGCCGGTGTAGGTGGGCGGAAAATTTTGGAGGGAGAAATTTTTATTTTGTTACGTGGTCGCAGGAACCCTGGTGCAAAACGGCCATGCTACGTCGGCGAGGAATATTAAAAATTCGCAAAGTCCCCGGTGTTTCGTGTTCTTTCTTTAAGAGGAAAAGAAAGCAGAATTATTAATCCCTCGGACGAACAATCGTCATTTTTTTTTCTACACTCTGAGATTAAAATTGAAATTTCTTCGATTTCTTTTTAATTTTGTTTTTATTTATTTTGTTTTTTCGCGCGTTTGTGTGTACGTAGAATTGATGACACGATAAAAGGGCTTTTTTTCAAGTTAAATGCTATTTTCGTTGAGATTTATTTCTCGGTAAACGTAGAAGGAATAAAATCGAACCGATTAAATTAATTGCGCGTTTCGAATTGCAGGCGTGTTTTTTTTTTTTTTTTTCGGTTCCCTTTTCAGTTTTGAAGGAAAACTGACACGGCAGCAATGGGAAAATTCGAATTTCCAAATGAATTAACCTTTCCGTCTTGTTTTTCATCATTTTAAAATATGTTCCATTTTTCAAAACGACCCTTCCCCCGCTGGTCTTTCATCGTGAACGAGGAAAGAAAAGAAAAATTTTGACTCCGTCATCTTTAAAATGAAATGAAATGAATTGTTCGCATCAAAGATAGTTGTTTAGTTGGTTTCGCGCTAAATTTTTGGAATAATTTCGACTATAGTAATTCGTCCTGTTTGATAATAATTTTTGGAGGAGATTATTTTTTTTCTTTTTTTTTTTGAGCGCGACAGCATATTTCATCGATTAGTAACAAGAACGAAGAAGATCAGTTTTTCTTTTTGTTTTGTTGAGAATGGGAGAATTATTCGATTGGAGTTAAAAGGCTCCCCGTTTGCTTATACGGTTCCTTTTGAATTACATATTTTAATTTTTGCGCTACTTTTAAGTAATCACGATTAGGAAGTGGAGTTTTTTTTTTTTTTGTTTTTCTCTTTTAGGGGAGGATTCAAAAAAGAAGGTGCAAACCTAAAAATCTCAAGATTGCTAGGATCCCTATACTAAAGAGAAGATTAGTAATGGATACTGTCGAAAAATCGATTCCGAATGAGCATTTTTGCCATTACTCGACGGAGTTTGTTATCGTTAAATACTGACCAACACGTCGCCGTCCAATTGCAACTTTCGGCCGTTAGCAAATACGGATTAGTTCCGCTTTTTAACTTTCTTACTTCCACCCTTGTGTGGCACTGCTAAACCTTCGCGGATCAATTATCTGCTTTACGCTCTACCTAATCTTAAAAATCAAAAACGTGTTTGTCTAAATCTCAAAAATAATTTCGAATTTCTTCTCTCTATCTAATAATTTATTCTCAATACTCCTTCGCTCGTTCAAATTTCATTCAAAGACGCTTTTCCATTCTCATTGTAACTTGCCGAATTTTTACGATCATTTCGAATTGCTAAACATCTCAACGGACGATTCAAATCTTGTGTCAAGTCAGTTTCTGTTTCAGTTCCTCCTCGTTCGTTAATTCCGACTTACAAAGTAGTACTGGTCTCTGAATTTTCTTCGCTATCTTTCATTGTGTTTTCAGTTCCTTTCTACTACTCCTTTTTGAAATATACCCTATCCTATCAGATTCACTAGTCCCGTACTTTATCCCGGCGGCACAACCCATCGAGCTGCTGCTGCTGCTGCTGGCGAAGCTTGTTTGTTTCTAGCCACATCTTCATATTGCTAATAATCAAATAAACGCATTATTACTATTATATAATTGCTTTGAAAACAACACGTGCGCTATGAAAAATATATAATATCTGAAAAAAGGACGGTACAAAAAAAAAAAAGAACACAAAACAAAACGATATAAATTTTGAATTAAAATATAAACGAAATAAAACAAGTAACAAGAATATTATGCCAGGTAGTTCGAAAGCGTAACATCGGAGGATATAGAAATTAAAAAAGGAGTTCGACAGGGAAGTGCTCATAAAAATGAAGAACCTGCTCAGCAGAAGGGAATTAAATCTTGGATTACGAATTAGAATTCTGCACTGCTACGTTTTCTCGGTCTTACTGTATGGCAACGAGAGTTGGACGTTAGATGCTTTATCAGAAAGAAGTATACAGGCCTTTGAATTATATTCGTATAGGCGTATGCTGAAAATTCCGTGGATCTTAAAAGTTACTAATAAAGAAGTCCTCAAAAGAATCAATAAATGCCCGGAATTATTACATTCGATTAAGGAAAGTAAACTACGTTATCTAGACCACATCGTGAGAGGCCAAAAATATGAGATTTTACGTCTCATTATGGAAGGAAAGCTTTTGGACAAAAGATCAAAAGGGCGCCCACAAAATTCGTGGACAAATGACTTTCATCGTTGGTTCCGTTGTTCACCCATTGAAATGTTCAGATCTGCCATGTCTAGAAAAGACATTGCCGCGTTGATCGCCAACCTTCGTAACGGTGACGGCGGATGAAGAAGAAGAAGTATTCCTTATAATTATATCGCGGAACCCAGTATATGCAGGTGCAAACGATATAAACACTTTTTGCATCTCTATTAAATCTCTAATCCTATATATCTCAAATTCCGTTTTCGATTTAGAAAAGCGATAAAGAAACACTCGCCTGACTCGGAATTTTCCGTTCGAACCTTACATTTCTCTTTTGACAAAAATTATCACCCCTTTTTTTCGATTTCCACTTATGTTAATCATAATCCAGCTCGCACAGCATTTCTGCCTTCTTAAAGTAAGTAAAACAAGATTCCCATACTCTTGACAGGGCGTCGAGGATTGTGAAGTTAAGCTTTCCACTATGGTACTAAGTCCAACGGGGGGAGGGGGGTGGGGGGGGGTTACCACAATTATTATTCGATTTTTCTAGTCACATCTGTAGTACCTTCCAATTTTTCGCTTTAATTTAACATTCCTTTTAGAACTCAGTCACGAATGGCTCATTTGAGCTGGTATTACTTATAGTTTATTTAATAACATGTAGTAAAAATAAAGTGAGTCTCGTACCCTTAGTAAGGTGTCGGGGATTGTGGAATTAAGCTTTTCATAATGTACTAAGCCTAATGGATCGGATGAGAATATTGGGTCCAGTTACTTTACTTTCCCAGATGTCTTTTTGGTGTAACCAATTCAATTTCAGATTGGATATATATATATATATATATATATATATATATATATATATATATAGCTGGAAGCGATTCGGATCCGGAACGAGACAAGTCTCGATAACCTATGACACTTCTCTGATTGGGTAGCCAGGCATTTTAACCACTAGAGGCTACCGCGCTGCTTTAGTGAAAAACTTAGAAGCAAAAAAGATTTTCGGTGATTTATGCCGCGAATGCAATACTAAGTCGGAGATAAAGACGACCGCATGAATATACGAAATTAGCGCTGAATATAACATATATGGAGCGAAATAATGTAGTCCGAATATTGCACATTTGCGAAACAACGATAAAGTAAATGTTTAGTCTGGTCCGTAATAGTAAGATCCGAAAATAATGACGTCATATAAATTACCAAGAAACTCGCTTTTAAGTATTATCGGTAAAGCGCCTACTGCTTTGCCGCCTTCCGGTGTAATTTTTTTAAAATGAATTTCGATATTACGACACGTATGGAGACTTTCGTAGAATAATACAGCTACCAACGAAGCATATAATGAAGTGTTTTTTGTTTTTTTTTTATAAGTGGCACTTCGCAGTCTTTCGGAGCAACTTCCTTTCTTTCGCTTGGACTTTTCTTTTGCGAACTTCGTGTGCTGTTTATCTCCGTGCTTTTTCGAATTTTTCGTGACATTCCATGGCGCCCTTCCTTAACGCTTTTTTGCGTTATTTTTGGGCGCGTCAACTATGAACATTATTATATATAATCCAGTATAAATGAAATGTCCATGTGTGGCAGCGTGATATTCCACCCGAACGGAAAACACAGTTAACTAATCAACTGGCTTTAGACGATCGACCACTTTTAACGACATTTCACCGACACTTCGGAAGGATAGGTATTTTAAAATGATTTTGCTCCGACATCAGTGGTACCACTGAGAGCGATGTGAATGTGCGCACCTAGGAATAGACGAGCGTAACGAACGTTTATTTTCTTCCGTCGCATAAACAAATATACTGGTCTCGTGTTAGGAATATTAAGTCTCCATCATCCATCTCTCGAAGCATAGTGGCGCAGTTTCAGACGAATGAAACGGACTGTCGTAACCCTTTGCGGATATTCACCTCGTTGATGTGTGTTCCATTAACATCGCGTTTATTCGGCTGACTCCTCTATTCGACATTAGTAGCAATCGCTTTTGATCGAATCTTATAATTACCATCGTCGATGTCTTGTTCTTTGTTCCTTTTCTGTTTCCCGCACTCGTGCCATTTGTTCGCTATCCTTTTTATCCTTATTGTTTGAAAAACTCGAAATTTTTTGATTCTTTATACGGGAATAATTGAAGGATTAAGCCAAAATCTTCGGTTTATCTTTTCTCGGCTGATTATGTCAATCGCGAGATCTATATTTTTCCGCTTAACTCTTTTTTTCTCTTCAAATTTATAATAGTTCTCTTTTTGTTTGTGTGTTTTGCGGACGGTGGAGTTGTGCACGTTAAGATGCGTGTGCGAATTCCTTCCGTGATAAGGCGACCCATTATTGTAGCGGGAAATGTCGATGCGTGTAATTATCGACTGCTGTAAATGTAAATGCATCAAAACTAGTAACGGAATAATCAAAAGGGGTCGGCGAGGAAAACGGTTTTCTTTTTTTCATTTAACGCTTTCCTGAGTCTGTGTCTTGATTTTTACTTTATTTTTCGAAATGCCCGCTCGCGAATATAGTACAAAGGATCGATTCGGTAATGAAAGTTTAAAAATATACATCTGTGTGTGAGTATCACGGCGTTGCCTTCCGCTGTGAGAATTTTTGAAAAAGAAAAATAAAACGAAAAACTGCTGAAAAATATTAAAAAATTTTGCGCTGGAAATTCTTTAAAAATTAATCTGAAATTAATTAAAAAAACAATTTTCCCCTTTTAACGCAGTAGCGAATAGCCGTGGTGACATTTTTTTTAATCTTGTTCACCTGCTGAGGAAAAATTCTACGGGCGCCCGCAGTAGGTGGCCGTTATAGTGAAAGTTTTCCCTTCGGATAAAACAGAAGTAGAATTTTATGCTCGAGACTAAAATTAGAATTACCGATATATATGTGACGCTCGCCGAGAAAAGGGACCACCTGTAGGCGAAAATATGGGTTTTGAGTTGATCGCCAAAATTCTGATACTTGAAAGTTGTTTTTCCGCAAAACATTTTTATTTAATGTCTTAAAACGCACGAAACTGGTCTATGACCTGTGCGTTTAGTTTATTAATTCACTTTTTTTTTTTTTTTTAAATAAAAAGTTTTGTTTATAATTCGTAAATGGTCCAGTAATTTTTTTATTTCTATTTTCGATTCGACAATCATATGGACCGGGGTATTTTAGAGTCGAGATAAATTTTGGTTTTTAATTTGTTAATTTGTCGATCAGAAAAAAACGAAAAAAAACACCAAAAATCGCCCTGATGCGGAACTAAAAATTCAAAAGGGCGTTATAAATAAGGGGAGCCGTTTTTTTTTGTTTTTTTTTAAAATTTATAACAGGGCACTGACTATTTAAAGTAGTAGAGAAATTTCCTTTTTTTTTATGGGTTCGTCTACAAAGACACTGGCCCAAGAACAAAGGAAAAAAAAGAAGTCGCACGAGACTTAGATCTTCACGCGATTAGAGATGGCCGACAAAAAAGAATCAAGAGCTTTTGGACAAAACGAACAAAAATATTTCGCTCGCTGTTTTGCTCATTGCCATTTTTTCAGGTTGGTCCATATTTTAATATGTCTCAGTTACACACGCTGTTGTTTGCATCGTGCTCGGATAAAAGAAGTAGAAAATTAATGACTATTTCGCTGTAACATAATTATCATCTTCAAATTTATTTCGGAAGGCGGCTCTCCCGTTTTAATAGTTCATCTTTGAAAATCCATCTTATTAAGGGAAATTTCACTTTTAGGCGGCGGCGCTGTCTTCACTGTAATCACCGGTCGATGAAATTAGTCTTCATTAATTTACTGTACTGGGCTACCGACGGATGGGGGTGGGGGTGGGGGTGGGAGGGGGAGAAGAAGAAGACTCAATATAGGCTGAAATGTGACGAAAGACAAAGCTATTATCAGATCGGTTATGGACGGGACCCGGTGGTTGATATTAGCGCGTTGGAGTACAAGTTTTTCCGGAATTTTTCCAACTTTTAACAGAAAACTTTTCTAATAAATTCCGTTATTGCTCAATAAAATAAAATTCGCCGTTATTTATAATATTCACGCCGATTTAAACTACGGGCGCGAGCTAAAATATCCGTTTTGTTATTTTTATATTTCCATCGTCGTAACCGCACTACTACTATTGCGGGCTGGGTAGAGAGTATGCACGGCGGTAAGATACATAAAGTTTGCACTTAAATATCGGGGTCGCTGATACACATGTAGTTAAGAACGCGCTCGCCATTTAGTGTCTCCGCACTCTATATCTGGCAATCCCCTCTGATTTATTTTCCCGCCGCAAAGCTGCTAAAAATATGACGACGATATTACTCGCGATACACATTTCAGCGTTTAACTTGCCCGATTACACTAAATTTATCTCCTGGTTCTCAGAACCGAATGGTTGCGTTATAACGCTGTCGTCAACCGGAGAGAGTAGTAGCTGAACGATAAAAGACGATTGCGGATTATTGGAAATGGCGCTCAACTTTATAATAGTGCTGGCGATAATTTAATTAAATGTTCTCCCGATTTGATGGATGGTCTTGCATTTTTTAATTTTCAGCCATTTGAGATCGCTGATATTTTAAGTACTTCAAAAGATTGATTTGTGAACAAAACCGATATGGCCATCATCACGGTAGCTGCTTTCTGGCTCGTTTGCTTTTCAAAACTCCTTCCTCTTTGCAGAAAATCCATTTTAGAGTCTTATGTTTCATACTTTTCCAACAAGCGACATCTTTCTACCCCTCTGTACAAGCCAGTCTTCCTTCTTATCTGTGATTTGCCTTTGGTTCGTCATTCTGTCATCGTTTTGATTATTCGCTCGCGTTTCAATACTGCCTTCGTCTCACTTTCGTTTCGCATCTTCCCCTCGTGTTGTCCTCTTCATCTGAACGACGAAGCTCTCTCCCTAATTTTGAACACGTCCTTTTTGAGAGTGTCCTTCGCTCGCAATGGAACGGTCTGTTTTTATGCTGAAATGTTTTTTGAGCACTTGCTGCTTCTTATTAAGCTTCTTACATATTGCCGTTTCCTTCTTTGTCTACTATCCCTTCCCTTAGTTGTTTCATTTTCGCAATATCTGATCGTATTGAGGAAACGTTTACACTTATATGTACATATATGTATATACATATATATATTCTTCGGACAGATCTCATTTGTAAAGAAGTAGGTGTTTTATTAACCATGTCATTTTTCGTAAAATAAAATAAATTTTGCCTTGCCTTACAGCCTACCCCATCCTTTCCTCCTTAGTTTAACACAATTTTCCCAGTATCAACAGTTCTGCAACTTCTTCCATAGTTTGCCTTCTCTTTAATCTGTGTAGTTTGTTCCCGGCTTTTCGTTTCTGTTTTGTTCTTGTTCAATTTTCTTCTTGATGTCTCTTTCATCCTCCTACCTTAAATGTCACCTGTGACGTAAACTACGTTCTATTCGAATGTTACTTTATTTCCTCAAAACGCGCGATCTTTTATTCCAATTTTCTTAGCCTTGGCCTCCCTACTCCTTACAGTACCCCCTCTACATTCTCTCTTTCCCATCTGCTTCTGTTGTTCGTTTGTTAGCCGCCTTCATTTCTTCTGTCTTTAATCGTTTCTTGATATAACTCGTCGCTCCGTATGTTTTTATATTCTTCTTATCTTTTGTGTTGGGTGAATGTCCCGTGCGCTGATGTGCCCATAAAATAATAATAATGATAAAAATGTTTTGATAGAATTAGGGAAAAGCGATATTTTTTTAATGGAATTTCCTTATTATCCTCGGCGTGGGTACAGTAGTCACTAATATATTAATCAGTGGCGGACCCACGGGGGGAGGGGGGGCGGGGAGGACATCCTCCCTACCTAAAGAACCAAAGCCCCTATAAAAAAAAATTTGTTATAACCGAGAAACTTAATTTATAATATAAAAGATTTGTATGAATTTTACACCCATGGATTTTAATAACTAATAATTAATAACACTATTTTCTAGGAAAACTATATTAATGTTCCTTTTTTATTCTACTTTTAAACACACAACTGTCGTCGATCTTTTGCCATTTTTATTTATTTTTAATTTTTATTTTGTAATTTTAATTAAAAACAGTTCAATGAGAAATGTATATATTATTTAAACTTCCCTATGGGGACAAAAAATTCGGATCAGATTACTAACAAAAATAAAAAAGAAGTAAAGTGTCTAATAAAATACTCTTTCTTACTATTTCTAAACTACCATTTTAACTAGAATTTTATAATTTCGTTTTATTTTTCAAATAAAACAGAAGTTAAATTAAAAATTGTAATTAAAACATTTTGTAAATTTCTATAAAGGTCGCTATTTGATTTTCTTTATAAAAATAGAGGGGTATTTCTCAAATCTACTGCTTATCGTAGAAGATTTTACGTAATTGTATAATTTCCGCCCCAAAATGTCCTTCTGGATCCGCCCTGTATTAATGCTTATGTTATATTTTTTTACGTCGGGGATAACACGAAAAGAATTTTGTAACGTTTAATCTGTAAACTTTTTCATTGTGCTTACAAGGTACGTATTTTATTTTCCAAAATTTACCTAATTCAAGAATTGGGGCTAGTTGCTTCAAAATGCGCCTGTGATATTTTTAATAAATGCTATTGTTATTTTGCGTATTTTTTCTTTTTTTTTTTTTTTTTTTTTTTGAGCTAATTTAAATTATTCATAAAAAGGCGCATAAGAATTATAAAATACTACCACCTCGAGGTCCAAAGTCCTAAGATGATAAGGTCGTTTAATGCTTTGAGAACCGTTGGCTTCAATTAAGATTCGTCTGCCATTTTTCAGACCGATAAATTTCATTTATGGTTTTGGCGCGCTGTATGATTTCTGAATAACGCGAAAACGGAATTTTCAGGTCGTAGCATAAGATTGACACACGCAGTCAGCACCATCTACATTCATTTGTATGCACTGCAGAAGTGAACAATTGAGTTTACCGTATAAGTCATTTTGTAAAGGCCATTCGGTATCGGGTCCTGTTTTTAATATATATCTATTATACTTACAGGCGAAGGCAAGGGATGTCCGTCACCGATTTTCTTGAAACTTTGCATACGTTTTTGTTTTTTTTCGGCGGCTCATACGCTAATTAAGAGGGTGGTGAGAACCGTCCCGAAAACTACCCTGAAATAATAACTTTTTTCATCTTTTAATTATTTTCTCGCGTTCTAATCATTAGACCTTTTTTTTTTTTTTTTTTTTTGAAAAAAAACTCATACGGATAAAACATTATTGACTACTTTCAAATAGACATTTTTTCAAATAATTTGAAGGTTAACATAACCTCAAAAAAAAAAATTATTAAACATAAAAATGACACCTTTTGACAAGGTTCTGTAATGGATACAAAATTTTTGATTTTTTCGTCTTGTAAAGCGGAAAGAAACACAATAGACACGATATTTTCCAATTTTTGAATGATGTTTTTTTTTTTAAAAATTTAAAATGGAAAAATCAGTTTTTTCCGCTTTACTCTGCTGATTTTTGGTCAAATCAGTATACTAATTGAATACGGTTAATGCTTTTAGATGCACAATTTGTTTGAGTTCATATAAAAGGTTTTTAATTATATTGTTAGAAAAAATAGAATTAAATTATTTTTACTTACTCTGATGCTAATCATGTATTTTTTGAGTGTTCTTCCTTATATATTAAAAACAATCTTTCTTATACTCAAATCTTCTTAGAGTTAATGTTCCGCCTTCATAGAGTGCTTCTTTTCTGTTTGCATTCCCTCACCCTTCAGTTGTTCCAATAATTGTTTCTCTTTTTTTTCCCTCGGTATCTAGTATCCGAGTTTAAATAAATTAAAATAAATTATCATTTTGCAATCAATGGCGAGCCAAAAGAAATTTATTATTAAAAAAAAAAAAAAATACTGTTAGTGAAAATATTTTTTTAAGTTTGAAAGTAAGTTTGAAGCTAATGACGATTACCAATTCAGCCTTTTTTAGATGTTTATGATTTTCGCTTTTGGAAGAATTTTGTAAGAAAATTATCCGATATTATTATTTTAATTCAATAACATAAATACTATAGAGAAAACGTTGTACCTTATAAATGATTATATATATATATATATATATACACCTATATATTAATATCAAAAAGAATATAAACATAAATAAATTTATGATCCAGTAAAATATTTGTATTTTTTTCATTTATATATCCGTGTGTTTTACCATTACCTGAAAATGATCAATAAAAAAACATAATAAATTATCTAGAAACAAATATTTATCCTTCATTTTATGTGTATTCTTTTGCGCTTTAATAAATTTTTTAAGTAGCAAAAAAAAAAAAAAATTGCTAAGCTTATAAAATTTATGTTTTTAAATAGTAATATGGCAAAAATTAAAGAACCTTGTCGTCGCCATTTTCCCTGCGGGTTTCTTTTATTTTTAGTCTATTTGCGATGCGTTTTGGAAACTATTTCATTATCAGCTAGTAAAAGTGTAAAATTTAAATGGAAAACACACACACACTAACGCATAGACTGCCTTGGTAGTTAATTCAAGTTGTGTAAGCACCACGTTCTGATCTCGATTATTATTTACTTAAGCCGGCCGACGCGATTCGATAACGCGCTGCTTAAGCGAAATGAGCTTCAAGTGTGTAAATGGCTTTTAGGCAGCGCATCTTATTTACGGCTCTGATTTTTCCACTCCGCCGGCATGGTAATTAGTTCCACTTTGTCGAAAATGGCTGCGGTCGTGTCCATGTTTGAGTGGATTCTCATGTTTGCCAGAGTGTGACACATTAGAGATGCGCGCACACAGACGTCATCCAGAGGTGGTAAGCAGACGAACTAGTTGCGCGTAATTCTCGTGTAATGGAACTCTATAAATCAATATTTACCGTTGGTGCCATTACGGTTTGTGCACCGAATTGCCTGTACGGGGGCTCTTTCGTGCTTTTCTCGATGATCACCGGCCGTCCGACGCGAACTGGGTAAATGGGAAGAACTAGTTCAGACACAATGAGCTGTTGATTAACCGACACAACACCATCCCAGTACCGTGTCAGAATGATGAAGGAATTTCACCGTGACTTATTGGACTTTATATAATTGCTTAACAGAGCAGCGGTTTCTTGCGCGCACATACATGCATCTCTGTCTGCCTCGCGCATATGAGCGTCTGAGGACCGAGCCTCCGATGTGCGGTTCGAATAGAGAGCTCTGTCATGGGAGAAAGACGAGAAAGAACTTCTTACGGAGACGTGCACCCGGCGGCGGGGCCTATAGTTGATAAATGGGAAATAATAAGCCGTTCGTTCGAAAGCAACAATACGAAGAGAAACACGCTTTTATTAAGGATGAGAATGAATTGTGCCTTTTAGTATTTCGTTAGAAAAAAAAAAAAAAAAAAGAAGTCGTGAAAAATGAAAAATAATGAAACTTTCATTAATTTTCGAAAAAATAAAAATTACAAATTCGCAGATTCAATTGGTTTTCGGCGAATGCGTGTATTATACGTTTATTTTGAATTTTATTTCAAGTTTATTCGAGTTTTTTTTTTTTTTTTTTTTTTTTTTTCTCTTTGCCGATGTGCTTAATATTTGTTTCGCAAATATTTTGCCTATTTTCGTCTCTTATAGTTCTTTCAAATTCAAATGTTCTTCACATTCAGCTTTTTTTTCCAATCTCTCAAACAGCATTTCCATTAAGGCATATATGATTGAATCATGACGTGGAGTTATAATTAATGTAGAAAAGACACGTAAAACGTGGATTATGATCTGGCAGAGACTACCGGAATGACAAGAGGTGAGGTTGGAAAAAAAAAACAAAAAAAAACTATATACGTACATAATTTTTTGTACCGGTTTCAATTATATAGCAAGTTGTAAATCAAACAATTTTTTCTTCTTCTTCGTTTGGAAATAATTCCGATATTTAAAATGGGTTTTCAAACATAATTAATCAAATTAGAAAAACTAAAATATTCGTTCTGTGAATTATATATAGCGAGGTTAGAAAAAAGGAATACATCAACTGGAAATTCTAACACGGAGGCACCTTCCAACACCATCTGCCAAAGTGAAGACGTACCTCGTGGTAACGAAAATTATACCCGCGATGAAACGGACGTTGTTCAACAGACCATTAAAAGACCACTATCAATCAGCACCCAATCTCACAGCGACCAAACAGTTGACGACCTCCCAACGCCCGCTAACGAAACAGAAACACCACATACAAAAAAACAAAAACAAAAGAAGGCCAAAATCGAAAATCCGGCAACAACTTCAACCGAAGAAACATTCTCAACAAAACAACTTTTGGAATCCATCGAAGAAAACTTTGAAAAAAAGAAGCAAGATTATCCGATATCACTTTCCAACTTCAAATTACTCATGGATCTCGTAAAAGGGCAGCAAGATCCTACCCAATGCGTAGCTCAACTCACCACCGATTTCAACGGTATAATAAAAATCCTGGCCGACAATTATCTGCATCTGGAACACCGATCAATGAAAAATCGTTTTACAAGACTGAAAAAAAAATTAGAAGAATCGATTTCAGAAAATGCTGAAAGTCCAGACAATCCAGATAACATACATAAGGAGCCCGACATGAACGATTGAATTCGAATGGTAATACGCAATCTACTTTGCTATTTGTAAAAATTTATCTAAATCGTATCAACAATAATTAATCCAATCCGTTATTCTTAATACCTAATCAAATACGTTATTCAATGGAATTGTAACGGCGTGAGAAGCCATAAAAATGAACTCCAACTCTTAATTCAAAAAACCTCTCCCCAAATCATCACTCTACAAGAAACCCATTTACGGTCACAAATTTCGTTTCAAATTCCCAAGTATAAAATTTTTCGTAACGACTACCCTGGAGGCATCATTGCTTGTGGTGGAGTCGCAATTCTAGTGAATAAAGATATAAAAGCAGTCCCAATCCCTTTAATCAGTAATTTACAAGCCATAGCCGTTCAAGTATATACTCTTAACCATTTCAAAAGCCCTATCACTATCTGCAATATTTATATACCCCCTGATCAAAATCTCCAGAGCGATGAATTAAATGATATTCGAAATCAGCTACCAACTCCCTACATTATCACCGGTGACTTCAACGCTCACAGCCCAACTTGGAACTCAAATAACACAAATAATCGAGGTAATTCCGTAGATAAATATTTAAACCAAACAGATTCCGTTCTTTTAAACACCGGCGATAACACACATTTTAACGCTTCTAATGGAAGTTTCTCCGCAATTGACCTAACCTTTTGCTCACCTAATATAGCCCATTTTCTAAATTGGAAACCTCTCGATGACCTGTACTTTAGTGATCATTTTCCGATCGAAATTTCGTTAAACAATAACCAAACCCCACACAACGAATTGAAAAAATATCCGAAATGGATTATTAATAAAGCCGACTGGATTAAATTCCAACAAAATTTTTCCTTTACCTTCGACTACCAACTTTCTATCGACGATAATGTCAAAAATTTCACAACCTCTGTCGTACATGGAGCCTCGGTTAGCATACCAAAATCTTCTTCCAAATTTCCTCCCAAGGTAGTCCCTTGGTGGTGCCCAGAAATCAAAACTGCGATCAAAAACCGAAAACGTGCATTACGCAAATACAAAAAAAATCCTACATTGGAAAATTTAATTTTTTTTAAAAAAAATAGAGCCCAAACTCGCTTAATCATTCGCCAAAAAAAAAAACGAAAGTTGGGTAAAATTTATAAAATCGATTACTCAAAATTCATCTATTAAAGAAACTTGGAGAAAAATAAAAATCCTAAAGGGCTCATACATCCCCCACACCATAAATTTTTTAACAGTCGACAACAAAATTTTAACAGATCAAACTGAAATTACAAATAGTCTAGCCCAACATTTTTCCGATGTATCAGCATCCTCTAACTACAGCATGTTTTTTCAAAACCATAAGATTCAGAAAGAAAAAATTGAAATAAATTTTAATTCAGATAACTCAGAACCTCACAATGCACTGTTTTCTATTGATGAGCTTGAAATAGCTCTAAACCATAATATCCGAGACTCTTCACCAGGACCAGATGATATTCACCCTCAAATGATCAAAAAATTACCTCAATCAGGTTTAGAAGCCCTTCTTCAGATTTTCAATTCCATTTGGGTCTACGACACTTTCCCCACCAAATGGAGACACGCTATTGTCATTCCCATCTTAAAACCAAATAAGGACGCCAACCTACCAACTGGTTATCGACCTATTTCTTTAACATGCGTCCCATGCAAAATAATGGAGAAAATGGTCAGTACACGACTAATTTGGTATCTCGAATCGAATAATTACTTAAGCAGTCTCCAAAGCGGTTTTCGAAAAAATCGTTCTACGTTAGATCAATTATTAGACCTCCAACAAGAAATAACATCTGCCTTCAAAAACAAGGAAAATCTATACTCCATATTCTTTGACCTCGAAAAAGCTTATGATAAAGCATGGAGATCCAAAATCCTACGTAGACTTCATTCACTCGGTATAAAAGGTCATCTAGCATATTTCGTACAGAATTTCCTAAAAGACCGAACTTTCCAAGTGAGACTAAATAACGAATCCTCCAAAATTTTTGGAATAGAGAATGGAGTACCCCAAGGTTCCGTTCTCAGCACAATCCTTTTCATAATTCTGATTGACGATATAACCGAAATAATCTCCTACCCGATATCCTTACGACTGTTCGCAGATGATATAAACATAGCCTTACGTTGCAATAGCCCACAAATAGCATATCAACTTCTTCAACCAACGTTAAACAAACTTCAAATCTGGGCCGAAGAAAACGGCCTTTCCTTTTCTAGCAGTAAAACACACATAGTTAATTTCAGCCACAAAAGAAAATCCCTAACAGAACCAACTCTCACTTTCTATAATAAACCTCTTCAGTATAAAACCTCAACAAAGTTTCTAGGCCTAACTTTTGATCAAAAACTTACGTGGATTCCACATATTAAAGAAACGAAAGCCGAAATTCTCCGATCCTTGAATTTATTAAAAATAATTAGAAACCCTCGACACAACCCATCTCGATCCCTCCTGCTACTATTCTATCGTGCCCTAATTCGATCAAAAATCGAATACGGAGCACCCATATACTGTTCTGCAAAACAATCAGCTCTCTCCAGCCTAGACATTGTTAATAACGCAGCGATTCGACTATGCATAGGAGCTCTTCCATCTTCGCCTAATCTTAGCATTTACTGCGAAGCTGCTGAACTCCCTCCATATTATCGTAGAAAATTACTAACAAACAAGTATCTAGCCAAAACAATGTCAAACACATCCCATCCAATATCTAAAAGAGTCATAGATTTTTTCTCAATTCCATCAATCTCAGTCCACGAACCAATCACTTCATTCACTGAAATAATCAAAAGTAATCATATTTTCCCACTACTTCAACAACAAATAAATCAACAATATCAGCCATGGCTTATATCCATTCCTCCAATAAATATCTCGCTTACAGCCTACCCAAAACCAGACTACACACCTTTCATAATTAAAAATCACTTCATTGATCAATTATCGAGATACAGTGGCCATATACACTGCTTCACAGACGGCTCAAAAAGAAAAACACACCACGTAGGATACGCCTTTTCCATAGAGCAATCATCATTTCACTTCTCTCTTCCCTCGTTCTCTTCAAACAACACAGCGGAATTAATGGCCATTTACCATTGTATATTTCATATCAGCGAAACTTATCAGTCTGGCAAATTTTTAATTATGACCGACTCCTTAAGTTCCTTAGTTTCTTTCCAAAACACTTCTAAAAACAATCCTCTTATTCAGAAAATACTCAACTTATACAACATCTTATTCCAATCACAAATAAAAATCAGCTTCATGTATATCCCGAGTCACATCGGCATCTCCGGTAACGAAAATGTTGATAATCTTGCAAAATCCGCACACCGTTCTTCCCTTCTCCTTCCCTTTATACCACAAGACCTCCAGTCATATATATGTGTACAAACTCAAAACAAATGGCAATTAGAATGGTCCCAACAACATACCAACAAACTTCATACTTTCAAAAAATCAGTCGTCCCTTGGAAACATTTATCAAGCCTCAATAGGACCGACGAAATTATTATTACTAGAATCCGTATTGGTCATACCAAAATTACCCACGGTCACCTATATCAAGGAATTCGACAAAACCCCACTTGTACCTACTGCTCCTCAGATATCATGACAATAAAACACCTTCTTTTCTCCTGCCCTTCCTTCTCTGTCCAACGATTACAACACAAAATAACCCCTCAATCAATATCTGATGACCCAGAACAATTAAATTCATTGATCAATTTTCTCAAAAAAACCCACCTATACTCCCTAATCTAAAACTTATCCGATGGGCGCAATAATCCTGGCAATTAAAAGCGTCCCAACAAAAAAAAAAAAAAAAAAAAAAAAAAAGGAATACAATTTCCGTATTACGGACGCTGTACATTTCAGAGGCACTAAGAAACTCTATCAGGTTCGTCACCTACTCTGGCCGCGCCTTTGAAACAGACAACGTAATCTTTAGTGGCCTTCTTTAGTTAATCTGCGGCCCCGGAATATATTTTCGCTGCATCGATCTGCACTCTTAGTAGCAGGTTCGTCAGTAGCAACCAAGAATGTACGCGCATATCCGATTCGTATATACATATTAATGAACACGATTTTAACCGCACTTTAATTGAGATTCCGTGAAGTCTCCTCTGAAATAAAAGGATGAACACCACACAACAGTGCCTCACCCAACTGTTCCTCGTCTGTAGGGTACGAACAACAAAGTATCGCGGATGTACCGCGACATTTTACCGAGCGCTAGCATATAAACCTTTCGATCTGATCCTTTCATGCAATCATCCAAGATGTCCGTTGAGACATGGTGGGGTGACCTACCTTGCGGCAAGACAGATTAACAGATTATTGTTATGCGTCTAGTCTAATCAGAACCGCTGTTTCGATTATTTCCTGTAAATTTTCGGATAATTTATAAACCGCCGCCAACGTGAAATGTGCAGGATAGAATTTTATAAAGCAATGCCCGAGCAGCTGAAAAATTCCGCGTCGGTAAAGAGCCGAAATTATTTTGTACCGTTTAAAACTTTTCCCGCTGTT
Organism: Icerya purchasi; assembly: GCA_039619475.1. Classification (NCBI taxonomy): domain Eukaryota; kingdom Metazoa; phylum Arthropoda; class Insecta; order Hemiptera; family Monophlebidae; genus Icerya; species Icerya purchasi. The sequence goes on along the minus strand of CM077115.1, from coordinate 19,070,274 downwards.
ATTTGAAATAGAAATTACCTTTTCGATTTTTCTTTTGTACATTTTCTTTAGACCGGTTCAAAAAAAGATATGTACACACTCGTACGTACATATCGAAGTTTAATTTTTAAGCTAGCTACGCAGCTTTTTTCTTCTCTTTAAAAGATCGTTTTAGACGTATTTTCACGATGAAATAATTAGCTAATAATTTATACATAATTAATAATTATCGTTTATTCTCTGAGAAATCAACATGTTTTGCTTGTTTTTTTGTTTGGTAAAATGCCCGAAGAAATTTTAATTTATTACATTTTTTACATTTCTCGCAGTTCACCTTCGGATATAATAAGGGCCATAAAGCGTATCCGAGCGGCCGGAAGGGTGTCTACCTTTTCAAGTGTTCATTTGGCAAAACGAGTGTAACTTTCTAAAATCATTTAATATGGCCAGTCTGTCCAATCGTATCATACGATATTGTGTGTCATATTTTTTCGCGGTGTTTATCTTTCTCAATCGAGAGACTCGTGGGGAAAAAAAAAAAAGCTTACTCCGATTTGTTTTTAATCGTCTATTTCGCATGTTTCTGAAGCGATATGTTTAAAAACACGACTGAACCATCCACTGTGAAGCTTAGCAGCTTGCTAATTGCTATATCATATATATTAATTCTGCACACTTACACCACCTTTTTTTTTTGTTGATTCCTAATTATCAAACACATCCTTAACAGGGCGCCGGTAATTTTATCAAGTTATGTAAGTTTCAACAGTCAAAAACGTCAATCTGCGATACAGAAATGTTATCGTGACGTAGTAGTTGCCGGGGGGGGGGCAATCGGAAGCAAATAACACTTATAATATTTATAATATAATAGGTAGAGAGATGTATGTGCTAAATTCAGATTAAGCCGAATGAGATATAAACGCGAAGGATTAATTCTCTTTAGTTGGGAGCTTTTTCAGATTCGGGAACAATAAAGAAATTCTAACTGCACACCTTTACGATCTTTACGGAACAGAGGTACGTTTTAAAATACCGGCTGAGAAAATTAAAATAAATACGATACAGACCGAGGGCATTGGTTGCGAACGGCCAAATCTGTACGACACTGTTTAAACGTGCGAATGAAGTTTTGCAACGCGATCAGAATGAAAAATCTAAGAAAAAGTTTTTCAAAATACCGGTGCGTAGGCGTGAATTGTCGTTGTACCAAAAAGTACATCCAACATCGAACCGATACGAGTAAGAGATGTGTACCTGCCGCGTCGCTAATCAAGCAGCAGGTGCTTTTGTGCACTTCCAGTTGAGTACGGGTATAGTGTGAACCGTAATTTTATCTGGCGCCCTGTTCAGGGTGAGAAACACCCGTTTTCGATAATTATCCAAACACAGCGTGTAGAATTAATATAAGCTATAGCGAAATTATTAAGCTAAGCGCTTCACTGACTGGATGGTTCGGTCGTGTTTTTAAACATACCGCCTACATGCCGAATAGGCGCGATTAAAAACGAATCGAAATAACCTTTTCTCCGCGAGCCTATATTGCGCTGCTGCTGCTACACACGATGCAGCAAAAATATGATACAATATCGTAAAATACGATTAGACAGACTCGTTGAATTTTATCGAAAGACCGACTAGACTGTGTCGCTTGAGATGTCACTGAACTGTTAGCGACTTGTGCAAAACTGTGCCCGGTGACCGATAAAATTAGGCGATCGTTCGGCAAAAGCGGTTGTCGGTCAGAATTATAACGATGTCGCTTTTTTCAGATATTTCTTACTGTCCGCAACCTGTCGCTTGTGCTGTTCGTTTTCGGCGATAGTACTTCGGAGCTTTCGGGTTTTGTTTCTTCCGTATTTCGACGACCATTATTCCCGTCTAGCAGCGCCGTTAATAAATTTAATTCGGTATATTGTTCTCGCCATTCTCGCCATTCTCTCGGTTATTTTTATTTTTCGCGGGCGAGTGACCCGCCGGAAAACTGTACTGACAGTTTCGCGTGCGGGGTAGCTCTTTTGATTCGATGTTGCCGTGGAAAATAGTTGTTTCTTCGACTATTTATATATTATATATTTTATATACATATATACATATATATATATATATATATATATATATATATATATATATATATATATATATATATGTATATTATAATAATAATAATAATAATAATAATAATAATAATAATAATAATAATAGCAGTTTCGCGAACGGCAGGGACGGAGGAATGGCCGAAAATCGAACAGTTTCGAAGTACGCGGTTATCTGGTCGGCGGCAAGTATCGTTCTCGAGACCGGCACTTGAACTTTGTTAGTAACCCGTTAGGAGAAGGAGCAAATAAAGCAAAGGAAGAAACAGAAACGGTAAAGTTGTGTCCAATAAAGAAAAGGAAACGAATAGAGCAGAGCGGCGAGATGATATATATTTTTGCGATTGTGCACCGGTCGTCGGGTTTTTTTCCACGACAAGGGCCATTAACTGCGAACAGAGCACAACAATGGCCGAATCGTGGCAAATTCTCGCCGAGTCTACAAGTAGCGCGCCTCTTCGCACTGGCGAATATATTTCAGAAATATTCGCAATATTTACGAAATCTATTCAAACTTTGCATTTACTTTTCGCCTTGCTCGTACTTTCTTCTTTTGTACTCATTTCCATCTTATTTTCTTGTTTTTCCTATTTCCGTTTCGGCTTTTCCCCGTATAACGGCAGTAGTGAAATCTTATAATTCAATAGGTAAGCGAAACTTTCAAAAATCGAAAAAGCTGTTAACGATCTCGGTCTGAACTTTGTTAGCGACTTTTTCTGTACGTCCTTCAATTTCTGATCCTCCGCGGTAATTTTACTCTGAGCACGAACGTTGTGGAAACCGAAAACCATCGTCTTCCCTTTTCTTTAAGAAAAGTTTCCGCTATCGCCGTCTGTAACACGTATCCACCGATCGAACTGAAATAAGAGTTGTTAATGAACTTGATAAAAGCGGCTATAAATGATACGAATCGGGACCCGAGACTTGATTAAGATATCATTACGTTTCTAGGATGAAAAATTAGCTAAAATAGAGAATTAAAAGAAAGAAAAATAAGGTGAGGCTGGGTTTTTTTTTTACCCCCCAGTTTGTTTTAAACTTGTAAATAAACATCTGAAAAAATAGCCAACGCAATAAATTTCATATCACTTTTCAGTGCTAAAAATATAAATTGGAATTTTTTCAATATATGTATATACCAATATATATGTAAAAAATGTAGTTACGCTATAAACTCCCTTAAATTCGCTTTTAACGACATGTAAATAAATAGCAAAGTATTAAATATATGTTTAAGTATTAAGTGATGTCAAAATATAAAATTTGTTCAAGTATTCGATATATATTCAAGTATTAAATATATGTTCAATTATTAAATATATGTTCAAGTATCGAGAATATGTTTCGAGAATGTGTACGTTCAAGTACTTATGTGAGTCAGGCTTGGGGGCACTCTTCACTGTGCTCTGTGCAATGGTCTTTGATTAAAATGAAACGTTAAATGTTAATAATGTTAGTAATTAGGGAGCAGGAAAAATTGAGTAACAAAAAAAAAAAAAAAAAATCCGTTTTAACTTGACTATAGTGAAATAAATTTACTATGATTAATCACTGCGAAAGTTTTAAACGTTTTATAAACTTGACTAGTGTTTAGCGTAGCGAAGCTTAAACAGGCATACGGAAAATGATTACCTCCGAAAGGAGAGGAGAAGTGATTATTAAAAATGAAATAAAGAATTTTATGCGAATTGCTTACAATGCAGCTAAATAGATAGAAAAGGGAATAATAATCAAGGTTATACCTAAAATTAATTTTTAATGGCGCGCCAACGTTGCTGAGACTTCACAGATGTATTTGCCGTTAAAATTACTAGCATTTTTTTAAAATTCGGTTTTATTCTTCTTCCGCTGAGTTGATCACTTTCGGCACCGCATGCACACTTCCCCGCGACTTCGTTATGTCGTTTGAAGAGCATCTCACAGCGGTGTTGGTGTTTAACGTTTTATTCCTCGCTTTTGTTTTGCTACTTTAAACCTCTGTGCTATTATACTGTTGACTTTTTTCCCTAGCTTACAGGTTTTTTTGATAATTTCTATGCCCTTTTCTTCTCGATTCTTACTGCTGCTGTTCCCCTTAAAGAGTTGTTTCTTACTTCCTTCGTACGTAAATTTCTTCGCTGTACCCATTCTTCATTAGTTTCAATGTTTCCGTTTGCATGTTCATTCTACTATTAGTCATTCTGCACCACCGCCAATGTTGATTGATTATCGTCGGATTACGCTGTATACTTCGTCAACTATTGGAAGAATGTACCATTCTTCCGTGTTCTGGTATAAATGTTATTGTCGGGGAACTGTATTTTCCTCTCGTTGGAGTCGCCACGTTGCGCGTTCCCTTATCAGATTTTCGCTTTCATTAGAATAATCGATCCTCTTCGACAACCCGCTTTACTAAATCCGCCTCGGCATCGTTTGCTTCATACCTGGCTTTTCCGGTTGATCGACAACGCTGCTATCCCTAATTCGGGATTTTCGCGTGTGAATTATATTTCTTCCGTTCCGCTCTACAAACTCCCCCGATTCCATTCGCAGCATAGTCTGCCTGGAATCGAATATACATATATGAAAATTATAAAAAAAACCGAGTTGAAAGTTTTTTTTTCTTTCTTTTCGCTAAATAGGCGTTAACGTTACAAATTGAACGAATGCTTTTTTCAACTTTGCCTAAACACATGTCGGATTAAAAAATATAAATTACGACCCTTAAACGGATAAATTGTAGACGAGATTAGTATGTTTGTCGACAAGTCTTTCAGTAGTTGCCTGCGAACTTCGAATTACTCCCACCTTCGAAGGGGTATCGACTTTCTTTTTAGTAACATTAAATTTCAAGCGTTACATCGCTATTCCCCATGCAAATGCGGTGGTAAAACATCAGCCGCTCCCTCTGGTCAGCTGAATAACCTCCCCTCTCGAGGGCTACTGCTCTAATCGGAGGTAATTATTAAAATAATAGCGGGCTTTTCTGGAATAAAAATTGTGTACCAGCTAAGCGGAGGAGATTAAAAGTACAGGTAACAGTTGAAAAAATCAAGCCGGGGTGATATTCAGGACGTACCGGAATTTGCCGTCTACGAAACGGAGTCTAGGTTTGTCGCGGAGAAAGATGGTATTGCCCGGATGGGTTAATTAGCTTTCGACTGGTGAATTTATCGTGCTACGGCTGGCGTGAAAGGTGTGTGCTACGTATGGAATTACCGATTAACCCGGAGCGCTTAAAGAAAATACCGATTCTGGAAGAGAACGAGCTACCGTTTTTCGTGTCGGTTTAAAGCTACCGGTGGGAAATCGGACTAATGGGTGCAGCCGGTTGCAGATGAAAGTGGAAGAGTAAAATTTATTTCCGTCCTTAATAATCTTCGGTAGGGCAATTCGAAATATCGAATAATTTAACGGTGTTTAGTGTAGGGATTTTGTGAGTTGATTCAGGTGAGCAGGACGTTTCAGTGCATGACCGTAATCCGTTATTTATAGAGTTGTATCGAAATTTACGGTTCAACATGTAGCAGTGGCGTGCGATAATAGTTGCAAGCTATTATCTCACGGTAACAACACCGGCCGAGACAGATTAGGCCGTCTATATAGACGCAGCACACGTGTGTGACACGTACAAATAAAAAAGAAATAGCGCCTTGAAAAGCGGTCAACCTGTCTGGCTGGCTTTCTTTTGTAAGTGTCGCATTGGCCCCGAATGTGATGACTTAATTTTTATCACTAATCCTCGCTGATGTTTTTATTTTATTTTTATTTTATTTTTATTACTATCTTTTCCTTAATGTAGAATGTTCTCGGTTATTTATTGCTGAAACGGATAAGAAACGGGAATCTGATTTATAAGGAAGAATAAAATTCCTCTTCCTTATATTATCACTGCTATTAAGACTATTAATGCTATTATTATTATTATCATTATTATTATTATTATTATTATTATTATTGTGGATATTATTATTATTAGCTATTATTGTTATTTTATAAAAACCGACGGATGTTATACCCTGGTAGAAATTTCTGGTTTTTATTTGGCTTAAAATGAAAATTCCACCATATATGTAGTTGAAAAAAATAAATACCAGCCTGTTTATTTCCTTTCTTTACGATTAAATGTTTTTCTCTTTCAAAAGATTATTCGTTTGTCAGGAGAAGTAGGCGATGGTCAAAAATAAGGATTTAGATGGAAATTGTTTCGCTGTATTTTTTTGAAATTGATTTAAAAAATATCAACTTTTTTTTTTTTTTTTGATTGGGCTCGTCAACCAAGGACCTTCACCCAGAAACAATTAAAGGAAAACGAAAGTTATATAGTGAGACGATCAGATATCGTTAATAAGACGGAAACAATGGAAGGAATAATAAGTGTAGAAGAAAAAGACAGGATATAATGAGCACAAAAAGAAGCAGGAAGCCCCAGCCTAAGCAAGTGGGAATACAGAGCGGAACGCTCCACCGAAAGAGCAGGGCGCTCAAGGAACACGTGATCGGCGTCACAAACAACCGCATCATTTGAATGGAGAGGACAACATGGAGAAGGCCAATGAGAGGCGAAAGCGGGAGGAAGGCAGCAAGGAATGGTTAAAGCGCAAACGAACAATGACGACAAGAAACAGAACGAGGAAGTGAAGGAAACAGAAGGAACCAAGGATTTAAAGGAAGATTAGGCTGAACGGACAGATAAAAAGAGCGACAATTAGAAAAGGAGGAAGGGTACATATCCGACCAAAATCTGAGATGGAAATATTTACACAAAGGCAAGAGATCAGAGGATGGGATTTTTTTGAAGAAGAATGAAGAAGAAGCAGCAACCCGAGCCAAAGAATCAGCCATCTCATTACCTGAGATACCAGAATGGCCACGAACTCACAGCAAGACAATATGGATCCCATGGAGAGAAGAAAGAGTCCGAATGGGAGAACGAATACGGAGAATAGTAAAATCACAGGAATGATTAAGAAGAGGAGAGCAGGTGGCTTGAAGAGCACTCATGGAGTCGGATATGATCAGAAACAGGGAAGAAAGACGATTGGAGGAGATAAAAATAATGGAACGTAAAATAGCCATCAGCTCGGCTGTAAATATGGAACAGAAAGAAGGAAGACAGAAGGATTCAGAGAAGTTATAATTTAGAAGAATGAAAGAAGCACCAACACCATCAGAGGCCCCTTAGAACTCTATCAGTAAAAATGTTTACATGAGAAAGAAAGAGAGAATTGACAATACTATGGAATTCCTGTATAATTACAGCTGGAGAGAGTGATTTTGCAAGTGTAGGCAAAATAAATACTCTGGGAGGATGGCAGAGGTCGCTGAAGTTAAAGGAGAAAAAAGGCAGACTATTAAAGGAAATTCTATACGGCCAAAATGAACTAAGACGGAGAGAAATAAGGGACAGGGTAGGAATTTTTCTAGGCACAAAGCGCCGAGAAATTGAAAGGTAGGAAAAAATGAGAGAAGAAGAATGAGATTGAAAGACGTTTAGCAAGGAAACGATAGCCTAAATAAGATCTGCGCATAGACAGGAGAGGGGCATTCGATTCAGCAAGCAGTGCTGGAATAGGAGCGGATTTAAGAGCACTAGGACAGAGCCTAAGGCAAGAATTTTTAATCACATCAAGTTTAGAAAGACGGGACTCGGAGGTGAAGGCATAAATGAACGTACAGAGTAGTCAAGCTTGGAGCGGACAATGGATTTATATAGAAGAATAAGAATGAAACGGTCACCACCCCATTTAGTCGGTGACAGGGTCTTCAGCCTGTTCAACCGTTCAGTAGAGGAGGAGGAAAGATATTTGATATGTTCGGAGAAAGTCAGACGACTATCGAGAAAGATACCGAGATAACGAGCAAAAAATTTGGCTATAGTTAAATTTTTGCGAGTTAATATTTTTTTAAATTAATTTCAAAAAAATGCTGCGAAACAATATCCATTTGACCCCCTATTTAGACGATGGGTGGAATTTGATTTTAAAGCCCAAAAAAAAAAAACAAAAAAGGAAACCCCTATTTTTGATCATCTCCTTCTCCTGACAGACGAATAATCTTTTGAATGAGAAAAACATTTAATCTTGAAGAAAGAAAATAAACAGGCATTTATTTTAACTGCTTTGAAAATCATCGAGAATTCTCGAGCTTATTCAAACATAATTAATTTCATCCAAATCACGATAATAGTGCTGAATGTGTTCTCCAATTTAATTTTTAAATACATTATATGTAATAATGAGAAAACAATATATAAATTACTCGACTAATCTCAGAATCGAAATTCCTCCGTCCTGGCAACATAAAAAAAACAAATAAAACAGAATATAAATTTAAAATTAATGATTTAAGCTTTGTGATAAAACGTCACCCTTTCTGAACTTTTGCCGCATGAGTGTACACGATGACGCTGTATATAACATGTAATAATAATTAATTTACTACATTAAAACAGCAGCCTACATATGCAAAATTAGAGTAATGTTCTGAATAAATACAATAACTATAGATTTTATAAATGTACTGAATTTCTCGATTTTTACGAATTTATACAACAGTGTACATCTCCGAGAGGACCTACCGGAAAATTTCGATGAATTTTTGGCGTGCTTTACATATTAAGCGTATATGTACATGTGTATTCAAAACTCGATCATTCTGGCCATGTCAAGAAAAAACGCGCAATATATATATATATATATATATATATATATATATATAATTTTTCAAGCAGAATCATAAAGAGGTGCTAGTGTTCGAAAAAAATGGTAAAAATAATTTTTGAATCTAAACTGTCAAGTAGAAATTTTAAAACTAGAAAAAAAAAAAAAAAAAGTTAGCATCTACCGAATCTAAAGTTCGACAAATTACTCTTAATTTCATCAATAATAAAAGGGTAAAATAAAATAACTTTGTTACTTAAAAAAAAAAGAAAAAAAGTTAATATAACAATAAATTATAAAGGCGACGACAGAAGCCAAGGAAATATTAAAAATTTTAGATTACATAGTTATTGAAGTGAATGGATCCGAACGAAATTGAAATCTGCGCGGAAGAATATCTGATAACAATTTTTAATCAATTACGCGCAATTTATTAATTAAGTGAAAGTAAATTGATTGAACTAAGAATGTAGTCGGATTTATCGAAGTGCTTAAAAGACATACTTTTTACGTACAATCTTACCCTCTTTTTAGCAGTGCGCTCCGCAACCGAAACAAATATATCTTTCGGTATTCTGGACGAGATAAAAAACAGTTTGTGGTATTTAAAAAAAAACAACAAACACAACAAAGAAACCTGTCGCTTAGTGCGTAAGATTCTTCTGTGTTAATAACACTTCCTTCGATGCACAACGGAAATGCACAGTCGATGGAGTTATGAAGACTTGACGTCAGTGTGCAAAGAGGAGAAAAAGTAAAAAAGAAAGGAGAGAACGGAAAAGAAGTTGGCAATAAAAGAGAACAATAATGTGTTTTATGTTCCGCGAACTTGCCTCTTCCACAACTGCTGCCGGTGCTGCTAGAAAATTCGGGGTTGGTTCTGGAATTTACAACATACGAAAACGGTGAAAGAGAACAAATGCTTGGCGACTCGATATATTTTGTACCAATAAAGTCTTAGTCTGAAACATGGACTTTCACATATAAACTGGATTATGTGTGTACACCTACCCACATACACACACACACACATATATATATGTATGTATATACATGTATGCATGATATGTATGTATGTTAGTAGTCTCGATTTTTTCTTCTGCGAGAAAAATAACGTTTTCACGACCTTGTCTGTATGAGTATGTAGCCGTGTTAGCGCTGGAACAGTGTGGTCGGAGAGTATAACAAATTTATCCGGCGAAGGAAGAAAGTTGTTTTAATGGATAAGAACGTTTAATACCTCCTAAAGCAGCTTTCGTGCTTTTTTCATTTTCGATGGAAACGACCGCTCATGCTGCTGCTACTCTTATTTATGTATCGTTTCAGATAGCGTGCTGCTGCTGATCGAATGCTTTTTGCCGTTCGTTTTGCTATAAAAAAATTGGTCGCAATTTTAGCTCACGGCTTGGAAAATGTTTTATATGTCTCCTTTCGAGGGAACTAGTTCTCGCGGTCATAAATCCGTTCGTTGTCGTAGCCTTTGTATTTGGAAAGCATTCCAGGTGTCAATCTTTTTCGTATAGCTCACATCGTGCGCGTTTACGCGCTTGCGTGGAAAAAGATGTGGCAACATTTTAAAAATGAATTTATTTTAAGTCTTCCCTATCTGCGTTTTCAAAACGTATGTACTTCCGTTCTAAAGAGTTAGGAGAACTCATTAAAACTTACTGTTTTTTTTTAAATTAACTGGTATTATTCAGTAATGAAATAAATTACAAATACAATAATAAAAATTTAAAATCAACTCTTAAGGAAAATATGCTTTTTCGGGGGAATTTCCTATTTGTAGTACTGGAAAACAGAGAAAAGGAAATATTGACGATGATGTATTGAGTATTTCGAATACTAGAGGAGGTCTAAATGATTTTTATTCAGAACAAAAATGTGACTTAGGTCTGTTTCAGATTCAAATTCGGTTTAGTTCACCTTTACTAATATTTCTTTAATGCCCCTTTTCAGCTGAAAATAGGTAAATTAGTTTTTCCCGAAAATCTAATTTGTACTCAAGTAGTTTTTTTTTTTTTTTTTTTTTTTTTATCTACCTTGGGCTCGCCAGCGGCCTTGACCCAACAACAGGATAAATTATGAGATAGAACTAAATAGCTAGGCGGTCAGAAATGGAAAAACAAAGGACAGCAACAACGGAATAACTGAAGATAATGGGAAGGAAACGATACAGGTAGCATTAAAGGGAGTAGGAAGACCCAAAGCTATAAAGAAAGGAGCGTTCGTTAAAGAGTGTAGAACATTCGAAAAGGATATGATTTGAATTACAAATACAAGAAGGCTCAGAAGAGCGTGAAGAGAGCAGAAAGGAGAAAGAGCCAAAGAAAAACGAAAGCGAGAAGAAGGGAGTAGAGAATGGTTGATTCTGAGTCTAATTAAGGAAACAACCGTGGAACGACGACAGACAGGAATAGAATGAAACCAAGGCGGCAAACGAGGAACCGGTTAAACAAGACGGTAGTATGAATAATGATTTGAGAATAAAGATGGATATATGTCCAAAGAAAGTGTCTGGAATGATTAGAGAGTGATAGAGAAAGAATGTCTGAAGAAGGGAAAGAGTCGAGGAAAGGACCATTGCGAGCGGCTGAGCGAGCTAAAGAGTCAGCTGAGTCATTGCCCTCTATATTGGAATAATAGTTCAATCATATTACTCGTCAATTAATATTTTTATACGTATTACTCTGCATTTCTATTTGAAATTTTTCGAATTAAAAATCAGATATCAAGAGTCATTTTTAGGAATATTTTTTGATTTTCTTTCCTAAGTATAGGTAAATCATTTAGACCTTTTCCAGGTGCTAATATGATACTAAATTTATTTTTATTAATGTATTTTCTTTTTTGTTTTCTAGTACTGGGATGGTCCTCCGAATAGACGTTTCTAGAACATCCGTTTACATTGACTTAAAATATTCGTTATTGCATTTGTAATTTTATTATTTCATTAAGCGTTTAATAAACAGAATGCACGCTTAGTTTTATTTAATAATCGTGATAACTGTAAAAAAAATCATAAAACGTCGTTTAGTCGATTATGCGATAATCATAAAAGTATTTTTCTTCCGAAAACTGCTTGTAAACTGCCAATAATAAGTAAATTCGGACATTCATTTATTTATTTACTTATTATTAGCAATATGCGATAATTTTTTATAATTGCCTTACCGTGGGCAATACCGATGAGGCCACGTATATGTAGTGGTTGCTCTGATGTGTGTAATTTAGTGGTCGGAGTAGCTATTTGCAGTGTCCGCGTACGTGTATACGGTTAAGTGGTAATAGTAACTCTTCTGCCACAGGAACATTTTACTAATTGTTCGCAATGGAACGTCGGCATCAGTTCTTTCAGTGCCATTCGTCTTTTAAATACATCAGGTTAATATTGTTTTTCTAATTGAAGTCAGTTTTCGGAATGCATTTAATTTTTTTTAAAGAAACTTTCTCTTAGTACTAAATGACCGATAGGTATAACTAATAAATTTTGAATAGCGTTTTGCGATTCTAGTGCTTGAAATTTCTATAACTTCAAATTATTGAAGTTGGATATATTCGTGCGATTCAGAGTTAAGGTGAATTGCCGTCAACGAAACTGTATTCATAATATACATATATACATACATATGTATTTTATATATGTATATAAGTGCCTAAAAATAAGTAATATCATTACGAGATTCTTTTTTTTGGAGGGGGGGGGATGCGTAGCATTGGCAAAGACTCTACAACACCAAAAATGATTTATATAGATACGAAAAACACTTATATGAGGTGCTTTTTGAATTAGCAGGAAAGAACAATAAAAATGTACATCGAAAGAGTTCAGTTTAAAATCAAAAATGCATGATTCCTAATATAGAAAAAACTTAGTCCTCAAATTTGAACTGCAAGATGATCGGTGAACTGTTGCTTCTCTTTCATCTTTCTGAAGGAGTCTAGACTGATAATGAAAATATAAAATTTCATTTTCCACGCACTCAGCCTGAATATGGATGGCATTATGATAGGTGAGAATAAAAAATAGTTCAAAAAATATTTAATTTATGTTTTACCGCATGCAGATTTGTTGAAATTTTAAAACTTCACCCGCTAGGATACATTTTCTCTGATCACTGCTATCATTTTTTAATTTTCTGTTTAAAATTTCATTAATCTTTTACTATTTATTTATATTCAACTATTCGCTTCCTTGGATTTGAAATATAAATGATTATTATTAATTAAAATTAATATGTAAACAAAATACATGCATCATTCCGATCTATGTATTTTACATAATGAAGAACTATTGTACCATTAATACATATTAATTTTAAATTCATAATTAAAGTAAATATATATATATATATATTAGTTATACGTAATTATTAGGCCGGCACCATTAGATTTTAAAAATGTCCCAATATTATGTAACGAAAAAATGTCCTAAAAAATGTCCCAATTTTATGTAACGAAAGTTAAATCTTAAATGAAAATGTCATTCTTAATCATGCATCCATTAGATTTTGTAATAAGGAATGATTTTAGTCAATGTTGTTTATATCCTTTTGTGGTATGTTAAGTTGTTTCGGTAGTTTAATAAAATTTTTGGTATAATTTTTTTTTTTTTTTTTTTTTTTCGACTTTGGCCATCTGAGGACCACGGAAATATTACACGAATAACGCCAGCTACATTTCGTTCCCCCCCCCATTTTCTTTCGTTTGTTTTCCCAATATTCTTTCATTCTTTCCGAGTGCGCTTTCTTCATTTCTTCTGTCCACTTTCGCCCTGTTTTCTTCACTGTATCCTTCCGGAATCCTTGAAAAGTTTGAACCTTCCGACTGAACTTGTTTCTGTCTTTAATTTCACTTTCGCTGATCCCCATCTGTTCCAGATCTCTTTTTACTTGTACTATCCACAGTATCCTACTTTTCGGATTGTTGTCGAAGTAGTCAAAGATTCTTTTGGTAAGGCGTTCATTATCCATTCTTTTGATGTGACCATAAAAGGCGATTCTTCTTTTCCTAAATGTGTCACTGACCTTTTCTACTATTTCGTATACTTCATTATTGCTCCTTAATTTCCAGTACTCATCGTCTCTCCTGAGGCCCAATATTTTCCGGATTATTTTCCTTTCCTTGATTTCCAACTGGTGCATTTCCTTGTTCGAAGTCATGTTCAGGCATTCAGCTGCGTATAGACACTGCGGCTTAATAACCGTGTTATAGTGTCTTATTTTGGCATTTATAGATATTGATTTTTTATTATACGTGCTTCTTGTTAGCTGAAATGACCTTTCCATTCTATGTATTCGTTCTTGCATCGATCTTTTATCTCCAGCGTTTACTTGGATCGTTTCTCCTAGGTATTTAAATTCTTCCACTCTTCTTATCCCTCTTCCATGCGTTTTTATTATGTTGGGATCCTTTTTATCACTCGTCATGAATTTGGTTTTCTCGAAAGCTATTTCCAGCCCGACCTTTGCCGCCATCTCACTTAATATTTCAACTTGACGCTTAGCCTCTGCTACACTACCGGCTACCAGTGCAAGGTCATCTGCAAATGCAAGGCAGTCTATCTGCAGGTTGTTTTTCTCCGTCCAATCATCACTTTCTTAATTCCTTCCTGCTCCGTGGCTTTTCTCCATTTCCGTATTACCTTTTCTAAAACGCAATTAAATAGTATGGGCAATAATCCATCGCCTTGTCGCACGCCGGTTCTTATTTTAAATGGCTCCGAGTATTCGTTTCGGAATTTGATTTTTGATCTTGTGTCCGTTAGCGAGTTTATAATCAGTGATCGCAGTTTGGTGTCCACTCCGAACTCTTTGGTATAAATTATTGGTTGTATTTTTTTTTTTTTTTATTATATAAAATTAATTTGAAAATATTTTAATTTAAAGGAAATAAGGATAGTGTATTTTTGTGATTATGTTATTTTTTTTGTGTAGATGCTGGTAAGAATTACTTTGTCAATTTTGATCATTTTATACAAAGTATAGAAGAGAATGAGATAGAAATGTAAGCAAGAGAGGCCGAGATTTTATATATATATATAAATCAATTTCCAAAAAAATGAATTAGAATTAAACACACAATAGCGAAAACTAAAGTAAATAATGATTATTGAATGAACAGTTACAACATATAAAAATATAACACATAAATTTAATAATTAATTCGTTTACATTAGACAAAAATCATTACCTAAATCGCCAGATGGAATGAGGAAGCTATTACTCCTGATGGGCTTAAAAGAGGTATTGTTAGACCAATATATAAAAAAGGAATGAAAAATCAGTTTGAAAACTACCGTCCAATAACAATAACATCTGTAATAACTAAAATTTTAGAACACTACATTGATAAACACTTAAGAAATTATTTGGAGAAAAACAATCTACTCTATGAAAACCAACACGGTTTTAGAGAAAAAAGATCCACGATAACATTATTGAGAACAATTGTAAATAGGATAAATACAGGACTGTCGATGGGGAACCAATTTTTAATTTCATTTATTGACCTATCCAAAGCGTTTGATTTAGTTGATCATGAATTACTGATCAAGGACTTAGAAAATCTAGGCATTAAAAACAATCAACTTGAGTGGTTTAAGAATTATATAACAAATAGGAAAAGCATGGTCAAAATTGCAGGGAATATAAGTAATGAAAAAAATATTCATTACGGAGTAGGTCAGGGTACCATATTGGCCCCGATTCTTTTTCTTATTTATACCAACTCGTTACACAAACATATTAAAAATGCAAAGTTATATGTTTTTGCTGATGATATTGCTTTTGTTAATGGAGCACAACAATTTTGAGATGGCGGAAAAATTACTACAAGATGATGTAGATAATTTTAGTAAATGGGCACATAATAGGAAGTTATGTATAAACATAAATAAATCAAAAGTATTACACATTCGGAATAGTTCTAAATATAAAATACGCGATCCGCGAATTATCCTCCACAGTAACAATTGCATTCATGAACTTCATGTAAATATCAACACCCATTTATGTCCTTGTCCACCGTTAGAAAACGTAAATGACTTTAAATATTTAGGTGTATATATAGATAAATCCCTGAATTGGAAAAAACACATTTTAAGTTTAAACTCAAAAATAAGACAGACAATTCCAGCTTTATATAAAATAAAGCAGGTACTATCATATCGAACATTACGTATATACTATAACTCAATTATAATGTCTAGAATTTTATATGGAATTCCAATATGGGGCGAGGCTGAGAGAACTGAAATAAATAAAATAAGTAAAATACAGAAGAGGTGTTTGAAACTCATACTCCCCCATTGGAAGCAAAATGTCCCTGGATCAACATGGTGGAAGGAAAACAATGAAATGTCCCCCAAGATGTACTATTATTATTATAGACTACTAGAATTTAACGTCAATAATATTAAATTACCATCTAGGCAAAAAACTCGATTGACAAGAAACCAAAGTAATACATACTACATCTATCCTCGTGGGGTAAATCTGCGAATTGATAATACGGATGATTCGGTTTTAATTAAATTAATAAGTACAATCCCGAACCATATATTAGAGGAAAAAAGAATTGGTGTGTGGAAAAAAGAGGTGGAAAATTGGTTAAAGGAATGGTGCAAAGATTGAATAACAAGCTACGTTCTGAATCTCTCTACCTTCTAATGCTCCTTTCTTTATATGTTTTTGTTTTTGATTTCCTAGTGTCTTTACCAGACATTAAGTCGGAAAGAAGATAATGTTTCCCATTTTAAATATTGAACTGTCGGTATGTAATAATGTACAGATACGTATTACGGGGCGTGTTACGTAGTTGTATGCGTATATATATTTATATTTAGTCTTAATGCTAGAGTTCTAATATTATAAGTATTGAATAAGTTAAGATAAATTATAATTTTTTGTATTGTATATATTTTTTGAATAAACGTTAATAAGAGTGTCGGGCACTCGCACAACGGGCATATTTTCCCTGTGAGACCCACAACTTATTTTAATAAAAAAAAAAAAAAAAAAAAAAAAATACATGTTGAATAATTCAAAAACAAAAAAAGGGGAAGGGGAACTATTGGTTGTTTGAATTTTTAATAAAACATGCTTATTTCACATTTTCAGTACACACATGTTCGTGTAAAATTTCAATCATCTGGTGTATTTCGATTATAGCGTGATTATTAGTTTTTAAAAAAGCGATTTTCCGATTTACACCCCTTTTTAACCTCTCAAAAATTTGAATTTTTTAATGTACTTTTTTACGGTGTTAGTAAATATTGTCGTTGTATTATGTGCCAATTTTCAGCTTCATAGACTTAGTAGTTTCGACGGAATGTTAATAATCATTGTACTATTCCAATATTTCTAGATTTTTTCTTTTATATATACATACGTATATAGATAACATTCCGGTATTGTGTCGTGGATGTGTAGCTTCGTTCTTATAGACGGTTGTTCACTCTGCTATTTTTATTGAAATGTATAACGGGTGCAATTAGTGACTATTTTATTATTTATCAAAGGGGGCCGATGGAGTGAGAAGTCTGAACAATTACAAAGTATGTGGAAAGTAGAAGAGGCAACGCTTTGATAACAGAAAGGACAATTCGTAGGGGGAGCTCTTTGAAGAATAAAATTACGCGACAGTGTGCTCTGCTCGCAGGCGACTAATGACGCAGGAATCCCTGCGGGAAATGTTTTTTTCTGGCCACCACGGCCTAATTGAGAGTTTAATTAGCTTCAAGGAGGTCTAGCGAGAAGGCGCTTTCCACGAGAATACGAAGTTGTTTAAAATTATGTGTGATAGATATGGGGAAAGAGGGGGGTTATTAGGCAGGAGATAGTGTACTGCTGATAAGGCGAACGCACTGCCGCATTCATTTCCGAGAATACCAGCATGACTGGGCACCGATAAAAATTCAATATTGTCGTTTAAAGACTAAATATTAACGGATCATTTTATTATCCTCAACGTAGGAATGACGCGCCTTTTTCCTTCCGCGTTTTTTTCTAGCATTGGATCTATCTTTTTAATTGGCCTAGCTGCTATTAAAGTTTGGGTAAGTAAAACTTCTTAAAGATGTTGAAAACCAAACCACTATGTAATGCTAGTGAAAGAGAGAAAAAAATGAGAGGATAATTACTGCAGAAGGAACTAAATTAAGGTCTTCTCGGGGGCACACAATGAAAATCCTTCTTTTCTTTTATTTTTTCTTTTTTAGGGGCTCGCTTTTGGTTTTAAACCAACTACTTGAGCGTATTATACTAAGAAGTTAGATTTTGAGGCGATAGGAGGTGGAAAGAATAAAAGCAAGGAGTAAGGGAATTATTGATGGAGGTGGGAAGGAAAATATAAAGGAAGCACTGTAAGGAGCCGGAAGACTAAGAGCAGGAGCCGAACATTCGAAGGAAACATGGTTTACGTCGCATTCGAAAAGAGAATCAGAGTTGCGAAAGGAACAGAGGGGAAAGGAGACAAAGAAAAACGAACGCGGGAAGTAGGGAGAAGAGAATGATTAATTTTTAGTTTAATTAAGGAGTCAGTAGTAGAATGATGACTGAACGGAATGGAAAGAAACTAAGACTGAGAACTGGGTGCTGGCTGTGTGAGAAGATAGGTGAAGCGGGATTAGAGAACAAGAAAGGATATCTGTCTCGCTAAAGTCTGGAATGATTAATTGAGGAAAGGAGGACTAAGTTGGAAGCCGGAAAAAGGCTAAACAATGGACCATTGATGGTGGACGACCGAGCTAGAAAATCTGCCGTTTCATTGCCCTCAATGTCAGAGTGATTGCGACCCATAGAAAGTCTATTAAAATAGAGCGAGATAAGGGAACGAATTAATAGAATAATACTATTAGAGGAATGAGTAGGAGAAGAGGTATTGCTTGAAGGGCGCTTTTCGAATGGGAAATTCCGCTAGATGTAGAAATGAAGGATATTGCACGAAAAATGGAAACTGACTCAGCTACGAAGATAGATCAAAAGGAAGAGAGTTCGAAGAATTCAGAATGATGATGAGAGGGTGAGGTAAACGCACTGGCTACACCTCTCTTAGTTTTAGATCCATTGGTAAACAAAGTAATACATGAAAAGGAAATGAGGATTCTAGCGTATGCAGGAATTCCGGATTTAATTACCTCTCGAAAAGTGGAGTTGACACGAAGAGAAAGTAATGAGATTGATTGGCCGCCAAATGCTGATGAAATCGTGGGAGAAATAGGGGAGCTTGTTATAGGAAAAAAACAAATGTAGAAAACTCAGAAATCCGTACAGTTATGTGAGAGAGGATCGGAATTTTATCAGGAACAAAACGCCGGCGGTTCTTAATGTGATGATAGGAGGGAATGTGTTTGGAATCGGAGATAGGGAGACACGTTTAATTAGGAAACTATATCCAAACAGAGATCGGCGAATATAAAGGGGATGCATACTTGTTTCAGATAGAACTGCAGGAATAGGAAAAAATTGTAGAGAAATTAATGTATAAAGAAATGATAAACTACATAGACATTTCACAAAACCAGTAGCAATTGACAAGGGGGCAGAGCGATCGATTTTAGGACGGAAAACTAAAGGATAATTGAAAATTTATAAATTACCGGAGCGGATAATTAATACGATAATTTCGCATATTCAAAATAGAATTATAATATACGCCTACAGGAAACGTGAGACGATTGATAAATCGAAGTCTACCTGTCGGCGGTTCATTGGCCGGCTTGATTTGTTTCTTTGAAAAGAAGTATTTCGCGAGTTTTATGGGAGGGCATTATTATTGTTCTATTCGCATTAGCGACGACGCTATAATGCTTTTTTTACAAACCTTCGAAATTATTTAAAAAAAAAAAAAAAAAACGAAAAAAAAAATTGTAAGACACCGAATGAACGGCAAAAAAAGTAACATGGCAATTTTTCGAGGCAGCCATTTCATTCGGCGGAACGAACAATTTGATGTATATGAAAGTGCCTCTGCAGATGGCAATAGCCTTTGCAGTCAAAACCCCAGCCTTTAGGAAAATAAGGGAAAGAAATATCGAAAAAGTTACTTCGATATCTGAATTTGGTTATTGAATTAGGTAACCAACGCGCACAGGTTAAAATGGAAACGCGTAAATTCGCCGTTCTATCGTCGCTTGTACTATATCTCTTTATCCGTGATATGATAAAAAAAACTCAAGACAGAGGCATTTTGTTCTGGAGAATTCCAGAGAAGGTGAATACTGCTGAGATAGGCGGTGGTGACGGACGAGAAATTACCTTTATCCACTTGGGAGAAAACCGGCAAGGAAGTGAAAAAGTGTCGGAAAAGTTACAGCTGAAAGGGAAATTTGCTTAGCTATGCAATGTTGTTGAAAATAATAGAACATTGGCGGCATCGAGCTGGCTTGCACGTTGACTGCTGGCTCGCTGTTCAGTCCGCCTCTGTTCCAGTCAGCTTTTTCTATTCTTTCGGTTACCTGTGCTAGTTGTTTGCGTGGCGCTCGATAATAAAAGTTCTTAGCGGTACTGCGCGTTTGAATTTCCTGTTAAAAGTTACAACAAGTCGTTTAAAGTTTACTTTTAAAAGATAAACCGTTTAACAAAAGCTCGCTCCCCGACATACATACATACAAATATATATATATATATATATAGGTATATGTATGTACAGAAGAAAGCGAAAGAAATAGTCTCAGTTCGGTCCGCTCAGCTTTTCGGCGATTCCGCTCAAAATGTACTCTAACGTGTAGCCCCGATGAGGAGATAGTTTTAGTTAATTTCCCTCTGAACGGATACGTAAGAGGATTTTGTTCGTACGTATTGCATCGCTGTCGACGATGTTCAATTGACAATTAAATTCGTAATAAAATAAATCGCGCTTTAATTCAGCATGCGTGACTGTGTTCAGTCGTTCGAAGTTTCGACACTCGAGCTAGTTGGATAGTTTTTTTTGGACTCCGCAATCTGGAAAAGCCATTAGTAAAGTGTGGATCTACACATACTCACACAACTTTAGAAAATTCGTTAAAAAGTATCTTGGAAATTTTCGAATATTATATAATATATAAAATTAAAGTCGGCCAGTTTCCAGAAAAACATACAAAAATTATATGAAAGTCTGTATCCAGCGGCTGAAATTAATTGATTATCAAATTAAATAATTATGATATAAAATGAAGTGAAAATAAACTGAATTTATAAAGAGTAATAGATTATTATTATACACGTGAATATGGTAATAGTTATGTTTGTATTTATGTAAAGGATATTTTTGCAATATTTTATTAGTTGCGGTCTTCAATTTATTTTAATTATTTTCATATCTGTGTCGTAATATTATTAAAACTGGAAGCTTACTTTATGAGAGGGCGCAGTTTATAATAATATCGAGACAGATGCGGAAATAATTGAAAACGGTAATTATTAAATTTTTCAAAAACAGAAAGACATGAGCATGGACATTGCTAAAGAAAAAGATTAATAAAAATGGTTTGTCCAAAATGCAGCTTATAAATTGTAGCGACAAATTACGGACTAAACCCAGAAGGAACGAAAGAGGAAACATTAACGAACTAGTAAGCGGACGAGGAGAGAAGGCTGTTCGGAAACGTTCTTTATTACAAGGAGCGATCTTTCCTATCTAATCGGCGGTTCTACCAACTCTTTTTCGGCTAAGGTTAGTAGAAGAGACGGAAGGAAATACCGTGCGATTAATACAAGCATGGCTACTGCATCGGTTTTATCGTTGAAATGTATCATCATCCGCCGCACTAACTGAGAATCCGGTAAAACTTAAGTCTTTTGGAATATTTAAAAACATTTGAGCCTAATATTAAAAACTGGCGGATTATCTACTGCGGTTATTCTTATAAAATGTAAGATCCAGCAAACTGTAGCACATTTAAGGTATATTATTCACAGGCTTTATTGATCATCGAAAGCTGAGCCGTCGAAATAGACGTTTTAGGAGGCTGAGCTTAAACCCCGTTTGTGCCCTGTGCGTTGACGTCACGATGAACATGGCGCCATCAGCGACAGCCGGTTGATGAAATTTGGCTCCGTCAGTAAAGTATTATGGATGAGGGCTGAATAACCTAATTTCAACGGTAAAATAGGTAAGTTCGTCGCATGTGGGCGTAATTTAATTAAATTTATACAGAAAGTTACATCGCTATTCAAAACTAGTTAATGTCAAAGGAGGACGAGTTTAAATTGTACGTCGATGGAAAAATAAGAACTGGAATAGATTAACTGACGAGGAGTGTGGCATTTTCGAAGCAACGAATCTCCGCTTTGCGTTCAACATTCTATTAGTTATACGGGGGGGTGCAAGATTGTTAAAAAACAATCCTCTGAAAATCTGTTTCGTTCATGTATAGGAGGGGAATTTCGATTTGCAGCACATTGTATGGGGATACCTTACACATTGTCCATAATAGCAAGCCTCTCATCAAGGTCTCCCCAGTTTTTGTATAGCCGAGAACTTGAAGTCACAGAAAAATGACCCGTGTAAAATTTAATTTTTACCGTAATCAGTGTCCTGTAAGCGGTTGGTTGTCTGTCCAAACATTGATTTGCAGGTGGACTTGTGGAATACAACTTTCCTAAATATATCATCGCTTTACAATGATTTGTCCGAAGAAAACAGATAAAAATGTCCATTTTATTTGAACGGTTGCTCGGAAACATTTCTGAGCACCACATTCGGAACAGTTATAAAGATTGGAAAAATACTAAATGCCAAATTTTTAGCGGTATTTAAAAAAAAAAAAACGTTTTTTAAGAAAACACATAGGAAAAGAAAAAAGGACGAATTTTCAAAAAAAAAAAAAAGGGATATAACGACATTGTTTGTTGTAAATTCAAAATTTCGAAAAGATTTTCGAAGCTCACGAAGTTTGAATCATTATACGCTTAGTAATATTATAACGCTGTCGTTCGACAGGTATTGATTACAAATGAAGTACTTCTTAAAAATTAATACAATTCCTTATACTTGAAACACTTACTTATATATAATATATGTTTTGTTTTTTTTCTATATGTGATATTTTTTTTGGCATTTTGGAAAAAGATTTAACGTCGCGTCGAATTTCACGGTATAAATTTAATTAAATCAAACGTGTACACGCATATTCGGAATTTTTCGCAAATTAGAATCGGGCATAATTTTTTCGTCGTTCGTGAATATAGAAACCGCGAGAGACACACCGAGCATTTCACCTGTGCACGGGACTCTTCGCCAGGGTATTTCGTCGGGTTTTCCGATTTGGCATCCGTATTCCTGAGAGCCCTGCTCCTCTAGCGTGCCGAGTTCAAGACCTTCCAATTTAATTACCTTGCGCCGACTCATCCGTTCCCCGCCGATGCAGCAGCCCTCTCAGCTATACTGGTTCGTGTTTTTACTTTGGTGAACTATTTTTCGTTTACAGTCAATTTCCGTAACACCTTTTGAAGCGGTCCGATGCACTGTTAGTCACCGCAGATCGACAACACTGTCGCCCTTTATTGCAGCCAGAAAGAAAGAAGCCGGTCCTCCGGTGATATATAGCAACCCGATTGGGGGCGGATCACTATGGACGAAAAACGCTGATTTCCGATGTGGATTCTTTTCCGAAATCGCCTGCAGGCAGAAATGGGTTAGTGTGGGAGCGCGACGGTTTCGGCCTTAAACGGTAATCATTGCTCGTATGTAGTTTCCTTTAATTTCCTATAACCCTTTATTACTGCTATCGTCATTATTATTAGCTAGGTAACTGTGCCCCCAAGGGACAACTCCTATTTACAACCTTTGTCCATTCCCACGAGATTTTTACAGGATTCTATTTTTTTACCGGAGCTGTGTGCGTTTATTATTATTATTATTATTATTATTTCTTTATCCGCGCACTGTCCCGTTCATAGTACACACATACGTATGTATAAACATTTTGTACTTTTTTTTGTTTTTTTGTTGTTGTTTTTTTTTTTTTTAAATTTTTCCCCTGCCCTCAACAAAAATCGTGACTGCCTCGTATGCGTGTGTAACCTCCTAAAAATCGTCCGACGCGGCTACTCCCGCTTCGCGTAACGTTCTACCGCTATCTGTTCTGCAAATTATGCGGCAAATTCCCACGAGGCTTGCTTGTTTGGTATTCTCTATATATTTAGCGGAAAAATTTATATTTATATGTACGTTGATAATGGGAAATTCTTGTAATATACGTACGCGTATGGGCGATATCCGGAAAACAATAAGAGCGCGTCCACGTGCGCGACCAGCGCTTAACAGTCGCCCAGCAAGAGAAAACAGCGGAGTAAAAATATAACAAATTTGCAAATGTTTTTCGCGAGGGGTCATGTGGGAAATTTTAATTGAAATTTACAACTTATATGCACATCTCGTTTTCCGTCGTTTTGCTCGTCTCCGATACGCGTATAAAGTTTATTGAACCCGAAAACAAAGAAAGTATCCAGAGAGCCTGGATCCTTTTACAGTATCATTTTCTTTACACGCTGAATTTATTCGATGTTTAAAATTTAAAAAAGAAAATAAAAACCAAAAAAACGGTTAATCAATTGACGCGAGTTTTTTGAAAATTTGGTCAATATTACTAATTAGACATTATTCACCGGTTTTTTTCATCTTATTTTGTACACCCTCTATATTCACGAAGAAACAATGTTACCTTCCGAGGAAAAGAATTAGAATAAAAATAAGTTAAAGATGCGAATTACATTTCGATTGGTAGAATAAGGGTAAATTTCCAGACCTATAGGTGATTTATAAAGGTAAAATAGTAAAAAGAAAACAAAAAAGAACAAACGAAGATGAATATCCGATAAGCATTAAGATTTGGACGGTACACTGCGATTAATATCGTCAGACTATCCAGAGACATCAGTGAAAATAATTGAAAGAATCAGGGAATAGTGCTGTAGAATATTTAATCGTGGCTTGGGGCGTATTTGGAAAGTGACGACGGTAGAAAAAATACTTCGAAAGAAGATGGCAAAGAGCGACAAAGTTGAAAACAATTCTCGGACATTATTACGCGAGATTTTATAAGGCCAAAATTGATCAAGACGAAGAGAAATAAGAGCCAAAATGGGAAAATTTTCCTAGATGATAAAACGCTATTTCTTATAGGTAAAAAGGTACGAACGGATGTAAAGGGTGGGAGCGAAGAAAATGGTTGCCTAAAGAAGATCTGCTAAGGGACACAGGGTTCGTGTATTGGATTCGACAACAACTGTTGTAATCGGGGAGGGTGTAATAGTAGCACAAGGCGGAGCCGAAGGCATAAATTTTGAATTATATGTAAAATTTAGACTGGTCCTATTTGAAAACTCAGCCATATAGATCCCCCGGAATGTTCGATTGATTTATACGAGATAAGTGTCAGAATGTTCGCCAGCCTATTTATTTACGCCGAGCGATTGCAGCGAGTTTTTTTTTTGTTTTTTTTTTTACCTTTTAATGGCGAAAAAGGAAAGAAATACATTCGATAAATGTCGAATGACTATAAAGTAAAAAACCCAAAAACAGTTTTTACAATTCCTTTTACGACTTCGTTACAGTTTGTTCGATTCTGTCGAGAATTATCCGCGGCAGTACGTAGACATTGCTCGATTAAATTACCTTTGTTCGTGTTGGTTTAAAAATTTCTATCGAGAAATCAATTATCGTGGTTTTGTGTTCTCTTTTTATGCGGAAATATTGTAAAATATTAAAAGTTCTTGTTCTACTCGAAAAATATTTCTGTAAGACACGTAATATACATTATCGTTTCAGTCTTGACGTGGCACTTCGCAAGAATTAGTAATAATAATTGTAAGAAGAAGAAGAAGAAGAAGAAGTGCTGCAATAACAATAATTATAATAAATAAAGAAAAGAGAGAAAGATTCAATATTTCATCGTTAAAAAGCGCAACTGAATTCGACGGCAAATCGGCAGTTTCGGTCTTTTATTTGTTCAATCTTAATCAGAACGGGAACGTAATTATTAAGTCGGGACAAATAACCAAAACATTGCCCCCGGGTTACGGTTACGCTTGAAATTAGGAGTAGAGTAAGAAGTGAGGAACTTTTATTTTTAGTGCCGAGAATCACGATTATTGGATCAGGACTTTTTGAGATGAAGTAAAAACGCCAATAAATATCTAAACGCACGTGATTTTCTTTAAAAAAGGCGAAACGGTCGTTGTTCGATACGATTGTCGCCGAGAAAGTTACTCTATCGAATATGTTCGAAATACTCGTCGAATTTTATAGCTGTGAAAGCGCTTTAAAGGTAAAGAGCAGATTGCGCGTGTGCGAAATTTTATTACAATTTTCTAAATAAACCCCGAATAAGCAGTCAACATGAAACGAACTAGTAGTAGTAAACAAATAAAAACGGCCACATTCGTTTCCGTAATAGTTTGAATCACGTGTCTGCAGTTAACCAAATCACCGGTTTAAATGATATAATTGTAATTTATTTAAATGTGCATGTCCTGTTATTTTTTTTAACAACTCTTTATAACTCCGTAATGACTTCTCCTTGGTTAGCGTGGTTCCACGAAGAACATTATAAATTCTGTTGAAACGCACAAAACTTCTTACATGCGAATGACAAGAGATATTCTCACGCCGGGGTAATATGAAAAAACTATTAGAAAAAAATTCTTAGAACAAAATGCTTATGATTTTATGCCACTAATGCCAGACAATATGAAAGAAACGATGATATCATCTTGTGCCAGCTCGTAGGTGATAAAGGAATTGGCAAGAATGGACGATTTAAGGCCGCAAAAATACGTAAACATAGAGGCTAGGTGGCTTGTGACTCACCCGGATGAAGTCAGGCGGCTGAAACGCTACAACCGAAGCATAAATATAATACAAGACAATGCAGGGTCGTCCATTGGCAGTCCTAGTATATATATATATATATATATATATATATAATAATACAACTAATTTAGAGTATTACTGAATGTTCGTGAACTAAACGGATTGTAATAAAAACCACTTAAGTGGGTTTTTTTTTTATTGAAGGAAAAAAATAAATAAATTAAGACATTTACGAAATATGTAACTTTAAAAATAGTGTATTTTACTTTTCTGTGCAAAAAAAAAAAAATAAATAAATAAAACGTAGTCAATTGAAGCAACTCTACTTTAAACAGAAGAATTAGTATCCAGGAGTCCAGGGACTTTGCCCTTCGGCAAGATTTAAAGGATGGGGTTTATATGTATACATATGTGTGTGTGTGTGTGTTAAAACGGATGCGAGGTGTACGTTCCGAAATTATTTTTCAAACGTCACACTTCCACATTTTTGCAGGATATATAGGATATGCGAGTCAGGGAAAAAAATAATTAAAAGAAATACTAAAATTACGAGTTTTTTTACGATCCGAATGGGGTGTAAATTAACTAAAAATAGGCATAGAAATATAAACTTCTAGAGTAATTCGTATTCATGGTTTTTGGAAAACAATTGTTGTTTCTTACATAAATACATTGCCTGGATTTTTTTTTTTTTTTTGGGCTCGTCAACAAAGTATTTCACTTAAAAACAATAGGAATAAGAGTTAACTAATTAAAACTTGATTCGATCGGAAATGGCAGAAGTAAAGGAACCAATGGCAGGAACAACATACTGGGATGGAATGGACAGGATATAGGAAGCACAGTAGGGAGAGGGAAGCCTTAACTTCAAAAGGAGTAAATAAAGGGAAAAACGTTCCGCAGAAAGAGCAGAACACTCAAAGAAAATGTGATTAGCATCACAGATAAGTTCCTCACTCGGATATAGATAATAATAAGGAGAGGAAACCAAACAGAGACGAAAACGGAAAGCGGGCAATACAGTGTGATTGAAGCGTAGGCGATTTCGAATTATATAAAAATACGTATTCCCATTACAAATGTCGCACGCGGTTTGTAAATATTTCGCAAAAATCTTTAGCTGTCTATTCTTGTTAACTGGATGGCGGTTCTAGTCACATCGAAGTAATTCACAGTCTCTTAATCTGCCTGCTTGGATTTGGCTAAACTATTTTGTGCGTCTGTAATTATCCATTTCATCGCAACGATGTTTCTCGTTTATCAAACATCGTCCGATGTATCGGGCTCCATTTGTGGCCGGAAATGAATGAAATGAAATATAAATTGAATGCTATTCCCTGTGCTGCCGTGGTTAGCGGCGTCCTAACCTGTAGTTAGTTGCCACATTGCTGCTCAATTCCTTCAAAAGAGCTCAGGTCGTTGGTCGTTTTTGTGTGAATTGTTCCGGCGATCGGGGTGAAGTTATTCGGTTAAAAATATATCGTCGTTTATTGCTTTTTTACTACTCTGCTGCTGTTGTTGCTTCTCTGCATATACCATTTCAGATTTATTCGAACGCGGCAATGAGTTATCTTTAGAGAAAAAAACGTTTACGGGCACGCGCGTACACACCCACACCCACAATACATTTATATCTATATATATATCTATCTATCTATCTATCTATATATATATATATATATATATATATATATATATATATATATATATACAAAGTACTTGTGCATATGTAGGGTCATAAATAGTCTCATTTCGAAAACTTAATAGGTCGTCTATTTTTTCATACATACATTCTGCACAACAAGAAAATACCACAACTAGCAATTGTTTTACAATATGTATATATGTAAATATGTATATACATACAAATAACATACACATATATGTGTATTCCCCTGCAGAACAACTTAATGTTCCAGACATCTGTATTATTTTCTTACAGAACTAACCTAGGCTAACATCTTATTACGCCTCGAGAAATTAATATGAATTTAATCTTGTCCGTTTATGTTTACGAGAAAAGAAAAAAAAGTGCAATTGTAAACAGTTAGTTCGCTGCACTAGATTCAGGTAATCTTGTGCCTTTGAGAAATATTTTCGGTATATATTTTGCCGAGGTGACTCGTTTCGTACTCCGGTCGTATCTATCCGGCGCCAAAGTGAAATATCCAGAAAGTATAGCAAAAAATGAATTATGGAATACGGAAAGTATGTTAGCGACTTCATACCCGGTTAACCGATCACAACGTCCTGTCGTTTATCGGGATGCGTTTTATTTCAACTTATTTCGCTGGTGGAATTTTAAATTCGGTTAGTTTTTCAACGGGGAAAATAACCAATAAAAAGCGTGACTCTGAATGGAATGTTCAATTAAAAAACAACAAAAAAAAAAAAGTATTTCGTTTTCAAAAAACGCTGAAAGCGAACTATCTTATTAGAATTCGTTATTCCAGTTCGGTTTCGAAGAAATTTGAATTTTTTTATCAGCGCTGCGAATCAAGGTGAGCGGTTATTAAAAATGAAATAATTGTTCTTCCGAGAAAATGAAAGTTACGTCTAGAGCAATCTATCGGTTAACCCTACACGAAGGAATGTCTTATTATGATGTGTATCGCGTGAAGATAAAACAAAAACAAAAAAGATAAAAACAAAGTATAAAAAGAGGGGGAAAAACGTATATATATATATATATATATATATATTATTTGAGTCGGGCGGACAAGACGAAAAGCTGGAATAGTGGTGGAAAGACAGGAAAACATGATGCTCATCAAGCACCATCAACCACACCTCTTTTCCTTCGATTGTAAAACAGGTAATTACCATCGGTCGATGGTGTGCGCGGTATTTTCCCTCGATGATAACATAACAGACCGTTTACCGGGAAGATAAAGAACGTATTAAAAACTTCTTATAATACGTACTATAGAACTCTGCCTGTATGTGGATCACCGAGCAGATACATGACTCACACCAATACAATAGTCGCCTATTTTAATCTGCTCGCTCGGCAGTCATCGTAAGTTAGCCTTTCCAGCTGCTCGGCCCGGTTCATCTTCTAGCTGAGACAAAGAATCTCCCTGTCTGCGCAGTGGTACCCCACATATAAATCTCAGCCAGTCGGGTCAAACATACTGCCCACTTGATTCTCGCAACTCAGTCTCCGAATGCATCTGAATTTTCATATACCTCTATTACAATCATTCTGTTCTCTGACCTTGCCGCCGTGTACAGTCCTTTGCGCACGCACACACCGCCGTTTTCTTCGTCCTTTGCACCTCCCATCGTCTGAAAGTTGATTATTAATTTATCCAATTTATGGCCGGTCTTGCCGCCGCTGCCTTCGCTGTCGGTCTCCCGCCCGGCTAATTCTGGTCGTCGTGCGCAAAGTCCTCTTTATCCTCTTTACGCAGTTCTTAATTCTGAACCGCGTTTATGAAATTTTTCAACAACAATTAGAGGAGCGCACGAACGCATTATTAAATACACGGTCGTTAACCCGCTAACATTGTGTTTCTCATGTCCATTCAACACCTCTTATTCGAACGTAATTAAATTAACCGCCGGTGCTACACAACAATCTGCGTCCAGATAATTTCCGCCCCTATATGCTCTTCGCGATAGCAACCCAGTTGCTAGAGCATCTGACGTTCCGTCGCCGAGTCTTCAGTTTGATCCGGGGCCACGGCAGAAATGACTACAGAAATAATTAATTAATCGCTTGTTGGTAAACAGGCGTACCACCGTCTTATGCGCGCTAGTTGGTCTATAGCAGCCACGGCACTTATCGCTAAATCGAACATTTACAGTAAGTCCCGAGTGAAGTCGAAGTCTTGCCGTTCCATTCACGTTACGAATGTATAACTATTTCCATAAGAACATCTGGATCGTACGAATGGGTAGTCGCCTACACGCGGAATTGAGTATGGCACCACAAAGAAGGATATGTGTTACACGACGGATAGTGGTGAGGTCCCTTTGTTAGCAAAACGAGTGAAAATACCTAGCGACGAAGAAATCGATTCTGGCAAGTATTCAACCCACTTTGCCCGATCCTGCATATTACCGAATATTTTTCGTATTGTATTAAAACATACGTCTAAACAAATACTGTACCACAACACGTTGTTTTTATGCTGGTTTCGTATTTTCCTCTTTAACGCTTCATCAGATTTCTGGTTCACGTTTTATTAAATTCGCGTTGGGTACTTTTCGCGAATCTGTACATCAAAGTTTAAATTCGCTAAAATACACGAGGAATCTAAACGAAATCTGTGAACAGTGAGGACTTTTCTCAGTCGTAACAGATTAATCGTGGCTGCCTGATGACGATTAAACGACGCACGGCGGAGTTACTTTAATCGTAAACGGTTTAAAATGAGCTGCTCCGTCATCGATCGCATCCAAGTGCATCGGAAATAAAAAGGAATTCTTCTACGGACACGGATGGGGCTGTGTCGGCCACTCCCCTCGGGAAAAGGCGCAAACGTTTTCAAACGTAATACCGTCAATTCTGCCTCGCAACGTGGAAAACAAAGGGGGGTGAAAGGTCAATCCAGTAGCTGGAGTCTAAGAAGAAGCATACGAAAGAAATACGAAGTTACTTTTAAATGATCGAGAAAAGTCAAATGGAAGCCGGTTGCTATCTGGGAGTTGTGTCACTTCGAGAGTGAGTCTACCTTTAACGGATGCGCGCGGTGATCGATCGGCAATTCTTGGGCAGTGGGGATCATTCGAAGGAAAAACGGAAGAGATAGAAAAATTCGAAAAATGGGAATTGCTAATAAGTTTGTTTATTCATTATTCTCTTGGGTTTCTGCGTTGTTAATTATTCGCTTCGACTTTTTCCATCATTTTCATGAAGAGGTTTTTTGAATATTGCTTTCGTAGGTAAATTAAGAAGCGGTTATTAAGAAAATAATTTCTTACGTTCTCTCGCACCTCTAGATGAACCGTTCCAAAATTTTGTCAGCCGTGTGCAGTATTTTTTGAAATAAATCTCTTCTTAACTGGAATTCCTTTCCTCTTCAAATCCGCAATGCTTTAGTCTGTTCTCGTTGGTTAGATGTTTCGCGTGCAAAAATTTTAAACAAGCGACGAAAAGCATGATTCCTTTTTGAACGTTTTTTAGTAAAAAACCTCGTATACAAAATTATAGTTCCGATAAAATCCGATTTACGCTTGGCACGGTAGATAAAATTCGTTTATATTTGTAGCTAATTTTTCACGTCCAGATTCTCACGGCATATTTAATTTCTGATTGATTTTCGGTGTTCAGCTGAAAGATCAGTTTCGGATCGATGAACGGGAAGCTACGTCAAATGACGGCATTAAGTTCTTTTATGACGTGAAGTGTCGTATTTGTTAAAGCGGCGGGGGGGAGGGAAATAATTGCGATAACACGATTTTTTTGTTACTCGTACGAAAGAATATACGTTTCTCAGGTTTACAGCAGTTGTTTCGTTTCGTATTAAAGTTGCTCTAAGTGGAGTTACCTGGCTGAAAGTAAAGATGGATTATTCCGAAAGCAGAAAGAAGCTGATTTATAGTAATCGCTTGTTGGAGACCGTTAAGCACATTTTTAGACTGATGTGGCTATTAGATAATGCCGAGTTTTTGGAAAATAACTTTGGTCGACCAAATGCCGGATTTTTTTCACTTTTAGAAAGGATGTTCGTGATTTGCACCTTACTAATTCTTCTCGATTTTTATTAATTGGTTTGCAATGAATTCAACGAATTTGAAAATAAATATAAAATTTCGCAACGAAAAAGAGGACGCTCGTGCATTCCGCGGATATGTGAACAATGTTGATTTATCCTCCTTGCGAGGAGTCTGACGGGCAAGTTAAAAGTCGGTTTGGTGCACTCTACGCTCTGCTCGTCACCACGTATTTCCCGCTGTGTACATATTGTATATTGTTGCTGTTGCTGTGTAATGACTTCATCGCAAAATGGAATTACTGTCGACAGTTCTCGGAACAATGCTCTGATCGTTATTTTTAATAATTCACTTTGTGCCCTAGACGGAGCTCTCGACAATAATTCGTAATAGCCTGCGATTTTTTCTTTTTAGCGACAGCTTTTATTAGTATTATTCGCTATTACTTACTATTATTTATACACAAAACACCCTACATGTCTCACATATTCCAAGTGACCCGACACCCTCCACTCCGCATATGCATAGTGTGTGATGCAGATTTTGCATTATTTAAATGTATTTGTTATTAATTATAATTTATTAATGATAATTAATGCACGTACATATTTTTATTTAAAGTCACGTTTTATGACAAATTTTTGTGATTGGAAAAGTAGTGTGGGTCGGGCCAAGAGTGACGTCATTAATGTATATATTAATTGTTAGCCATTTTTACGCCAGGGGTCATCAGGAATAGTGTCCTGTCACGAAATTTGTCCCAAAAAATGTCACAGTTTTATGTAACGAAATATGTAACGAAAATGTAATGAAAAAATTTTGTCGAAGGGCGTAGCTAATGAAAAAGTTTACTCTTCTATAAGAATTATAGAAGAACTAGGAATCACGAAGGGCCGAGTTTATATATGTGTATGTATGTATGTATATATATATATATATATATATATATATATATATATATATATGTATATATTAATTACAACGTAATTCTTAGGATCATAGCCAGTTAATTCTTGACCGATACAGAACTTTTTTTATTATTAATTCATGTTAGCGATTTCTTTAGTTTAAATTTTATGACTACTTCTTATAAATAGGTATAATAATGCTAGGATATTTGTTTAAAAAAAATGTCAGGTAGAAATTTTGAATTGTATTTTTAATAATACTAGAAACTGTATGTTGTGATCAATGAGGATAGCGACGCTAATTTTATTTAATTTGTTTTACATATTTATTAATTTTATCGATATCTTTGTAGTACAATACGCATTTATTGTTAATAAAATTATTAAATATATAATAATATGTTTATGTCTGAAGATAAACGTTTCCAAAGCTACACTTTGATCTTAGTCAATAGACCGAGACGCTCTAGCGCATAAGTTTGTACACGCGCGCTTTACAAATAAAGAATTAAAAAAAAAAAAAAAAAAACGTTTCCGAGAAAATCAGTTTCCTTATTTTTAAATTAACTTTTTAAATAATAATATTAAAAGCTGAACAATAAAGTGAATAAAAAAAGTTTAAAAAAATTTTATCATGAACATTTACAATGTTCATTTACTTGCGAAAAAAAAAACTCGTAATTTTTAAAAACAACTTTAACTAAACTGAAATATTTTTTAAAAAATAGCAATTTTTTCTTTGAATAACAATTTAGAATCCGGTTGATAATATAAAAATGTAGGACTCTTAAAACACCCGACGATTTTATATCATAGCTTATTAAGTTACTCTCTTTTAACCATTTAGGAAAAAATATTTTTCATTTTTCATCGCTTTTAAAAAACATGCGAATCTTTTTTTAAAAATATTTCTTTATTTAGTTATTGCAAATTATCAATTGTTCTTTAGTAAGTAGTGCGTATTGTAAATGTTAGATGAGAGCGTTGTTTTAAATTTAATTTTTTATCTGTCCTAGATTACGTAGCCCCAGTAAGAACACATTGTATTATGTTTTTCATCTACTAGAGCCAGTTTTCGATTTTTAACGATGTTTTCTTTTCAAAGGACTTTTTTGCTTGTAAATCGTCGTCAAAGAGTCTACTACATTAAACGAATAATAGAAGATTATCCAGACACCAAACAGAGAGTGTCTTTCTTATCTACACATTTTTTGTCCGTTTCATCTTTTGTTAAATTACAAAATAACATTACATAGGCAGCAAATTCCCCTTTTGCCACCAGAGCCTATCTTGCTGAAACTGTAATTTCTTAGAGAATCTAAATTTTTCTTTGGTATTCTATTCCGAACTTCGCACGGCGCAACGTTGACCGTAACTCAGCACCCATCCACTTCTACATTCTTATTATTTAGCATAAGTAGTTTTGACTGCCCGACCAGCTTATTGATTTTTCTCTTACTCTTTGGGACACAGGAATAAAATGTTCTCTAACGTTTTTGTTTATAAAATTAATCGGAATTTTATTTTTTTATTCTAGCTAAGAATTTCAGGAATATAGTTTTCAATTAACGAACAAACTATATATATACATTAATCGTTTTTATCTTTTGTTCAATTACATTTTTAATGAAATAATAATCTCTCTTTCTCTCTCTCTCTTTCTCTGCGTGTACGTGTACAAATGTACGGATAAATAGCCGAGTTTATATATATATATATATATGTGTGTGTGTGTGTGTGTGTGTGCGCGCCTATATATATCTATATATATAAAAATCCCGTGTCTTTATGTTTGTGCAGGATAAACTCGGAATTTACTTAACCGATTTTTATAAAATTTTGAAAGTACGTGCAATTTGGTCCAACTTAACAGATAGGATACTTTTTGTTTTAATTATTTACATAAATATTTGTTATATTAAATAATTTAATCAATCAATTAAAAAAAAACAAATTTAATTGTTGGCTATTACTTTTTGCTTTAATTATTTACGTAAATATTTGTTATATTAAATAAAACAAATTTTGACAATTTTATTATTTTTTGAGCACCAACTACTTTTCGTGGCGACTTTTGTGTATCATGCGATGTTAATCGAAATGCAACCATCTTTATCGCTGGCGCATGGCGTTTTTATCGATGAATGATAAAATAAATTTTTTCGCTGTTGTTTACAAAAAAGTTCGTGTTATTACGGAGTTGTTGTTTAGGGGGGGGGGGGATATTGTGCGATAATGTGCGGCATTTAATTTATTTATATTTCAGTATATTTAATAAACGTCCTGCCTTGATAAAAAAAAAAAAAAAATTAAATATTCCGACAACAATAGTGTGGCAGTGATACAACTCTCTGACATAGTTGGGCATCTAAGTTGCTTTATATTTCAGTATAAGATAATGCCGCGGAGACAATCGAACCTCAACAATGCGCGTAGCAGAAATGCACCACGGCGTATGCGTGTTATGAGAACTACTGAATCGGAAGAAGAAATTGCAAGAATAAACGCACGTTGCCTGCTGCTCACGTGTGGGAACACCATCAAGTGTCTATTCGTGTTAGCAAAAGACAGGTTGACCAAGAACATTGTGCACAAATTAGTGCTTAGATAATTTTCAATTTTATAAAATAATATAACTAATAGATCGAAACCAACGTTAACTGCCTCACTGATAACATTTAATTTTTATGTAACTAATTTATTTAGTATATATTGTGTAAATAAGTCATTGGTTACAGATTAAAGTTAAAGATTAGATAAATAAAATGTAAATTCAATAAGTGTAGTTGGATAATTTCATTCTCCACATATGATTCAAAATCGGCTAAATAATTTCAGGTTTATTAGTAAAAATTAATTTGGTTGCATCAAAATAATAAGTAAAAAATTAATTTAATCTATTATAACTACTAAGCCACAGCAACGCGTGACTGGGTCAGCTAGTATATATATATACATATAAATGAAAGTCAAAAATGTAAATATGTCTGACTGACTGTTTTCTGTTCACACGGATTTCGAAAACTATTGAACGGATTTTGATGCGACTTTCGTATATTTTTTTTTTTTTGGACTGGCAAGATACAATTTGGCTATTATTAAGTTAATATAAGCACAAAACTAAACAAGGTTGTTTACACTTATTATTACAGGGATGAAATGGATAAGTGAACCTGCATGGGTAGGATCTGTCCGGCACACGATTTATTCCAGTTATTCAATTAAAATTAATATTGCTCCTTACGAAATATTAAAAAATACGTTAACCAAACATGGCCATAAATGTGTTAGCATCACCCAGGAATGCCAGCAAAGAATAATTATGAGAAAAAAGTGACCAGGCCGAGCCCGAGGTGATGGGACTATATTCTCGAGCTTGACTGAGTAGCAAAAAACACGAATTACAAACTAATACTATAAATGACAATGTTCAGTACTTTGAAGTGGTAATGTTCGTTGTATATCCTTGGGTTTATGACTTGAATCGATATGTTTTGACGTGAAAGAAAAAATTAAGTCATTTTAAACGAGTTGCTTTTATTTATTTTTTACTTTTATCGAATTATCGAATAGCGAGCATTGTACGAGTACACTTCTTCGAAATCCTGTCTTCCCAGTCTAACCGCATCAGATTTTGAATTTGTTTAATTCATCACTAGTTCTTTAAATTACACGTACGCAAGTTAAGCTTCGAAAACGCCTCCCACAAGGTTCTTCCCTTAGTCCTATTCTCTTTAATATCTACACTATCGGTGTTGCTTCTCTTCCTTTAAATTCTTCCTCCTTGTTTTTTGCCGATGATATCCTGCTTTTTTCCTCCGCCTCTGATTTTGTAGCCGCTAATGAGGCTCTTAGTTCGTCTCTTACTGCACTGGATCACTCCTTATCCTTAATTAACCTTTCTATCTCTCCTTCTAAGTCTTCGTCTATTGTCTTTTCACTTCGCCCTTACAATCCTGCCTTGCTTAATCTATCTGTAAACAATTTACCTCTTCTTCACGTTAACTGTTTCTGCTATCTTGGAGTTTTTCTCAATAGTCGGCTGACATTCTCTGAACATATTGATTATCTTTCCTCTTCTGCTATTAAAAGGCTAAACCTGCTGAAAGCGCTGTCCTCAACAAAATGGGGTGGTGATCCGTACATTCTGATCGTCTTGTATAAAGCCATTGTCCGTTCCAAATTTGATTACTGCTCTTTTATCTATGGTTGTGCCTCTATATCTCGTCTTTCTAAATTGGACATTATCCAAAATTCGTGTCTTCGGCTTTGTCTTGGTGCTCTCAAGTTTACTCCAATTCCAGCAATTCTCGCAGATTCTCACACACCACCCCTGTCTCTTCGCAGATCCTACTTAGGCTATCGTTTCCTCTCCAAACGTCTTCCTCTTACGTCCTGTACTCTTATTCATTCCTACCTTTCAATTTATAAGAACTGGCGATTTACGCCTAGGAAAATCCCTGTTTTAGCCCTCATTTCCCTTCGCCTTAGTTCCTTTTGGCCTTACACAATCTCAGGTAATAATCTTCCTGCTTTTTCTTTTAGCTTTGTCGATCTCTGCCATTCTCCCAATGTTTCTTTTGTACCTTTACTTTCCAAATCCTTTCCTCAGGCAATAATTCAACAGGAATTCCACAGCATTATCAATTCCCAATTTCCATCGCATGTACCCATCTTCACAGATGGCTCCAGGGGACCTCATGGTGTTGGAGCTTCTTTTATTCTTCCGGACTTCAATTTTTCTGAATCATTTTATCTTCCTTCTTTCTGTTCAATCTTTACAGCCGAGTCGATGGCTATCCTACGCTCCATTATCTTCATTTCTTCCAGTCGTCAGTTTTCTAATTATTTGATTATCTCAGACTCCATGAGTGTTCTTCAAGCGATCAGCTCCCCTTTTCCTGATAACTCCTCTGATTTCATCATTCTTCGCATACGCTGTCTTATCCATCTTCTTTCCTCTCACTACTCCATCTGTGTTGATTTTTTGTGGATTCCCAGCCATATGGGCATTAAAGGTAATGAGACGGCCGATTCCTTGGCTCGAGTTGCTGCTTCCTCTCGTTCCTTCTTTAAAAAAATTCCATCTTCCAACTTGAATTCCCTATGTTCCAAATTTCATCTTAAATTTTGGTCAGATATTTACCCTTCCTCCTTCCGTAACGAACAATCCTTTTATCTGTCTGTACAACCTAGTCTTCCTTCTAACCCTTGGTTCTTTGAGTTTCCTTCACTTCCTCGTTCCGTTGTCATTTCTATGATTCGCTTGCGTTTTGGCCATTCTGCTCTTCCTTCCTCTCGTTTTCGCTTTTCCCTTGTTTCTTCTCCAAATTGTCCTCTTCACCCTAATGAGGCGGCGAATTGCGACGCCAATCACATCTTTTTTGAATGTCCATCTCTTTCTGTTGAACGCGGTATCCCATATTCTTGTTTGCTGAAACTCAAGCTCCCCGCTCCTTATTGTGCATCATATATTCTGTCCTTCTCTTCACCATCCATTATCTCATCCGTTAGTTCCTTTATATTGTCCATATCTGACCGAATCAAAATTTAACTGACGGCTCTTTTCTTTTTTGTTGTTTCTGGGTGTAGGTCCTTAGCTGACGTGCCCAAAGGGGGGATCCAAAAAAAAAAAAAAAAAAAGAAAAAAAAAGAAAAAAACGGTGTATGTTGGTCAATAATTTTATTTTCATCATGCCTTTAGAAACGGTTTTTTTGAACGTTGACCGCATCCGTTTATTCTTCTGTTTTCTCCGAATTAATGAACATTATGGATTTGATTAAAACTGTCGAAGGTTTGCGTAGAACAGCTAGAGTTTATCTTTGAATATTCCAAATTGCTAGAATTTTGCGGTGTTTTCTCGCAAATTTTCGACTGGAATACTACGATTCTTCAGCAGTTGCATTTTAAGTGATTCCATTGATGTTTTCGACTAACCTGAAATGAATTACACAGTTATAATCTATTCGCGCGGTAAAGTTCAGCATGCCATTTAATAAAAAGTTAATTTTTAGGTCAAAATTATTTTCTTCCATTTCTGTATTAACACTTTATTGAACAATATAAAATCTTTATTAAACAGAAAATTATTTTTAAATTAAAAATTAAAACGTGCCGACATGTTTTAATTTTTAATTTAAAAATAATTTTCTGTTTAATAAAGATTTTATATTGTTCAATAAAAAGTTAATTATTTCGTTTTCTTTTTCTCTTTTTTCTCTAAACAATTTTTGTTATAATCTAAAATATACGACGAAAGCTTTGGCGGATTTGATACGCTTGAACTCGTCACGTACAAAAACTGGTAATAGTACAGTTCCCAACTGGAATTATCTCAGCATATTCTTTTTATCTCTCCGTAGGACGGACTTTCGCCGTACAAAATTTATTTTTTCTAACTAGACAATTCACAGTGATCCGGTGGAAAGTTGAAGAGCGAATAAGAATTTATATTGATATCGAGGAGGAGAAAAAAGAATAATCCAGAAACAAAGAGCGAATAAATTAATAAATAGCCGAAATGTACGGGTTCC
This sequence comes from Icerya purchasi, assembly GCA_039619475.1. NCBI lineage: Eukaryota > Metazoa > Arthropoda > Insecta > Hemiptera > Monophlebidae > Icerya > Icerya purchasi. The sequence goes on along the minus strand of CM077115.1, from coordinate 19,030,656 downwards.
GTTGAAATTGCGTGCATCCGGTCCGGTCGATAATTACAGGTTTGAATTGGTGCAGTATCGCGAGTTACAGAACGGTTTAACACGTTGCGACTGACTGAAACTCACATACACATTCACTGGTTTCGAAATTAAAATTACGGCCCTTTTTAAGACGCATTAATTATGAAGTAACTTTAATTCTCTCCATCAACACAGGCCCCCTGCTTGATATTGAGCTATATTTACATTACTAAACGCAGGGAAAAGTTTTTGTTTTTAGAAAGTTCATAACTCTTTAGTTGAAAATTATTCAGCAGTCCGTTATTACGTTAAAAGTTGAAAAACAAATGAATAATAGTCGTGATAATAATCATAATAATAATAATTATAATAATTATAATAATTATAATAATAATAATATAAATGTTTTCTAGTCAGCTACCGTAAAGTAGATGCAGTATAGTTTCGTTCGAGTAGAATTTGGTTCGAATCCCGCTGACGTGTATTGAAAAGAGCGGAATATAATCACTGTGTTGGGTTAATAGTTGAAGATCCGAAATGAAAGAAAAAGAAAAATAAATAATATGTTATGGAAATTTTCGCTGCTGATAGACGTGTAATTTTAATAGGCTCAAACAACGCTAGGAACGCTAATGTGAAATAAGTGCTTTTCTATTTTTATTCGATTGCGTAGTAAGATTTAGCAGCCATCTCTGCTTTTACTGATTTAATTTACATCGCCTGTGCATATTGTCTAGTTATTGGAAACATCATCAATTAGGATAGTTAATAGATTATATATATATATATATATATATATATATATGTATACATACATATATACATATGTATATATAAACTCGGCCACTTGGCCTCGCAAGAGGCTCTGCCCCTTGACCCCTCTTGCTTACATTTCTGTCTCTTTCTCTTCTGTACTTTGTATGAAATGATCAAAATTTACGTAATTCTTACCGACATCGACGCAAAAAAAAAAATAACGTAATCACAAAAATCCTATCCTTATTTCCTTTAAATCAAATACATAAAATTGGGACATTTTTTTGGTTACAAAATCTAATGGGGGCCGGTCTAAGAATTACGAAATTTATACATGATACGTGTTTTGGTTCGAAAACGACAGATGTATAAAAGTTTGAAGCGTTAAAATATAACAAACGTTACATAAAATTGGGACATTTTTTCGTTATATAAAATTAGGAAATTTTTTTTGAACATATCTTTTAACGGGGGCCGTCCTAAGAATTATGTTCTAATTAATATATACACACACATACATCAAGGCCATGTCCACGGGAGGGTAGGGGTTAACCCCCCCTCATGAAAAATGAAATAGTTATTATGAATACACAAAAATCTGAAAAAAAACACAAATTTAAAATAAATATTGATGATTTTTTAGGGTATTCTTACCTACCTTTAAAAGAAAAAAGAAAAAATATGCTTCATATTTTTAGGTACTTCACTAATATCTTATGCAAAATTTTTTATTACGAGTATAATTAATAACATATGTAATTTTTATTAAATTAGTGAAAAATGTATTGTTATTTATAAAATAAATATGCGAAGAAAATTTTCAAACCCTCCCCCTTTCTAAAATTCTAGGCACAGGCCTGATATACATACATATATATACATATATACGCAGTGCATTTTTTAAAAAATATCTCCTATCTTGAAATTAGTTATTCAGCTATCTAGCGAGATAACCTATCACATTCCAGTTAATATATCATTATAGTAATATGAAGCAAAATTGTCATTTATAAATCAGGTCCACGATCTTTATTTGGTGCAATTTTTTTAAGTTCGTTAGATCTTTTAATTTTACATTTTCTATAGATTTTGTTCGGAGATATTTTTGTGTTGTAGTGTTTGTATCGCGGGGAGCTCTCTTTTCATCTCTATTTTGTAATATTTCGTCAATTTGGCGTTATTTAACACGATTTTGTGTGCGCCGTGTGACAGTCTCGGGTTCTTTCGGCGGTCAGTTCAATGTAGCATTACTCGAAAAGTCGTGTTATCGGTTTGGAAATCGTTAACAGGTATTTTTGATTAATAGAAAAATGTAAAGAATCAGAGAGTTCATCTTCTATTTAACCGCTTAATAAAGTATATCATTAATTTTTGGAGTAGTAAAGTGTCTGTCGAAAAAAAAATTTCCGTTGCTTTAATGCATGTAAAACTGATGTTCTTAAAATTTTTGAAATGGATTAATAATGGATTTGAAATGATTTTTCGACATAAGAATTTAGCAATAATAATAATTCGAAAGAAGCACATCCTAGCAATGAAGGGCGGAGATACAGGAGGTTACTGATAAAAAAGATCAATTCTACAACATATGTGGTTACTGAATTGAATTACTACGGAAGTAAAAATTCGAATAATGAAAATTGAAATCGCCATAGTATCATTTACAAGCTGCTCATCACTGATGGAAATAGTATGTATCTTAACGTTACTTATACGGCGTTTTTCGCTTGGCGAGTGAACATTTTCGAGAGTTACCGTTACGCTCTATACACAGATATACTTGTAATAGTAGGCTGTGCTATTGATTTTTAATATTTTAACATTGAAATATAATTAGAAATTAATAATTAACCGTGGTAAAGTATATATACATTCATTACATGGTTAACAATGAAATATATATTTTTTTACCGTGAATCGTAAAACATCTTACGTTTTGTGTTAAAATTACTCTAAAATTGGATATAATTTTAACAAATTTTAAAAAAGCCGATCCTAAAAATAGTATTCTAATATTAAGAGTATTTGTTAAAAATTCTGCATAATGAATCTATGTTGCTAGGCTCATATATACATATATCAACTCGGCCATTTTGGCCTCGCAAGGGACTGTGCCCTTGACTCCTCTTGCTTTCATTTCTGAAAATTTACAACATAATTCTTACTGGCATCAACACAAAAAAATTAACATAATCACAAAAATCCTATCCTAACATTTAACTTTCATTGTATAAAATTAAAACATTTTTCGTTACATTTTTCGTTACATATTTCATTATATAAAATTGTCACATTTTTTAAATAACAATAGCAAAAATCCTATAAAATATTACAAATGTTACATATGGAAGGCAATGGCAAACCACCACGTTCAACACCATATGCGCGCTAGGTCAGTACACAGCAGACCCACACCGGACGGACTGCACTTGTAGCGCGATAACAAGCGGCTACAATCAGTTCCGAATGTAGTCTTACGTGTGTGCACTTGCGTTGCATATAATAATTGCTTGGTACACAACCTATATCGGCACAGCTAAAAATGTACGAATAGGTTGCCCACCAACCGAAAGGTTGAGGAGATAATGATGATGACATAAAATCGGGACATTTTTTCTAATGGGGTGTGGCCTAAGAATTACGTTGTGTTTTTACATTTTCCAAAAAGGTTGCAAGCGATACTTACCAATTTAGATAGTTAATGCGAGTTCGCATAATGTTCTGATAAATAAATAAATTTTGTTCGTTTCACTCCTCACCCGGAAACGGAATTTACAGATGCATGTAGAGATTCCGTATCATTAACACTTGGGACGACGAATCACCGAAACTGATTTAGCGGCTAAGAAAATAATGAGATTTTCGTAATATTTGTAACCCGCTCAAAATGCAAACAATGCCAAGATGCATAATGAATTTCAACTCGATCCCTTTAATCAATCAGCAACAAAAAAAAATTATATGCTGTGTCTTGATTCTCTGTTGATTGATTCACAGTTTCCTTCTATGAACCTTTCTATACTTACAAGGTACATAATTCCTCACTTACTACTGCCCTTGATTACCAATTAGATTTTGCCCGTTCTATTCTTGCTTTACTTGTCTCAAGATGCTTAAACATCAACCGAAACTATTAACCTCTCTTCTTCGCTCCGATTTATTCCATCTCCTATAACAACAACAACTATTCCCCGTGCTTTTATCACTTGGCACCGTATTATAACTATAAACGGATAAAGAAGAATCACTTCCCAAAAGACAAGTTTATTTGAGAGCAGTCTAGTCGATGAGAATGTTTTCTTAACGGATCTTCATATTTCCTATAGCCGCGAGATCGATAATTTAATTGAACAAAAAAAAAAAAAAAATGAGATAATAGGTCTCGATCGAGGGTCTGTAATATTTTTTCTTGGGATTTCGTATACGCATAATGTACAAGGTGGTATTAATCAAATTAAAATTTTTAATAATTGAAAAAACAACTTGGCTTATATATTTCTTTTACGATAAATTTTCTTCTAGTAATTTCCCTATTTATTATTAATGAATGTGTTACTTTTAAATTCTCCCAGCACATGGCCATCTTTTATTATTGGTACCTAATTATTTTCGCAATAAGATAGAGGAGCCGAAATTGAAATTAACCATATCGACAATAGTGGCTTTTTGTTTGCACATCGAAAATATCGAAAATTTCCATCGTCCGCGCGGGTTAGAAAAAGAAGAGAAAGCAATTGAAGTCGCTATTTTATCTATTCTATTCGGTTGTGGGGCCTTTTTAATCACGCAAGTTTGCGCGTTTTTTTATATAATCTTATTTATCATACTTTTTATAAACATATCGGTAATAGCGAAACGACTTTCCAAATTTCCCAGTTCAAAGAGTTCATGTTCGTCTGTCGAATCGAAATTAAAACTTCCTTCTACTTATTTATTTATTTCTTGACAAATATATGTATACCAGTTTATGCGTATAGCTTACATTATTTAATGTCTTGGAAAGTTTTCATTCGAACCGAAATGAAAATTCCCCAAAAATAATTCGCATCGTCGAAGCCCAGGACTTTCACAATAAAAGAAAGATTCCCGTCCCTAAAATTTATTTTCTGCGTGTACATACATATATATATATATATATATATATTGATATATGTATGTATATATATATATTATATAGGGCGACGTCTCTACATGCCGTATGTTATTTCGGCCCAGAGGCTGGTTCATTTTGAGAAAGATTGAAAAATAGCGGATCGGGGCACTGTTTGAAAACGATGGCTTTTGTCAAAGGAATGGCGAAGCAGCCCTTTAGCTACGTTCGCGAAAACGATTTTGTACTTTTTTCGTTTAATTCTACTACAAAGTCGGAATATAATTTGTTTTTCCCTCTACAGTGTATCTTAATCAACGGAAAAATACAAAAACCAGTAAAAAATCTGTTTATTATCAACTTTATGTTACACGATAATCGTTCTTAATGCCGACTTTTTATCGCTGTCTCTCCCTACGACCTATGCAAAATAGTTGTGTCATATTTTTTTCATTCTTTTTTTTTTTTTTTTTTTGAATTTTTTTATTCAATTTTAAAATGTTTAAATATCTTTTGGTAGAATTTTTATAACATCTAAAACTATTAGACGAAAACGGGCACACCGCATTGAAATACGTTTATTGATAAGATTTAATTACGAAGCAGTTGAAATGTAAAAAAAAAAAAAAAAAAAAAAGGTGCTAACGTAAAACCGTTTTGGATCTACCTCGATCGAACACGTTGGTTATTTTTTATGAATTTGTTTCTTCCGCATCATATACTACACACTAATTAGAGTTTAAATTCAGTGTATTTTACAAAAAAAATTTTAACGTATTATATATTAAGAACAGTTTCTTGACGAAAATAAGGAAAAAAGAGGAAAGTTTAGCGACCTGTTTTGGAGTTTATTTAAAATTTTTAATTTAATTACGTAATACATTATGTAATGCAGCGACTCTGCGTATATTAAACAGCAGGAACAAACTGAAATGTGTAATAATAATAATGAAATTTTTTACCTGGTTAATTATTTATTCGATGCAAAATGGATGGTTCCGTTGATTATTTTTGATCAACAATTCGTCAAAATTAGTATTATTGATGGTTTCTGTTGAGATTATTAATTAACGATATTGGCTATGAGCTCGATACTGAAATTTATGTTTTTGCAAAAAAAACTGCATTAACTGACATGTTTCGTTCGTCGTACAGTTACGAAATACGTGCGCACGATATATGTATTACTATGCACTACGAATTGTTATTCGAAAATATGAGATTTCTGTATTGAGTTATTCTTTACTGATTAATAAAAAAAATCAAGTTCAACATAATATTTTGTGTTGAATTTTAATATAACGTATTCTATGTATTCCGACGATGAGGTACTACAGGATATTTACACAACCCACGGCCAGAGTTGTTGTCGTAGCATAAATTTCGATAGGTCTGTTTTTCAAACTTTTTTCAAATTGTTGGAAAATATCAAATTTAAATAAGTTTACGAACTACTATATTTATGATCTCGATAATGAAATGCATCGAAAAAAAAAAAAAATACAGCTTGAGAAATTTTTTAAAAATGATAAAGAGGTATAAGAAATAATAAAGTGATGAATAAAAAAAAACAACAAAAAAACAACAAAAAAACAACATAAAATGTTGTAAATCATAGTTATTAAATATTTTAAGATGACTGGTGATTTTTTGATACTGTATATGCATGTATCTTTTCAATGGCGCGTGCGTGTGTATGCATCATATTATACATACATATATATATATGTATAAGATGTACCGCCATGTTCAGTTTAGTATAAATTATGTTCTTGTGTTTTCATTCTGTGCGAGTGAATAATTTTATATAATTTCGAATAGTCATTATATTTATATGAAAGTAATTTAAATATAAAAACCACGGTGAAAATAACGTACATCAAAGAGCGAGGAGAGGGGTGGACATTATCAGAGGCTGCAGATTTATCAAGCAAGGAAGCGTTAAGGAATTTTTTTCCGATCAGTGGTGACGTGTAAACGTCTGCCGAAAAAAAAGGAACCGATCCAATCGGGAAGGACGCGTCTAGGGTGATAACCAACCGCATTATTGGGTACCAGATTATCGTGTTCGAGCTAACAACTCTAGACGTCTGTGTTAATTAAACTTTCGAAAAGTTTTTTGACAGAAGAATTGACGAAATGAGAAATAGTCCGGTTTCGTGGTCGGGTTGACAATGAAAGTATTTCAAATAGAAGGATAGAGTAGAACCGGATAGGAGAAAGTAATTAAACATATTTAAGAGGAACCGAAGAGAAGAGTTGGAGAGACTTCTTAGAACGGAGAAGGATAGGTCAGAAGAGGACTCGGAAGAATTTTGTAGGATTTTCGAGTTCGGTAGATTTAAAAACCTAAACATACTACCGAAGCCGATTTCTCGGTAATAATTTACTATTTTACGAATTTAAGAAAAAGCAAGGAAGTTATTAAAAAATCGTATGTTGTTGCGTAACAGTTATAAACATGTCACAAATCGGCCGTAAATTAATTATATATTTTTTTTTGTTTTTAAAATCACCATTAGAGTTAAAGCATCTTCATAAATTTGCGGTAATAGTGCACGCTTATTATTGATGACTGTTTTTAATTTGCGAGTCTCCATTAAAGCTGCACGTTAAGTAGAATAAAATTTCATATACGAAAATCTTCCCTTACGTCAAAACACTCGTATGTGTAAATAAATTAGTTTTCGGATTACGTACAGGTGTGAGAAAATACGTTCAATTTTCGAAATAGCTTTTGACTGAAATAGAATTCATTCCTACCTCGTGTCCCGAATAAACGCTAGCCAAATTTACAACATCGCATAATCGTAAAAATTTACGTGATTTTCTTCGCGACTAGATAAATCCAGTTGCGGGGAAATTCGATTTTTTTCATAGATACACATACACTTTTTTACCTTATTTACTTAGTTGCCATATTTTTCTTTTTTTATTTATTTTATTACTATTATTATTATTATTAGTATTAGTATTAGTATTAGTGTTATTATTATTTTTTTTTAAAAATCGTATATTATTGAAACTCTTTTAGTGCTTTATTACTAAAGCGATTTCAGTAAATACAGAGATTACCAGAAACATGTATAGGCCCACCATGCTATTTAAAATTTGGACCAATTCGTTGCAAGTTAACGTAAATCGTTTTATAGACGAATATGCAAAAAAAAAAAAAAAAAAAAAAAAAAAAAGATTTAAGCGGTGTATATATTTAATAATACTCTAGCGTATAAAGGAAATGTAGGGGAAAACGAATAGAGTAAAAAAGCCATATCAGAGAATCTTAGCAGCGATAAAACAGGGATAGATCTAACTTTAGCATTATTCCAAATTGTGATACATTAAAAACTAGGCGTATCCCCTACTCCTTATAATGCTTCTTACATCCTCTGATTTCCGTTTGCTTCTCTGTTATTCCTGTCCTTTAATTATTTTTATCCTCTACCCTGAAAAACGTTTAAGAATATAACGTTATTTTCTCCTTCTTCCCATTTCTTGGACTAGTGTCCTCGTTGACAAACCCATTAGAAAAGAAATAAAAAAGATAAAACGTTAAAATACAAGGGCAATATGATTAAGTTTGCGAATAGTGTAGCGGCCGTGTATCTGGTAAAAATATATAGTAGGCTAAGATAACACCGGGCGCAATTTCAGTTTTGAAAAACGACGTCCGCGAACGAAAGTGGGAAAATAAAAGTTTCTTTCGGTACAAATATATATATATATATATATATATATATACGATTTTATTAACCACTATGGAAGTAGAAAAAAATGGATAAAAATCGGAATCATATAAATATGACGGTTAAAGAAACAAGTTGAAAAAATGGCGGAAGGTAATTTTAGTTAGCAGGTGGTTCGAAACACAATCGAGATAAGGTGGAGGAAGGTTAATTCGCGCATAGAATGAATCACGGTTGAAATGGCGAGAAATAAAACCATTTCGCAAACGCTACAATGTCTGCTAAAGTGTTCTTCATTAGGTATGTCCAAAGTAGAAGCTGCAAACGAGGTTGTAGAGAGAGGCCTTCTCTAAAGGCACAAATATTCTTCTTTCGTTTTCTTTGTTGTTTTTCTACAACAGCGGAATTGTACTGATTACTCGAGAAGTCGGAGTTCAAAAAACCGTTCATTAATAAAAATCGAGCGGAGAATAGGACTTGCGTCTTGCCTGCAGGTACCACTTCAGGCACCGTGTGTCTTGAACAGCGGCAGCGGCTAATAACGATGAACTTGAACGTTGATACAAAGACGGTGGTGCGCTGTTGATGTGCGTAGTTTGCCTGGAATTTCCACAGTTGAAAATATACGACGTCGTCGTCGTCGTCGTCGTTTGGAGGATATCCAAAAAATGATCAGTGACATGTCGATTCACGATGCATAGGCGAACGCCGAGTATTCGCGATGCGGACTCACTACCGACATTGGCGGGAAAATACCTCTGCCGGTCGGTTTGTTCTGAATTATAATTATATTCAACAATATGCTCGGCGCTGTTCGTCAGCGCGTTCGGTAATTTAGAATTCGACACGCGAATCGTCGATAAAAACAGCAACGCGTGTTGTAAAAATTATTCAAATTGACTGGCGAGCACGCTAGAACCGCTACACATTCCAAGCGTGAATAAGCGAAGCGTGCTCTGCCGTTCAGTCAGCAAACATTGAATCAGTCGCATTCGGCAATGAGCGAATTTTTCGATTAGGGTAATTGCGCGCGCGCCCTTTTTGGAACAGGTGAAAATAATACCCGCTCGTTCTCCGGTCCGAGTTCACGCTGTTTCGGTGTAATTCGCAAGAGGAAAAAATTATGATCAGCCGTGCTAGGCCGCGATAGCTGATACCAAATCGGTTTCATTAGTGCGCCGAAAAGTACTCGTTGAAAAAGACGACTCGATAGGTAAAGGTAGGAAAGGTTTCCATATTGCGAGAGACAGAGGGGATAAAAATCGGTCACTCTACGATGCTCTCGAACGGATATGCTGATGGCGAGTGCGAGGGAAAAATGGCACGGGTAAAAGTTTAGTCATATGCCGACATCTTCTTTGCTTTGGAGTAGCGTTGCTTGAGCATATTAGAGTTTGCGATCAGGCATTTAATAACAGGCGATAGTGTTAACTTGTGCTTAAGGTTCGTTCCGCAGCTGCTAACGTTCGCCATACGTGTAGTGTTAAATTATGCTATCGGCGAAAAATTGAAAGCAGATAAACCATGGTAATGGAAAGAGGGGTTACACTTTGATACGTAAATAGCGCATACGGAAGATACTTTGCGATTATCACTGAGGAATAGTACGCATTCACTTGGATTTATTCTGTACTGGATGAAAAAATAAAGTAAGCGTAAAACAAGTTAAGGTATTGCAGGTTTACGGTGAAAATAAGGAAGGGACATTTAATGGATGAAAATGTGTCTACATAGCGAATATCTCTATTCGTTCTAAAAAACTGTGGTGACCGATATTTACACCCGGGTTTAAATTCAACATTACGAAATTCATGGTAGCTTTATCGTCTTTTAGCATCGTGTACTGGAGAGCGACAGTGTACTTTTAATTTCCTTTTGTAAACTTTTCTACGATAATATGACAATTAACTCTGTTACACGAACATACTACTTTCAATTTCTCGCCCGTTGTTGCTTTTACGCAACGCGAGTAACTTTGAAATTTCGGTTAAATTGAATATTGCGATTTTTAAATAAAATAATACCGAATAAAAATGTAAATAAAAATGTAAATAAAAATAGAAAAATTTTTATTTCCCATACGAAAAATTGGCAAAAAATTTTTCAGACATAAATGGCTTAAGGGAATAAAACGAAGCATTGCATTGAAAATAGAGCTCAAATCGAATACATGTATGCAAGTTCATGGTATCAGCTGTCGATCTCCGCCTGTCTCAGAAATAGCTGATTCCATTTTCAGTTATATATAGATATATGTAATAATATTTGTCATTTTAGTCAGATGTTTTTTTTTGTTTTATTTTTTCAATTTTCATTTAACACATTTACGCGAACAGCTGATACACTTATCCCCACCATTTAACAGCCATCGTTTTTGTAATTCTACAATATAAATAAGTAACAGATAAAATTGTACCGTTTGTACTATGCTTTTATTTTATAAATTTGCCCGCTTGAGGTGCTCCAGCGTTTGTCCCGCTACTAGTGGATTAGAGCTGATCGCCGTTTCATAAATCTATACACACGCACTATACTGAGCTATTGTATAAATTAAAATTAACGGTGGACGTATTTTCGACTGAACTACGTCGCGCTGCCTCCTGCACTGTTTTGACTTTCTGCGGTTGTAATTGAAAAACACGCTTGTTACTCTAGGTAAGGTTATGTGTACATTTAAAAAAGTAATAGATTCACAATATTACGCCGAACGTAAATAATAAAATGATCATGCAAAATATATTAAGAATATTAAAAAACATTAAAAGACGTTAAAAAACCCCGACTATTTTCGACGACCTACCGTCATTATCAAAATGTTTTTTTTTTTTTTTTTTTTTGTATTTTTTGTATGAATAATTTTATATTTATATTTGGCCTAATATTGTGAATCGATTACTTTTTAAAAATACATATGTATGTATGTATATATATATATATATATAAACGGCCATTTTGGCCTCGCAAGGGGGGGCCCCTTTGACCCCTCTTGCTTTTATTTCTGTCTCTTTCTCTTCTATACTTTGCGTATAAAATGATCAAAATTTACGACATAATTCTTACTGGCATTACCCCAAAAAATTAATATAATCACAAAAATCCTATCCTAACATTTAACTTTCATTATATAAAATGAAGACATTTCTTCGTTACATATTTCGTTACATATTTCGTTACATAAAATTGTGACATATATTAAATAACAATAACAAAAATCCTATAAAATATAACAAACGTTACATAAAATTGTGACATTTTTTCTAATGAGTGGTAGCCTAAGAATTACGTTGTAATTAATATATATGTATATATGTGTATATATGTATTTGTTAATGGTGTGAATAAAGATAAAACGAGAGAAGTCAGGTTTAATAATTAATTAATAATCGAGTTTTTTTCGGATACAGGCGTGCTGAAAGGGGTGCCGCCGCCTGTGGCGTATGCGAAAACGTCTTTGTTGCAGTAAGCTGGTTATAGTATATTCTATCGCTATTTTGTGTATTTCAGTGTTGCGAGAATTATTTATTTACCGGTAAACCGAGCTGGAAGTTGTGAGAGAAGTTTCGTTTGTTGCGACTTGAATATGCATAACGTGTTGTATGTACCTTTTGTTTATATTAACCGGACGACGTTGGTTAATTTGATCGTGCACTCGAGATGCAATTTCTGGAAAAAAACCAAAACAGACGGAACAAGCCTCAACCAACACGACGCAGTGTTAATCGGTTGGCGCGTTGCTTTTGTCTGCGGCGGTAGATGGAAATTGAAGAAAATCGTCGATACGCGTGGGATATCAGAATCGGGCGATAGGGCAGACGGGCTATAAATTTGCAAAGTGTCCACTTGGGGTAATAAGCGTTGTATATTTTCAGGTTAACGCGATAGGTAAGAGGTGAGCGAGGCACGATTTTTCCGGGAAGCGGTGTGAAACGCGACAAACTAGGCAAAGAAAAGGAGCCGTTATAGCGGGGCGCAATTTATTTCCGAAAATTCCCGCCGGAGCCAGAATGCAGAATTAAGGAACAAGTTGGATCTGGTTTTGGGACACGGCAGAGCTAGTCCCGGTTAATTACATTCGTGAACTTTTAGCTTTCGCGGCAATCGATTTATACCGTTTACTAAAGGGAATCTCTAGTAGCGTAGCTTCATCGTTGCGTTATATTTATTACGTAATAATAGACGTTTAGCATCTATCTATATAGGGCAATACGATGATGATAATATGTATTTCGCAGCGTTCTTTTCTCGACTTATGAGAAAGAACAAAATGTCGATTGTACGGAATAAATGAAATTACGGCAAAAGTGCTAAGAAACAAATGCGTCATATCCTACCAGATAGGACTTATGTATAACTGACGTATAACAACATCACAGGACGGAATAAATCATACCTAAAACATTAAAACGTCAACGGAACAGAGGGAGTTTGCTATGTGTAGGTTGTTGATCAGGCGTGTGTGCGGCTTATCGGTAAACATTTAGCGCAGAAGAGAAAGATTTGATGTTTCACAGCATAACTTGTTCGAAATGTATAATTCATCATATCTATACATCAGCATACGATGAAATGACAGCGTACAAAAAGGAAATCTTTCAACATTTCCGCTACGATATGTTCGGCAGTGTTGGATCGTTTTGTGATTTTATATTTTTTTATTTGTAATCTTTTTTACTTTCATATTTTATTTGACTATATACGGAGAGGTGGCGATGAATAGATAGCTGACAGGTTGCACAATTAATGGATGACATAAAAAGAAGAAAAATTAAATATATCGCTCACAAAATCTGAGAAAAAGCTAGCAGCATACAGGGGAAATTCAAGGAACGGGAACTTGGAGGATCAAATAGAATGGAACTAACTACCGTAAAGGTAGGAATTAATGACTTTTTTCGACTAATTGAATCAGCGCCCAGATACCCGAAGTATTTAGCGTTCGTGATGTGAAACCTCCAGATCGGGAGATGCTATGATGATGGTAATATATTAAATACGTACAATGTATTTATTTCGTAATTGACTATCGATATTCACAATCGACAGTGTTCAAGAGTTCGAAGTGACTGACGCGTGAATAATAATAATAATAATAATAATAATAATAATAACAATAACATTAATAATAATAATAATAATAATTATTAAATAAATAACGTAAATAATGTAGAAATTAAAGGAAAACGACATGTTTCGGACGCATATTCGTGTGCTTATTCATAATCGTAACACGAAACGAGTATGAAGTAAGTCCGGAACTTCTTTTAATTTAATTTTATGAATTGTGTTAAATTTCGTTTTCGTGTCTGTATTATCGAAATTATTACCGCGCAAATTTATTAATAATAATCAAAATAATAGAATACAAGAGACTCTGAAAGTAGTCACAGAACAAACCAGTTATAGTAGGCATCATCATCCAAATGGTGGTTGATAAAAAAAAAAAACAAAACAAAAAAAACGGCCAAGAATGATCAGTAGAAATAACAGTTGCGATGCGAATAGATAAACTGTAGTCAAAAGAAGCGAATTTATTCGGTAAAATTTAAGAAAAAGATCTACCTTTATCGTAAACTCGAACGATAGTAGTATAAAAATGGGGGTTCTGGGCCAGTGGGTGAGGGGGGTGAGGGGGGAAGTGTGACGTCACACTCCAACTACCCCTATTCTGGTGCAAAGGTCACCCAACTACCCCTATTTTTAAGTAAAATTAACCCAACTACCCTTTAAAATGCCAAAAAGTCACCCAACTACCCCTATCCCAGCCCAAAGGTCACCCAACTACCCCTATTTCCAGGCAAAATTTAACCCAAATGCCTTTAAAATCAGTGAAAACTAACCCAACTACCCTGCAAATGCCAAAAAGTCACCAAACTACCCCTATCCTAGCCCAAAGGCCACCCAACTACCCCCTAGTCCCACCCCCACCCTCAAAAACTACCCCTTCATCTAATTTAATCTAGACATCTTAAAACAACCAAACTACCCTCTTTTTAGTATTCCACCCCTATTTTCCACCCCCTCACCCTTAAAAACTACCCCTTGATCTATTTTAATCCAGAGCTCTAAAAGTAACCAAATCACCCTCTTCCCAGTACCCCATCCCTATTTTATACCCCCTCACCCTCAAAAAAACACTCCTTCATCTATTTTAATCCAGAGCCCTAAATTAACTCATCTACCTTTTCCAGGATAATCAACCCCACTGTTTTCAACCCCTCCTTGCCAAAACTACCATAATTCTCTTGGAACAGTTTAATATCTAATCCACCCCTCACCCTACAGTCTGTCATTACCATTGTAACCCAACCCACACTATAACCCAACCACTACCCATCACCCCACAGTTCATCATTAATTATATAACACAACCCATACTATAACCTAACCACCACCAACCACCCTCACATACACACTAAGTACTATCCTCTACACCCCATAGCCTGCTCGACCATAGCATAAAATGTGATGAATATTAGTGTGATAGATAGTACCAATACATACACAGCATCACACATATGCACTAAAATTAACTGCTACAGTCCATTTAATTATCCTTTCCATAATGGCACATCTAACTCCCCAATGCATTTCTCCAGATTTTCCATTGATGCTTTTGTAGAATGTTTCAGTTTGATCGTGTCTAAAACATTGACCGGACGTCTGCCCAGCATGGTCGCATAGCTACCCTATATAGGAAGAATATCTTAGACGCCTTAGTAACCACCCCTTCTAAGCTGATTGGGGCAAGGCTCTTCTGCAACCATTTACTAATCACTACTTCATAGGTCATCACCTCAGCTTCAGTCGCTATTGCACTGACATGTAGTAAACATTTTTCCTCATTTTTAACTAATTATGATCAATTTACCACTATTTCTCACTGTTTTCTTACATTTCAGCATTTTTACACTATTTTTGGCAACATTTGCTATTTCTCACCATTTTCCTATGTTTTAGCGCTTTTCACACAACTATACTGATCTACATCCTTGATAACCTTCTCTAGGTTTCCTTTCAGCCCCTCCACCTCCACCAATCACATCTCCAGCTTAGAGAACACCACTGCTGTAGAATATTTTATGTATTCCACTACAGTCTGCAGTTGCCTATGGGCTGTATTGCCCGAGTCAGTCATATCTTTGAGTGCCTGATCTAGCGCATCAAACCCAGCTAGGTTTTATCTTTGGTCACCCAATGCTGGAGGATCCACTTGGCAGCTTCCACATGATAATCACACTGATGCTTGATAAGAGCATCCTGCAGAGCAATCACATCCAAGACATCAACTAGATGTCTGCCCAGCATGGTCACATAGCTACTATATGTAAGGAGAATATCTTTAAATGCCTTAGCAACCACCCATTTTAAGCTGGTACAGGCAAGGGCTCTGCATGGCCATTTTCCAATCACCACTTCATCATCCATTGCCTCAGCTTCAGTCACTACTGCACTGTCATATAGTAAACATTTTTTTTTTCCCCAAAGTATTTGTAATTAATGTTGAAGTCCAAGTCATATGATTGATAGTAATGATAGTAACAATGGTGGTGGTGATGGTGATGTTAATGACAGCAATGTTGACAATAATGCTAGTAATGATGATAACAATGCAGAAAATTATAATGAGGGTGATGGTAGTAATAACAATGCCAGTGATGCTAGTGCTGATGACAACAACATTGACAATGATAGCACTGCTGATGACAATAACACTGACAATGATGCTTATGATAATGACAACACTAATGATGGTGATGATAATAGCAAGGCTAGTGGTGTGGGCTGTTAGAAGGTTATAGGAATGGTGGTGGTGTCTTTGACATCATGCATTATTGTATACATATAGTATCAATCAGCATCTTTGTGATAGTAGTGTATACAGCAGTGTGTATTAGTATATATGATGTCTTTGTGATGATGCTGGCAATGATGGTGATGATGGTGGTAGTAAAAATGCCAGTGATGCTTATGACAGTAACATTGACTATGATGATGGTGATGGCAGCAGTGTGCATTAGTGTATATAGTGTCTGTGTTATGGTTAGTAGTGATGGTATAAACAGTGGTATGTATTAGTGTATGTAGTGTCTTTGTGATAGTGTTGGTGCTGCTTGTGTCATCAGAGGGGGTGTAGGGGGTCGCTGGGGCACAGCAGGAATGTTAGGCGATAGTATACAGTTGGAATTTCCCAAATAACAAATTGCTTATGCTTTTTGTGTGCACCCACATCCTGCACAGATGGAAGCAATGTACATGTTGGTTTGCTAGCAATTGGTCACTAATTACTAGTCAATTTCTCATTATATCTCATAAGTTTCTTGTGTATTAGCACTTTTTACACTATTTTTCACCAATTTGTGCTATTTCGCATCATTTCTTATGTTTGAACACTTCTTACACATTTTGTTTGATATATTCACCATTTTCTCATATTGTAACACCTTTTACAGGGCTTCCTCAATTTTTACCATCTTTCATCAATAATTCCATTAATTTGACCCTCCAAATCATCGTTCTACCTTATAAGCTAATTTTTACTATACCTCTTGTGCTAATCCTTTAAGTTCCTCAATGTTATATATTTTTGCTATAGTATCCACACAAACATTTTTTTTTTTTGTCTTATGTAATTGTATAAATCCAGTTAGGGCCTGCATTATTTCAAGTATATCTCCACTCTGAAATGTGTTGGCGCATCTTTTTGTGTTAAAGACAAATCCATAACATGTTTGTCTGCTATTAATTGCTGTATTGATGCTACATTTGATTGCCTAGTCAATGTAATACTTTCCTAACCAGTTCCTTCTGTTTATGCTTGTGTACACTTATGCATTACTATTGACCGTCTACCATTAAACTTTTCCAACCCCATACCAAATCTGCTGTTTTTTGCATCTGCATGCTTCAGGGATGTGCTCCGCTACATCTATAACCAATCTGTGCTAATATAACTTACTAATCTATGCTACACTGATTTTGGGTGTTTGTGTATGTGTATGTGTATGTGCTTTTGCATGTGCACATGTGCATGTGCCTGCACGTGAGTATGTGTATGTGTGTAACTATGTGTGGATGGGCATGCATGTGTTAATTACATTGTCGTCACCATCGTCGTTATCACAATTATTATAAAAATTGTAAAGTGTACTTGTCACTGCAATAATCAAAATTGACCTTGGTAAATCCCATCAGGCACACCACCACAGCTAAAATAGGCATTAGTGTTAGAGTTAACCTGGGATGTGAGCAGTAGATAAATAGTTGTGTCAGAAATGCCCACTAGATATACAGTTTTTCTTATTAAATTTTAAGAAAATGTATTTTTTTCTATAAGTTGGGAATAGTAGTCTTTTGAATAGTACACAAGACGTCCGAGTATTGGTTATAATGAAAAGTTCCAACAGCAGTAACCTTTTTGCAGATTTTTTTTTTTCTTCCAACTCTGCAAGAACCATTTGTAATTTAGCGTCTAACTCTTTATGGTATCAATCTTCTTCTGTGATAACCTTCTCTATTTTTACCTTTCAGACTCTAGACTTCTGCTAGGCACATCTCCAGCATAGTGATCACAGCGGGTGTAGTATGTTTCAGGGCGTCCATGGCAGTCTTCATGTGAATATGGGGTTTAATGGCTGAATCAGTCACATCTTTAAGCACCTGGTCATGTTTTCTTCCTTTACCATTTTCTTACACTTGAACACTATTACACCATTTTCCTCATTTTTAACTAATTATAGCCAATTTTCCGCTATTTCTCACCATCTCCTCACATTTTAGCACTTTTTATGATGTTTTCATCAATTTTTGCTATTTCTCGCCATTTTCCTATGTTTTAAGTGCTTTTCATAAAATTTTCCACATTTTTTCACCATTTGTGTTAGTTTCTCCTTCCAACTCTTTACTACATCCATGTTCGTCCACAATAACCTTCTACAGGATTCCTTTCAGCCTCTCCACATCTACTAGCCTCATCTACAGCTTAGCAATCGTTGTGGCTGTAGAACACTTTAGGCCTTCTATGGCGGTCTCCAGTTGTCTATAGGGGTTTCCTTGTTGAATCGGGCATAGCTTTGAGCGCCAGGTCTAGCCCATAGAGCCAGGCTTTGTCTTCAGTCGCCCAACTGCTCGAGGTACCATTTGATATCGTCAGTGTAACTATCATGTTGCCATTTAGTAAGAGCGTTCTGAGGAAAGATCATATATGAGACATTTACTAGACGTTTGCAGAAAGAACTTGATTTTATACATTATTATAATTGTGTGAGCGGCGCATGTGGTAAATTATGCGATAATTATAAGACATATTAAAATATTCAAAGTTATAAACATATACTGTATACCCTGAATCAGAATAAAATAGTATTAAGCGGTAGTGACGATAAATTCACTTATGGAAATTGTACATATAATGAATTCTATGAAAAGTTTAATATTGTTTTAGCCGAACTAAGAGTGTGTATATTGGAGAAGAATAGGTATATTGCATGAGTGCGCGGAACTCTGTATTATTATATTAAGTGTGACATTAAGCATTATGTATTGTATTTTACTGTGTAATAAAATTCGCTATATCTGAGAATATGTAGGCTTAAAATAGTCTGCATAAACTTAGTTATGGTGTATTGAGATAGCGTCTATTCTAATTAAAATGTATTTGCAATTAGATTGGGAGATTTCCCTAAGAGGGGTCATTTTTCAATATATTTTGTTGTTTTCTACCTAAAATTGAAGCGATTTTAGCCTAAAATGGGGTATTTTGCACTATAATTGCTGTTTTGTGCCTAAAATGACTGTATTTTTGGGCGAGATGAAGTTTATCTCCTAAAATTTGATGTTTTTGTCTAAATGTAGTTATTTTAGTCCTAAATGGAATAATTTTCATGTAAAGAGGAGTGTGTAACCTGAGCTGTATACTTCTTGTTACAGCATTCTATTCATTGTGAAATTATGTTTGAACAGATTGGTGACTGGTTGTGGGAGGTTTATAGAACTTTCTGATGTATTGATTATAGTATAATGGTTGTTGTGTGTTAGTGAGAAGATGTATATTATAGAATTCCTAGGAGTGTGATTGCGTCTGTAGAACAATAAACTGGGATAAGCGATGAAGTGTACCCCATCAGAGGGGCGGGGTGAGTGATACTTGATAATTAACTTGGTCTTTGTGCACATTGCTGGGCGGTTATAATATGTCTGGTCAAAATG
The DNA here is from genome assembly GCA_039619475.1 of Icerya purchasi. NCBI lineage: Eukaryota > Metazoa > Arthropoda > Insecta > Hemiptera > Monophlebidae > Icerya > Icerya purchasi. The sequence goes on along the minus strand of CM077115.1, from coordinate 19,010,919 downwards.
AGTTGTTGTATACCATTTTTGTTATTCATTAAACATACACACTGAAAGGTGTGATAGGCCCATCAACATCTAGATTCCTACAATCATCTCAATTTTATAATTGTAATCTGCACTAAACAAGTGTATATTACTATGACTGCATCAAGTCTGTTATGGCTGTTAATGTTAGGAGGGCAGATATTGCACCATGCATTAAAAGATGAATACAGGCATGTACATACCTCTGCAGGCTCACACAGCATCATAATTAACATTGTTACATCACATGTATACATATGTGTACTAAATAAAACATGCATAAGCATGTCATGGGCGTGCACATTACTATGTTGGAAGGTTTTGGCACTTCATTCACTGAAAATTTCATTAAGTCTTACATAATCAGATAGTAGACCCAGGATATGACAAAAGTACCCTCATAAAAGAGTATACATTGAGCGCATCCTTTGCAGCAATTAAACAGGCTGTATATTACTACATGTTAGTGGCCTAAACAGTTTTATTAGTCATCCACTATTTTAAATTAATTAGATCAATCTAAGCTCATTTCCAGAAATATTGTAAAGTGTATATGCCATTGTCATCATATCGTCATCGTCATCACCATTGTTGTAATTATTACAAACAGTGTAAAGCATCCTTCTGACGCACTACCATTCATACAACCATCTTTGATGAAGAAACTTTTACCGGTATCATCTCATGATGAGCGTATTATCACACATGGAAAATGAGCATTGACATGTTGAGAAATGTATTTTTTAGATCTTTTACACTATTTTCATCAAGGTTTGCTATTTCCCACCATTTTCTTATGTTTTTTAGCATTTTTCATGCAATTTTCCTTGTTTTTTCAACATTTTTGTCAGGTTTGCACTAATTCAGCTCTGTCAACCATTATTATAATTTAAAAGTGGCTCCTCTGTTTAATTGTTAGCACTTCTCTTGTATAGATCCTATGATTTCCTGGATGTTGTATATTTTTATTATAATATCCACATCAACGTTTTGTCTTGTTTAATGATGCAATATTAGTTTCCGTCTCTGTGTTAATCATAAATCTCATCGCTCTGGGGTCTAATGGTTCCTCTTTCCATTCACAGATGGAATCCATATACATGTTGGTTTGCTAGCAAGTTGCCACTAATTACAATCAATTTCCTGGTATTTCTTACCAGTTTCTTGTGTTTTAGTACTTTTTATGCTACTTTTTCACCAATTTGTGCTATTTCACATCTTTCTTATGTTTGAACACTTATTGTGCAGTTTTTCAGTAATTTTCACAATTCCTCAGTATTTTCTTATGCTGTAACACCTTGTATACAGTCTTCACCAAATTTTACCATCATTCATCAATAATTTCACTAATTCGGTCCTCCAAACCATTGTTTTACCCTATAAGCGATTGTCTATTTAATTTTTTATGATTAAGAAAGAACATAATGTATATTATAGAATTTTCAGAAGTGTGATTGAGTCTGCAGAATAATAAACACGGGTAAGAGGTGGAGCATGCTCCATCAAGTGGGGTAAGTGATGCTTAGTAATTGACCTGGTTATTATGCACATTGCAAAGCAGTTATAATATGTTTGGCAAAAATTAGTCGTTGTATGTCATTCTTGTTATACATTAAACATTTACACTGAGGAAGATGATTAGCTTGTCAACATCTGGATCCCTGCAATTATTTTGATTGTATAATTGTAATCTGCACTGAGCAAGGGGAATTTCATAAAGACATATAATTAGATAGTAGACACTGCACATGACAAAAGCAGCTCATAAAAGAGTGTACAATGAACACATCCTTTGCAGCAATTCAACAAGTTGTATATTACTACATGTTAGTGACCTAATTAGTTTATCAATCATCCACAATGATTACTTGTATGCAAAGCAGCACAGTAGAAACATATAGGCTAAAACACAAATAAGCCTTGTGAGGGCTAGTACTATGCTTATTTTGGTGTCATATATGGGAATGCCTATGAGACCTATAAGCTAAGACAGATCTCCTCATATACACTGTCATCACAATTATCAACAACACAAATATATAGGCATACAAAGCAATTTGGCAGAGGTTAGCAAGACATATCAGCTTTGGTATATTAGAGGTATAATAAAGCACACCCTGATGTATACACACCCACACATATTTGTACACACACACACACACACACACACATTCATATGAATACATACACAAATACACATGCAAGCACACACATATCAAGTTTTGAGCATTGTCATTGTTGCTGTCTTTGTCATTATCATCAGTATCATCATCGTCATCATCAGTGGGTACAAAGTTCATAATGCAAAGTAATTTTAATTTTTTCAACAGTTTTACTCACAAATAAATTCATTTAAACAATTTTATTTTTAAAAAGTATTACCACTTGACCGACTTTACCTGAATCCCCAAAATGAAATAAACACCTTTTCCTATATTTTTTAACACTTTTCATACAATTTTTGACCATTGGGGTAATGATGGTAGTAACAATGCCAGTGACACTAGTGCTGATAACAACATTGCCAATGAGATAATGATAGTAATGATGTTGATGCTGATTACAGTAATGTTGAGGATGATGCTAGTAATGATGATAACAATGTTGACAATTATGATGAGGGTGATGATAGTAATAAAAATGCCAGTGATGCTGATGTTGATGACAATAGCACTGACAATGGTGGTAGTAAAAATGCTTGTGATAATGACAACACTAATGATGGTAATGATAATAGCAAGGCTAGCAGTGTGGTAGTAGTGTCTCTGACAGCATGCATTATTGTATATAGTATCAATCAGCATCTTTGTGATAGTGCTGGTACTGGCAGCAGTGTGTATTGGTGTTTTCATGATGATGCTGATGGTGATGATGTTGGTAGTAATAATGCCAGTGATGCCGGTGCTTATGACAGCAACATTGACTATGATGCTAGTAATGATGCCAACAATGCTGACAATTAATACAAAGGTGATGTGGTGATGGTAATGACAGCAGTGTGTATTTTTCTATATGGTGTCTTTATGATTGTGTTGGTGCTGGTGCTGACAGCAGCATGTATTAGTGTCCGTGTTATTGTTAGTGGTGATGGTATAAACAGCAGTATATATTAGTGTATATAGTGTCTTTGTGATAGTGTTGATGTTGATGGTGCTGGCAGAGGAGGTGCAGAGGGTTGCTGGGCCAAAGCAGGAAGGTTAGGTGATGGAATACAGTTGGAATTGACTAAATAACAAATTGTTTATGCTTTCAGATTTAGTTTCTTGCACACCTACATCCTGTTATTGACTGTGCTTTGAAATCTGCTCTTATATAGTATTGTCAGGCAGGCTGTGGGTTGAAGGGGGTAGAGGATAGTGCTTAGTGAGTATGTGGGGGTAGCAGGTATTTGATGGGTTACAATACTAATAATAGACCATAGGGAAAGTTTTCAGCTAGGAGTGATGGGAAATAGGTGGTGGATTGTCTTGGAAGGGGTAGTTGGGTTAACCTTAGAGCTCTGGATTAAAAGAAATGTAGGGGTAGTTTTTGGTGGGGGTGAAAAATAATGTGCATTACATAAGTGGTGGTTGCAGGGTGAATGTTAGGGGTAGTTGGGTTAAAAATGAAAGATTTTATAGGTATTTGGGTTAAATTTGTCCTTGGAATAGGGGTAGTTAGGTGGGTTTTGGCCATTTCTAGAGCCATTTAGGTTATAACATCATATATGCGGTGTATGTATGATGTTATAACCTAAATGGCTCTAGAAATGGCCAAAACCCACCTAACTACCCCTATTCCAAGGACAAATTTAACCCAAATACCTATAAAATCTTTCATTTTTAACCCAACTACCCCTAACATTCACCCTGCAACCACCACTTATGTAATGCACATTATTTTTCACCCCCACCAAAAACTACCCCTACATTTCTTTTAATCCAGAGCTCTAAGGTTAACCCAACTACCCCTTCCAAGACAATCCACCACCTATTTCCCATCACTCCTAGCTGAAAACTTTCCCTATGGTCTATTATTAGTATTGTAACCCATCAAATACCTGCTACCCCCACATACTCACTAAGCACTATCCTCTACCCCCTTCAACCCACAGCCTGCCTGACAATACTATATAAGAGCAGATTTCAAAGCACAGTCAATAACAGGATGTAGGTGTGCAAGAAACTAAATCTGAAAGCATAAACAATTTGTTATTTAGTCAATTCCAACTGTATTCCATCACCTAACCTTCCTGCTTTGGCCCAGCAACCCTCTGCACCTCCTCTGCCAGCACCATCAACATCAACACTATCACAAAGACACTATATACACTAATATATACTGCTGTTTATACCATCACCACTAACAATAACACGGACACTAATACATGCTGCTGTCAGCACCAGCACCAACACAATCATAAAGACACCATATAGAAAAATACACACTGCTGTCATTACCATCACCACATCACCTTTGTATTAATTGTCAGCATTGTTGGCATCATTACTAGCATCATAGTCAATGTTGCTGTCATAAGCACCGGCATCACTGGCATTATTACTACCAACATCATCACCATCAGCATCATCATGAAAACACCAATACACACTGCTGCCAGTACCAGCACTATCACAAAGATGCTGATTGATACTATATACAATAATGCATGCTGTCAGAGACACTACTACCACACTGCTAGCCTTGCTATTATCATTACCATCATTAGTGTTGTCATTATCACAAGCATTTTTACTACCACCATTGTCAGTGCTATTGTCATCAACATCAGCATCACTGGCATTTTTATTACTATCATCACCCTCATCATAATTGTCAACATTGTTATCATCATTACTAGCATCATCCTCAACATTACTGTAATCAGCATCAACATCATTACTATCATTATCTCATTGGCAATGTTGTTATCAGCACTAGTGTCACTGGCATTGTTACTACCATCATTACCCCAATGGTCAAAAATTGTATGAAAAGTGTTAAAAAATATAGGAAAAGGTGTTTATTTCATTTTGGGGATTCAGGTAAAGTCGGTCAAGTGGTAATACTTTTTAAAAATAAAATTGTTTAAATGAATTTATTTGTGAGTAAAACTGTTGAAAAAATTAAAATTACTTTGCATTATGAACTTTGTACCCACTGATGATGACGATGATGATACTGATGATAATGACAAAGACAGCAACAATGACAATGCTCAAAACTTGATATGTGTGTGCTTGCATGTGTATTTGTGTATGTATTCATATGAATGTGTGTGTGTGTGTGTGTGTGTGTACAAATATGTGTGGGTGTGTATACATCAGGGTGTGCTTTATTATACCTCTAATATACCAAAGCTGATATGTCTTGCTAACCTCTGCCAAATTGCTTTGTATGCCTATATATTTGTGTTGTTGATAATTGTGATGACAGTGTATATGAGGAGATCTGTCTTAGCTTATAGGTCTCATAGGCATTCCCATATATGACACCAAAATAAGCATAGTACTAGCCCTCACAAGGCTTATTTGTGTTTTAGCCTATATGTTTCTACTGTGCTGCTTTGCATACAAGTAATCATTGTGGATGATTGATAAACTAATTAGGTCACTAACATGTAGTAATATACAACTTGTTGAATTGCTGCAAAGGATGTGTTCATTGTACACTCTTTTATGAGCTGCTTTTGTCATGTGCAGTGTCTACTATCTAATTATATGTCTTTATGAAATTCCCCTTGCTCAGTGCAGATTACAATTATACAATCAAAATAATTGCAGGGATCCAGATGTTGACAAGCTAATCATCTTCCTCAGTGTAAATGTTTAATGTATAACAAGAATGACATACAACGACTAATTTTTGCCAAACATATTATAACTGCTTTGCAATGTGCATAATAACCAGGTCAATTACTAAGCATCACTTACCCCACTTGATGGAGCATGCTCCACCTCTTACCCGTGTTTATTATTCTGCAGACTCAATCACACTTCTGAAAATTCTATAATATACATTATGTTCTTTCTTAATCATAAAAAATTAAATAGACAATCGCTTATAGGGTAAAACAATGGTTTGGAGGACCGAATTAGTGAAATTATTGATGAATGATGGTAAAATTTGGTGAAGACTGTATACAAGGTGTTACAGCATAAGAAAATACTGAGGAATTGTGAAAATTACTGAAAAACTGCACAATAAGTGTTCAAACATAAGAAAGATGTGAAATAGCACAAATTGGTGAAAAAGTAGCATAAAAAGTACTAAAACACAAGAAACTGGTAAGAAATACCAGGAAATTGATTGTAATTAGTGGCAACTTGCTAGCAAACCAACATGTATATGGATTCCATCTGTGAATGGAAAGAGGAACCATTAGACCCCAGAGCGATGAGATTTATGATTAACACAGAGACGGAAACTAATATTGCATCATTAAACAAGACAAAACGTTGATGTGGATATTATAATAAAAATATACAACATCCAGGAAATCATAGGATCTATACAAGAGAAGTGCTAACAATTAAACAGAGGAGCCACTTTTAAATTATAATAATGGTTGACAGAGCTGAATTAGTGCAAACCTGACAAAAATGTTGAAAAAACAAGGAAAATTGCATGAAAAATGCTAAAAAACATAAGAAAATGGTGGGAAATAGCAAACCTTGATGAAAATAGTGTAAAAGATCTAAAAAATACATTTCTCAACATGTCAATGCTCATTTTCCATGTGTGATAATACGCTCATCATGAGATGATACCGGTAAAAGTTTCTTCATCAAAGATGGTTGTATGAATGGTAGTGCGTCAGAAGGATGCTTTACACTGTTTGTAATAATTACAACAATGGTGATGACGATGACGATATGATGACAATGGCATATACACTTTACAATATTTCTGGAAATGAGCTTAGATTGATCTAATTAATTTAAAATAGTGGATGACTAATAAAACTGTTTAGGCCACTAACATGTAGTAATATACAGCCTGTTTAATTGCTGCAAAGGATGCGCTCAATGTATACTCTTTTATGAGGGTACTTTTGTCATATCCTGGGTCTACTATCTGATTATGTAAGACTTAATGAAATTTTCAGTGAATGAAGTGCCAAAACCTTCCAACATAGTAATGTGCACGCCCATGACATGCTTATGCATGTTTTATTTAGTACACATATGTATACATGTGATGTAACAATGTTAATTATGATGCTGTGTGAGCCTGCAGAGGTATGTACATGCCTGTATTCATCTTTTAATGCATGGTGCAATATCTGCCCTCCTAACATTAACAGCCATAACAGACTTGATGCAGTCATAGTAATATACACTTGTTTAGTGCAGATTACAATTATAAAATTGAGATGATTGTAGGAATCTAGATGTTGATGGGCCTATCACACCTTTCAGTGTGTATGTTTAATGAATAACAAAAATGGTATACAACAACTCATTTTGACCAGACATATTATAACCGCCCAGCAATGTGCACAAAGACCAAGTTAATTATCAAGTATCACTCACCCCGCCCCTCTGATGGGGTACACTTCATCGCTTATCCCAGTTTATTGTTCTACAGACGCAATCACACTCCTAGGAATTCTATAATATACATCTTCTCACTAACACACAACAACCATTATACTATAATCAATACATCAGAAAGTTCTATAAACCTCCCACAACCAGTCACCAATCTGTTCAAACATAATTTCACAATGAATAGAATGCTGTAACAAGAAGTATACAGCTCAGGTTACACACTCCTCTTTACATGAAAATTATTCCATTTAGGACTAAAATAACTACATTTAGACAAAAACATCAAATTTTAGGAGATAAACTTCATCTCGCCCAAAAATACAGTCATTTTAGGCACAAAACAGCAATTATAGTGCAAAATACCCCATTTTAGGCTAAAATCGCTTCAATTTTAGGTAGAAAACAACAAAATATATTGAAAAATGACCCCTCTTAGGGAAATCTCCCAATCTAATTGCAAATACATTTTAATTAGAATAGACGCTATCTCAATACACCATAACTAAGTTTATGCAGACTATTTTAAGCCTACATATTCTCAGATATAGCGAATTTTATTACACAGTAAAATACAATACATAATGCTTAATGTCACACTTAATATAATAATACAGAGTTCCGCGCACTCATGCAATATACCTATTCTTCTCCAATATACACACTCTTAGTTCGGCTAAAACAATATTAAACTTTTCATAGAATTCATTATATGTACAATTTCCATAAGTGAATTTATCGTCACTACCGCTTAATACTATTTTATTCTGATTCAGGGTATACAGTATATGTTTATAACTTTGAATATTTTAATATGTCTTATAATTATCGCATAATTTACCACATGCGCCGCTCACACAATTATAATAATGTATAAAATCAAGTTCTTTCTGCAAACGTCTAGTAAATGTCTCATATATGATCTTTCCTCAGAACGCTCTTACTAAATGGCAACATGATAGTTACACTGACGATATCAAATGGTACCTCGAGCAGTTGGGCGACTGAAGACAAAGCCTGGCTCTATGGGCTAGACCTGGCGCTCAAAGCTATGCCCGATTCAACAAGGAAACCCCTATAGACAACTGGAGACCGCCATAGAAGGCCTAAAGTGTTCTACAGCCACAACGATTGCTAAGCTGTAGATGAGGCTAGTAGATGTGGAGAGGCTGAAAGGAATCCTGTAGAAGGTTATTGTGGACGAACATGGATGTAGTAAAGAGTTGGAAGGAGAAACTAACACAAATGGTGAAAAAATGTGGAAAATTTTATGAAAAGCACTTAAAACATAGGAAAATGGCGAGAAATAGCAAAAATTGATGAAAACATCATAAAAAGTGCTAAAATGTGAGGAGATGGTGAGAAATAGCGGAAAATTGGCTATAATTAGTTAAAAATGAGGAAAATGGTGTAATAGTGTTCAAGTGTAAGAAAATGGTAAAGGAAGAAAACATGACCAGGTGCTTAAAGATGTGACTGATTCAGCCATTAAACCCCATATTCACATGAAGACTGCCATGGACGCCCTGAAACATACTACACCCGCTGTGATCACTATGCTGGAGATGTGCCTAGCAGAAGTCTAGAGTCTGAAAGGTAAAAATAGAGAAGGTTATCACAGAAGAAGATTGATACCATAAAGAGTTAGACGCTAAATTACAAATGGTTCTTGCAGAGTTGGAAGAAAAAAAAAAATCTGCAAAAAGGTTACTGCTGTTGGAACTTTTCATTATAACCAATACTCGGACGTCTTGTGTACTATTCAAAAGACTACTATTCCCAACTTATAGAAAAAAATACATTTTCTTAAAATTTAATAAGAAAAACTGTATATCTAGTGGGCATTTCTGACACAACTATTTATCTACTGCTCACATCCCAGGTTAACTCTAACACTAATGCCTATTTTAGCTGTGGTGGTGTGCCTGATGGGATTTACCAAGGTCAATTTTGATTATTGCAGTGACAAGTACACTTTACAATTTTTATAATAATTGTGATAACGACGATGGTGACGACAATGTAATTAACACATGCATGCCCATCCACACATAGTTACACACATACACATACTCACGTGCAGGCACATGCACATGTGCACATGCAAAAGCACATACACATACACATACACAAACACCCAAAATCAGTGTAGCATAGATTAGTAAGTTATATTAGCACAGATTGGTTATAGATGTAGCGGAGCACATCCCTGAAGCATGCAGATGCAAAAAACAGCAGATTTGGTATGGGGTTGGAAAAGTTTAATGGTAGACGGTCAATAGTAATGCATAAGTGTACACAAGCATAAACAGAAGGAACTGGTTAGGAAAGTATTACATTGACTAGGCAATCAAATGTAGCATCAATACAGCAATTAATAGCAGACAAACATGTTATGGATTTGTCTTTAACACAAAAAGATGCGCCAACACATTTCAGAGTGGAGATATACTTGAAATAATGCAGGCCCTAACTGGATTTATACAATTACATAAGACAAAAAAAAAAAAATGTTTGTGTGGATACTATAGCAAAAATATATAACATTGAGGAACTTAAAGGATTAGCACAAGAGGTATAGTAAAAATTAGCTTATAAGGTAGAACGATGATTTGGAGGGTCAAATTAATGGAATTATTGATGAAAGATGGTAAAAATTGAGGAAGCCCTGTAAAAGGTGTTACAATATGAGAAAATGGTGAATATATCAAACAAAATGTGTAAGAAGTGTTCAAACATAAGAAATGATGCGAAATAGCACAAATTGGTGAAAAATAGTGTAAAAAGTGCTAATACACAAGAAACTTATGAGATATAATGAGAAATTGACTAGTAATTAGTGACCAATTGCTAGCAAACCAACATGTACATTGCTTCCATCTGTGCAGGATGTGGGTGCACACAAAAAGCATAAGCAATTTGTTATTTGGGAAATTCCAACTGTATACTATCGCCTAACATTCCTGCTGTGCCCCAGCGACCCCCTACACCCCCTCTGATGACACAAGCAGCACCAACACTATCACAAAGACACTACATACACTAATACATACCACTGTTTATACCATCACTACTAACCATAACACAGACACTATATACACTAATGCACACTGCTGCCATCACCATCATCATAGTCAATGTTACTGTCATAAGCATCACTGGCATTTTTACTACCACCATCATCACCATCATTGCCAGCATCATCACAAAGACATCATATATACTAATACACACTGCTGTATACACTACTATCACAACACGCGATCTAGTGT